>CM070513.1:14334386-14934386 GCA_036346375.1 Guadua angustifolia | reverse complement strand
ACTAAATTTAGATCCCTAATCGGGTCCCCGCGGGAAAAAAATTCCCCGTCCCCGTCCCCGCCATCCCCAACGGGTGAATAATTTTTTCCGTTTCCATCTCGGGGGACGATTTCTTCCCATACCCGTCCTCTAATAGAGTAATTCTCCGCCGGAGATCAGGGAACGGGTCCCCATTGCCATCCCTAGGTGCAAGGGAGACTCCCGTCCCATTACATTAGCCCCATATATGTCGTGGGATTAATTAAAGGATCCATCCAACTTCGCGAGAGAAAAGGGGGTGGGTGGGCATAATGGATAGGGAGGGCGCCTTGTTTTACTACCAGAAATGGGAGGTGTGCGGGGACCAAGTGGCAGACAGCTCGGGCCCACCGGCCGCTGCGGGGACAGACATGCTGGGCCACGAAAGTGTAGTTCCAGACTAGTTCGTGGGCCCGCCTTCTTGGACTCTTCTCGGACGAAAAGGGACGGCGACGTGCGGTAGCGGCTCCAAAATGGCCGAAGGAGGTGAACGTGGGCCCACCCCACGTACGGCTCGAGAGATAACTACTAGGAAGAAATGGTAAGATAGTACTCGACAGAATTTTTTTTAAAATAATATATTTACTAAAAGGAATTGTGGCATTAATACACGCAACAGAAAATTTACAAAAAGTAATACTATGTCGCCGAATCGTGTGGCGAAATAACCGTAGTCGCTATACGGGTGGACGATTACCGTATTTTCGCCATACCGTACGGCGACAACCGCTTATTCTGGCTGTAAGCGCTGCCCCGCCACTACAAATCACGACGCGTGTTATTTTCACCAAACCCCACGGCGACCAATCAAATTTCGCTAAGCCGTACGACGATGAGGCTATTTTCGCCAAGCCGTATGGCGACAATAGGTTGTCGCCACACGGTGTGGTGAAAATAGCCAGTAAAACTTATCGGCCGTGCTCCGCCCTGCAAACAAACCGATGGAAAAAAACAAGAAGCTAGCGCACCGGCTGACGACCGAGAGATAGGGAGAGAAAGAGAGGGAGAGGGAGAGAGGAGGGAGAAAGGGGGAGAGCTCGGGAGAGAGAGAGGAGGGAGAGCTCGGGAGAGGAAGAGGAGGAAGAGAGGGAGAGAGAGAGGAGGGAGAGAGGGAGAGGGAAGAAGGAAGAAAGAAGAAAAAAAAGGTAAAATCATGATTTTGTAATTTTTTGTTAATTATTTACGGTGAATATTAAGATAGTCAGATATTAGATGTAATATTAGTGATATTAGATATTAGATGTGTACTATAGTTAGTGATATGAGATGTGTAATATAATCAGTGATATAATTAGTTCATATTAGAGTTAGCGATATTAGATATTCTTATTAATTAGTGGTTCTATTTTAGGTTAGCGATATTAGATGTGTACTGTAATATTATAGTATTGGTAGTGGGAAAGTTAATTAGCGTTGTTTAATTTAGGTTAGTGGTATCACATGTTAGTGGTGATCTAAAAATTTATTTTGTCTATGTTGTCGCAGTAATGTCGGATCCAGTGAAATTTAGGATATATTATGGTGATAGTAAAATAAAAACTGGGCAGAATGGTGTTGATTTAAGTAGCTTCTGGTCACCATGGTTGAACACTTGTTCCCTGATAGTGTTAGCATTCGTAATATAAAACTTTGGTTGACCCAATATTTTTCTTTGGATCCAAGTGTTTACTCTGTTACCATCCAAATCTTATTCACGCGTAGCAAGGGTGACCCAGCTATATGGGAGTTGAAGAAAGTAGATTGGGCATACTTGTGGCAGAAATGGTTAAAATGGTGCAAGAGATCTTGTCTTAAATGTGTAATGCTAGTGCAGGTTTATCCTAGAGAAGAGGTGAATATTAGTGGTGTAGGCAAGAGCAGCACATCGGCTACAGCTGAACAAGTTCAGGTAGTGGTGCTGGTTGAGATAGCCAGCGGGGGATGATAGCAGGGATGTAGCAAACGTAGAAGGTCGGGCCGATGAAGGGGAGGAGATCCAGCAACTTGTTGATCATTTGGAGTTGGTGGACCGTATGGCGATGCAAAATGAAGCTGAAATATTGGAGTGTGATGATGACATCAACGAAGATGAGGAAGGGGATGATGATGATGATAATGAAATGCATGGTAGTACTGGGGTAGCAGATATACCCATCCCTGACGAATGGAACAGGCAAAACAAAGCTGCTATGGAAGTTTTCTAGGGCCATGAGTCGTGTTGGGAGTATGGTACCAATGCCATTCGACTAAATCAAATACTTCTGAACAATTCTAAATTGAAGTTGGTAGTGAGGCTATGAGCACTATCATAGCAGAGAGAGTTCCAGGTTATCTTGTCCAGGCCAGATAGATACACAGTGAAGTGCAGAACCGAAAGATGTGAATTCTGAGTTCATGCATACAAGCCGAAGTGCGAGACATATTGAATTGCATCACGAGTGGAGGAGCACACATGCAGACTAGAAAATATTCTAGTGAAACACCGTAACTTGAATGCGGCTCTAATTGCTAGTGTGATGTTCAATGAAATTATCGAGAAGCGGGACATTGAGTATTTGTATATTCAAAAAGCAATCTTAAGAACATTTAAGTACCAGATAAGTTACTCGATGGCCTAGCGTGTAAAGCAAAAAGCATCAGAGAAGAGGTTTGGTATGTACAAGGCTTCGTATTGCAACCTACCTCGTGTACTTGATGTCTTGAAGCAAACCAACCCTGGCACATACACCGCTTTGGAAGAAAGTGAAGTAGATGGTAATGGGATCTCAACATTTTGTCGTGCTTTTTTTATTGGGTCCTTGCATTGCATCATTCAGGTACTGTTGTCCATTGCTTTGTGTTGATGGTACATTTTTTACTGAAAAATACAAGGGGCAGATTCTAATGGTCATTGTAGTTGATGCGAATAACCACATACTTCCATTGACCTTTGTATTTATTGAGGGTGAGAACTGGGATAGCTGGTTGTGGTTTTTCAGACATTTGAAATTCGGAGTAGTTGGTGATCGGCCTAACGTGTGCATCATTCATGATCATCACAAAGGTATCCATCCTTTTGGCAATTAAGACTCTACAGGAGGACCTTGATGAGCCTTTCCCATGGCCTGACTTGTAGAACAAGTGGTGCATAAGACATTTGGGAGCAAATGTTTTTAGGCAGTTCAAAAATAAGAAACTGATAAACCTATTTAAGAGGTTATGCAAGCAGAATCAAGTACGTAAGTTCAACGTGCTATTGTACAAGTTGGATAAGCACACTACTGCACATATTGAAGAGCTGAAGAAGCAACCACCAACACCAAACGATTGCCCACCCAAAAGGCTATCACCCCTTGGGGCGCTCGATCCTCCTAATCTGAGGAGACGATCGTCAAGGAATATAAAGTATTTCTCGCACTGGATAGAGGCGGAGCTGCTGGAGAAGTGGGCATGACACTAGAGGCGCCAAGTTAGTATACTAAATTAACATATTTATTGTGTTTATCAAATGTTATATACAATAAATATTTTATTATTTACTTGCAGGGATGGAGCAACCCGACTCACTTATGGACTTTGCCTTAGACCAGCGGGACCGTACATTCATCCACACGACAGAGGGCAAGTAAATATCTTAGACCAGCTGGAGATTGCTCCATAACACTAGAGGCGCCAAGTTAGTATACTAAATTAAGATATTTATGACGGTTGAAAAATTGGGGTTATTGTACTAATTGATATGTGTTAAACAGGTTTGGTGTCATGACAACGAATATAGCCGAGGTTTACAATTGAGTCATCAGAGGCCTTCGTCCGCTACCACTTGTGGCCATCCTAGAAGGCATGTTGCATGACATAGTTGCCTACTTCCAGAAAAGGCATGCGAAGGCTGTACTTCATATCACGACATTGCAAATGCCGTATTGTGGGCAGATGATGGCCTACATAGAGGAACAAACCATTAAAGCTCAAGAAGATATGGTGCGTAGCCGAATCATCGAGTACCGTCAAGTGACTCTCCGGCAAAGGGGATTGGGAACTCAAAAAAGTAGCTTGTTACACACGAGGTTAATCTAGGCCAAGGGGCCACTCGATGGTGTGAATGCACCTGCAACAAGCTAAGACTTCTTCATATTCCCTGCTAACATGTGATCACTACTTGTGGGCAAATTGGGATGAACACGTCACAATACATGTCCCCTTTCTACTTGAAAGATCATGCTGTCCATGCCTGGCCCGGTGAGTTCCGTGGTTTCTATGCACACGGTGATTTCACCATGATTAACAGAGATGAGCGTATATATCTACCAGATTCAACCTTGCGAAGGTGTGCGAAAGGGCAGCTTGGTCGTCCACAATCTAGACGCATTCGCAATGATATGGATGAATCTGAAGTGGGTGGCCCTGTTAGGAGGTATTCTAAGTGCGGTGAGTAGGGCACAAGACAACGCAATGCCCGAGCCTATAGGTTCAGAAGGTGGTGGTAGCGAAGCCTCAACATCGAATCCACCAACTCGTCATGGTTATGCTATTTGATATATGTCGAAGTAGTGTATATCGTCAGTTATGTATCGAATTATGTAATATATATCATGTTTATCATATGTTATATAGTATTATTTACGTTGGACTTTATCATGTTTATCGTATGTCGTTTGTCGTATTATTTATGTTGGACCCTTGTATCTTTTGTTTTACATATATCATGTTTATCGTATGTCGTTTGTCGTATTATTTATATTGGATTCTTGTGTCTTTTGATTTACATATATTGTGTTTATCAAATGTTATATACAATAAATGTTTTATTATTTACTTGCAAGGATGGAGCAACCCGACTCACTTATGGACTTTGCCTTAGACCAGCGGGACCGTACATTCATCCACACGACAGAGGGCATTGAGAAGATGCCTCTGCTGCGGATCCGTGTGCCTAACAAGGCATGGTGTGCCACGTTTCCACACCAGGTGAGTTGCACTACATTTACATGTTTCATTGTCCGCACAATTTCAATTCATCTAACTTATATTTGAACTAGCCATGTGCCCGTGTGATGCAACGGAAACTCAATTTGTGATAAAAAATTTATTTGAAAGAGCATTAACCTTATCTGAATAATAATATTCACTTTGAATGTGCAATGGTTAAATGTTTAAATCAATTCATCGAAGCATACAAATTCCAAGCATCTGTTTATAAACTCGGGCTTAAAATTATCTTTAATTTCACAAACTTAAATAATAACATCACAGCACTTGGGAATGTAAATTTGTAAAGCCAAAATTCGGGATCGATTGATTGACCAAAAGAGGCATCACCTGCTGCCCCATGGCGCAAAGGCATTAAAGAGGTAGGTGTCATCCGTATGTGGCTGCCACCATCAGCGGCGTGCATGGCTCGTACGCCTTGCTCCAGCCACACCATAGCCCCACCCCATCAACCAGCTCTACTGCCTCCTCGCCTCCCCTCGCGAGCGCCTCCCTCAACCTATTGACATCATCCACTGCGGCAAACTCCAGCAGCAGCACCAGCTTATCTTGCCACTCAGCACCAGCGACCTGCCCCTGCACTGCATTGATGAGATCAGGAAGGTTGCCCCTTACCTCTGCTCAACAGATAAGCTCAACACATCTGCAGGAGAGGCAAGAAGCGGTGGGGTTATATAGATTCAGTAATCGAAAAGATATCTATGGAATTCAGATTAAGAAATCATCAAATAAGGAAGACAATAAAAGAAAATGAGGGGAGAAGAGATCCACCTCCATGAATCGGAGCTCTGCTTCCTTCAGAAAGGAATCAATCAATCCAATCCGAGAAGCATCAATAGCAATCGCCGCGATTCGAATGCCAGATCAATAGGAGAAAGGAAAGCAATAAATGAGTCATGCATATTCATTTACCTCCCACGATGGGATG
Organism: Guadua angustifolia; assembly: GCA_036346375.1. Taxonomy (NCBI): domain Eukaryota; kingdom Viridiplantae; phylum Streptophyta; class Magnoliopsida; order Poales; family Poaceae; genus Guadua; species Guadua angustifolia. The sequence goes on along the minus strand of CM070513.1, from coordinate 14,928,493 downwards.
ATCCAATTCAATCTACCGGGGTGGCCACTGCCCGCTTCCTACTCAGCTCCACGGGTGTGGACACGTGTCGGGGTGAGGGTGAAGAACGAACGTACCACTACCATCTCCTAATTAGAATTACTAGAGATAGAGATAACAAATTTATCTAGTCACGTCATGCATAGCCGTGCACATGCTGCTGGTCGGCTGGAATCAAATCCATACGTGATTAGATAAAACGAAAATATGATCTTATCTACACATTCAAGTAAATATTTAATGGAAATGAAGCATATGGCAACTCAAAGGTACATGGTAACTCAGAAGTTGTATACGTGCAGTATATGGAAAAAGAATCAGTCATGCAGTATTTGGAAATAGAATCGACTAATTGAGATAAGAGTTTGATACGCTGTAGATCACGCACGCATGCATATTCGACCGAATTAAAATTTTCTCTATTTGCCAATGTATAGAAGATCGGGACAATAACGGTTTCGTGGGTATGCTCGGGGGAAGAATGGACCACTGCCACCAACTCATAACTAGAAGTAGTAGAGATAATGCAACTATTTTTTGTATCGATAGGTTGGCACGTGTTGGGTTGCTTCTTCTCGTTCGCATGGTTGAGGGGTGATAGCATCTAGGCCCCCAAATTCTTTCTCTTGTGTTAATTATATGGTTTTGGTGTTGATGACTAAGTCAATAATATCTAAGCTTTGAGGACATTGGAATGGAGTATAAGGAAGTTGTTTGAAATAACAAGATTAAGACTTTTTGTTACTAGTTTTTGGCTTGGGAGATGATTCAAGCAAAGTAGCCAGGATTATTTTATTTTGGCCGTTCTATTAAGGGGGATTATGCACAAGTTAGTTTATTGGTTCACAAGGCTAAGTCTAGTTTAAACTACTTGGAGTTGAAATTCTTGAAATCACTTCTCTACCTCAAAATCAATCTCACCCAAATTGGGTCTAAAGGTTCCCTAGACCAAACTTAGCCAAAGGCCATCTCCACCAGACCAAACTCTTTAGTCCGGCGCCAAAAATTATCTTGGCTTAAAACCTAACTGAACATTTCCCATTCACGACGGACCAAAACTTTTCAGTCCAGCGCACATGTGAAAAGTTTCATCTTTTCGCCGGACCAAAGTCTTACTTTTGATTCCTTTAATCCATGGTGAGTGTACTCTATGTTTAAAGCAAACCGAGTACATCCCATCTACACCAAACAATTCTTAGAATGGCATGTGCGGTCAAATGCTCATAATTCTTCTCCAGACCATTTTTACCTTCAGTCCATGGAGAAAATTCTTTGAAGAAACCCCTAACCGTGCACACACCATTCACGCCGAACCAAATCCCACTTTCACAAAATTCAGTCCGGCATAGTTGTTGTTGAAAGGACCGGGGATGTCACCTAGAGGGTGGGTGAATAGGCGAATTAAAAATTTTCAGCGGAATAAAACAAATCCCGAGGGGTTCAGCCTGGACTCTCCGATTTTTCACTCCGGATACTCCGGTATATCCGGATTATCCGGGGTCAAGTATGCAGAATGTCCGGGTTAGGTATCTCGAGATGAGATTTCAAATCTCTTCGACTTTTAAGCAATCCACTTGAATACAAAGAATTTAAGCACTACCAGATACCTGGAACAAGTAGAGATCTAGGGGAAAACTCAGTAGAAAAGTAGATCGAGCAATTTCAAGATTCAAAATAAAAATACTTTAACAAGAATAAGAAGTAACCATGTAGACGATAATTTTTCACCCGAAGTTCGGATCCTTGAGGGGATCCTACATCTCCGTTGAGGCGACTCCGGATTGGCACTGAGCAGCCTGACGAAAACAAACATAACTTTTGACTCCGGACTCCGATTTCAATGATTTTGGACTCTACGAAAAGCTAAGAATGAGGGCTACACAACTAACAAGGTCTCACTACCCAAATCTCAAATTATAAATACAGATTTCACAAGGAATCCAAGAGAGACCTACAACTCTCACTTTCCGGCACCACCAACACCACTCTCTCTAAGTTTCACAAGGATGGATCACTTGAGCACTTGACACTTCTAAAAGTCATTTGACTTCGCATCCCTCTTAATAGTACGGCAATCCTTAGACTCAAATTAAATCAAAGATAATACAAGTCTAGAAATAGTCACTTGTCGTCTTCTTTCTTAATGCCGATGCATGAAGACCTTCACCATATAATTGATGACATCTTCGCCTTGTCCAACTTGACTCGATTCACCTCATGAGACTCTTATCCTATCAACCTTGACTTGATCATCCTCTCTGATGATCTCCACGCCAAGTCGATCTTGACTTAGTCCTCAACTCTTGGTGATACCGCCGTCTTGTTGACCTCGGCTTAACAGTCATCCTCCAAGATACCTTTGTCATCATGCACACACGGGACCTAATTATTTCCTAACAACTCATGAAAAGTATTAGTCCCAAAAGCTCAATAGATATGAATAAATTGATATTTGTGAGTAGTTAAGTACCACAAGTGTTTCATATAAAGAGGCACAATATAAATGGAAACACTGACATAAGAAATGTTCTCTACTAAGTACATCATGATGAATATGTAATTGATCTATATGTACTAGAGAGATAATTGCCAATATGATGAATCAATTAAATAATGGCAAGGATCACAGTCTATTTAAATGAAGCACATGATAGAATATACACGAATTGTACATGTGCAAATAATATTTGGAATAAGAGTAAATATGTGATCCAACTCTAGATTAAACTTCACTAAGAGAAGTGCATGAAAAGATACACAACTAAGACATGCATGCACCAAATCAATCTATAGCAATGTGAAGTTTAACTCTAGTTAATACATGCATACTAAAAGCAAAGCACATAATGAACTCAAATGAATATATATGCACAACTAAATATGACATGAACCAATGTGCATATATATAATCAACATGTTACTTAGAGTTTACTATGCATTTGCACAAGAGGAATGCAATAACAAATATAGAAGGGATACCGAGATTGCATACCTTATCTTTGCTTACCCATCCAACTTGATTTTTCACTAAATTGATGAGACTAATACTCAACTTGGCAACAAACATGTTAGTCTCATAGCAATATAATCATATTAGAGGTTTATCATTTGTTAATCACTAAGTTAAGCATTTACACAATTACATAGATTGTCATATATACGTTTGTCATTAATCACCAAAATAATATAAGTGCCTAGATGCACTTTCAGTTGTTCTCTCGGATAAACTTCCTTAGCTCCAAATAACATTCTAGTCTAAGTATTCTTGATCAAAATTCTAACCGAGCTCAGTCCATTCACGCCGGACCAAATTCCGCCTTCACCAAATTCAGTCCGACGCTAAAGTAGTTCTCTCGGTTGAACTCATTCTTTGTCCAAAAAGTCTGTGGCTACTGATTCCTATGAAATCCATCTACGGCGGACCAAATATTTTAGTTCGACGCATATATTTAATTCTCATTCCTTCGCTGGACCAAAACCTATGTACGACGGACCAAATTTTTTGGTCCGGCATAAATAAGTTCATTTGGTCCGGAGTACACAGGACCAGTATCGCTAGCTTATTTCACTAAGTCCACTATAAACATGTAATCTTGATTTTTGACAGTTTGACACATTGCAACAGTCACTTTGGTAGGTGTAATGGCTATATGCATCCCAAATGCCTATATAAGCATTTCCTGAGCCATCTACCATATAACTTTTTGATCTCCTTGACATTTTAGCAAACTTAGAGCTTTCATTCCTTCAAGGAGAATGTGCTGAAACTCTGAACTTAAAAACCTTCACTTTTTAAGTGTTCTTGCTCCAAGCATTGTCTAGCTAGTGCTGTGGTGAGTGATCCAAGAGGCAGGGCTTGTGTCTAGTCTATTACTCTTGGGTCTTAATGATCCTAGACGGCTTGGAGGCAGTAAAGGTGCGACCTGTCCAAAGCGTTTGTGGAAGGCCACCTTGTTTGTGAAAGGTTTGGAACTCACCTCACCGGAGTGGAGAAAGAGTTGCCATAGTGGAGACCCAAAGCTACTGTGACTAGCTTGTGGGGGAGCTATACTTCAAAGAGAAGTGCTCCAACGTGGATTAGGAGACAGGCTCTAAACCACGGGATAAAATCCTTGTGTCTCTTGTTTACATTCTAGCATTCTCATTTCTTGTCGTTGTTTTTTTGTTATTCCAAATATTCCATTCTTTCGTATTGCTTATGATAACCTAGTTGTTGAAGGTTGATAGTTGTACTGTAATTAAGCACTAAAATTTAAAAAGTTGTCTATTCACCCCCCTCTAGGCCAACTTGATCCTTCAAGTGGTATCAGAGCAAGGTTTTACCATATATAGCTTAACCAACTTGGTAAATGGCCGAGGGAAATGGATCAGCAACTATTAGTGTAGGAAGAGTACCAATTTTTGATGGTACAAATTATGCTTACTGGAAAATTAGAATGAGATGCTATTTAGAGGCTGTTGGGTATGATGTGTGGAGGGTCACAGAGAAGCCTCTACCTCCACGCATCATGGCCAAAGGCTAGACTGTGTATGGTGAACCCACCCTTGGTGAGATTCAAATTATACAGTATGATGCTCAAGCACGAAATGCTATATTCTCTTGTCTTAGTATATAAGTTTTTGATAGAGTAAGTAATCTCACCTCTGCTTATGATATCTGGACAGCCCTTCAAGAAATTCATGAGGGAACTTCAGATGTAAAAGAAGAAAAATACTTTGTCATTAGAGAAAATTTTGATCAATTTAAAATGCTCCCTCATGAAAATGCTAATGACATGTTCTCTAGGCTTAATCCAATTGTTAATGAGCTTAAAGGCCTAGGAACTAAAATTTCTGATGTTGAGGTATGTAGGAAGATGATAAAAGTGTTGCCTCGGGCCTATCACAGCTTGATCACTTATCTGTCCAACAGTGGTGATCTGAAGCGACTCACACCAACCGAGCTATTGGGAAAAATTTCAGCTTTTGAGCTTACCCTGGCTGAAGAGGATGCTCCAAAGAAGTCCATTGCTCTCAAGGCCAAGGAGAAAATACAGGACTCCTCAGAAGATGAAGATGGTGAAGAGTCAAGTGATGATGAAAATGAGGATGTAAAGAAATTGGCCTTGCTCATGAGAAGAGCTAACAAAATCATGAGAAGAGTTAACTTCAAAGACAAAGGAAGGTCTAATTCTTACTACTCAAAGAAAAATCTATTTGCTAATGTTATCTGCTTTGAGTGTAATGAAAAGGGTCACACAGCTGCAGGGGCGAAGCCCAGTGATTGGCCATGGGTGCAGATGCACCCCCCTTAAAAAAATTAGTTATTACCCCTATATCTTGGCCCTATATGCACCCCCTCAGCTCAACATGCTGCACCCCCCTCGCCTCATGAAAATGAAAGAACGTAGATTTTAGGTGGATCAATCACAGAAGATGTTAAAGACTCGAAATCAAATTATGTATTTTGTCTATGTTTATGTTCTTTTTCCCGTCCAAACGTTCTTCATTAGGTAAATGTTTTTCATCACTTCTTTATGCTTGCACCCCCCCTCTATTTCTCTCTAGCTTCGCCACTGCATAGCTGCTTGGTGTCCAAACAAAATTAAGAAGAAAAGCAAGTACAAAGGCAAAGATGATGAGAAGGCTCATGACAAGCCCAAGAAGAAGCATTTCAAAAAGGGATACTCCAAGAGATTCTCAAACAAAGGAAAAGGAGAAGCTCATATAGGGGAGTGGATCACTGATGAAGAAAGCCCAAGTGAAGAATCCTCCTTTGATGAAGAAGACACAAGAACAAAAGGGCTAGTTGGGCTTGCATTGGACGAATCTACTCCATCTCTACCTTCATTTCCTCTATGTCTAATGGCACGAACTGATGAGGACAAGGTAGGTGATTCTCCTTCTTATGATGAGCTAGTAGAGATAATAGAAGAGCTAAATAATGCTTTGCATGACAAAACAAATTCAACGAAAGCTCTTAAGAAAACTATTGTTGGCTTAAATATTGACCAAAGATTGTTGCAAGAAAAGCATGATGAACTTACTGTAAAACATGAAAAACTTGTGCAGTTGCATAATGACTTAACTACTAGTCATGCTTCTCTTATTAAGAGTCATGAAGATCTGCTAAATAAACATTATGAGCTTGAAATTGATAATGAATTAACTGCTAGCAAGTCAAACATTGTCTCTTCATGTGATATATCTATTTCTTGTGATTTGCTCAATGAGGCAAATGGTGCCTCTAGTTCATCTAGTGCCTGCAATAAAAACTACAAAAATGCTTCTTGTGCTAGGGAACTTATGATTGAAAATGAAAAACTAAAATCTAAAGTGGCAAATTGACAAGGGATTAGAAAAATATTTTCTTGGCAGTGCCACTCTTGACAAAATTCTGGTTGAACAGAGATCCAACTTGGGCAAAAAAGGTTTAGGGTATAAGTATAACGTTTTGCCTAAAAAAATGGATTAATCAAATCTAGACAGATTTTTATCAAGAAAGGCATACAATGCTATTACTGTCATAAATTAAATCATGAATCTAAAAATTGTCATCTTGCAATTGTTTCTCATGCTAAAATAAAAAGGGGTTATATGGTAGATGCTCATTACATACTGTTTAAGTATTTTAGGGGTAAGATGAATATAAAATATGTTGGCCCTTCTAACCTTGATAGAAAATTTAGAGCTATGTGGGTGCCCAAATCATTACTTCTAAATCCTTTTGGCCCCAAAGTTGTTGAAACTAACTTTAAAGGACCTAAAAGTATTTTATTACCTAAAATCAAGAAATGAACTTATCTTTTTAGGTGAACTATAAAAGTGGAAACCGGCATTGGGTAATAGACAGTGGTTGCAAACAACACATGACCGGGATCTCAAGAATATTCACCTCAATTGAAGGAGAAAATGACCCCAGTCACAAGATTACTTTTGGAGATAATAGCAAACGAAAGGTAAAAGGTCTTGGTAAGATTGCTATATCCAATGATCATTCTATTGAAAATGTTCTCCTTGTTGAATCCTTAAATTTCAATTTACTTTCAGTTGCTCAATTATGTGATGTTGGATTTCACTGTATCTTCTGAATTGATGGGGTAACTGTGTTTGATAAAAATGAAAAGCTTATTTTCAAAGGTTTCAGATTTCGAAATCTCTATTTAGTTGATTTCAAATTTAACTCCTCATGCATCTCGACTTGTCTATTAGCTAAAGTCTCTCTAGGGTGGCTTTGGCATAGGCGTCTTGGGTATGTAGGTATGTCTAATCTCAAAAAGCTTTTAAAAAATAAGCTAGTGGTGGGTCTAAAGGATGTTAAATTTGAAAAGAATAAGCTATATAGTGCTTGCCAAGCTGGTAAACAAGTAGCTAAGTCTCATCCTACCAAGTGTATCATGTCCACCACTAGACCACTGAAGCTCTTATATATAGATGTGTTCGGCCCCACTTCATATGCTAGCATTGGTGGTAACTCATATTGCCTAGTAATAGTTGATGACTTCTCTCGGTTTACTTAGGTTTTCTTTTTGCCAAACAAAAGTGAAGTTGAAAATTTTTTCAAATCTTTTGCAAAAAAGGCCCAAAATGAATTTGATTGCCCCATCAAAAAAATCAGAAGTGATAATGGATCTGAGTTTGTTAATACCAACATAATTGAATATTGTGATGAATTAGGAATTTAGCATGAAATTTCAGCCACCTATACTCCTCAGCAAAATGGTGTGGTTGAGAGGAAGAACATGACTCTTATTGAAATGGCTAGGTCTATGTTAGATGAATATGGTACATCTGATGCTTTTTGGGCTGAAGCCATTAATACTGTCTGTCATGCTATCAATCACCTTTACCTTCATAGACTTCTTAAGAAAACTCCTTATGAGCTTTTAGTTGGTAGGCGACCTAACATATCATATTTTCGTGTGTTCGGTTGTAAAGTTTATATCTACAAAAAGAGAACACATTTGGGTAAATTTCAAACTAGATGTGATATTGGTATTATGCTAAATTACTCTTCCAAGTCTAAAGCATATAGAGTATTCAATAATTCAACTGGCTTAGTGGAAGAAACCTATGATGTTAAATTTGATGAATCTAATGGCTCACAAGGTGAGCATGAGAATTTAGATGATGTAGGTGAAGAAGCCTTGGTGCAGGTTATGAAAAAGATGGAAGTTAGTGACATAAAGCCCAAGGAAGACAAAGATGAGTTGCCAACAACCTCCATAGAACCACATAATGGAACACAAGAAGAGGATGAAGATAAGGACCAAGATCTAGGACTACTTCATGGAGTCATTTGACCACCTACACGTGGACTAGGTGATCTGGGACCTTACAACGAGTGCCGTGTAGCGGAGAGAACCATGGCAAGTGGGGTCTCGGCACTTTGCTACAGGGATCAAGCTTACTAACTTACGAGGAGGAAGATCATCTTCGACATTTTTATGGAGGACTACGTGTCGCAGCGAGTCCTGAGACAGTTCGGTCTTTCGCTAGCTAGTCCCTGTTTCTTGGGGGAATCGTGTGCCAGAGAGAGTACACTCGTGACTTATTCGCCCACTGTAAATATGTTAAATGCTTATGTCATATTTCTAATAATTTGGATTTCTCTTAAGGTTCTCCACCCAGGGACCTCAGAAGAGCACAATAACTTTGGTATAGAGGATGGAGTCGTGGCTCACACAGTGGGATGGGGCGCTAGAGGACATCATTGATGAGGACACACCTTACGACTACTCCTACCAGTAGTACCTAGCTTGGTACATGCTCTGGACGCGTACCCGTCTCCTACTTGTGGAGGAGCCACCGACCCACAGGTATACTCCCAGCGTGGTTGACTTATACCTAGGCCAGACAGGAGCGGTCGTGCACGCCATGGTAAGTCTTATTTTATAAATTACATTATCTATTCGTTACGCTATGTCCATATGCATATCATTTGGTCGTATGTGACAGATGGACCACGCTAGGGACTTGCACGAGCATGGCAACAGCGTCTTGTCCAGGCTATATGACGGAGCCACTATGACACTAGACGAGATGATGGAGGCATGGAGACGCATGGTGACCGCGACTCGCAGGATCATGGAGCTCGGTTCTTGTCGGCATGTAGACGATACTGATTGTGGCACATCGTCCAAGCCACCACGCGGGCCTTCCTACCACACGCCGACCCCAGCTCCTCTCCATGCAGTGGAGGCAGAGTCCAGCTTCCACACCCCTGTGCCTACAGCCCCAGACGTGACTGGAGGGTCCAACTAGCAGACACCACGTGGTCCCACTATGGTCTCCACACCAGAAAAGTTGAGCAATATTCAATTATTTAAGTTTGGTATAAATATCACCTAACTATGATTAAATGTTATTACCTGAACATGCAGGTTGCCCTCAAGGTGGAGGTAGTTCTCTCCGTTGCTGCACTAGTCAGGATATATCGATCTTGAGCACTGGGCGTATCAGTTCTTCACTGGCACGTAGTTCACGCTGCCCCCTCCAGCGACGCAGTTCACACAGCCCCTTCAACGGACAAGGGGTCCTCCGAGGATGGAGGTAAGGGTTCGATAGAGGCGTCTTCGCAGTTGGAAACCCTAATGACTCTCGCGCAAGAGATTCCGGGGATCAACAGATCAAGGAACACAACAATATACCCAGGTTCAGGCCCCCTGGTGTGGGTAATAGCCCTACGTCTTGCAAGATCTTTGTTGATGTATCCTGGGCTGGCTACAATGCTCTTCATTCTTCTCTTTTTTTGCAAAGTTTTTCCAACTCTCCTTTCAGAATCGGATCCCCCTCCCCATGCACCAGAGCTCCCTTATATAGAGTGGGTTGGCTCGAGCAGGTAGGAAGGTGACATCATACTGATCTACGACTCATTAATTACACCCATCATTGTGGTCTTATCATGCTGACCCATGACTCATTTATTACACCCATCGCTGTAGCCTTGTCCTTCAAGCTCCATTTAATGCCGTTGTATGGCTTCGCCCGGTCCGCCCGGGATGTGATGTTCCTGCGACGGGTTTGGTGTGAGGTGTCAGAGGGATGGGCCGTCGTCGTGTCGACCGTAGAATTCCTTGCAATCAATGGCCCTGACACATCGTGTCAGGGGAAGGAGACTTCGAGGCGAAGCCTTCTTCTCATTCTTTTGGCCACCACGTAGGCTCACGCCCGGCGAGTAGGGCATGATCGCCCACATGCTCGCCAGGCTACCAAGGGGGCCGACGCCCGGCGAGCAGGGCATGATCGCCTACCTGCTCGCCAGGCCACCACGGGGCCGACGCCCGGTGAGCAGGGCATGATCGCCCACCTGCTCGTCAGGCCGCCACTTGAGCCGTTCGCCTGACAAGTGGGGCCTGATCGCCCGCCTGCTCGCCAGGCTGCCACGTGGGCTTCTCGCCGGGCGAGTGGGGCCTGATCGCCTACCAACTCACCGGGCTGCTACGTGGTCTTACTTATCTGCGGCGGAGAGGGTACCCTGGCGTAAAATACGCCGACACGTGTTTTTCACATGCTATGCTATTGTAGTTGTTGTACTTACTGCACTTTGTTATATCAATGTCGGATTTTATTCAATGTTTTGCTGTGATTTATCGTCAAATTTGTTGCACACCGAAAGAGAATGAAGATCAACGAAATTTGAATTTTTGGACAAAAAATTCAAATTGACAAACAATTTTGTAAAATACTACACGAATTATAACTAGCAAATGTGAATTTTCCTGAATTTTTTGAACCTTGGTTTCAATTCTAAAATTCTAAACTCTGTCAAAGTAACACCGACTTTTCATAGTTAACGCTCACAAGCTACAGTGAATTTTTGAATGAAATTAAAGCAAAAAATTTCCGTTGTAAATTTATTTCCTTTACAAAATATTTTATAATTTATTTTGTGGACACCTATTATCGTCGTACTGTCTGGCGACGAGGCTATTTTCGCCACACAATGTGGCAACAACCTATTGTCGCCACACGGCTTGGCGAAAATAGCCTCGTCGCCGTACTGCTTGGCAAAATTTGATTGGTCGCCGCGGGGTTTGGCAAAAATAACACGTGTCACGATTTGTGGTGATGGGCAGCGCTAATGACCGGATTAAGCGATAGTCACCGTACGGTATGGTGAAAATACGGTAATCTTCCACTCGTTTGGTGACTACGCTTATTTCACCACACGATTCGGTGACGGAGTATTATTTTTGCAAATTTTCTGTTGCGCGTATTAATGCCGCAATTCCTTTTAAAAAATATATTATTTAAAAAATTCATACTCGATATTACTCAACCATAGATTTTTGTTGTGGCGCGGCTTTCCATTGGCTGTTTGGAACGGTTGGATTTTATAGAAAACTGCCTAATTATTCCTTTAATTCATGACAATCTTGTTCAGGTTTGAGAAAGCCTTACCTTCTTGTTGACATTGCTAGCTTGGTGTTGATCAGTTAATTATTCTAGTTCAACCTGGTGTGAGGAGGAGAAGAAGTTGTGTTGAATTTAAGTACCGTGAAGATCGGACCACCCATATGTGCCAACCCCTTAGTTGGCTTGTATCATCATGGTATCTAAGCGTGGTTGATCATGGTATTCGCTCTTTATTTTTGCTGATTTTTATGCTGCTATAATCATGTCAGGTATGAGCCAGCGTGGTTTCAATGGAGATGAACATGGAGAGATGGATACTCCTCACTGGGTATGTAGTCAATTTAATGCTGTCGTGGGATTTTTTCGTCGTCGAGAGCGTGATCTTTGTGATGAGTATGATCATCACTTCGATGACTTGACACCATGTTTTGATGGCATGGATGCCAACTTTGCTGCCATGCATGCCACTCTATGTCATTTAGAGGGCCGACTTCCACCCCCGAGAGGCGATGGTGTGCATGGGAAGCAAGCACATGTTGTGGGACGACATGCTAACCCACGTAACGATAACCACTACTACAGAGACGACATCGATAATAAGGTGTCCAACGGGTATGGAGGCCATCCTCGTCCTTCGAGGAGGGATAATCGTGCTAGGCGAGGTGCTGAACATGGTGGCTACCATGGATAATATGACGGTGGGCATGATGGTGAAAACGATGGTATTGGTCGTATTAAACTTTCCATATCAGGGTTCAAAGGCAATGTTGATCCAGAGGCATATTTAGAGTGGGACATGTGTCTCAGTCAAAATTTTGACAACCATCACTATTCCAAGACAAAAATGCGCGTCTTGCTTCAATTGAGTTCACCGAATATGCTATCATCCATGAGATTGGTATGACATGAAGCACATCATGAGAAATGTAACATTCCAAAATTTGCCCTTTATTATTGTTTTATAGCAATTTGGGTGTTTTGGGATTTTTCTAGATTTATTAGATTTTTCTGGAATTTATTTGGAATTATTTTAAATTAAGTATATTGGCCTTTTGTTGAAAACTAAGTAAAAGTAGATAAAATTTAAATAAAGTTTTACCAAAAATATTTTATTTGAGTCCAGAATGTCTCAAAGTATTTTTGAGATTTTTCTTGGATTTTTCCCAATGCTTTTTTTGCTTAAAATAAATTAAAATATTTTCTATAATTATTTTTAAAGAAAAACCCTTGAAAAACGTTAGAATAGTACTTGGCCAAAGCTAAGCACTATGCGGCCCAACCCACTCGGCAAGTCAGCCCGCACGGCCCGTATTCCAGAAGCCTAGCCACCGACCGTCGAATCAAGATTGAGTGGTCTGCATCAAGCCACATCGAAGCGAAACCCTAGCAGAGGAGGGCCGTCGGATCAGCATCGCACGACGAGGATTAAATCTGGTCATTTCAGCTATATTCGATCCAGATCGTTGATCTGTTATGAGCGGTTGAGATCGTAATGATTCGGGAGTGCTTCGTGGCTGTTGATCTTGGATCGGATGGTTGGTCATCGTCGTCTCCGCGAAGAACTCGAAACCGCGCAGCCATGTCACCGCCGAACTCGGGATGTGTGTTCGCCTCCCGCACGCCTTCCAAGGGCTATTTAAGCCGCCGCCCCGTGCGCTTTGAGCTCATCTTCGCTCACCGCATCCCCTGCCTGCGCCTCGTCACCCTTGCCGTCGTTGTTTGCGCCAGAGAGTTCGTTGGAGCTCGCCTTGGTTTTCCCCACTTTCTGCCACTGTCAAGCCGCCGTTTGCCACACCGGTTCCAGCTTCAAAGTCCTCATCTCAAGCCGAACAGATCTCGCCATCCCTAGTCGCCGATCCGTCGTAGCTTCGCTGTCGCCGTGGTCGTCTTCCCTAGCCCCGGTGAGATCCCGCCGCCATGCTGCCATCGTCAAGGGCAAGCCTCATCAACCGTTTGATCTCCCGTGGACACTTCAAATCAAGCCACATAGCCACATCAGCAGTAAACCCCATCGTCCAATGTGAGCCGCTGGATCTAGATCAATCGGCCGGGATACAGCCACGTTGCGCTTAATCGTGGGTCGTCCGATCAAAGTTGGACGCTCGGGATTGCGCCGCGTAAGACCGTGACCGGTGGCCGTTAGATCTGCGCCATGCAGACCAGATCGCATCGCAAGTCAGGCCAATCGGGTGTCGACGCGTGGCGAGTGACGTCAGCAATGACGTCACCCGATGCACAGCACAGTGGTGTTGGTCTACGGTGGACCTGTCGCACGGTGCACCGAGTCCACGAAACAATGTCGAGCCACATGGCACTTTCTAATTCACCCAATTCGGTGCTGACGTTAGCATGACACAATAAATCAAATTTTCTTTTATAAAAATAATTCGGATATTATTTGATTTTCTAATTCTTAGATTTTTATGATTTTTGAATCTTCCGAGAGCTCGTTCTCCCTCATCCGAACTCTTATTGAAGTGATTCAAATTTCTAAAAAATTTAAAATTGAGATCTATTTAATGGTGAATTTTATTTGATTTTTGGAGTTTATTTGCTCTCTATTTTGGTATTTATTTTCTTTTCTCTCTAGATTTGCGTAGACGTTGAGTTGTGTGACGCTTCAGAGGAGGATCCGGCAACTCAAGATCAACTTCCAGAATAAGACCAGGACCATTGCCACGATAAATTGTGCTTTGATCATATTGAACCCATGTTTACAAAGTTGCTATTTGTTTTACTATATTGTATGTTATTTAATGTGTACAAATGCTTTCAATCTAAATTGGGACTTAGCTATCATATCTTTTGATCTATACCCTACCTTGTTATTTGTATGTCATGATCTATTTGTCACCTTAGATTGGTTCACTATAGTTGACTGAAATTAAAGTCAACATGGGATGGTTAGATCGCAATAAATTGCTTAGCCATGCCACATCATCACATGTACTCGAATCATTGATTATTAATCTTGATTAATGGAATATGAAACAATGATATGAACTTGTGTGTCATGTGTGGTCACACAATAAGATTGAGTTGTGGTGACGAGGGAGGTCACGCAACGATGTTGACTTGTGGATAGCACGTGGTGCTTAGTAACAAACTAGGTTGTTAATCACTCAGATTGAAGCAATTGGCAAGAAGCAAGTGTGCCAAGGTAGGCCCGATGGACAGAGGGTATGCGGAAGTCTTGCTTTGATCACCCTAAGGACTTAACCTTGCAAGACTTTGACCTGAGTCAATCATGCAACCACATATCTGATATGGGGCAGCCTAGCTGACTAATTTGCAACGTCTTAGCTTTAGTACTGCTTGTGGTGGCGTGAGTTTGTGTTTACGGATGAACTCACATGGCACAAGAGGGGGGCCCTGTTGCGATGGTTTAGCCCTTCAGTGTTGAAACTTCAACGGTTAGTATTGGGTTAAGGCAAGATATTGTAAAGACTTTGTTATAATCACTCGTCTGTGTGGTGTATGGTTGTATCATGTGGGTAAAGTGCATAACCTCTGCAGAGTGTAAATCTATTCGGATAGCCATGCTCACGGTATTGAGCACAGCCCGAGAATTACAGTCAAGGGTTAGTTAATAAAATGGAAAACTGAATGGGATAGCAAGTTGCCATATGAAAGGATGAACCTTGACTTAGGGTTGGAAACCTGGTTTACTTGAAAAAATGTTGAATCTACTTATTACTATTATTTGTTTTACTGTCTTTTCAATCTATATATCATACTTATTCATAAATGTTGTTTTTTTTGCAAAATAGCCATGTTATCCATACCTTTAGAATAAGCCTTGCATATAGCTATATTAGATTGTATTTTGTGCACAACTTGTTGAGTACTTTTGTACTCATCCTTACCATCACCAACAAATCAACAGTTGAGGAGTCATCGCCTTTATTGGAGGAATTCCAGGAGAACGCGAGTCACTAGGCCCAAGTCTTGTCAGTTGCCTATGGTAAACTGATGAGTTACCAGCGTCTTCTACTTTTTCCGCTGCATTTGTCTTAGTCTTTATTTTTAGTCTAGTCCTGCGTGGCTGAATAATGTAAGTTGATCATAAGATCATTCAATTAGTTATATCAATAAATGGAGTTTTATTATTCTTATCGCTGTGTATGATGTGATATTTGCCAACGTTGAGTTGTGTGCACTAGCGTTGATCCAGAGGCTAGTGCAGTAAACACAGTGGGTTCGTATTGATAAATTCGGGTCCCGACAGAGGTGGTATCAGAGTATGCTGACTGTAGGTCTTGTCCCTAGTTAGTATGGTGGTGTCCTAAGTGTGTCCAAAACTATTTTCTAAAGAAAAATCTAAATTTTATTAAAATAACACTCTTGACTCTTCTTATTCTCCGCTTCTCGTCTTTGCTAAAATTTTCGCTTTTTTCGTGGCCGTTTGGGAGTTGTGGACTTATCTGTTTCTCTTTTGAATAGATGAGGAGGCAGAAGACCTATGGAGAGCGTGAGGGTGGCTACGCAACAGAGTTTTGGAGGGTCTTTCAAGTTTTAGGAGGCTTCATAAGACCAATGTACAGAGGCAAGTGTTGGGTTGTCAACGGAGTTGCAAGAGGAGTTGTTTGCAGGCTCTTGATTTATGCCAGAGAAGATGAAAAGGTAAGCCAACCAATCAACATCACCGTGAGGAGAGCTACCTTCGAGATTGGTATCTAGGAGGCTTCATGACTTGCCTTAAGGAGGATTTGCCACAACTACTCCCGCGAGCTCGACGACACCATGTTCCGACTTCACCCTTCGAGACGAGTATCATGGCAATAGAGGATCGAGGAGGAGGAGGATGCCACAGTTGTGCACCTAGCACAATTGGCAGCCGCACATGACGCTCATGCGAGAGACACAACAAAAGAATTGAAAATGGTGTACGAGGCCCTCAGAGTCACAAAGCAGGAGCTACATGACACCTGTGCTGCTTTCACTGAGAAAATCATGGAGCTCGAGGAGGCACTGCGGGAGGGTGGCTAGGCTGCACCAGTACCGCCAAACATTCAGGAGGAAGAGGATGACCCAGAGGAGGTCGAGTTTGAGCCAGAGGAGCAGGATGTGCATGTGGTGATGGAGCAACTAGCTGCAGGGCATTAGGACCAGTTTGCACCCATGCCAGCCCACCCACCGATGTATGCATCGGGTCAACCTCAGTCAGGGTGGGCGGATGAGTGAGAATCTTAGTGTTAGGTTGAGACTTAAGTGTTGAGTCGCGTCTTTAAGATAGTCTTTTCCTTTGTAATAGTTGTTAAGGTTGAGTGTTTAGTTTGGTTCTTATTGTTTGCTCGGTGTGCAGTATGTCTTGCATGGCCCTTAGGCTTTTGTAAGTAACCATACCAAGTTTTATTAATAAAGTTGTCTAAGTTTGGGTTTAACCTGTTTCCCCTACCTTAGAAATTCTTACACCTTATCTATGTTGCATCTACCTTTCCTAACCCAAGAAGCAATTAACAGATGGTGAATACTCATGGAAA
Source organism: Guadua angustifolia (assembly GCA_036346375.1). NCBI lineage: Eukaryota > Viridiplantae > Streptophyta > Magnoliopsida > Poales > Poaceae > Guadua > Guadua angustifolia. Next base: position 14,911,655 of record CM070513.1, on the reverse strand, counting down.
CAACAGAACTTCAGGAAACGGTTTTCGCCCAAGTGACAACTCCAACGATGGAGTACCACCGCAGCCAACACCGCTAGTGGACATGCAGAACCTGAGAGCTTTCCTTGCAGTGCAAACGCAACTCATGCAGACAATGATGCAACAAATGCAGAGTGTCACTAGTCAAGCTGCAATCAACAGCAATGCTCAGCATGGCAACAATGGATCGCGTCCCTATTCCAAGTTGTCAGACTTTATGAGGACCTGTTCACCAACATTTTCAGGCAATGTCAGTCCCTTGGAAGCCGATGATTGGCTTAGAAGCATCGAAAGAAAACTGCACATCACTCAATGTGAGGTCAATGAGAAGGTATTGTATGCCTCTCATCAGCTAGAAGGAACTACTGCAGAGTGGTGGGAGAACTACGGTGCTGCACATGAAGCCCCACAGGAGATCACATGGGAAGAATTCTCAACTGTCTTTCGCCAATACCATGTGCTGGAGCCTGGAGGGCATGATGGATCTATAGAAGGAATAATTTAGGGCTCTAAAGCAAGGAGGTCGGTCAGCGGCAAACTATCTGAACAAATTTACTCAGTTAGCACGCTACGCTCTTCAGCATGTGGCTACAAATAAGGCCAGGCAGTCTCGCTTTCTGAAAGAGCTAAAGTCTGGACTGCAAGTAGGATTGATCACCCACAATTTTCCTGACTTTCAAGAATTGGTCAACAAGGCTCTGATTCTAGAGGACAAACGTAGAGAACTAGGTGAGGATCGCAAGCGCAGGATGGCTAATCAAGCAGGGTGGCCAAATTAGTTCAGACTGAGGATGTCTCCCCAACAGTTTGCCAAGATTCAGCTGCAGCTAACCAACAAGGCATCAACCCCGATACCTCGCCCCACTAATTAGAATTTTTAGACACCAACACCAAGGGGCAATGCACCAGTACGAAGTCAACAATCCATTGTCAAGTGATGCTACTCTTGCAAGGAGCCAAGACATTTTGCTAACAAATGTCCGAAGAAAGAAGGAGTTACGCCAGTTCACTTCAACTTAGGAACTACTCCAGCCAAGGCACCTGTGACAGGAGGAAACCGTATACCAGTGCAAGTAGGAGCAACACCTCAAGCAACAGTGCGTGGTAGCAACCATATCACTGCAGATGAAGCTCAAGAGACATCAGACGTCGTACTGGGTAAGTTCTTGATTAATTCAGTACATGCTATAGTTTTATTTGATTCTGGAGCTTCGCATTCGTTTGTTTCTCAGAGTTTTGCAATAAAGAATGGGTTTGATATTAAGAATCTTAAATGTGTGCTTTTAGTCCAAACTCTAGGATCTGAATTTCGGTCTAGCCTTGGATGTTTGGGAGTTAGTTAAATCATTTATATATGTGTGTACATACATATATTTGTATGTGTGTATATATATATAGTTGCTGCCAATCTAATGGCTATTTCGCAAAAATGGCAGGAGAATTGTTTCCTCTGAACAGCTCCTAGAAAGCAATCTCATGAACATTGCAGCACTGTAACCCTGTACCTTGAAAAGAAGGCCAATGATTGACAGGCATGCCCTCGAGGTGGTGAAATATTGGAAAGTCACATGTAAACCCTCTACTATTTCGCACTCATTTCCCCGTACTTCCTGCTAGAGAAAGGACAGCTGAAACAGTAGATTAACGAATCAACACTGATCATGTAACTGCTGCAATCATGTTTAGAGAGCTAGGTGAAAAGCCCTTATTGCCCTGCCGGTGTAGCCTTTTTTTTTTATTCTTCCCTTTCCTTTCTGAAAGAAGATGCTTGTTTGCCGCCGGTGTGTCTTTTGTCGTCTGATTGTTCAGATCAGACACTTAGAATCACATTTCAGAAAATAAATAAGAAAAAGAAACTCAGAATCAAACAAATGGGTGGCGCGGCGGCGAATATACGGCAGCAAAAAAAAGTCGGCTAATATATCTTCTTCCAAATCTTTTCAACCATATCAAAGATTTTATGCCTTGGGGACAATAGAGATTAAGAGCGCATGAGGTAAGAATGTGATCTTCTTTTAGCGTCTGAAATAAATTGGCCTGTCTAGACTCTAGATTCCATATTAGAAGTAGTACAAACTTAGACTAAATATTTTGAGGAAATTCTCCCTTTAGGTTTGATCCGTAGAAGAACATTCTCCCCCTTTTAAATGGTTGTTTAGCTACACGTATTCGATATTAGGACATATACATTAGTATAGACGGTAGCTAACTGTAATATATTGCTATGTCATCTATAGACAATACTAAAAATAACTCATGTAATGGATCGTCTATATAGCTGCCTGTAATGGTTTCACATCCAATTAACAGACTGTCTATACAATGGTATACAAAATAGAAAGGTGTGTATAAGATCATCTGTTAAATAATAGACAACAGCTTTCTCTCTCTTTCACGTCACCTAAAATCTTACATAGCATAATCTTACAGACAGCTGACATGTACCATTGTATATGCTTCCTGTGGTGTGGAATCTATAGAGAGGAAAGCCACGGAAAAACAAGTGAAACTACCTTTTTAGGGGAAAACATTCGGAATTGCCAATATGGTTCACATAGACCCCGCTTGGAATGATAGAATTTTGTATGATTCATACAGAAATTACACCGTCTTCTGTTATATACCTGCGAAATTTCTGCATCTAAACATAGTGTAAACAGAAGAAGCTGCGTGAATCGAAGAAACTAAATAAATAGGGATAGACTTGAGACTCGAGAGTCCAATATATATGCACCATACATTCCATGCATTACCGATGCCAGAGCATGCACAATGATTTCAAAATGGACGGATTTAATCCAAATTTGGATTTTTTTTAAATTTTTAGTTTTAAGGTATGTATCCATTTACAACAATTCAAATGAAGCGCATACCTTTGACAAATATACTCGAATTCAAAGAATTTGAACAAATTTAGATCATATGCTTTTTTGATTTATATATGAAAGTAACACACACCTACAATCAAACTATCATAAAAAAATCGCAACTCTAGTTTAAATTTCAGTTCAAATTTATTTAAACTAGTTAGTAAGCTAGTTAAACTCGACATAAAAAAAATTCTGCATGTAATATATAGGGACCCAGTCAGTGGCGGAGCCAAAAAATTCCAAAGAAGGGGCTTAAAAAAGAGACATCCAAAATCAACTACTATGACTATCGATATATTGTAAAATAGTTGAAATTTAAATTGTATGCAATATAAGTATATAACTATGAAAGGAGAAAAACGTACCATTCATTGCTTCAAAAGGAGTTGATAGTATATTTACGAGTTTTCATGTTCTGAAAACGTTGTAAGATATCTTCCATATCTATTTTTGCAAACACGTCTCGCTCAATGTAGCATACCATAAGATCATTCAACCAATCATCACTTATCTTATTGCGCAAATCTGTCTTAATAATCTTTATTGCCGAAAAAGTCCTTTCAACTGTAGTTGTCCCTATAGGTAAAATTAGTGCCAATTCAATCAGTCTATAGGCTAATGGATAAACCAGGTGCTTCTTTGCTTGAACCATCTTTACAGCGAAGCTAGCAAGATCACCATTACTTTGAAATTCATCTCTTGATTCTCTTCTCATGTCATTAACAAATAAGTGAAGTTGTTCTTTCAAAACAACACGGCCATATGCTGAAAAATCATGAGAATATATTTCTGAAAGTCGCATAAGTTTGCTATGATCAAAGTTTAGAAATGAATCTTTCAGATATAGATAAGCAGTGGCGTATGCAGCAGGGGGGCGTAGGTGGGCTAGAGCCCCACCCGCCCCCCTCCCCTCCTCTCTAAGTTAGATAAATTTAAAGAAAATTCATCTACAAATTTAGAGAAGCTACCGAGTTAAACAATTGGTTCAGTGAATTTTCGATAGAGTTTTTGAGATGCATTACTTGTTTAGACCCAAGAGATTCATTTGCAAATTTTGAATATGGTAGGCTTTTTCGGCTTTCAGAGTTTTATTCAGATGATTTCTCATTATATGATCGTGTGGTTTTGAAAGCACAACTTGACTTATTCATTGATGACTTGAGAAGAGAAGAATTTTCAAGTTGTGATGAATTTGCTTTTTTTTATAAGGAATAAAATCCGGTCTCTGCAATTGCACACAACCGAGTTTTTACAAAGTTGACAATTGTATATCTGTAGTGAAAAAGTAACAAAAAGAGCTGAAAATTAAGAGCAAATTCTATGATTGCTTCTCCATCCACTTTTGGCAAAAGTATCCAACGCCACAACCTCTAATGCTTGACTTGCCCGTCGAATGGTCGCCCTTTTGTTGTGATGAATTTGCTAATCTCGTAGTGATGATGGTTGAAGCAAAAAAGCATGTTGTTTATCCATTAGTCTATAGACTTATTGAATTAGTATTAGTTTTACCTGTGGGTACAGCTACAGTCGAAAGGGCTTTCTCGGCAATGAAGATTATCAAGACAGATTTGCGTAATAAGATAAGTGATGACTGGTTAAATGATCTCATGGTATAGTACATCGAACGAGACATATTTTCCAAGATAGACATGAAAGATATTTTGTAACGTTTTCAAAACATAAAAACCCGTAAATATTAACTATCAACTCTTAAGAAGCAATGATCGGTACGTTTTTTTTCTTTGTAATGTTACGTATTTATATTATATGTGACTGGTAGATAAGTGTTGATATTTTTATATTATATATATCATTCTATCATATTCTATGTTCTAAAAAAATACTATATATATTAATATATTATATATATATATTAGTTTAGAGGTCTTAATTTTAGCCCCCTCCTTTCTAAGTTTCTGGATACGCCACTGTAGATAAGCAATGCATCTCAAAAGTCTTTTGCTGGACTGGCGGGTGAGCTCCAGCCCCACTGACGGCTCCGCCTATGGACCCAGTTAATTATGTGTGTGTGGACCTGCATCCTCTGTTTCTATACAGACATCATGATTGGGTTTGTATGAAACGGTTAGGTCAAAATATTGAATGTAAACATGGATCTATCTTTCTCTCACATCCACAGGGCAGAGACTCGGAGACAATTTGTCTGCGAAATTCAGAGACGATGTGTCGGCAAGGAGTTTATGATGTATAGACAGAGAACTGAAGTTTCTTTTTCTTAAAAGAAAAGGAATAAAAAAGATAAATCTTTTCTTGGCTCTTGATCGACATGCACGAGTACGATCGATGCACTTGATTGATTGATTCCCTCCCTTGGATGAGAAGAGACGCACACACCTGACTGATTATGAGCCATGATCATCAAGTATCCATGATAATTCATCTAATTAAGTGTGTTTAGCTTTTCTTTTTCTCGAGACTTTTGTTGCGACAGATTAGCAGGGGCCCATGAATGACATGAGAGCGACATGACCGATGGAATTGGCCATGTCAGAGTGCAGCTAGCTCCTGATCGATGAACCCCGTGTCCCTTTCATGGCGCTCGCCGAATCTCTCATGGATAGTTAATATGCAATAGCTTGGGCACTAATCCATCCTAACCTGTCATAATCCATCCTAACTAGTCAGCTGTCATGGCCAATCCATTCATTCACATCGATCGATCGCGAGTGCACGATAAAGTTTGCAGTCGATGCCACGCCATGGCGCAGATCGGCAGACCTCTCGATCGAGATGTTGAAATGGATCTTGAAGGACCATGATGAACACAACGATAATTCTCACTCAGAGATTGTAAAGGACTTTATAGTGATTAGTAAATAAGGTGGAAATGTAAATTGAGAGGTTAGGAAGGCATAAATAGTATCTGGGGGTTAAATCGATGATAATATTTGTGCAATTCACTGTTCGAGAGAGCATGGAACCGCCTCCGTTTTGACAAGGCATAACCATTTTCCATTAAGGAACGGAAGCAGAGTATTTTTACAGCGAAGGGAGGGGGATAAAACCGGGAGGGGCGAGCAAGTTAACAATTTGACAACCCCAATATAGCCACCGTGATTACTACTACTCTCTAATGCGTGCTTTTAAATCCTATTAATTTTGATCAAAGATATTGCTTAAAACATGTGATTTTGATATACGAAAAATGAAACAAGTGGATTTGTCATGAAAAATACTTTCGTAATATTGAAATTTTACAATTTTTTCAAATATATGATAAGAGAATTTAGTGTTAAAAAACATCTTGTTGACTTTAAAAAGTCAAAAAAGTCACTATTTTATGACCGAGGAGGACGGATGTTTTCTATAGAAATCTCCACAACACTTTTAACAATGTCACCCCCACCGTCCCCTATGTGCCCTGGATTGGGCTCACAGCAGTAGAGATCGGTGGCCTTAGGGTAACAATATGCATCCCTTTCAGATAATGAAAAGGACCTGTTAACTTCACGGATATACGATGCAATTTCCATGAAAATTCCATGGCAGATAATGGAAAGGACTTAGCAACATTAAATAATATGCAATGTAGATTGATAGGCTACGAATATTAAGTGTGTGTTTGCTCTTCAATATATTAAACTTTTGAGTAAACTGATTGGCGTATAAAATCAAGGATTTAAATTACGGTTAGCGGTCCATCGCGGTAAGAGATATGAAAAGCTATTCGGGTATAGCAGGCTATCGCGGAAGCTATGCTACACACAACAGTTTACTACAATATACATGTTTTTTTTACCATTTCAAGTACGCGGTATCGGTATTTTATATATAATGAACTATATTTAATTTTGAAGAACATGTCATTGTTATATATTAGCTGTACAAGGTGTAAACAGGAAATAATCTTATATAATTATGTAAATTTAGGAGATGAATTTGGATTTTAACTAATATTTATTATTTCTAGAAGCCAAATTAATTTTAATTTAAGTATAACAAATATGATAAAAGAAGCATATCATGAACAAAACATGTTAATATTTAGAAATATAAAGATAATCGATACATTACAGCAAAGCCGAGCTATTGCCGCTACAAAAATAACGGTCAATATAGCGGTTATGACATTTATAGTTACATTCGCCGAATTTTATTCAATTGTACAGTATTTTATATTTGAAAAGGCTATGGTGGAACTATCTAAATCACAACATAAAACTCAACATGGTTAGTCGGTACTACTGTTGAAATTTGTCCATACAATACTGTACCTGTTTAATGCATATTACTGTGAACAAACAGTACTGCTGCGAAAAAACATTGTACCACCACCTGTTAACAGAAAGAACATCAAATTCAACAGGAATGGTCAAGATTCTATTTTCTAGGCCAGATGATTCATGATTGTGTAGGTGCACAAGTACAACAAACGGACAAACCTGTTGCACCTCCACAGTACATGTACAAGATCTGGACGGGCCGCGCCACAGTAAAGAAGCACCCATCGCAAGCAAAAAATCAATCATTTGTCCGTAATTTTTGCAGAATAAGCCCAGTGGTTTCGGTTGCTGTAAAGCCCAGTGGTTTCGGTTGCTGTAAAGTGTATTTTGTTCAGCAAAGGAAGCAAAGATAGGAACATTCCAGTCCGTTAACCGAAAGGTGAAAGGTCACAGAGAGGATGAAGGAGAGAAAGAAAGAAAGAACGGAATTGCTACAGTTCGGACGTCTGAATTTCTCGGACGCATTGCAATATTTTTATTCTACGCGTATAACATTTTTTGTCAACGTATGTAACATTTTTCTTCGACAAACAGTAAAATGCGGCACAGTAAACGGATGTTGCAAACGTTGAAAAAAAATATTACAATAGGCGTCCGATAGAATGAACAGTACCGGACGTCCGAGCGCGAGTAGTTACCAAGAAAGAAAGAAAGTGGCCTCTTTTTACCTCAACTGTTAGGAATTTTTGCGCACAAATTAACCCAAACAAAAAGGTCCTTCGTATCTATCCACTCATGTATGTAAAACACAAGATTCTCCGTGTCTCCACAGTTACACCCTGACCAAACAGAAATTACAGATAGGTCCTAGAGTAACTGAGACAACACAAGACTCGGCCGTCGGATGCAAGCAGTACGGTAGAACTAATATAAGATGAAAACTGAAGCTCAAGTTAACTAAAACTCCCTTGGGTCTACGAATATGGACGCTCCCGGCGGCGCCTTGGTCCAGTCGCCGAGCGCGCCGTCGCAGTAGCCGTCCGCGAGCCGCTTCATGCACCACAGGTCCTCGGCACCCAGCCGCGGCCAGTGCGGCACGCCGGCGCGGAGCGGCTCGCACGCGCCGACCTCGGTCGCCACCACGCGCGCCCCTGCCCGCCGCGCCGCGTTGTGCGCGTGCCGGAACAGCGTGCGGGCCAGCCGCGGCGCGCCGGGCCCGTCGCCGCCGAGGCCGTAGACGAAGTGCATCCCGAACGGCTCGAACAGGTTGGGTATGGACGGGATGCCCAGCCACGGGGCGGCGCGGTCGGCGGCCCGCGTGGCCCGCGCCGCGGCGCGCCACAGCCTCGGGGCGCCGCGCACCTCGAGGCGGAACGCGTCCTTGCAGTTCCACACGCTCGCCACCGCCCACGACGCCGGCGGGGACGCCAGGAACTCCTCGATGCCGCGCCACCGCGTCCCGGCCGGCACCGCGAGGAACGTGCCCAGCGACAGGGGGTTGGACAGCACGGCGTCGATGTCGCGTGGGAAGAACTCAACGGCGGCGAAACGGCGGCGGTAGAGCAGCTCGGCCTCACACGGGTCGAGGCGGACGACGGAGGCGCGGCGGGACGGCGCGAGGTCGTGGCTGAACACCGGGTGCACGAGGACGGAGGGCGTGCGGAACTTGGAGTAGCCGCAGCGGCCAGTGAAGAGGCGCACCGAGGCGTCGTTGTCCCTATCGGTGGCGGTGTAGGCGTACTCAGCGCCCATCTGCCGGAACCACTCCTCCATCCTCTCCACCAGCCTCGTCCCGATCCCTTTCCTCCTGTGGATCGGATGATGCAAGCTAGCTTAATTAGTGCAATCAATTAAACAGCAATGCGTCGACGGCGAAGGTGCGTATGGTTGCTAGATCGGTGGGTAGTTAGTTTGTTACCGGTGGCGAGGGGAGACGCGGAGGCCGAGGAGGTATGCAACCTTGGAGAAGAGCTCGCTGCGGCCGCAGACGACGGTCTTGACGCAGCCACGGACGACGCCGACGATCTCCGTGCCGAGAGGTCCGCCCACGGCCTCGGCGACCTGACGCATTTCCATGGGAGAACCGATCGATTAGAACAAGAGCTCACTTGAGTGATCCATTCAAGAACAGTGTGTGCGCACTCACGAGCATGAGGTAGGCCGGCGAGTGGCGGACGCGGCAGAGCGGGTCGCCGAGGAGGTCGGTGAAAAGGCACAGCTTGCCGGCGCTGGGGCCTACTTCGCAGGCGCGCTCGACCCGCTCGACGCCAGCGCAGTCGCGGCCGCCGTCGAACTCGCGAACCTGCAGCAGCACTGTGACCGACTCCTCGTCGCCTTCCTCCATGGCCACCATCGATCTTGGAATTGGCTGCTTCTTGTCCTCCGGCTTAGGCGCCTGTACGTGATAGGGCTACGGAGGTGAAGCCTAGGTAGCTCGATAGCGTAGGCGATCGAGCTCGCTGTGTCTTATATAGTCTCACTCGTAGTACAGTGCTGTGCGGTGCTGCAGGTAGTGGGATCGATGAAGCGCGCGCGTGCAGTGAGAGGTTTTCGGCGGTTCAGCTACTGTCCTGTGGAATTCGCGGAGGAGTGATCGACTAATAAAGGGTTTGTGGGGTTAGCACTTAGCACTTTAGCAGGCGTGGTGCGTGGCGAGCGCGAGCGAGGGGAGGAGGAAGGGGAGCGGAGAAGACAAGAGTACGTGACGACTGACGAGCAGTGTGGGGCGAGGCCAGTATCTACTATCTAGCTAGCGTTGGAATTGGATGGATGTGGGCGAGCACCCGTGGACTCGTGGTTGCTACATGTACTCTGTCTGTACCCATCGACGTCCTTCGAGTGGGGCCCACCTGGAAGGTGTGTTCGGGCCACCGTTCGACTCCTTTCTAGTCTCCTCTCCCCCCTTCCTCTTTGGGTGGTGCTGGGGCTGGAAACGTACCGAGTCTACTTAAGCCAAGCTCATCTAGGTTTAATCTAAATTATTGCTAGGCTCGACTCAGCTCGTAGAAACCAAGCTTGGCTTGGTTTGAAAACTGGCTCAAGTCGGCTCGTGGTGGCTCACGAGCCTGGCTACCATATCAAAGCAAGATACTCAGCATCATATTCTCTTTAGTCTACTCGTCATTTCGAAGAATTTTTAAGTTGTATTTGTATAGCAGCATATCAGAGTAAGATACTGGACAACATATTCTCTTTAGTCTACTCCCTCGATGACAGAATTTTAAAAATATTGGGAAAAATATGACCCTCAAATGGCACAAATGACACAACCGCACCATTCATAGCTAACTCTGTCTCTGGCAAAGTTAAATAAGTTAAACATCTCAAAGCTAACAGATTGCATGCACATGCTTTACATGCTTGTAATGTAGGCAAAAGAGCATTCTATTAACAACAAGAAAACAAAAACTAAGAAACATAAGCATAAGAAAGGTTGCATTATATGTAGAAACAATCAGCTAATCTCAATACGATATATGCACCCTATTGTCTGTATCAAACCATAGCACTGATCTCCCCTACTTTCGAAGAAATAACAACATTTTCAGGCCTTTTGCTCACTTCATTGTTTTTCTTGCCCCTTGACCTTTAGGCTAGCCATACGAGCTGAATGAGTCCCCTGAAGAGCTCATAAGTAGCTCAAACTTGACTCGTTACAGAAGCGAGCTTAGGAGGAGGCTTGGCTTGTGTACGCCACAAGTCCGAGCCGAACTGAATCGAGCTTATATTAAGCTAAGCGGGCTATCAAGTTATTTTTTCAACTTTAGTTGGAGCACAAGTTATGTTGGTAACACAGGGATTTTTATAAGAAACATTTTAATTCCGATTGAAATATAAAAAAACTCAACGTTTGATACGAGGACCTATTACTTTTATACTAGGTGACAACATAGTAGTGGAAATAGCATCACTCTACAACAAAAATTCTTTTGGCTCTTGTCCAGAGTTCCAAACGATGACACACTATGATACATACCGATAAAACATTGGTCGTTTAGGATAAGACGAGTCAAGCGACTAGTCTCGATCGCTCTCTCTTGCTTGCACGTGTGGAAAAGAACACCACTGCTATTTTAAACGTTGGCATTTTCAATTATACTTGAACTGAAAGAATATTTATAGTAGCCATCTAAAAAAAATAACGGGCGAGCAACAATAATGGATGGCTAGGTCAACTGGCTCTTAGTCTGTACACATCAGTTTTAGTCTATATGAAAGAGTGAGAAAAGAAGAGAGAGAAGATAGCTAGCTCTTAGGCCATTCTCAGTGCAAGTTTTATGAGAGTTTCATTCTCATTAAATGAAATGCCACATAGATAAAAGTGGTGATATGGTAACAAATTTATGAGGAGAGAGAAGAGTTGAGTTTCATGGGGATGAAATCTGGTGTACACGGTTACCAAATGCTTTGAAACTAGGATGAAACTTTACTGAGAGCGATTTGTTTTATCTTCATACCTTTTCTGGATATCCCGTGTGGCCATATTGTAGTGTGCTAGATATAATTGCAAGTGGCTACACAATTTATATGGCACATTTGATTACAACACTATGCAACAATTAAATGTTATGTCATACCTATGAAACTGCAAAATGAAACTGTGCATTGAGAGAGGTTGTTTCACTCATCAACCCAAACATCTAAATATAACGTGGCACTATCGAAAACTGTGTAACGAAACTCTCCACTGAGAATGGCCTTATTTAGTAGCCAGATTTGCACGGGAGTATAGATAGATTATTTATGTATAAGAGAGAAAAGATAGTTATTGCGTACTATTTAAAAATAATCTTTAGATATAGTTATTATATAAGTTAATTTTTAGTTTATTATTAACCAGCAGTAAGTTTTGCTATTGTACTCATCCTAACGAACATTCCGTCAAACGTCTGCTGTTTTCTTCTGTTGACCCAACATGCAGATGCCATATACAAGTGACGATGACACGGAACCTATCGAGTTTGTACAGGGCCTTTGCATCGCTTAACTTTTGCCCTATACAACAAACGAACGCGCAACTTGGGGTAGCATTACGGGGTGCCCCGACGCAGTTTCTCTCTGTACGCTGCCTCTCACCAATTTTTTGTCTGTAGCGTGCGCCCTTTTCCCTCCCTTTTATCGATGGCGGCCTGCGCTCGTCCACCGGACGATCCCATCCGCTGGCATGTAACGGACGGTCCAGATTTGCTGATATCTGTTGGTGCTACGAGGCTGCGCCCCACCCACGCTGGCCCCACGGAAGAAGGGGACGGCGGCTGTGGCTGCGCGGCGCCACCGGGGCGACAGCCGTGGGCCCATGGATATTTACGGTCGGGTACGCGACGACGAGAGGTAAAGCGAGAGAGCGGAGAGAGAGAGAGAGACTCTGGAGACGTGGCGTCGCGGCCGCCGTCGATTGGGGGGAAAGGATGTTTAACGGCGGCGCAGTGAAGGGCGCCGTCGTTGTCATCATTGGCCACGACCGGTTGATGGATGGATGCATTAATCGTGGACAGGGATCCCTACAGTAGCTATAGGACTGTAACCCACAGTCTCTGTGGATTTAGACCATTAGACCATTCGCAGTGTAAGTTTCATGGGAGTTTCATTCTCATTAAATGAGATCTTGGCGTAAGCAAAAAATGATGATATGGCAACAAATTTATGAGAGAGAGGAGAGTTGAGTTTCATTGGGATGAAGCGCAGGTATCTGTGATTCTGCAAAGTCTTTGAAACTGAGATGAAACCCCACTGAGAGTGATTTGTTTCATCTCCACACCTTTTCTGGATCCTGTGTGGCCATATTGTAGTGTGCTAGACATAATTGCAAGTGGCTACATAATTTATATGGCATAGTTGATCACAACACCATGCAACAATTAAATGTTATGTCATGCCTATGAAATTGCAAAATGAAACTGTGCATTGAAAGAGGTTGTTTCATTCATCAACCCAAACATCTAAATATGACGTGGCACTATCGGAAACCGTATAACGAAACTCTCCACTGTGAATGGCCTTAGATCCAGCGTATAGATCGCTTGAATACACAAAAATTTTGATGGATAGTGTTTTACTACAATAAAATAAACAGTGTTTTTTACAGTAAAAACTATATAGTTTTTAAATCTATCTGAACCATCAATTTTAAATCGGACGGTCCCGCAAAGACTGCACCCAATCTCGGTTGATTAATCGCCGGATCAGTGTAGGAGCAACTTACTCTGTCACCGAGAAACAACTATAGGCCCTGTTTGGAAACAATGTATTTTAAAACTATGGTTTTGGTATACTATGGTTTGTAATTGTTTTGTCATGAATACTATGGTTTTACCAAACTCCTTTAAAACCATAGTATTTCTTGGAACTACCAACTGTTTGGATGCAACATCACAAACCATAGTATTTGAGTGGAAATAGACAAGAAGCTAGCCAAAACTATGAAAACTTTGGGTTGGAGTGGAGTTTCAAATACTCCAAAAATACCATGGTATCTACCAAACCATGGTTTTTAATACATAACTTTTGGCATGGTAATCAAACACCTCATGGTATAAAATACCATGGTATTCTTAGAAACCATGATATTGCTTAGAAACTATAAAAATACATTGCTTCTAAATAGGGCCTATGTTGTTACTACTCTGTCAATAGTCTTTAATTGGAGCAGGAGCCAATTATGATGATCCGACGTGCAACATCGGTCGAAAGCGTCAGCCATTACTACTACATTAGTTGCTCGCTGCACTACACCAGTGTTAATTCATGGCAATTATGGAGACATTTAGTTACATTACACCGTTCGTGCTAGTGCATGTCATGCTTCATCAGTAATATGAGCGGTTTATGCCTTATATACTGTTGTTGTCGTTCTTTAATACTCCCTCCATCAATAAATATAAGACGTATTTTAACTTTGTACAAGAATCAAGTTATGGTGAAATTGGGAAAGACATGAGAAGAAATGACTTATGTACCCCTCTTAATTGTCTTAGAAGATGACAGATAATACTTTGTATAGGTGTAATGAATAAATGCATATTATTGAGAGAGAATAAATAGGAGGTATAGGTGGAAAGACTCATTAAATCTACATGCACGCCTTATATTTTTAAACAAGATCATTCAAACTATAGTCCTTGTATTTATCAACGGAGGGAGTAGATGTTATATGTTGTTGTATTTTCACCAACACATATATAAAAAAAGACTGTATTACCCTTGTTTATTATATTTTTGGATAATGTGTTTTACTCTAGTCTATAGTAATAAATAACATTGGAAATAGCTAAACGGGGGGCATAGAATGGCATGTATTTAAGAATAAAATATGAAAGCTAGAATGGTACGTATTCAAAAACGGAGAAAGTATATCTTGGGAGTAGTTAATTGCATAAACCAGAAATAAAACATGTGTGCCTTATTCTAGTTTATGGTAGTAACTGACATTAAAAATTGCTAAAAGTAAAGGATATAGAGGATAAATGGGAAAATTCATATCAAAATTTTAGGATGATATGTATTTAGAATAAAATTTGAAAGTTAGAATGATATGTATTTAGAAACAGATAAAATATACCCTATCTCGGGAGCATTTAATTGCACAAACCTGAAAGAAAAATTGCTAAAAATATCCCATATATATCGTATAAAAATCGCTGTGACTTCGCACACTTGTTAACTATCCGGCCGGCCGCATGTAAGTGGCTTGAGTTACACACATACCATCTTGTCTACCAAATTAAGAAAAAAAATACTCTCACCATTTCACAATATAAATCCGAACACACCATGGCCCAAAAGTCACCAAATGTACGGAGCAACGTTTATAAATTCACACTCACACACTTAGCGCTATTAAATGTCATAATTTAGCTACATAATCTTCTTTTTTATATATAGTATTAGACCAGGGGCTAAGGTCAAATAAAAATGGAGTAGTATATCCTTGTGCTAATTGTTAGCTGGCTAAAAATTAGTCCTAGTCCATCCAAACAGGGTAGGCTAATTTTTAGCCAACCTCTGAGCTAACAATTAGCCCATTAGCTAGTGAGAGTGAGCTAACAATTAGCCCATCCAAACAGGAAGACTAATAGGTGGGTTAATTTTTAGCTGACTAATGGTAGAGCTAATTTTTAGCTAACTAACAGTTAGTCCTAGATGATCCAAACATGGCCTAAATTACTCTTAAATTTGCTAATGAATTTAAATAATGAAACGACCAGTAACCCATCTGCATGCACAGCATGCATGCACGTACGTCGGGAGGTGAGGTACAGGCGTACAGCTGTGCTTCGCAGAGCAGCACCAGCAGTTGGTAGGCAATTTTGGTTCTTCATATATGAGTAGATCGATGGGATAGCTCTTGGCTGTACGTTTTGTTTGTTTGTGGAGCGTATAGTACCCTAGCCTGGCCTAGCCGAGGGAGAGTTGGGGGTAGGGTTGTACGTACGTGGACAATGATATGATATTTATTAACGACAGTGCACTATTAAAAAAAAGACTTATATTCGTCTCGTCATCATTGACGGTTTAAAAAAAAACTGTTAGTGGTAGTTATCTTCACTGACGGTAAAGTTGAGTACCCTTGACATCACTAACAGTTTTAGACTAAAATTGTCAGTTATGTGAGTTTCATCATAGACGATTTTATCCACAAACCATCAGATATGATTGCCATTCACATCACTGACGCTTTTCGGCTAAAACCGTCAGTGATGTAAGCCTCATCAGTGACAGTTTTAACTAAGAACCATCAGTGCTTACTACCATTCATACCCTTGACAGTTTTAATTAAAATCGTTAGTGATGTAAATTCTCATCAATAACACTTTTTAGTGAAAAATTGTCAATGATGTGAATATTTGTCATCACTAACGATTCTTGTTTAAAATCATCTATGATGAAAATTTTCTAGAAATAAGTACAAACAGCCCCAACTCATATAGTATTTTTAGGGTTTCCCGAGCTATTTTTGAGGTGGCTGCAATTGAGAGACGATCCACTAAAAGGAGACCGTGAATTTGGAAGAGTGGTTATAGATCCCTTTGTTCTTGATGATCTAATATTAATAATTGGTTTTAATTGAAATATATTCAAAATCTAGTTAGTATAAAGAGGGAATTGAAGATAGTTTAGATCTACCTTGGTGTAGATCCATTTGTTCATTATGATCTTGTCGGTGTTTCGAGAACCGGCGAGTAAATTTGTAGGTCTAGAGGGGCTACGCGCTCCCGCTCCTTGAATGGTTAGACCAAAAGACAAGAGGTCCAAGAGTTATACTGGTTCGGGCTGAACGTCCCTACTCCAGTCCGTGTGGTGGTCGGATGTTATTCATTCCGGTGTATCCGTCGTGTTACAAGCGAGGGCTGAGCTCGGGCTCGGGGCGCCTCGTGTACAGGGGTTACTCGGAATGACTACGAGGGTGACTCGAGGGTGCTGTGTTTGACTGCCTAGATCGTCCTCCGCTCCGAAGGGCCACGCCTCCCCTTATATAGCCTGGGGAGGGTGGTGGCGCGGAGGTTACACGGGAGTGCGCAAAAGGGAAAAAATGGATGGGACTCCCCACGCCTTGGAGTCCGGTCTTTTGCCTCGGTGTCTGATCGCTAGACTGGCCTTCTGACGGGAGGTTGTACGTCCCTCCCCGTTGGGTTGGTGAAGCGGTAGGGTACCTATCCACGGATATTAAATCAATAGCCCCGAGCCCCGGCGGATCGGAGCGGTTGGGAGTTCTCCTGTTCGACAGGTCTTGTCGACATCTTTGTTCGATATGGCGGATCTCGTGTCTTGGGGCCGTCGATCGGTTTCTGCAATTCCGCGCGCCCGACGGTCGGGTGCAGTCGGTTTCGCCGGTCTTGTGGCGCATCCGGTGGATGGAAACCCGGCGGATCGGAGAGCCGGTCGGGGTTTCTTCGTCTTGGGCGGCTCGGTTGGTGACCTCGCGCTCTGGTGAGTCGTCTAAATACCGCAAGTGCATCGGTTGGACCCGAGGTGGCCTCTTGATTCTTGGCGTCCGACCAAATGGGTTAGTCGTCGGTGCGAGTGCTGTGGGAGGGCATCCGGTGGATGGAGCCCCGGCGGTCGGAGAGCGGTCGGAGTTTACGTGTCTGAGGCGTTCACGCGCGTCGTGATCGTGCACCGTAAGGTCGGCGTTGCGTCAAAAACAGACAAAGGCGTTCGCCCCACGCTTTCGTCGAGCGAGGGTGGCGGCGCTTCCCACGAATACGCCCCATCCGCAGGTGTGGGACTGGAGGGGGTGAGCTAACGCGTTGCCATGCGTTGGCTTGAACGCCGTGCTCGTCGCGAGCTGATAGCGGGTTTGTCCGAGTGGGCCCTGGCGGCCTCCCGAAAGGAGAACCGTTTCCGGGCGGACGTTATCCCGTCGCGGGCGTCCGACCCCCTGGGGGCGACCCATGAGAACCTTTCTTTACTCGATCCCGTGTCGGACTCTAGGTCGTCCGCCGACCCGAGCCTTGTTGGCTTGCCACCGTCGGCAGGTTCAGCGGAGAGTGTGAAGTATGGTCTCGAACACGATTAAAAGCGATTAGGCGTCCGTAAAGCCTAGCTGAGAAACCTTTGGAGCTCACCTTATCCTCGTCCCTCGCTCGATTTTTCGTTCGGGGTGATGCGTGCACCCACTTGGTGATTGGGCGCTCGGAGCCCACAACACTCGGTCGAGCCCCGAACATAAGTTGGGGAGCCCTTTCGAGGCCTCTGGGACCATAGCGGCCTTGGCGTGCCCTTTCTGCTGTCGCCAGGCGCCCTTTCAAATTTGGGAGCGAGGCCGAGGAGGCGGCGCCACTCTGCCCGATCGTGGCCTTTTCGCTGGTGCTTCATCTGTCGGAATTCGCATAAAGGCGACCAAGGATCGAGGCATCGTACCGTTGAACCGTCGCGACGGTCGGGGAATGAAGCGCCTCCGCTTCTCTTCACGATCTGAAATCTGTTGGTGGCCTTTGTCCGTGCGATGGGCGTTCGTCCCTTATAAAAGGGAAAGCCACCGGTCGGATTCCTCCGTGTTGTCTGTTCTTGACTGCGAAAAAAAAAAAAAGTCGGCAGCGGTTGTGAGGATCCCAAAAAACCTAGAGAGAATTCCTCGCCTCGGCCCCTTCTCGCTCGTCGATCCTGCGCTTCCGGAGATGTCGTGGCCGAGTGCTCGTGCTCGGCAGCTCGCGTGCTTGGCTTTGGCGAAAAGCGATTCCTTCCCCAGCGGCGTATCTCGGTGGAGGTGCCGCGAGAACGCGGCTCGAACTGGCGGCGGCGAGATCGTCGTGTCGCGTCCTTCTTGGCCTTGATTCGGCCTCCCCCTCCACTCGTTTGTTCGCGGACTTCTTCATTTTTACAAGGTGGGCGCACCACACGAATCCCCACGGCGTCTTTGCATATTGCGATCTTCATCACTGCATGCGAGAGCCTTCTGAAGTCGAGCCCCATTGGGCCCTCTGGAGATACTTCTTCCATATCTTGTGCCGCCATCGGCTTCGGTCTAGCAAGGGTGTCGAATACATCGATATGAAGCGCCTTCGTCCCGAGCAAGGATGGCACTCGAATGGTTCTACATTGAAGCAGAGGACAAGCCTTGGCCTTCAGCTGAGGAGAGGGCCGGGCGATGCACGAATGGAACCGGCCGCGGACGAAGAAGGAGAAGAGGAAAATGGAGGTGATCCTCGGCGACTTCTTGGTCTGAAAGGCGAGGCTGACGGGTGGTGTTGTCGTCGCTGCGTTCATGGCGAGACGCGTCCAACCCCTCATGGGCGAGCCTCACCGATGTTGAATCGTGGGAACATCGACCCCATGAGGATGGGCGTTCGGACCTCCCTCGTCGGAGGTTGAGGCTCGGGTGACAGCCGTCCTGGTCGTGAAGGCCACGGTGGCGGTCGGCGGCGCTCCTGAGCCCTTCTCGGTGGAAAACCCCCCAAATCTGGTAATTGGGCGGCCCCCCTACTTTCCCTGCGTCCTTTGTCTTAATTCCTTGCATTTTGACCTGAATAGAATTCCGACCCCCTTTCAGGGCCTGCTTGGGGCATCCTCTCGGGCATGGCTGCCGAGGGAGAAAGAGATGAGGGCGGCGGCCCGCCAAAAGGCCAGTGGAGAGTGCTTTCGAAAAAACGCAGAAGCGGGAGGAAGGAGAAGAGGAAGCTCGCAGCCATGGCCGCGCGTGGTGAGGCGATGTCGATGTCGACCGCCTTCTCCTCGCTTCGGCGTGGGGTAAATCTTCAGCGACAGCGAAGACCGGTGATCCGTCACAGCGTCTGATTCGGGTTGTCGTCGGCGGCAATCTGGAGGGCGTCGTCTGGAAGTCGTCGTTAGAGTGCCCGAGCAAAAGTCACCCAGGTGGCTTGGCGCCCTGGAGAAGCGGAGAAGCGGCTCGTCCTCGCCAGAAGGCCGCGAAGAACTCGGTTATTCGGCACCGCTCGGCAGTTAGTTTATTCCTTTGTCATTCGCGCGGTTTTGCTTGGTCGCCGGTAGCCCGTGCTCTTAGGGAGTTCGCGGGGAAAGCTTGGCGGAGGTGGCGGAATTATCGTTGGGATCGTATTTGCCACTCCGCCGTGAGAGAGGTGGGGATAAACCATCGGCCGAACAAATGGCGGAGGCAATGGCGTTAGTCGTGCCGCGGCCGATGTAGCGGCGATTCTTGCGGTGATGCCGAGTCGACCGTGGAGTCGATCGCCACGCAAGCCGGGCGACCGTCGCCGGCTTCATTGTCGAGATCGGGGAAGCGATGGCGAAGCGAGCCTCGCGCCGGCCGATTCTTTGGAATACCGGCGGTTACAGCGGCTGGAAGCTTTATCGCTTCTGTCGTCGCGTGGGAACAGCCGGAGAGGAGTCCACAGCGGCGGTGGTGGTGTTGATTCGCCGCCGGTGGCGCCATAAACCCCGCCCGTCGGTCGCGGAACTGCTGGGGCGACCACAAGGAACCCCTCGATCGCCACCGCTTGGTCTTAGTGTGGCGAACAACGACCACGCTGACGAGGCATCATTCACGTTGGATAATGGCGCGGAGCTTGGGAGTGGGAATCCTGCGGGAGGGCTCCTGCAGTGAAGGCGAGATGGAGAAGATTGAGGCGAGCTTGGGCCCGCTCCTCGGAAGTCCTCCGGTGAAGTCTTTGGGCCGCGATCACCGGTGGGGTCGACCCGGCCGTGTGGTAAGTTGTGCTCGAAATTTCTCGGCTTTTCAAATCTTGTTGGACCTTGTATTGATGTCTTGGCTTGTTGCGTGTCTGCGGAGGCCTTTCGGAGAATAATCTGGGTTCCTCAAGTAAACACTGCAACCGAAGGGACGGCCGGAGGAGGACCATAACCAGCTAGAGCTCTGGATTTGCATGAAGCGCGGGAAGGCTGCGCGCGTGGTGATCGGCGAAGAGGCCGTGAGACGATGAATGAGATGGCGATGTCTTGCGGGAGGAGCGTCAGTTAGGCGATCCTCATGGCGAGTAGCTGGCCAGAGTCCCTCTAGCGAGGCCAACAACGCCAAGGTTGTCGCTCGGCGGAAGCGTGGCGCGAAAAACTCGAGGAGAGACTCGAGCCAAGCTCATCGCCATGACCCGAATAAATCGGCGGTAAGATGTTGTTACTCGGGCTGATTTGGAGGGTAGCGTCGTCGGCGTGCCGCCGACCTTTGCCCGATCTTGAGTGCGAAGAATCTTGGCGAAATCGCGGTATGGCGATTGGCGGCGAAGCGTGTGGCGGTCATGGCGGAAGCGGTGGCTTTCGGTCGGCGTGGAAAAGATGGAGGCGGCAAGGACGAAGCTGGTCGACGAGTTGGCGACCACTGGGGAAGGTCGGTAGGGTTATCGCTGCCGCTTACTTTCCGGGCCGTCACGAGGCACAAGTCTGCTTTCCTTGGCCAAAGTTGGCTCGTGTCTTGAACACGTTGAGAAGTCGGTGAAGAGCGAGTCTTTGCCTTGGGGGCCACTCTTCGGTTGGTTAACACCATGTCCTTCTACAATGGTATTAACTGGACAATGTTAGCGATGGGATTGCGAACCGGACCGGCGAGGAGGTCCATCGCCGGCACGCTTGAGCCGAGCCCCATGCGGTGATCGTTGATCGGATATCGCCGCGAGCGTCCTCCACAGGGATTATGAATAATGTTAGACATTACCTTTTAAAGATGTAAAAACTTTAACATGTAATGAATCGGGGTTCGCCTTTGTGTTCGTTTGCGAGTTTGAAATTTGTTCCTTCGCATTGAAACCGTAGCCACAGAAACGCGGGGTTTTTGAGCGTAGGTGCGTTCGACTTTCGAGAGAGGCGAAGGAAGTGCTAACGAACCACGAGTCAAAAAGCGTTTATTCATGCTTCATGCGAGGATGAGTGGCTCCGTGACTCGTGGTTCGCGGCGCTGGAGTAGCCCTACACATAGCGCTACTTAATCGTGGCTTGTTGGGGGTAGGTCGTAGGGCTTGGGTCGGACGGATTATCCGCACGGGGAGCCGAGTGGTCGGTCGGCCCACTGCCGTATGAGTATGAAACGGCGTTAGAGAACAAAATTCACGTTTCATGCGGGGAGGCGGCTCCGTGACTTGTGGCTCATGGCGTCTTGGTAGCCCCCTACCTCATAAAGCACTACTTAAACCGTGGCTTTTGAGGCGTAGGGTCGTAAGCGCAGGTCGGACGGATTTTCTGCGGGGCCGAGTGGTCGGTTGGTCCACCGCCCGTATGAGTGTGAATAACGTTATACAGTGCCCCGAGTAATTATGGCGACGGCCGTGGTCGGTAGCGTATTGCTGGTCGCCGAGATAGTCGTAAAGAGCCGAGATTCGAGAGACTTATCTCTTTTGGTCGATGGTCGGCGGCTCGTGGCGCTGGCCTTGAACCGAGTTGTCCGTCTCTTAAGCTCTGCGAAGATCGAAGGTCGCGCCGCTTGATCTGGCAACGGCGCCCTCCTGCGCCCGTGTAACCCGCGCATTTAATCGCGGAGTGGGATTTTAATGCATGTCGGCGTCAGCATTAGCCGGTAGGGAGACACCGCAGAACCTGTGGCGGCAACGGTTTAATTTGGGTGAACTCGCCCTTATAAATCTGGTCTTTGGGAGAAGCGGTAATTCACACCGCCCACAGCGTTTGTGTTACCTTTGCCTTCTTCATCTTCCAAGTCCATTCGAGAGGAACTTCTCGCGGGTGCTATGGCGGCGGTGATGTGAGAAGGTCAGAACAGCGGGTTCGCGGAGGGCATGGGGGTTCGCCCTCAAAAACCTCGGACGGAGGGGCTCCTCCAGGCAGCGGCGAGGTGGGCTTGACTGCCCTCGTCGAGATTCTATATCTGGAGCCCCGTGGTAGGTGCTCTTCTGGTTGTCTTGGGCGTGGTAGGGTTGCCAAGTTGGCGTTCGTTTTAGATTTTCGCTTCCTTGGTCGGCCAAACCCAGTGGCGGCGACAGCCGCCCAGCTCCAGCCCCTGTGCAGGAGTGGCTGCTTTCGAGGGGCCGGCGGCGAGTATAGTAAGCCTTGGTTGGTGCGATCGCATCTTGACACAGTGTCCCAGTGGGGAGCCTCCGCTGCCCTCGAGGCAGTTGAGTGGCGTGAGCCTGACTCTCGAACCGCTGAAGACGAGGCGGCGACTCGTGAGCAGCGTCTTTGAAGCCGCTGGCGGAGATAGCCCATATGACGAGACTTCGACTCCGCAGCGGGGTTCTCCTTTCCATGCTCCGCCAGCTTCTAAAGCATGGGGAGGAGCTGAGGAGCCACTGAGGCGGGCTCGGCAGGCAGTGAGCCCACCGTGGCGCGATCTGCCGGGCTCACCCGGCGGCCGAGGCATTGGAGGACTGCCTCGGAGCTCTCGAGGCAGCTCACTTCGGGAGGCGGAGGTCGCCCTCTGGCGGCGAGTCTGTCTTCAGCGTCTTCTTGAGTGATGCTGACTCATTAAATATATGAGCCACCGTTTCCCATCTGGCTGTGGCCAGTGCGGGCGAGTCTTGAGGCGGGCGGAGTGCAGTGGCGGAGGTACACTGAGGTCTCGGGACAGAGACCGATCTGGCGAGTCTCGGGGAAGGCGGCAGGGGCAGCGCCTTCTTTGGCCCCGACCCTAGGGGCCGTCGCGCTTCGCCCCCGAACTTCGCCGTGCGGCGAGGCATCTTGGGCGCTGGGCGGCTCCTTCCGCCGTTGTCAAACTGCCGATTTCTGATTTTGCGCTCTTTTACGCTTTAGGATCGGCATAAGTTGTATGCGCTTTATGTTCCTCTTCTTGTAATGGACGCCGTGCCTTCTTAGCGTTGGGTGAACTTGCAAGAACGTCGCGTGCATGGATCTCGTCTGATTAGCGTTCGATATCTGGCCGCCGGAGGTCGACAGCGTCGCGTGCCTCGTCTGGTATGAGTCGAGTCCCCGAGCACAGTCGAAGGTTTGTAGCCTCGGGCGCCGTATTCGGTCGGTGGGGCGGGGCGCTTGGCGCGAACACCGGGAAGAATGGCGTGAACCGGTCGGCCGGGTTGGTGGTCCGCGAGCTCCAAAGGGCGGAGGGTAGCTCGCCGCCACCGTCCGCCGACTTCTTCAATCCGTTGAAGATTCGCGGCTTGAGCCCCTGCAGGATCATGCCGTTCGCCCTCTCGGCCTGGCCGTTGGTCTGCGGGTGGGCTACGGACGCCCAGTCGACGCGGATGTTGAAGTCGTCGCAGAATTCGAGAAATTCTTTCCCCGTAAACTGCGTGCCGTTGTCGGTGATGATGGAGTTCGGGACCCCAAATCGGTAGATGATGTCGCGGAAGAAGTTGGCCGCTTGCGCGGACGTAATAGCAGCGACTGGCTTCGCCTCTATCCACTTAGTGAACTTGTCCACTGCGACAAAGAGGTGCGTGAAGCCCCCGGGCGCCTTTTTGAAAGGTCCGAGCAGGTCGAGTCCCCAGACCGCGAACGGCCATGTGATGGGGATCGTCTGGAGGGCTTGGGCTGGTAGGTGCGTTTGTCGGGCAAAGAATTGGCACCCTTCGCAGGTGCGAACAATTTGCTCGGCGTCGGCCACGGCGGTTGGCCAATAAAAACCTTGACGGAAAGCCTTACCCACGAGGGACCGTGGTGCCGCGTGGTGACCACACACCCCGCCGTGGATGTCGAGCAGCAACTCCTTGCCTTGGTCGGTCGGGATGCGCACGGAGGACCCCGAGGACTCTTCTTGTAGAGGTCTTCGTCGACCGGGGCGAAGATTTCGCCGAAGCGGGCGCGAGACCTCGATCCGGTCGGAAGGAGGTCCCATTCGTCAGGCGATCGACGTAGGGCTTCCTCCAATCTGATTCGGCCGTGAGCACGTCCCGACTTAAGTCGGATCGCGCTACACCCGGTTGATTGGTGGTCGGCCCGGCCGGGCTGGGTGGCCCGGCCGCTCACTCGGCCGATGGGTCCAGTCGGATGGACGGTTGGTGAAGGTCGTGGGCAAAGATCCCGGTCGGAACCAATCCCTTGCCTGAGGCGAGGTTGGCGAGGTAGTCGGCCTCGCCATTATTACGTCGGTAGCTGTGGTGGAGCTCGAACCCCTTGAACTTCTCTTCAAGTTTTCGCACTTCGCGGCAGTATGCCGCCATGCGTGGATCTCGGGGTTCCGAGGCCTTCATGACCTGGTCGACCACCAGCTTGGAGTCACCGTATACGTAGAGCCGTCGTACGCCGAGGTCGGCGGCGATCCGGAGACCGTTGATGAGGGCTTCGTACTCGGCGACGTTGTTCGTAGCGTCGAAGAGCAGACGGACGGCATATTGGACTTTGTTGCCGAGCGGGGAAACGATAACGATTCCAGCACCGGCCCCATTCTTCGTGTAGGATCCGTCGAAGTACATCGTCCAGTACTCGGGATCTTCAAGCATCGGAGGGGCCTGGGCTTCGGTCCACTCTGCAACGAAGTCTGCAAGGGCTTGGGACTTGATCGCCGTCTTGGGGACGAACGAAATGTCGTGGCCGTTGAGCTCGAGTGCCCACTTGGCTATCCTCCCCGAAGCGTCGCGGTTGCGAATGATCTCGCCCAGCGGCGAAGAGGTTACGACAGAGACGGGGTGTTGGCCGAAGTAGTGGATCAGTTTTCTCTTTGTGATTAGCACCGCGTAGAGTAGCTTCTGCACCTGCGGATAACGGGCTTTGGACTCCGAGAGTACTTCACTGATGAAGTAGACCGGTCGCTGCACCTTGAGGGCGCGGCCTTCTTCCGTCCGCTCGACGACGAGTGCCGCACTCACGACCTGGGTCGTGGCGGCAATGTAGAGGAGTAGAGGCTCACATGGTGTTGGCGCAGTCAGGACCGGGGGTGACGTCAGGAAGGCCTTTAGTCGGTCAAGGGCTTCCTGAGCTTCCGGCGTCCAACTGAAGTGGTCGGATCTTCTAGCGGTTTATAAGCGGCATCCCATGCTTTCATGAGGCGAACAAAGCTGCTCAAAGCTGCGAGGAAACCCGTCGACTTTTGGGCGCCCTTTAGGTCGGCGATCGGGCCCATCTTCATGATTCTTGAGATCTTCACGGGTTGGCCGATCGCGTTCGGATATCATGAAGCCGAAGCTTCCGCAGGGACCCGAAGACGCATTTTCGGGGTTAAGTTTTATCTTGGCGTCGGAGGTTAAATAAAAGTTTCTTGAGGTCGGTGATGAGGTCGCCGGCCTTTCGGTTTTGACGACGATGTCGTCCACGTGAACCTCGATGTTCGGCCGATCCGGTCATTGAAGCAGTGTACATGCACCGTTGATATGTAGCACCTGCGTTCTTGAGACCAAAGGGCATCGTCCACGTAACAAAAGCGAGCGAAGGGAGTGATAAAAGAAGTCGCGGTGGTCGGACTCCTTCGCCGGGATCTGGTGATACCGGAGTAGGCGTCCAGAAGGAGAGCGATTCACACCGGCGGTGGAATCAACGACACAGTCGTCCGGCAGAGGAAAATGGTCCTTGGGACACGCCTTATTCAGCCGTGTAATCAACACACATCCTCCATTGCCCGGACTTATTTTTTACAAGGATAGGGTTGGCAAGCCACTCGGGGTGGCGTACCTCCTTTATGAACCCTGCCTCCAAAAGTTTGGCTACTTCTTCGCCTATGAGCCTGCGCTTTTTCTTCGAAATTTAAATGGCGTTAGGCGCACCGACCTTGCTTGGTCGGATATTGAGGGTGTGCTCGGCGACCTCCCTTGGGATGCCCGGCATGTCGGAGGTCTTCCATGAGAAGACATCCCGGTTCGCCCGGAGGAAGTCGACGAGCACGCTTTCCTATTTGGCGGGGAGGGCGGACCCTACCCACACGGTCTTGGCCGGGTGCTCGGGGTCGACCGCGACCCTCTTCGTGTCCTCGGCGGACTCGAAGGATCCGGGCCCCGACTTACTGGGGCCAGGGACGGACCCGGAGGCCTCCCTTCAGTAGTTGTCGAGCTCGGCGGACGCGATGACCGTCCGGCCAACTCAATAGCTTCGCTTTCGATTGAAGGCAAAATTTGAAAAAACGAGGCCACGGTAATGGCGCCCGTGGCCTGGAATCTTCAGCTTCAGGTAGGTATAGTTGGGGATCGCCATGAACTTAGCGTAACACGGCCTCCCCAGGATTGCGTGGTAGGAGCCCGCGAACCCCACGACCTCGAAAGTGAGGGTTTCGGTGCGGAAGTTCTCGGGTCCGCCAAAGGTGACGGCGGTCGACTGCTTGAGGGGTAGGCTGGCTTGGCACAGGATGACAAGTGGAAAGGTGCCTTGCTCGGTCGCAGGGTCGAGCGCGGCACTCCCAGGGTGTCGAGCGTCTCAGCATACATGATGTTGAGGCCGCTACCGCCGTCCATGAGCACCTTCGTGAGGCGCTTCGACCCCACGATGGGATCGACGACGAGCGGGTACCTTCCCGGGTGCGGGGTGTGGTCGGGGTGGTCCGTCCGATCAAAGGTGACCGGTGATTCCGACCACCAGAGGTACTTCGGGACCGCAGGGGTCACCGTATGTATCTCGCGGTAGGTGAGCTTTTGCCGCCGCTTGTCGGCGTAGCTCTCCGGGCCACCGAAGATCATGAGGCATCCGTCGGGTTCCGGGAACCCTCCATCTGCCTTTTCTTCCCCGACCTCCGGCACCGGGTCGCGCTTCTTTCCTTTACCCCGTGGCGCGGGGTTTCGAGCGCCTCGGGACTTCGATCCGATATTTGTGCTTGACGGGGTACTCGTGATGCGGACACGGGCTCTCCATCAATTTTTCAAAGTGGTCGGGCGCCCGCCGCGCCTGCTGCTTGTCAGGGCGGTCGGCGGCGGCGACCGTTTGGTCCTCGCGGACCTGCTTTCCCTTTCGCCTTCATTTGTCGGAGTGATCGGAAGGGGCGGCGGGCTCGGAGCCGGATTCTCGTTTGGCCTTCCCTTTGTCGAAAATGGCCCCCACGGCCTCCTCGCCGGAGGCGTGGTTGGTGGCAATGTCGAGCAGCTCCTTGGTGGTCCTGGGTTTGACGCAACCCAGCTTGTGGACCAAGGCTCTGCACGTTGTGCCGTAGATGAATGCCTCCACGACGTCGGCGTCGGCGATGTCGGGAGTTCATTACCTTGTTGGGAGAAGCGCCGGATGTAGTCGGGCGTTTCTCTGGCCGCCGCTGCGACTTTTGAGGTCAGAGTTCCCGAGCGCTTGTAAGTGCCACAAATTCCAACGGCGTTCTTCAAATCGGCCCGATTCCTAATAGTCGTGGCGGTACTCGAGCGAGGCTCGGCCGAGTCCGCCGGAGTAAATGGGAAAATCTTGAATGATTAAGAGATCATTAGTAGCTCGTCGGACTCGGCAGCGGCCGTAATCTTCGAGCCAAACAGGGGTTCGTGGCCCGTGTATTTGGCTATATTATGGCGCCGAATCGGCGGAAATCATGCGACGGATTTCCGGAGAATGCCTGAGGTCCGGGCCTTCCGACTCGGGCTATGATCGTGACGCCGGCCATTGTCCGCGACTTCGAACGGGCTCAGGCCGGCCGACCTCTTGCGAGCGTCGAGGGTGTCGCGATAGTCATGGCGTTGCCCGAGACGCTGTCGCACCGGGGTGTAGGAGGCCTGGGGCCGCTCCAACGGCGGTGCGGCTTTCACCGGCTCGTGGCGAGCCTGGCTTTGGCGGCCCAAGGGGGACCTCGAGTGACTAGTGCCAGGGTCCGGTACATATTGTACGGCGACGTGCTCTATCAGCTCCGGAGGTCTTTGGTAGGTGGCCCCGCCTCGAGCTCGTTCGGCTCGGGACGCCGCGAACAACATTGCGGCCATGGCGCGGTTTTGGCTAGGAAGGGAAAACAGGCGACGATCGGTTCTTACGCCATTGTCGCCAGTACTGGCGTCTTGCGCGCCTGCTGCCGCGGCAGCCGGTGGCGGCGTGAGTTGGCTTGGCCCGACGGGTCGACCCTCGCCTTGCCAAGTCTGGCCGCGCGCAACTCCAGTTCCCGCTACTGGAGAAGCTCGTCATGGTGGATCTCGAGAGACCCATCTTTGGCGTCTTGGCGCCCGCCTCGGCGCCGCGCCGGTGGCGGGCCTCCTGGCTCGAGTAAGTAGCGGCCGATTGATTAGCTACGTCGACCACGTTGCATTCGTGGGAGTACGGTCCCGCCGATGCTTCGCTCCGTGTCGGGCTGAGTCGATGTCG
Source organism: Guadua angustifolia (assembly GCA_036346375.1). NCBI lineage: Eukaryota > Viridiplantae > Streptophyta > Magnoliopsida > Poales > Poaceae > Guadua > Guadua angustifolia. The sequence continues at coordinate 14,883,067 of CM070513.1, read as the reverse complement.
AAAGAACTCTCGATATTTCGTGGAAGGAGGTCGGCGCGTAGTCGGCCATCGCCACGAAACACGATCGTGGGAAAGGTGGTAGCGTCGCTGCCGACGGACATCGCGCACCCGCGGCGGCGGTGGTGTCTTGCGGGCGCCGGTGCCGAAGACGACGCAGGGTCCTCGAGTCGAAGGTGGTCGAGGGCGTGGGTGACGAGGTCCAGGCGCCCCGTGGGGGCCTGGCCACGAGGAGCGGCGGGAGCGAGCTTGAGCTCTCCCGCCGTGGTGACGACGAAGTCGAAGGAACCGAAACGGATTCGGCTCCCGGGCGCGAGCGCGTCGCCGTCGGTAGTGGAAGCCATCAAGGAGACAAATGGGAATCCGGAGATGCTGATGGCGCGCGAGCCCCTACCTGGCGCGCCAACTGTCGGTGTTTCGAGAACCGGCGAGTAAATTTGTAGGTCTAGAGGGGCTACGCGCTCCCGCTCCTTGAATGGTTAGACCAAAAGACAAGAGGTCCAAGAGTTATACTGGTTCGGGCTGAACGTCCCTACTCCAGTCCGTGTGGTGGTCGGATGTTATTCATTCCGGTGTATCCGTCGTGTTACAAGCGAGGGCTGAGCTCGAACTCGGGGCGCCTCGTGTACAGGGGTTACTCGGAATGACTACGAGGGTGACTCGGGGGTGCTGTGTTTGACTGCCTAGATCGTCCTCCGCTCCGAAGGGCCACGCCTCCCCTTATATAGCCTGGGGAGGGTGGTGGCGCGGAGGTTACACGGGAGTGCGCAAAAGGGAAAAAATGGATGGGACTCCCCACGCCTTGGAGTCCGGTCTTTTGCCTCGGTGTCTGATCGCTAGACTGGCCTTCTGACGGGAGGTTGTACGTCCTGCGTTGGGTTGGTGAAGCGGTAGGGTGACGGCTCGGTCCGTCCCTCGAAGCGGCGCGACTTGCCTCTGCTATTTGTGTCAGTCGACGCCGAGGGTGTCAGCCTTCGGGGACTGACTTGGGAAGGGGCGTAGTGTCCCGTCCTGGCTCGATTGTGATGAGTCGCTGCGTCAGCCAGTCTAGGCGACCAGTAGGGGTTGGTTCCCGATGATCTGACGTCTGCTTTTCGGTGAAGACGAACCGAGCTCGTTAGGGGCGGCCGATCGATCCGACCCGTTGGTTGGGTCAACCCTGGGTCGTCGTGGTATGAGGTCGTGAGCGTCGGTCCCGTAGCGCCTGGTTGGACCGTTCTCTGGGGTCGGCTTGGTCGGAGGTCGTGGGCCTCCATGCTGGGCTTTTTGTTTGAGGCCCAGGCGCGGTGGCGGCCCATATGCCTCTCCTGGGCCGCTAGGGATACCTATCCCCTGGATATTCGTCAGATCTAAAGTAGTAATTAGTTCTACCTCCATAATACTCAAGATAGTAAAGAGAGAATTAAAGATGCTAAGGGTCTGTTTGTTTTAGTTTTGGATTATCTAAAAGCTGATTTTGGATTGTGATTGTACATAAACTGATTCTTCAAAAGCTGGAATCCAAAAGCACATATGAATGCTTTAATAGATGACGTTTAAACTTGTCAGAATTTTCTCTTTTTTTGTAACTCTCGATATATAATGAATTTGATCTTGAAACTTCATGCATAGGTAGAGTAATCTATGAAGTACATCTACAATTTTTTTCAGAATTTTTTATGACTTTTGTTAGTTGGTGTGCACGATGTGTGCACGAAAAACCCTGTGTGCACAGGATACGTTGCCTTTAAGTAAAGAACCATATGTGATGTGAATTTCACAGACAGTTCAAGATACACTGTTGTCATCACTGACACATATTTACGAACGATTTATAAAACCGTTTATGATAATTTTTTCTGTAGTAGTGATAGTGGTATCAATGTCACGAATCGATCTGCTCCTAGCTAGTCAGCCTTAGTATTGTGTAGTAGTAGCAGTATTCCATTCGTGCGATTTCTTAAATGATTATCGTTTCCATGCGCTTCGTCGATCGATCGACCAGCTAATGATTGCGTACGTAGATCGAGTACACGTTGCAGCTAATCGAGAAAGCTCACGATTTAAGACAATAGAAGACAAATTTATTTAGGGTTATGGTTAAAGTTCACTTCTCACTTATCTTTAGGGTTAAAGTTAAGGACCACCGGTAACAGCCGACCAGCATTTGGATTAGGGTTCACTAGCGTCGGACCTCGGGGTTTAGAGGGAGGGAGGAGGAGGTGGGCGGCCGTAGTAGCGCCGGGTGTCACGAGCTATAGCTAGCTATAGGATGGATGACGTACACAATACGATGTGAGTAGGTGTCGCTTGAGAAAGACGATCGAATGGAGAAGATCCGGGGGTCGGCCGGGCCTCAGGCCAATTGCGGTTTAAGTTCGACCCGTAGTTCGTTGCGGTTCTAATATTTGGTGAACAGTTGCGTTCCAATTAATTGAGTCCCATATCGCTAGCTCTCTAATGATATTGATGGAGATCGATGTGATGATGGTGATGTGGTCGTGTTGTGTACGTAGCCCTTGTATTTATCTTGGGGGGCCGATCAGCTTTTTGTGTGTGTGTGTGTGTTCATTTTATTTTTTTCAGGGGAAGCTGAGGCTTTTTATTAAAGTATTTATCTGGGAGTATGTACCGTCCAGATACACGTACTGTGATGCTGGTGTGTGTGTTATTAGTTCGGTGATGCTGGTGTGTGTGTTATTAGTTCGACCATGTCTAGAACGCATCTACTTGTGTCAACTTGTCAATCACTCTGCATACTTCTCTTATCTAGGTTAGTAATATTTCACCACGATCATTGAATTTCAAAGGAATAGCTTTTTTTCTCCTCAATTTTCGTTGGCAGACTTTTCTCTCGCTAGCTACCTACCTACTAAAGATGTAATATGTGGAATGTACAATACGTGAAGTACTCGTTTATATATGCGCGCGTTTCCTACAATCAAAAGAATAAAAAAAAGAAGGGGAAAAACGCCGAGAGACGTGCACGTAGGGGTGAAAACGGATCGGATACGGTCGGATATTGCTGTTCCCGTATCCTAACCCATATTTTTTTCCCGGATTCGAATCGGATACGGTAAGACCGAATCTGGATCTGAATTTGGTTTTTTCGAGTTTCGGATACTGATGCTTGTCAGGCGGATACATACGGATTCGGTTCGAAACGGATAATACAAACGGATACATACTTATTGAAACATTCGACTAGCAATCAATTCATATATATTACATAAGTTTGACAACTCACACAACACAAGTTTAACAAGGGTATCAAATTCATACACAAAATTCGACAATCACTAGCAAATTCATACACAAAGTTTATACACAAATTCGACAATCGACAAGCCACAAGTTTAATATAATTAACATTTCGTACTTCTACATAAATCCATACGACCATTATAAGTTTGATATGCCGTACCATCAGTTATTATCACTAGCAATTTCTTATTCCTACAATATATGTATACATAATACGAATGCCACGCATCAGATTCGGATATCTGGCCGGATAGTATCCGGTTATCGTATCACGGGCTATTCGGATCCGGATTTCACGCTCCGTATCCGCTACCGTATCCGGAAGCAACTATCCAGATCCGTGATCCGTGATCCGACCGGACACGGATTTTTTTCCCGGATACGGTTTTAATCGGTTCGCATCGGATCGGTCGGGATTAACCCGTACCATTTTCACCCCTACGTGCACGGTATAGGAATTCTAGCTAAGATGTCAGTGTCAATCGATACGCGGCAATGATTAGCAGCCATCTCTTTATTCATTCCTTCTACTCATATATATTAGCCACTTTCAGTCACTACTACAAAATAGATTATATTAAACATATCATCACAGACTATTTTTTTATGAAAATTGTTTGTGGTGTGTTTCGGACACATTGCAGACGGTTTGTGGTTGAAATTGTCTGTGATGTCGGATCATCACAGACGGTTTTATCCACAAACCGTCTATGATAAAAGCAAGAGCTTTACAGACGGTTTGTGGATAAAACTGTCTGTGATCGATGAGAAAATATCACAGATAGTTTTATCCACAAACCGTCTGTGATGAAAGCGAGAACTTCACAGATGGTTTTTGGCTAAAACCGTCTGTGATGTTCACCTCATTTAGCCAAAAATCGCCTGTGGTGAGGTGAGGTTCTAGCCAAATAAAACCGTCTGTGATGAGGTGAACATCACAGACAGTTCTAGCCATGTGATGAGGTGAACATCACAGAAGACCTCTTCGTATGCCCCTCACCTGTGGCAAAGCACCCAACCCTTTTGGTTGAGCTTCTTGATCGCTAAAGTCAGGATGCTCTTTGACTCTTGGCTTTGAAAGTTCCCTTGTTCTTCCTATTGGCTTACCTCTTCCTACAAGAAATGAATATAAATTCATTCTAAAATATAACAGGAAGGGTCAACTACAATGTGCTAAGTTAAATGTCTTACGATGGTGGAGCAGATCCATGCGGTTGCGGGGTTTGGAACTACAACCCGACTGTCGGAGGTTTTCTTCGTCCTCTCTAATACACAGTCGTATACCCACTCCTCACATATGTAGGAGTAAGGCATCGTCGTCTCAAAGTTCGCACACTCCTCGGCTAGTCGTGTCCACTCTGTCTTCTTCCCTTCATAGCCGGTGGAACTAAGGTGATGCACGTGTGTGTTCTGTCTCTAGATAGCGACATTCTTCTCCCTTAGCTCCTTCGCCTCGGACATACTCTTCATCCTTGTGAACTCCTCTCAAATATCAGGAATCAAAAACTGATGGACCCTGTGATAGAATAACATTTCCCTTGTTTGCACACACTAGGGCATGAAGACCTGCTTTTTCAAGCCGACCCAGGGCACCGAGGGCACGGCCCTACCAAAGGCTTGACCGGCACGGAGACAAATGGGTCGTGTCGGTACGGCGCTTGACATGTTTTTCTAGGCTGTGCCGGGCTCGGAGCTAAGCACGTTGGGCGATACAGCCCGATACGGATACCACAGTGCGAGCATGCCATGCCGTGGAATGGCCCACTGGGCGGCACGCCAACACGCCATTGGCACGGCACAAATGTTAGCCGACTTTGACTATCTCGGTCTCGAGTAGTCTATATATATGTACGTAGTTACTGTACTCTTTTTCTTATCGAGTGTACTCTACACAGGGTGTAAAATTTTTAACGAGCCAGTAACTTTGTACCTGTATAAGAATGAATAAAATGTGAGACCCCGTTCTGGCGAACAGGAACCTCCATGTGTATACAGTACTAGTCCCTGGATCAGTAGCTAGCACACACATGTTTACAACAATAATATCACAACCAACAGGGTATTTATAACCTGCCAATGATTAATTATACAGAACAAATTTTTACATCACTTAGAAATATAGAAGTAGCAACAACACTGCAGCGGAAAAACCAAAACCCGGTGGATTGCCCTACAACCCTTGAGCATTAGATCGGGAAACACCTAGAAGAAAAAGTCGTCATCTAAACTCCCACGACAAGATCTTGAAAATATCGTCGTCGGCAAGGTCAGCATCTTCATCTTCGAGACAAGCAGGTAAAGCAAGAATTGAGTACATTGGTACTCAGCAAGACTTAGTAACAAATGCAATTAAATAATCATGCAGGCTTAAACAAGGATAGCTCTAGTTATTTTGCAGTTGCTAAAAACAGTAAAGCATAAACTAGTATTAGATTGCAATTCGCATTTAAAAACAATTGCGAAAGAATAAGTAATTCTGAGAAAGTAAATCTGATTGCTCAACCAGTCTACCCGACTGACAGCCATACATGTCGATTCCTTTGGACATAAAACAGTTGCTAAAACTAGTTTCAAACCGAAACTTCAGTTTTCAGGAATTAACAAAATCTAACATTGGAATGACTTCACCAAGTGCTCATGACCGCGAGCGAGGCTAATTAATTAGATTTTAACTCTGCAGAGGTGTACAACTTTACCCACAAGGAATGATCCACCCTTTTTGCAAGGCCATACGACACACTTCCCTTGGTGTGCCGGCAAGGCGATCATACATAGCCGTTACATTATCTAAACATGACTTTACACCAGCCCGGGACGTTAACCCTCGCCCTGAAAACAGAGACACTCACCCAAGCCGTGGATCCACATTTATCACACACAACACCACGTCTCTGTCCATGGCAAGGCGTACATCAGTTACTGCCGCCGGCGATTACCCATCTGAATCGCATGGAAGCCCTCACAAGCAATCCAGATCGGAATGCCTCCGCTAGCTCCGCCTACCAATGAGCAAAGCCATGTCTAAATAACTTAATAAGCTATGGCCGTCCCATACCGAACCTCGTGGTTGTACGGAATTCTTGGATCAATAGCGTCCCATTGCTCGGTCCTTAAAGCGACGTGGGCGACACTTCACCCTACACTACGTGCAGACCCTTTTTGCACGCCCGGCTATTGCCAATAGTCGTCCACATCCAAATCATAGTTTTAGTTGGAGTTTTTAGTAAACTAATAGCAACCTTTTCAAATGGCGGTTGGTTGAATAAGCAGTTGGCCGAATCATTTTAGCGTTAAGCTTGGCTAGCGAGATATTATATCTAACGGTTATAACCACAGTGACATTAGTTTATGTCTAACCCATACATATGGTTACAAGGTTCTCATGTCATACTGATTAAAGGAAAACCATATTACACAGGGATAACTATTGTTCTACCCAATATAGCTGTTTTACGGAGAATTACTCGTATGCATAATCTGATTACAAAAGCAACATATTGTAAGTGAATTATTGGGTTCAACATGATCAAGGATTTGCTTGCCTTGCTCAACACTGGGACTCGAGGATCAAACTCGAGGTCGACTTCAGGATCTTCCTCCTCGACGGGCTCGTCAACGTCTACACGCCGCAAGACAAAGCACAAAATAATTAATGACAAGTAAAAAGGGCAAAAAGAAAGTTGATAGTAGAACGAATATAACTCCACACACGAGCAGGGTTGCTTATTATGAATTTATTTTCCTTATTTTACGAATTCAAGATGCTAAAATTGATTAAACTATAATAATCTAATCATTTCGGGCCTAGATGATTCTTATCCCTTGTTAATAGATTGATTGAAGCAACGTTTTAATAAAGTTTTTACTTATTGACGAGAGACTCTAAATGCTAGAATATATATATGAATCATCATATATATGTATACTAGCATAAGCGTGATTATGCATGCAAGAGCATACATGAATAACTAAAGTTTTCATCTAAGTTTTAATGTCTACAGATTTAACTCGATTGCATTTTATAACCTGATCATACAATGTTTATATTTTTACTTAAGGCACATATTTGTTTTAATCATATATGTGACACATTCATCTAATGAAGTATTAAGCTAATGGAATATCTCCACTTAAATACCATTTCATTGCATTTTTAAGCTATTAACAGTATCAGGGTTGCATAAAAATTCATTCTCCTTCATTTGGTCTAAAGTGAAAATTATCAATTCTTTAAGACATAAAGCTCCTCTTAAGTATTTCATTTATCAGAAATTATACAGTGACTAGACTAAAAATATTTTTGCATATTCTAATTCCACTGGATTTTACATGAATTTTAAAATTTATTTCATTTGAATTGGACCAATGGTTCAAAAGATATTCAAATTTAAATGAGCTCGGGTACAGATAAAATCTCCTAAAATCAAAACCCTTCCAAATATGGAAAATACGTTTTCCTTCCTAAATGGCGCTTTCCCTATTCGGCAAAAACCAATTCAACCATCTCTTTGGGACGAAGGTCGTGGCCAAACAGGAAATGGGCATCTGGAGTTCGGCCGTGGCAAACGGTGGCGGAACGGGAAATGGCGGAACCTCTGACACCGGCATGACAAGACGAAGCTATTGGTGGTACTCTCATGGCACAGGATGGTCGAGAACCTGATCACCACGTCTTTGCTCCGCCGCCATGGCTCACCGGTGGAAGCTCTACTCCGTGATCGATTGACTTCGGCGAGGACTCTATGAGCATCGATGAGGTATGGAGGCTCCATTTCACTGAGTCTGTGTAGAAGAATTAGCGAGAAGCTTCGTCCACGGCGCTGAGACGAAGAAGACGACCGCGAAAATGGCGGTGCGAATCAAAGGAGATGAAATTGATGCTTGGTTAGTACTCTGGATGCACTGCAAGCTTCGGACCAAGAAATTTGGAGATTACCAATCGATTCGAGCTCACGTTGATTTCCCCTTTCACGGCTCCTTCTTTGTCAATGGCGGAGAAGGAAGAAGCGGGAGCCGCTGACGAAAGGAAAGGGGAAAGATACTAGCGTGGCTATGGAATGGTTTGTAGTCGTTTAGGCGAACTGTGGAAATTTGGGGCGCGTTAGCGATCGGCATTGCCGGCTCGGCGGACAGAAGTTGGCGAGGAGCGATAATGGCGGCTTCGATCTTTGAGACTCGTGGCTGAGCCGTGCGGCGATGAGGGAAGATGACGCCGAGGAGTGACCGAACGGAGTGTTGATTCAATGGTCCGAGCATGGGCGTCGCCGCTCGAGACGGTGCCACTCACCGGTGATTCGAACGGAATGGGAGAAGAAAGGCTGACGGCTGGATCCAGGTCCACTGTCAGCCTCTGAGGATGCCATAGCTATGCGCCAAGGGGACGGAACGGAAAAGACTCGGCCCACATGTCAGTGAGTAGCCGAAGGAACAGGGTGGTTGAGTGAGTTTTCTCCCTTCTCTCACCGATTTTTACCGGTGGTCAAATAAATACAGGAAATGGTGAAAATTTTTGACCGTGTTCTCCAAGCAGTATTTATCCCTGGTAAAATTCTGAGATTTATCCAAGTTACTGAAATTTTATAAAAATTCTTTCAATAGTGGCTATTTAAATCTCTAGTCTCTGTCTTCGAATTTTATTTGAATTCAAATGAATTCTATTATTTTTGAAATTTTGTTTTTCTATTGGATTTGGGCTTAAGATACTTGTGTAAAATTTTCAGCTCAATTACTCGAGCCAGTATTTAATTAAAATTCTGACATTAAATTTTCCATTTTGTCAAGTTTTCAGTTTTCTATTTTTAATAATTCTCAAACCCTTTTATTATTTTATTATATTTTTACTGAGTGTAGATATGGAACTGAGGTTCTCACATAAATTTTCTCAACTCCATTTGTCGCCCAATTATTTTACATCATTTCTGACAATGTATTATTTGGAAATAATATTGGTTCTGCCATTTTTCTTTCCAAATTTCTTAATCATTAATTTCATTTGAAAAATTTGAATGGCTTATTTACATGCTCAAGATTTCATGATTAAATTTTCCAGATTTTTACTTTTTGCTTCTTTGCCTTTTCTTCTTTGCATTCTTTATTTGACTTTTATTGCAACTCGAAACGCAATAAGAATTCAATAACTCCAAATAAAATCAAAGACATTATGAACAAGCTGAAAATATTCACATTCAAATTTAAATACTATGTTTTACTGTTCCTAAATTTCTGGGCTGTTACATAAAATTTACTTGTTCTTTCTCAATATTTGTGTTCACTACCTCAGCTCCGTGCATCTTCGACTCTTTTTCTCTCGTTGCAATAGTGCACATGGGCTAAGTTTAGACCGTCACAAAGCGCAAATAGGCTGTGCCTAGGCTCGCCGAAGTCAAGCCGGGCTAGCCATGCCGTGGTAGCATGACATGATTTAGACATATAGCTCGATGGGCCCGTGCCGTGCCGGCTTGGTTATGAAGGGATGATGATGATTATTTACCTCTTTAGTTGCTTTAAGATTTATGTAACTTGTATTAGAATGGAAAGAATAGAAACGTCGCTAAAAAAACAATCAATTATGTTACGAAACGACACCACCACTTGCCCTCATCTACACCATCTATTAATTACGTACTTGTCTGGACTTAGCATAATCGACCTATACTGTAATTTGTAAGCATGTTATGTTACTGTCTCTAAGTTGGAACGGGATTTTTTCGATCGCCATCCTGTCAACTATACTTCGCTAACAATTAGGCTTTAATATATGGATATGCGCACGCGCATGTTGCTTTTTTGCGCACGGTGCTCAAATGATGTGGGCAACTAATACCACACCTGGTTGGATTTTTCTGGTTTTAAAATGGTTTGGGAAGGATAGGAATATTGGGAATCCATGCTAGCTAGTAATGCTTTTGCAAAGGATAGCTGCAAAGGAATGTTACTTGATTCATGTACTTATATTCATATTCATTATTTTTTTATCAATGTCAAATGTTCTTATAACTTGCTCTTAAGAAATATTAAGTCTATTGCAAATGAAAACTTGCTTTATCCAAAGGAACCCAGTTAGGATAGTTTACCAATATTGTCTCTCAGCTTGCATGTGTTATTAATGTTGCTTAAAGTCTTGCGGCCGGGTCAAATTTTGTACCCACAATTATTTGTTGAACACTATCAGAGTTACTTTTATGCCCCAGATTTTTATGAAGATATTGACGCCGAGTTCTAGGGCTTTAACCCCAATCAGTTGCATGTGGGCTGAGAAATATCTTTTGAGCCTGTTATCTTTCGCTTAACGTTTACATCCACTACAAACGCTTTTATGTGAGCTATTCGGCCGGTTGGCCCATTTGTGTAAAACTTAGTCATACATACCTATGTAGGACTACTTAATATTATGTGATACTCTATATTAATTTCTCGTGTATGGATGAAATATAATGATGTAAACCAGCACGATAAACACATAGCATTTCGGAATTTATTTTCTGGGTCTGACATCGACGCTAGCAGGGAAGGTTCCGGCGACCTCTGGCTTCTAGCAAAATGGATTGCGGTGGTCCTGATGACCAAGAAGGCATGATGTGTGATTGCTTTAGAAGCCAACGCTACGGTAAGGGCGACGCCGGCGATAGTGTGCACAGTGGCAACTGTAAAAGCTCTAGCAATTCTTTGATAAAAGATGGGGCATGAGCATCCGCACGACCAGGTGATGATCCTATTGGTGCCGATGGTGCTAGCTGTGAGCCATGCTACGTACCCACGGTAGCCTACGACAACGCGATAGGGTGCCATGCATGGGGTGGCATCGCTACGTACGTACGGTGATCTACGCAGCATGTTGGATATATAGCTAGCCTACCAAGTTTGCAAACAAACTGGAACACATGGGAATGGAGGGGCTAACATGGAAACCAAGAGGAGAAGGAGATCAAGCGGAACGGGGCAACAACAGTGTGGGCATGTTCTAGCTTGCTCTGCAGACAGCAGTGGCATTTTATCCTTCGTATGGCGAAACAAGCAGGGGTACGGTATGATGAGAAGGGTTAAGTGGAGATCAAGGCCGGAGAACACAATGCGCGAGAAAATTGGAGGTGGAGCTGACGGATGAATGCCGATGGCCGAAGCTGGGGAAGATGACCAGCACGGTTAAATTCCTCTCCATCCGGGGCGAAGAAGAGGAGGGGGGGAAGTTGGAGGAACACAGAGAGGAAGCAAGTGAACAAAAATGACATGCTCAGGCGTGGCTTTAGTAGAGAGAGGAGGAGGAATGAGCATGGTGACATGGTGCCCATCTCGAGCGTGAGAAATTGTGAGGAGGACCGCGACTCACCGTACGTGTTCTCTAGCATTTTGCTCAGTGCAGTCATAGGACTAGCTCGCGGCTATGTGACTGCCTCACGCCGCATGCAGCACCGAGTGTTTTCACGTTGGCTACGTATGGTGGCACGAGCAGAGAGAGAGAGAGAGAGAGAGCGAACGAAAGACAAAGGAAGCGTGGGGAAGAAGACTAACAGGGCCGAGTGGGACATTCAGGAGTAAAAAGTTAGAAAACATTATTTGATTAAATAATCATTTTATTATTTTTTCTGGATTTTCCATGGAGTTTTCCCTAATTTTCTAGATTTTTGTAAAAAGTTTTTCCTATTTACTAAAATTAAAAATTGATTTATGTGTAAAAATAAAAAAACCAACATTAGATTGGAAATAATTTTTCTAAGTTCAAAATTCTTTAGGGCATTTATGTGAATTGTCCCAAAATTTTGGTACTCTACTTGGTAGTTTTTGAAAGCCTATTTGGATTTTCTAGGAATTTTTAATTCAAAAATCCAATTAATTTCCAATACTCCTCTTCTTTTCTCTTTTTCTCGGCCTACTCGCACTTTCTTCTTGTTTCTTCGGTCCAGCCTGTCCTGCCTTCCTTCCTTTCTCCCTCTCGCTGATAGTGGGGCCCATTTATCAGCTCCATCTCCTTCCTTTCTCTGTTGCGCTTGCCGCCATCGCGCTCCATATGAGAGCTCATAAATGCTTTTGTTTCCTTGCCATTTGCAAGCGAATTTGACGCAATGAAGACCACTCACGCAACCCTAATAATCCCCAATTAATTGAATCCGTTTTAGCTTACAATTGCTTGCATTCAAAACCCACTGTTGCCGCACTCGTTGCTATCATACGCCCTCTTCGATACCTTGAGCCTCTATAAAAGTAGAAAATGTTTTACCTCACTCGTCCCTCATCCAAAAGCATAGCTCCTTTCCCTATCTCGTTTTACCGAAATGCGATTGTGCCCCGGTCATCTTCTTCACCTCCGGCCACTGTGCTCTCTCCACACCGCTTTGCCATTTCCAGTGAGGTCCTACCTCTTTTGAGCACATCACATCATGTTCCCTAGTCTCACGAATCTTGTCCCTCCCTAAATTTGGAGTTTCGTGCAATCCCTCGTTGGAATTGCACCCTCCCTTACCGCCAGTCTTCGTTGCGCCTTTGTCATCGATTATCCACCATACATGGAGCTCTACCAACAAATTACACACCATAGCCTTTGCCGCCTCATGTTCTACATTGTGTACACCTAATCTTTGCCAGACCATCGCCACAATGTTGTCACCATCGTTGCTCGGAACTATGCCGCCCCTTCTCCTCGAGGCTGACCACCACCGCCGTTCCCAGGTGACTAAATCACGCTCTCTCGAATCCACATCTCGCCATCCTCTGCTGCACAACCAAACACCATTGACCCTCGATCCTCAAGCATCAGCAATTCAGCATCATGTCAACAGCGGAGTCAAGTCAGCATCCACATGTTTGCTTGCATGGCAATTGTGAGCAGTGCTGTGAACTCGGTCCATTATGGACCCACACGTAGGGGTAAAACGGTCGGATACGGGCGGATATTGCTCTTTCCGTATCCTAATCCATATTTTTCCCGAATTTGGAACCGGATACGGGCTAGCTGGATACGGATACAGATTCGGGTTATTCAGGATAAGGATATGGGACGGATATGTAACGGATTCGGGTCGGAAACGGATAAAGATATACGGATAATGCATGTATATATAGAGTAATATATATTGAATTAAAACCATATGAGTACATGACTATAGTAACAAATTATATATCAATCAAACTCAATAAATGTCGTAGAAAGAATATACTACTTAAGAATTAATAGAACCAATTAATTGTTAATATAAATTGGCTGACATGGAAAAAATATAGTGAAAATGGGCTGGGCCTTGCTGATATCCGAATATTCGATCCAATATCCAAATAGGAAAAATCCGGATATCCGGATCCTGTCCCGGATTTATCGGATGTTGGATGCTCTGGATCCGATCCCGAATCCGGATTCAAGTATCCGGATCTAGTCCCAGATCCGACCAGATAGTAAAATCGGTCCCGGATTGAGCGGAAAATATCCGACCTATTTTCATCCCTACCCGCATGTCATTGAAAGATAAAGGTTTTTATTTAGAATAATAATTCCAACGGAAATTGAAAAATCCTAGGGATTTCATGCTTACGTAATAATACGTATTTTCATTTATAAAGAAAATTGAAAATGCGAAAAATTCCCAAACAATGTCTCCCAATTCATATGAAATCCTAAACTAAATTATTATGGCAGCTTTTAAATTTTTATTTTATTTGTATTTTATCTAAATTTGGCTATTTTCACGTTTAGATACCAAAGAATTGGAGGAGTATCAGTTCGACAATCCAGAGCACCACTACCCCGACCAAGGCAAGTTACACCTTGATTGTGTTGACCCCATTTTTCACTTTAATATTTTATTTTAAATTATTACATGCATAATTTTTATCCAATATAATTTAAATCCCAATTTTAAATGTTAGTAAATCTTCTTTGACATTGAAATCATTGTCCCCATGTCACCTTGGGTAAAATCTCACTAGTTGGTATAGTAGTATAGTATTAACTAGTGCTTTTCGGTAGCAAACAACTTAGTCATGCTTAGACCCAAATTTAGGATTTTGGAGATTTAAGAGAAATAAAAATTCTTTTGAGATCAAATTTTTTTCTTGGCATTGGTGTGCCACAGAAGTTAATGAAAATTTATATCATTCAAAGGAAAATGAAAATATGGTTTAAACTGGATGAGTGGTTGCCAAGTGGGTGTGAAGTAGTGCGAGGTCTTAGTTTGTGAGAAGTCTAGCTTAGTCAATTAAGGACCATTATGTAATATGCTAACCGTAAAGACCTTCCATACTACCACAAGTCTAGTATAGGATAGACTTGTCTAATTATTTTGTAATGTCCCACTATCGTTTTGCCATTTGGTTGAATTTGGGTGTCTGGTAGACAGTAATTCCTACACAGCACAAGACGGGGCTCCTCTACGGCACACAAAAGAAAGCGTGTTAATCTGAAGATATTAAGAGATGATCATGTCTTATGAGTAGTTATATAAACTCTATTGAGTGTAAAACTATTTGAAAAGTCGAGTCTACGATCAAAAACATGCCGAGAAAAGCCTTTTGCATATTAGACTTTGGTTTTAAAAATATTTTTAGAAAAATAATTTATTTATGGATGTAATCAATGTGGAAAAAGTTAGGTAGCCCATGTTAAAATCGGTGCCAGGTTGGAGCCTGCACTAGCTTATTTAAAATTCAGTTTTATCTTATTATATCATGTATGATTTAAAATTACTTATTGTATTTAAATGACCCTATTATGCCTTTTTTTTTGTTATCCATGCATTAATATTGCATTTCATGTGTAACTCGTGGAGTATTCTATATACTCACCTTGTTATGCACTGTTGTTTAGAGGAGAATGACTTTGCCACTAGTTCTAAACAACTAGTCCACTGTTTTAGTTGATTGTTTGTGGCAGTTTTGCTAGGTTGTACTACTCTTTCTGCTTCGTCTTGTAAGCCTAATGTAAACTTTGACATTTAAATAAATAAGTTTACACGTGATGTGGTGGTTAGTTTTACTATGTGTATTAGCTTTTTTGGACTATTATAGAGTATACAGAGAATCTGGGGGTGTTACTCTCGGATTCGGCAACAGGGCATGCTAGTCAGTGAGCGTTCGCGCACGAGGTAGGTCAGGGAATGAATGAAAGAGGAGAGAGGAGCGGTGGCTGGGCTGGTTGCTCGCGATGAGTTGAGCAAGAGATAAAGAGGGAAAGGAGGGGAGTGGAACAAGCCGGTTGGTCGGGTTTCGGCCCATGGAGAGAGGAAAAGAATTAGGGTTTTAAATTTTACCTGAGATTCAACATTAGATTGGGTTCGAATTTGAATTTTAAAATGGCTTTGCTGCACAATGGTTGTAGATTTTTTATTGCACACATGTTTAATTTCTAAGTTTTTGGAATTTCAATTTTTGAAGTTGTGGAGGTTATTTTGAAGTCTAGTTTCAAGGCAAATGCTTTTGAAAGTTTTTTACATGCAACTAAAAGTTTTTGAAACTCATGAAAATTATGCTCTTTAAAATTGGAGCCAAAATCGGGATATTGCACCATTGGATCAAACTCCGGTGCCCGGATCGGTGCGCATACGAGAGGCACAGATGTCCTTTACTCAAAGACCGCCCTACAGTCAGAATTTTTCACCGCAAGGCCAGACTCTCCCTCCCGTACGGCCCATTCAAGGCCCACTGCCTTCGGCCTTCGCAAGTGAATGGGCCTTCCACATATGTTCAAATGTTTTGGGCCTTGAATGGGCTTGATCTGTAGCAGCTTAGATTATAGATACTTTGGGCCCGGACATGGCATGGCATTATTTCTCCAGGTGATTACCGGTCGCCTTATTAGCACGGATTACTCGTGTGCTCGCTTTCTTGTCTGATCACGAGCGTCTTAATCGTGATGCCATTGCTCACATGCAAGCACGCGAATTCCAGTGCCTCGCTGCCTACGGCACACGGCATCGTCTCACTGATCTGTGGTGATTTACATCAACTTAACAACACCTTGCAGAATTCTCGAAGCTTCTACTGATATGAGTAGTTTTAATCCGAAGGACTTGGCATCAATCACATGATCATCGAGAACAGTTATAGTTGAACTTTTCAAACTTTAACTATAAATATCTTATAAAATATTTAAATCGAATACATGAAAATCATATGGGTAGATTTGTTTCGAAAAAACACTTTCATAATATTATAATTTTATTAGATTTTATAAACATATTACAATAGCCATTACTAGTTAAAACTATGTTTGAAGACTATGTCGTTGTCCAAAACGATACGTATATGTGATCGGACTAGTACCATGTCAGCTTCATAATCATAGGAGTATATGCTTTGATTTATGGGTGAGTTCAATCTAGATTGTGCTAAGCTTAGAGAAATTTTACGGTGCATTATACTGATATACAGTGGATACTAAAAATTAGATCTACTGATTGATTTGTTAAGGGTATTTCTACCACTCTACTAATAGAGGAAGTATAAATAAATATAAATTAATCTGATCCATTGGATTGCACATAATGAATATTTCATATTAAATTTAGTACACCATAATAGAGTTCTTAAGCTTAAGCTGTGACGTGGTCTCCAGTTCTTCACGAAACAAACGTGGTCTCCAATTCATGGGCGTTTTTACGACCATTTTTCATACTGATATAGTCGTCATCGTCATTATATAACACGATTGATCACATCAAGACACCATCAAAGTATTTTCTATTGTCTGTTATAGGCTGCTGTTGCTTATGTTCTTTTGCTTTCCTATGCATGCAGTTTGTCAGACTAGCTCTTTGGCAGATGTGCTGTTCTGTAGTACAACTCATCTCATAAAACTGCAACAGAGACATCACAACAATAGCAAACCTATCGACAAATATCTTCTGAGTCATGTAATCGACAGAAATATCACTGGTACTCTGTGGCTTGCTAAGAAATACAGGTTAGCACTTAGCGCACGTCAACTAGTAGTCAATTCAGATCAGATCATTACAGTACATTATTTGGGTTTTCAGCATGGGACAAACAGGGAGATGTGTTGTTCTGTAACTCCATCCATGTTGAATTCCGTATGGTCGGCAATCAGCTCAATCTTTGTTTGTCAAATAGTAATTGACACAATACTACTAGTTCGAATATGTGATGTGACCTAGATGTTTGTTTTTTTTCCCAGAAGGCCAACTCTAGAGTTCTCCATGAACATCAAAAGCTAATTCTTAGCCGGCCTTGCTGTTGACGGCTTGAAGCCTTGAACATCAGTCTCAGCAACAGAAGTGCACGATCAAAGTTTGACAGTTTAATAAAAAAAATCTCAATCTCTCTCTCTCTTTTTGAGCAATCAACGGTGGGCAAGGCCACCTGAAAAAAAAAACTTTATTATCAAGATTTGAATGGGTACAACCCAAAAGGGTAGGAGGATTGGGGAAGTAGGACTCAATTACATTTCTCTAGAGCGTTGTTCACTACACCAATTGAAAACCGGTTCCTTACTCAAAAGCTTCGGCGTGCTGACGGCCCAAAGGTTGAAGTATTCAATCAGTTGGATCACCACTTGCCGTGTGCTTAAACGGGCATCATCAAAGGCCTTCCGATTCCTAGATTTCCAGAGTACCCAGAGGACAAGGAGGAGGGGGGTGCTCGTTGTGGCCTCCTGCGTGGAACCGGCGGAAGAGCGAAGTGTATCACATATATTTTCATAGATTTTTTATCACCCTTGAGAGGTACCAAAATTTGTAATTTTGGTGCCTCTTGGTAGCTCAATGTAAATTTTGTTACCTTCCGTAGATGGTAAAAAGGCTCGTACCTTCAAGGTTAGCTTAACTTTGCATTTGAGGGATCTGGAGAACTGCCCAGATCTCCTGCAGACGAGGGCACTGCATGATCAGTGCACGATGTTCTCCTGGACATTTGGGCAGAATGGGCAATCACCATTGTCGGGCCAGTGCAATTTGCAGGGGAAGGCCTTGGTACGCAGGTTCCCCCGTGCCTGGTGATCCAGAAGAAGATACGCACCTTTTTTGGGGGGTGAAACAGTTCCAGTCGATGTCTGATTTCATTAGGCATGATCAAGCTTGTTCCTACTTCATTGTGATCATCGACAGGTTTTTGGTAACACGCATCGCAACCAGTCTCGGTCACGAAGAAGCGGTGCAGAATGTGAAAGCAGATCAGAAACTTGGAAAGGCACACGAGTCAGATGAGCAAATAAGCAATGGAATTAGGGGACAAACAAAATTGTCTTTGTATAGAGTAATGTACATGAATCGAAAGCGCCGAAGCCTGTATTTACACCTCCGAATACACACGCACACAACGCACAACCTCTCGCTTTACTTGTAGTTCTTAATTGTTCGCTGTTCCAATCAAGAAGGAGAAGCCAGAAAGAAGAGAGGGAATTAAAGAGAAGCAGCGTTTCCCTCAAATCTCTGAACCGGATGCGGCAGCTCAGAAAGCGCAGCAGCAGGGTACCAACCGTCTCCACGCTGCGATGGCGCTCTTCCTCCTCCTCCTCCTCCTCGTCTTCTTCCCGGCGGCCATGGCTCCATGTCGCGGCGCGTCCATGCCGCTGAGCATCTCCCACATGACGTGCACGTCGCGGTACTCGCACGTCCGCACGTCCTTATGCAGCTTGCCCAGCCCTGCAAGGTGCGCGTGCGATCGGCTGATCAGCCTCAAGAAGGCAAACGAGTGGTCCATCGAACAAACTCAAAACGAAGTGGTTTGATCACGAGGTGATTCGGAGAGCCAACTTACCGGTGGTTCGCCGGAGGCCGAGGCGAGCGCTGAGCCCGAGCCAGACCCACTTCAACGGCACCGCCGCGCGACCGAGGCACAACATCCTCCCCTCTTCGATCTCTTGGACTGCTGCTGCTGTATCTGTCTCTTGACTCCTCTCGTCTGCTCTGCTCTCGCCGGTGCTATCTTTGGCTCCCCTCCCTCTCCCAGTCCTCTGCCTTGCGAACCAGAGACAGAGAACCAAAACCCAAGCCCCAGAATCCTAGCTCTTTACGCGGCGCCCGTGAGCTTTGATTTATAGGCCCGGCCGTGAGGTGGGAGATGGTTCGAGCTAGGGAGGGAAAGAGGGAGAAAGAGGTAGGGAGATAGAGAGACGCAGACGGATTGAGGGGTGCGCGTGGGAGAGGGAACTGGTGTCGGTTGCTTGTTGATTGGTGGGGGCGAACCCGACGGCGTCCATTGTCCCTCCCGTTGCCCGATGTGGACGCGGCGGAGGCCGACGAGCGCGCACGTGGATGGAGACTGGAGAGTCGACGTCGCTCTCGCTCTGTCGGGCCGCGTCGTCTTCCTCGCGCCTTCCTTTCCGCCGCGCTCGGTCACCGCAGCACCGCACGGGGGAGATCCGCGCCTTTCCGCGTCAGGATCCAGCGGCCAGGATTACTTGGACATAACGCGCGCTAACCGTAACAGCAATTTCTTCCTCTCCTTTCGAGAAAATTTGTTTCAGTTGGTCTTTTCCTCTCCTCGAGAGTTTTTTTCCCCCAATCTTTAATTGTTCATTCTAATTCATGTACATCGCTTTGAAATTTCGTATTTGTACTTCGAAATGGACTGACACGATCCATGTATGCATGATAGAGCTACAGTGTAATACCCGGTCCTATTAGTGTGAAGTTTCTGGTGGTTCATGTGGAGCGAGGAAGCAGTTAGCCCTACATTACTATTCTAAAGTGAGTTGTATATAATATCTGTTGGGTCTAAACATTGTATCTTCATGTTAACCTTTTTACATGAAGCTAAGGCAAAAAGCTCTTTTATAGTGGATTAAAATCAATATAAGTCGTTCATTCCTTTGAATCTAATGGTTGAAATCAATTTATATCTAGTTATACTACCACCTGTAGTATTAGTAGTAAAATTCAGAGAGGGGTAAAAGGGTAAAAAATTCCGTCATACTATTTATCCTCTAGAATAAAACACGTCTTGTGATCATGATGAATGGATAAGAAGTCTCTGAAGATTACCAAGTGTTCGGTGAATCTAAAACTGTGAATGAATTAGAAAAAGTCTAAAATACCCCTGATGAATGGGTAAGAAAAGTCTAAAATACCATTGAGAAATGGTTAGTTAAATTTGATTTCTACTACCACTACTTACTATCCGTGTTATTCACCGTAAAATTTCTCAAGACAAAAGTGTAAGCGAGTGCTATTTGTGAGGGGATCCGCCCTTAGGTGGGCTAGATATTGAGCGAATTTGGGTCACAATGTTACAGATGGTATTAGAGCATCAACCTTCGTTGCACACGTGCGCATGGAATAGGGGCATAGGCTATGTGCATGGCACATGTGGCCCTAGAGGAGACACACAGCATGTCATATGTGCCGGTATTGAATACACGAACGTGTACCTGTCCTATTAGTATGAACATCCAAGTGGCCTATGTGGAGCGATGATAAGTTAGTCCTATATTATTTGCTAAAAGTAAGTTGTAATACTATATAATACCTGTTAGGTTCAAATATAATTCATTTGAGTTAACCCTTTTTATATAAAATGAAGAGGAAAGTGTAAATGTGATGTTATATGTGCACAAATTTGTTCTGTGGGTAAACTGGGCATTGAGCAAATTTAAGCAAGTGTTACGCATACTATGCCAGGGAAGTTTGGAAGGTCAGTGTTTGCGAGAAGAGTTAGGCTATTCTCAATGGGAGTTTCAACTGAGTTTCATTCTTATTAAATGATATGACACATCATTATGTTTAGTGACTTGGCAAGGTAATTATGAAGAGAGAAATAGAGAGAGTTTCATGGGAGGTAAGAGAGTTTTATCTAGATAGATGAAACCTGAGATACACGGTTATCTAGACAAAATCGATGTGGCACTCTTGGAAACTGGGAAATGAAACTATGCCCTGAGAATGTCCTTAGGGCAGTCCCAATGCTCCATGTCAGCTAGTTTTCATAGCATTAATAGAGCTGCTATATAAGTAAATTGGTGACATGGCAATAGAGTTATTGAGGTGGGAGAGGGAAATGGTTTCTCATGCAGGAAACTAAGTCCCCCCGTAGACCGATGCACAAAGAAACTAGATAATTTGCGTTGGGAGCAAAATCGTGGTTTCCATCCCCTTCCTTCTAGATCCGATGCATGTATGAAGTCATTAAATTTTTCTCTACATAGAAACTACTATGGAAACTATGCATTGAAGAGACTAGGTCTAAACGAATATTTATTGCACTCTCTCTCCTCTAGAAATCACTCATGGAAACTATAGGTTCGGATTGCCCTTATAATACTAGTGTACAGGTCAATACCTATATCCTAGTTGTTATGCCAACTTAAAATAAGGCATCATTATCTGGTATGGACCTTCTTAATTTGCACCGAATAAAACAAAGCAAAATGCGACGTGGACATTATCACCAAAAAAAAGGTTCGATTTTTCAAAAAAATAAAATAAAATCGACGGCTCTCTTCTGGACACAGCACTAAATCACCTCCACCTCCAGGCCGGTAGCCGCCACCTCCGCTCCCCCTTCGTCTTCGTGGTGCGATGCATTGGTTTATTGCGCTCTTCGGATCCCATCGGCGGAGCTCTCCGCCATCACATCGCCGCCGCACCCCTCCATGTCGCGCTTGTTCTTCCTCTCGCCGTTGCGTTAGCGCCATAGCGACGCGCGCGCAAGTTCACCGTCCTCCTCGCTCATCTTCGCAGCGACGAATTGGGGACGAGGGTTTTTTCCTGTGGCCTTTGGGGAGAAACGGGAAGAGGGGATTTCGACGGGGACGAGGCGAGATATTTTAGTCCGTGCGGTTCGAGAAGCTGCGATTTATTAAAGCAAAATCGGCGTCTCCTCCCAAAAATTTCGATTTTGGGGGCCGAGCCTAAAACGACTTGCTTCCAGGGACAAAAATCAAAGCGTAAAACGACTTGCTTCTAGGGACGGAGGGAGTAAGATTTACCACTTTTTTTTAAGGTACCACCCTAGTTACTCTGCTCATAAAATCATCTACTTTTCCGTCAGTTCGCGTTAAAACCGTGTAAGACAGTAAGAGACTATCAGTGTTCACAAGACCGTTCGAAACTCGATAGTATCCATGGTGTGCACAGAACTGCAGTACTATGCTACTGCATGGATATAGTAGCCATCCGATAAAAAGATAACTGGTGCACACAATTCATCGATATAATACATTTCTATGGTACAAAAAATTGTTACACACTCCTTTCGTTGCACTAGGCCAACCAATCTAAGACATATTTTATTATATAGCTTTTACCATTCTTAGAATATACCATAAGATACTATCAAATTACCCTTAAACTCTTTACCTCTTGGTAGATTCATCCTTTAAATTTTTTTGTACTTGTTGGTACTAATAAATTTTTTGTACTTGTTCGTGCTAGTCCAATACATAGTTTGGTATCCCGAAGAACGGTAAAAAGTCGCCCTTTATTAAGATACATGGTTGCGAAACAATGGCATGTCATGTAGAGTTATTATGCTATTACTTCACAACGGCAGAGGATATGAATTCGTCGGTGAGTAAAAAGAATGACGTGTGATTTCACTTTAGAGAAAAAAAATGCTAGACCGGATGAGCAAGCGACCACTTATGGCACTTAGGGCAGTCCCAACCCATAGTGTCTATGAGTAGTGTCTAGAGGAAGAGAGGCAATAAACCAACGATAGTTTCAACCCATGGTTTCATAAGTAGTGTCTAGAGGTGAGAGAGCAATAAAGCAATGCATGAGAGCAATAAACCAATGCATGCATGCACCACAAGCGTGTAGAAATGTCCAACCCCGATTTTGCTAGTTTCTTGAGTCTTGGTACCTGGCCGACCCGCTTGCTTGCATGAGACATGGTTTCTTCGTTTTTCCTTCTCTCCTTTCTTAGCTCCTATGCCACATCGATTTTTGCTTAGTTGGCAGCGTAATTAATTCTATAGACACCAGCTGAGGTGGAGGGTTGGAAATGCCCTTAGGCACTTACCATTAACAATAACTAGGCTCGATCTGTTCCTTGCTGGCTCCTATTGTCATATACACCTAAACGAACCAGTACTGTAGTAGTAGTAGTATTCAGCTGCGGCCATGTGAGGCATTCTGATCAGTTAAAACTGCTATTCAGCTACATGCGGCCGCCCTAGCACCATGACTGATTAGGATTAAAAAAGCACCAGGACTGATCACTGATCAGTGACTAATTAATTATCTAATCAATCCTGTGCTCCTAACACGAGGCAACGCACTTCACGTCCATTCTTCTCATCAATTTGCTTTCCTCTATATTTAAATAAGAGATTGCCTGTTATGATTGATGATCTTTCTTGTCTTCTTGTAGCGAGGTTGGTGGACCAAACAGGAGTACCAGCAGAAATCTGCTGGAAATTACTCCGTGATTGATCATCGCAATCTACTGCATGACCAAACAAAATGAAGAGGCAAACATGCGCGTCACATGTTCTTTTCTCGATCCGTCATGTCGCGTGGAGAGTATTTTGTTCAGACGCTAAGTCTTTGATGTCTCGAACACTTCACATTAGTTCAGACAGTCACTTGTCTTGTTTACTGCAAGTTACAGTGCTGTACATGATAAAATTCGGATAATTGATGCTGAAAAAAGCCGCCAAGATTCGATGTAACAATCGAATACTGAACGCCCAATTGCAGCTGCGTCAGATAAGAACAATTCCTCATTCCTATTCCTTGGACCAACTTGATCTTTTGGTGCGTGCGTGTGCACCGTTAGTTGCGTTCGACTTGGGCATCATCTCTCTCTCTCTCTCTCTCTGGGGTCACAGTCACAATGTGTACATGCCAAGTTCTTTTTCAAAAATAATATGCACATAACTTTGATTTGGCTGTTGCTTTTATCCAAAAAAGAGAGAGAGAGAGAGGATGTTTTGCTGCTACATACGCGCATACACTGCGACATTGGTTGATTGGCATTGACATCAGAAGCTATAGTTAGATCCATCTCACTCACAGGGAAAGAAGGAAACAACATGAGATTTTTTTTTAAGAATAACATAGCATGAGATTAAGTTTCACACGCCGTCCTACGTCGGTGCCATACTATTTGCATGTGTGAAACAGTTCAGCCCCACTAATTATACCTGATCTCTTCCACTGAAAACAGAGGCTCCAGAAATGAGCTGAAACTGAAACCTTCAGAGTGAGCTTTGTTTTTCTGGCAATCGTGTTTCTACGTTTAAGCGTGTTTACTTTTGCATAAAAGCTCTACTGAAACTGTGTTATGCTGCACTACTCATTCGGACACTTGGCTGTCATTTCACACTCTAAAAAGTTGGCTCCAATCCTTCAATGGCCCAATGGATGATCGCACTCACGCCCCACTGAACTTTTCACCACAGGATATATGCTAACAACAATGCTTAGCCACTAATTGTGCCACTTTTACTGCCATGGAAAGGCGCATTAGGTTAGTCTTGGAGGGAGCCTGCTCAGAGATGGGCACCTGGATGGCTGGATTAAACGTATGGCTGTTCCAAATTCGGTATAGATTGTTGATGACACTGCTTCCTTGCCTAACCAAGTTTTCCACTGTTGGGGCCTCCGCTAGAGCTAACGAAAAAGGTATTAGGAGAGGTCTTTTGGGATTATCCAAAGGGTAGTATTGCCCAGGTGAAATCATGAGCGATTGGCATTCCTGTTGTTCTTTTTCCATGCTTTGCTGACAATAATTGCTCAGCCATTCCCAGTGCATAGTTTCATTTCCCAGTTTCCAAAAGTGTCACATAAATTTTTGTCTAGGTAACCGTGTATCTCAAGTTTCATCTAGATGAAACTCTCTGACCTCTCATGAAACTCTCTCTATCTCTCTCTTCATAATTACCTTACCATGTCACCAAACATAATGATGTGTCATATCATTTAATGAGAATGAAACTCAGTTGAAACTCCCATTAGAAATGGCCTCATGCATGATTTTTTTCTACAAAAAATTGCCATCCATGCATAGTTTTTGTCCTGTGGTGTGTGGGGATGCCATGTCATTAATTAGCATTGAAGGCTTTTACCATTCTAAAAGTGTAAGTCTGCTGCGTTTAATAGAAAGTTGAGTTTTGGTCTAATTTTCATAGTTTCTGTCATGTGGTGTGTTGGGGATGTCATGTCACTAATGAGCGCTTTATTTTAGCATACTAAAAGTGTTAGTACATAGCGTTTAAAAGAAAGTTGAGTTTTGGTCTAGTTTTCAACTTTTCATAGTTTCTGTCATCTGGTGTGTTGGGGATGTCATGTCACTCACTTATGAGCGCTTTATTTTAGCATACTAAAAGTCTTAGTATATAGCGTTTCAAATAAAGTGTTGGTCTAATGTTCATTTCCTTTTTATCCAAGCTCGCTGATTTTTTTAGAGCATGTTCTCCCCTAGTTGTGCATCCAACTATCTGCTTCTCTAGCTTAGAATGGAGTAGTAGTCTTCGGTTTTGCTTCTCACTCTCTCTGCCCGTCTGGATTAAGAAGTACTTAGTTTATTCCCATGCTATATATTCCTATAGCACAACGTAAGTAATGGTTGTGCATGCCCTGCACTGCACTGCAACACAGATGGTCTGCTTATGTTTTATTTATTTATTTTTTGGTCTTCTGACCATCCATCCATCCTCTCTGCTGTGCACGACAATGAACTTCAGTTGGACAACCAAAACGCGTCGTGTTTACTTTCTTATCCGAAATTAAAGGCGTCTGTGTGTGTGTATAACTGGACAAGGACTGCAGGGTTAGGGGAGTGGTGGAACTGACTGATCCAATCCTCGCCGCCGTCGAACAAGACAAAGGGATCAAAATCCATGATGATTTCTACTTGCTGGCAGATATGGCTCGACCGCAATCGTCGCGTCTTCAGAAACGAATCCACGCCCGGTCCAAGAGAATTAGAGTTGCTAAAGGAGGAAGCTCTCTCGTGGGGAATGGCTGGTGCAAATTAAGGGATTAGAGGCCATCTTGCCTTAAATTAAGCCCTGTACCCTTGTTTAGTCGTCCTTCTCTGTAAATCTTCCCTTGCGAGCTTGTCCAGCAGCACCTCGTATATTTTGTCTTTCCCTTGTTCTATTTAATATAAGCCAGCAAAGCTGGATCTTTTTTTTAAAAAAATGTTCTGTGCACAACGAAGTTTTGCTCCGAGATTGACACATTACCAGACAATCTGATCCCTGGCTAAGATATTTAGAGTCCCCATGCTCAATTATCTCTCTATCACTTCGATTTGCATTTGCTTTGATCTTTACAGATATGAAAAGAAAGCACGAAAATAACATGGCAGTTACATAGGTAGATTCGAAGGGCAGCCGTCAGTTCAGCTCAGTTGAGCACTGCGCAGTTGTGGCGTACGTTGCCTTTGGAGCCGGTCTTGACACCGACCCTGCCCAGCTTGGTCATGGCGGCGACGAAGGCCTGGTTGAAGGCGGCGCTACTCTGGGCCCATGCGTCCACGGTAGGCCTGGACCTCGGGTCGGAGTGGAGGACCTGGTCGGAGCCCAGGAGGCCCATCCCGTTCTGCAGGTTCTTGAAGTACTGGTTGTCGAAGGCCCGCGGCGTCACCGGGTCCATGTCCACGGCGATCCGCGGGTCCACATTCGGCGGGCACGACGCCTGCAGCTGCGCCGCGTACCGTGGGCTCATCGTTGGGTCCGGCGTCGGCCCACGGATCCGGCCCGAGAACGTGTTGCAGTGCGCGAGCCCCACCGTGTGCCCAGCTGCACCGCAACATGTGGTAGGCTGGCGGATAAGATTTCAATAAAATGCATCTCCCAATAAAAGAAGAGTCGTGACAAACTAAGCTCATGACCAAAGATGTCGTTATAAAACAGCTCATGGGCATTGGGCCGGCACAATCTTTTGTCTCTTGGTATTTGACGTCTTTCCATTGATGATGAGCTTTCTTTGGAAAGGATTGGCTGTTTCGTACTATATATACGTAGTACATCCCAAGCAGGCAAATTAAGCATGGTAGGTTTGGTTACGATTTGGATAGTGCGCAAGCTTGGGAATCACCAAATAGCTGACGAGGTTGCCTATCTCTCCTCGTCTCGTTGCAAAGCAAGTGCAACCGAGTGCGTACACATGTTCGATCTTCAGATCTAGCTAGTATATACTATACCTTAGCTAGGAGTAGTACCCAGGAATTAATCGAAGCTAGCTGCTTGCCTAATTGCGCGAAGAAGAAGCAACAATCAATTATAGTGGGTGTTTTTCAGAAGTGCTGCAGTTTTCACAGTCCACTGAGTAGCTAGGTTGGCAGCATATGGATCTGAATTAAGGAATGCTGCCTTCACTGCTTACCGGACAGGGCAATCATGTCGGCCTGCGAGAGCCCGTTGGCGGCGAAAAGCGCCGTGAGCTGGTCGAGGTTGAACGACGGTGGCGGCAGCCTCCCGTTGACGCTGCTCGCCGTCGAGCTCAGCCCGTCCAGCCGCCCCAGCTCCACCGCGTACGACGGACCACCGGCCTGCACAAATAGATTACTTTTTGTTGTGAGAACGAAGTTTTTTTTTTTTTGAAAGAACAGGCAGGAGCTCTGCCGGATGCATTAAGATAAGGGAATAATACATAACAGTTCACGGTAACGAAAGGAGTAAAAAGAAAGAGAGACTAGGTAAAAGAAGAGAAGGAAAGGGAAAAATACATCCCCGAAGGAAAACGGGGTCCGGCCTAGAGACCCCTAGCAAGTAGTCGCTGCTATACACTAGTTCGCCCCGAGAACGAAGGTACTACGGCTCCATAGCTTGTAGGATGAAATGAAAAGTGCAAACACTCAATTTGCAGACGAAGTTTCTTTTTCCTGCGTAGGCACATCGTGCACGACCATAATAAAGATTTGGATATATCGTTGCATCTGGGGCCGGATTTTTAAGTTGGTTGCGGTGATCGAGGGTGACGTGCAACTGCGCGCGTGCGATCGAGTGTGTGTGCCTGCCCATATGTGCACGTACGGTAGGAAAAGGCGAGGGACAGTACGCTGCACGCACCAGAGCAATGGCGTCCCTGGTGGCCATGGCCAGGATGTCGGCGCAGGACACCCGGTTCCGGCACTGCGGCACGGCGTCGACGGCCGCCTTGGCCCTGATGACGGTGTCGAAGCCGTCGCCGGCCAGGGATAGGTTGATGGGGTGGTCCTTCTCCGCCGTGTTGTTCGCCGTCGACGCGATCATAACCGACGCGTCGCAGCCCTGCATATATAGCCGTGCCATTGGGTGCACTTAGGTACGCACGGCGGCGCGACATGCATTCGGTTGTATGACCAAAGAATCGATGTTACCTGGACGAAGCAATCGTGGAAGAAGAGGCGGACGGTGGCGCCGACGGTGATGAACGTCTGCTGGAACTTCCTGGTGACGGCGTCGCGGACGATGGTCTCGACGTTGGGGCAGGAGCTAGCGTAGTAGTTACGCCGGAGCTGCGCCGCGCAGACGGTGGCGCTGGCCGCCGCGGTGACCAGCACGAGGAGCGCCGCCACGAGCCTCACGTTGCGCGCGCCCATTGTCCTCGATCGCTTAGGCGCCTCAATTTGCCCGCCTTGGCCAGCAGCTCGCTAGCGTACGTGCGCGCGTTTGTTGCTTACCGCGACAATGGCGGGTCAGCGTGTGAGGAGGAGGAGGCAATATATTTAGCTGGTGGGCGTTGGGTGTTGCGTTGTGGTGGGACGCAAGTGAAGCGACGGCGATAACGCTATATACGCCGCGATAAGGCCGGCGGTGGCGCGGCACGCCGTGATGGACTGCGATGTTACCTGCGCTACATGATCCATCCATCCATCCATCCCTGGTGTTTGTGTTGTTGCATATTAGCATCTTGCATCCGTGTAAACAAAATACTCCCTTCATTCATTGATAAATGTCGTTTTAGACGTAGGTATAGTTAAACTTTTAAAACTTTAATTACCAATATCTTTTTAAATATGTAAATTGGATACATGAATACACAAAAATCATATGTGGAATTGTCTCGAAAAATACTTTGAAATATTATAATTTTGATTTGTTTTACAAATATATTATTATAAAAAATAATGATCAAAATTATGTTATAAAGATTATATCGATTTCTGAAACAACATCTATTTTGGATGAGAACGAGTAATTTTGCATTGTGCGAGTGACTGGTGGGCAAAAGAGGTCTAGAATATAGTGGGCCACAAGCGCACATGCGCTTGCCTGGGTGGGTGTGCTACAATCTGAGGACTAGTACCTAGTTTTGTAGCTCATGCAATGGTTTTGAACCGTCGGATCAAGCTAATTGCCGTGCAGATCAAGGTGCTGAGACATCGATGGTGATGTGCATGGATGTGCCAATATACACGAGCGAGCGGCTGAATATCTCATATATCTTGGTGATGGTGGTCTGAAAATGATAGCACTACTGCTTATGCATGACGGAAGTTACTGTCTAGTCTTATGCTGAAACTGAGTCTACAACACGTACATGCTGGCAGGCAGAAAATCTAGCCACAGTCGTACGTAGGTCGTCGTCGGATACGAGAGATGGCATGCGCGCACATTGCTGGATGAGGACGACGAGACTCATTTTGTCAGAATAAGTGGATGGAGTTATCCAAGAGCGAACAGGAGGTAAACGATTGTAGTCGGTCAACACGACTGACCAGTTGTCCTGCAGAGTGCGTCTCAGTCTTTGCATGCTTCCGCTGAGCAGAGATGTAGAGAGGTACCCCACATCATGTGATCGAGGAAGATTCCTCCGGCTCATGGCCGCCGTCCGGTGACCGGCAGGTAGCTGTGTGCTGCTACTGTTGCAACTGCTGACTACAGCTGCACAGAAATGTGCCTGGTTCTTTTTCTAGAACATCGCGCGCCGTACGCTGCAGCGGTCGAATTTTGATTCAAGGCTGAACATAATTTTTGAAACATCGAGGATTTTTTTGGAAAAAAGATGTGATCTGGGTCTGGATACAATTCCCTGAAACCGCGAGTTCTTTTTTTTTTAAAAAAAAGGACTCAAGAGGAAGCTAGACTTGAACTTATGGAATCAGGAGTTTTTTTTGCAAAAGAGATGGTGAGACAACTTAAATGCAATTTTGGTAGGGGGCTTTGTGCACATGAGCCTGTTAAGGACCGAACGTAATTTCAGAATTTTTAAAAGATCTTTTTACAAAAGAGCTGATGAAAGGATCTAGATATAATTTTAAAATGTTCGGTGAAAAAGTTGATGTGGCGCACTTGTTGCTCGTGAAATCTTTTGGTCTTAAAGAGAGTTAATATCACTCAACGAGAGTACAGTTATGCTGCAAGCATGGCAACAGGAATTAGAGTTAGCAAAATGGAACCAAATTAGTCTTCCAACGTCAAGATTGAACGGTTGAAAGTCGATCCCTCTGCTTGCAAAAGAGACCGGGCATGCGACCGAACAGAAAGATAGGTCTAGAATGTTAATCCAGCTTGGTGTCATCAGTGCTGCAACCTGTCCAAGATTCAAGTGTGATGCAACGAGTTAATGGTAATCCCACCGGAGACCGAGGTGAGATATAGGCGCACTAGTTGGACTTGGTTCCCACTCCACGATTCCACTGCCAAGAGTGCCTTTGGTGCCAACCTAAAAGGGGCCACAACACATTATGAGTGGCCTGGCTGTATAGAGAGAATTAAGAGGATCAATTCGGATGATAGCCTCCGTGATGGGATGTCCATTCGTTAGCTCAGTGGCTAAGCTTTATCCTTCTTACAAGTGTAGCTAGCTCTAGGTAAACTTTATTTCCCCGTCACTTAATGGGATTGTCTGTATACTAGTTAACTAAAATTTGATGGATGTCAATCGAATTTCCCCCGGTACATAATAGGATTGTCCAATCGACAGCACAGGGTTGTTGTTAGTACGTAGCTCACCTCGCCTCCTGAGTCCACCCACTCTCATCACCGTTTGGTTGGCGTCACCTTCCAATACCACTGCTACCTACCAACATATATCTACCAGAGGCACCTATCTTCTCCTCCTCCACACTATCTCGACTATTCTTCCTTATCTCTAGTAGCGGTGCCATCAGATTTGACACCGCCTCCCGGCTTCCGTCGCCCCCTCCTTGTTCAAGCTCATCAACTCTCCTATTGCCATCCCCATCGCCCTCCTTCATCCCACGCCCAAGACGGCGACATTGCCGCCCACTACTGTGCCTCTGCCACCCCTCCCTCCCTCTAAGGTCGAGACTAGTGAACTCTGTAAACCCAAGTCCTAACACTCGGTGGTGGCAGAATATGGCCGCTCTGAGAGGAGGATAACAAGGTCCCTAAATCATGGATCTCTAAAAGGCTACAAATTCGACTAATTTTGCAAAGATTTTTAGTCGATCAATGTATATTAAGGTAGTTAGTACCATTTTACAAAGTGAACATTTATTTTGACTAGATCATCCACTTGTAAAACCTAATTTTCATGTATCTATATGTTGTAGCTTGCGAGGATGGGTTGTCCTGTATTATTAGTCTGTTATGATTTTTTAAAAAATAATCCAAATTTTAAAAGAAATTACAAAAATAATATATCGAAAGAATTACGTAAATATACATTTGTAATATTTTAAAATAACGACAAAGCCACTGTTGTTATTCCAAATAGCGACAGACTCTATCGCCATTTTGAATAATGACAGAAGCTCTATAATGTTTCAGTTTCTATCACCATTTGAAACGGTGATAGAGTGCCACATGGGTGGTCACGTCATCTGCCACCATTTCATTTGACGATACAGTGAATGAACATCGATTAAAATGATGACAAAGGCCCCTGCCCCCTCTGTCATCATTTCAAATGACGACAGAAGGATAGTTATAAAAACTCACGTGTGGTAGAGCAACCGACAGAACGAGAGAGGAGGGCAAAGAGGAAGTGATCACTTTTCTAGCCCATATTACATCTTTTCTCCCAAATTTAACCCCTCTCGAGCAAAATTGCAAATCTAACCCCCTCTCCACCGCTAAAGGCGTAGCACGCGATACGCACCTGGGGAGCGTGATAGCTGGCGAGTAGCTCAAGAGCTGATGCTGCCGTATCCGGAGAACGCGGCAGCCAGCGAGGAGCTTGGGAGCAACACTGAGACAATGTGGGCGCGCAGCCTCAAGGAGATCTGGAGTGCAGCTGGCTTTACCTCAAAGAGTTCAACTACAATAACGTCAAGTGCGGACACAACACCAAGTGGCTAGCTACCTATCTTAACAGCGATACTGTCAACTACCCAGAGCAGCAAGAGGAGGACTTCAGCATTTTGCAGTGGTGGCACTAACACAAGATAACAAATCCAGTGCTTTTCATACTATCACATGATGTGTTAACAGTTCCCATCTCTATGGTTTTTTCGGAGTCTGCTTTCAGTCTATCCAGAAGAATAATTAAGGAGGAAAGAACAAATCTTACAAGTGAGATGGTGAAAATACATCATACTGTGAAAGATTAGGAATAAATTGATCAATGAGCTCAACACACTGCAGAAAATGTTGAGCTAACGAAGACGTTTAAAAATCTTTATCTAGATAATTAGGGAGAATAATTGTAATCTTTACTTTTATTCTATATCACTGAGCTATAGGTCGTGCTCTTTTTTTTTTACCAAGATTTTCTCATGTTGAGTTTTTACTTGGCAAAGTGTTTAACGAGGCAGCCAAATATTAATAAAGCTCATTATTTAATTCTAATTATTTTGTCTTATTTTAGAATTTTATTTCATATTTTTAGCTTTTCGTGATTTACATATATTTTTAAAAATCTTTTTTACATTCTTTTGAGTTTTTCTAATTATTTAAGAAAATTTTCAAATCTCTACGATTTTCCAAATTTTTTAGACTTTTTAAAATTTTTTAACGTGAAACGGGCAAACGAGCTAACATCGTCTTATTTCGGCATGTTGGCCACCGAACCGTACCTAGGCCGAAAACGTAGCATGTAAGCCAGCATAACACGGACCCTTTCTTAGTCTGACCTAAATGGATCGGACTATGTCACCTGATAAACAGATTGGGCCGTGCTGTTTGGACACCCACTAGCCGGAGCAGGAGCAGACAGCGAAGGCAACGGCTGGACTCTCGAAAGAAACAGTGGCTGGCACTAGCAAGAAGCACCGTCACCCCATCGCCATTTCTCGCACCCGGAACGGGCTCAAGGAACAGATCACGTGTGCGACCCAAGTACAAGACGTGTGTGTACATACTACCTACACTCTCCACCCTTTCATGGTGGGCCCAGCCAGCCCCACGCCGCCGTCATTTTGACTAGCCGTCCGGTGGGCCACAGTAGTCCCATGTATAAAGCACTGGGCCCCGCACGGTTGTGGTCCCCACCTGTCAGTTGCATATACCAGCGCATCCTACGTAGTATTCCCCCACCACTCCACCTATATCCTCAGCTGCTTTTCTTTTTCTTTTTTTACCCCTTGGAAAAAGAAAAATATAAGATTCGTTTCTAGTATTTGCCCCCTGCCCGACTCCATCTCGTCGAAACCCTAGCCCCACCTCGCCGCCGGCGATGTCCTCCTGAGCGATGCGCCTCCTCCAAGGCGCCGGCCTCCCACCAC
This sequence comes from Guadua angustifolia, assembly GCA_036346375.1. Classification (NCBI taxonomy): domain Eukaryota; kingdom Viridiplantae; phylum Streptophyta; class Magnoliopsida; order Poales; family Poaceae; genus Guadua; species Guadua angustifolia. The sequence continues at coordinate 14,849,383 of CM070513.1, read as the reverse complement.
CAGACTCGCCACGGTCCTCCTAGCCGCCGCGATCTGCTCAGTCTGCAGCCCTCCATCGCCGCGGGATCCAAATCGGCGCCATGTCCAAGGCCAGGGTCTACGCGGACGTCAACGTGCTGCACCCCAAGGAGTACTGGGACTACGAGGCCCTGACCGTCCAATGGGGGTGACCCGCTCTCTCGCTCGTCACATCCACCCCTACTTAGCTCCTTCAACCCTACCATAGCTAAAGTTTTTTTCCCCTGTGGTGAATTCGTTTGGTCGGTCTGTTACGGGAGGATTCAGGGTTGGAGTATGTATAGTGCTCTGTTAGATTTTTAGATGCGATTTTTGGGAAGTTTCGCCGGGTGCGAGCTTGATTCAGCCGTGCGATTTCCCTAGGTTCACATCTTGTAGATTGGGGATGGGATATATTTGCTCGGCTAATTTAGGCAGTTGCTTCCTTTTGATATTGGAGTTTCACTAATCACTACCGCGATATCACAGTTTTGTCATACTTTCAGATGTCAGTATGCAATTATGCATCTGTGGCACATCCCTCAATGTCTTAGAGTAGTTAGTATTGGAAATAGACTTTTTAGAACATTTTAATGGAAGTGCCATTACCTATTTCTGTTCAGATCGTATTAATTTCATGCTTTACATTGATTCAGAAGCTATGTTAGTTTACTGATTTTGTGTGGAGAGTATGTTCCTTTGTTAGTGCCTCAGTTTGTCCGTTGATTTGGCTTAGATTAGTTGGATTCATTGTTTGGCATTACAATCTAGTTTCGTCATAACATGGTTTCCACATATATATGGATTGCCCTACAAGTCTATGGTTCCCAGATCATATTTATCCTGCAGAGTCTTAACATTAACTCTTCTGAGCAACAACCATGTCTGACATTAAAGATTATGCTGAAGCGAATGTGTGACATGCCTCCAACCCTAAGGATTATGTGTGTTTGAGCTGTGATATATAAAGCTCAATTTAAGTATGCAATCTAGTGGAGACTGGAGTACCCATGATTTATAGATTAGTAAATGTGCTTAATCAATTATTGTTAGAGGACTCTATATTTAAGACTGTAATCAATGCTTGATACTTAAATAATAATGACCGTAGAGCTCTGCTGTCTGTGTATTTTATCACTGGATCAAGGCAATTGTCCATTGAGCTGCATATGTGTTGCTATTGTTTTTGTATTCGTGTATAGACTAAGGATGATATAAATTAAGTGTGAGAACCTGGTGGGAGTTGGGTGCTTTGGCCTTTGCCTAGCATGCAAAATAGATGTCCTCGTTGATTGCGATGTAATATGCCAAAATTGCAACAGCGCATTACCCTCCCAAATGCCTGGTATGATAGTGGTGTTTTCTCCTTGTTCTCCATCTTCCAAAATAGGAAAGAAAAATCCTGTGCTCTAAGAAACCAAATTGAAATTTTCTTAATCACATAAATAGTTTAGCATCAAAGCATGTATGCCCCACAAGGATAACACTCTTCTCATCGTTCCACTTTCTATTTTGAATAGTGTAGTTATTAGTCCCAGTCCATTTGATAGCCATGCTGTGACTATACTTATAAAATGTCCAAATGTGCACTAATATCTTTCCAACACACACAATTACGGGTTTATGACTAGTATGATGTCTCTATGATCAGTGAGCAGGATGATTACGAAGTTGTCAGGAAAGTTGGGAGAGGCAAATACAGTGAAGTCTTTGAGGGCATCAATGTTAATAATAATGAGAAATGCATTATTAAGATCCTCAAGCCTGTGAAGAAAAAGAAGGTAGTTCATGAATCCTGATGCCCATCCTTTTTAATTTGCTTTCTCGCTGAACCTGCTCTTTTAGCAATCACAGGGTACTATTTTCATTATGCACCTGTTTATAACCTATGTTTCTCATGCCCATGCAGATCAAAAGAGAGATCAAAATACTTCAGAATCTCTGTGGAGGTCCTAATATCGTGAAGCTGCTTGATATTGTTAGAGATCAGCATTCAAAAACACCCAGCTTGATCTTTGAATATGTTAACAACACAGATTTCAAAGTGCTATACCCAACATTGACAGATTATGATATTCGCTATTACATCTACGAGCTACTCAAGGTATTATTCTTTCTCAAATTTCTGTTACTGTAACATTGCGAAGAAGAAACTGTACTTATGCAGTAAGCATATAAATTATTGTTCTTGCTGAGATAAAGTCTTGGAAATTGCAAATTACTTGTATCTCTAACTGTCTAGTTCCATCCACTTAGGTACATTTCTGAGGATTTTTTTTGTGTGCATGGTGAAGGCATATCTATACTACTAAGGAAAGGAATATCCTTTGCCTATATAACAAGCAACTGTACTTTTTTTTTGGGAGAACCAAGCCAAGTTACACCTGGTCTAGTTTTTGAGCAATTTTTAGTTGTACTGGTTATGGTTTATCACACTGTTTTTGTTGGTGGTTGCAGGCTTTAGACTACTGCCATTCACAAGGTATTATGCACCGAGATGTAAAGCCTCACAATGTTATGATAGATCATGAGCTTCGAAAACTCCGGTTAATTGACTGGGGCCTTGCTGAATTCTACCATCCTGGCAAGGAATATAATGTCCGTGTTGCTTCAAGGTAGGTGCATATAATAGTCCATTAATGGGTTTGATATTTAGTTGTCGACACAGACTAATTAACAACAGATATTGATATTTATATGCTTTGTGGACTTTTAGGGAAGTGGTAAATAGCTTAGAATAAACTGGGTGCGTTGTTTGCCTGGCGTTTGCCTGGTGACTTCCTGAGGCTATAGATGGACACGATTTTAGTTTATGTAAATTTGCCTTTTTGTGTGGACATTGAATCGTTTCTGTAATATTGATTATTACTCTGCTGTATAAAATAGGTAAAAGTTGAAAGTGTATGGCTGTATATCATGTCTGCATTATACATATCCTCCTATTACTTATTGGATTTACAGAATTATTTCTGTAGCAAAATATTGCTTAGTTGATATGTGATCATACAACTTACATAAGCCTTAGTTTCCCCATTGCATCCCTTTCTACATTCTATCTCAACATTTTAGTTGACATGTTCTATTTCACTGGAATTCAGGTACTTCAAGGGACCTGAGCTTCTTGTTGACTTACAAGATTATGACTACTCTTTGGACATGTGGAGTCTTGGCTGCATGTTTGCTGGAATGGTATTACCATCATGATAATACAACTTGATATTGTCCATAACTTCATTTCTGTATCTCACGTTGTTTTTTTAGAATTGATGTTGATTTGTTTCTTATGTATTGTTGGCTGCAGATATTTCGCAAGGAACCATTTTTTTATGGCCATGACAACCATGACCAACTTGTTAAGATTGCAAAGGTGATTACTCAGTTTGTTTCTTGCATTTCTTTGAAAAGATAGTTCCTTCAACAAAAGGGTTGCATTTCATGTTTAGCTCATCATGCATGCTATACTCTTGAATCTGGATTATTTGATGGTATTTGATGTTGCTTAAGTTTGCCATGTGATGTTCAAGGCATCATCTTCCTCTGTTAGTTCCCACTAGCAGTCAGGAGCAACTGTTCTAACTATTCTTTTAACTAAACTTGTACTCTGGTCAAATTTAGTTACTTAACATTTTAATTCATGCTTGCACGTTAACTACCGATTTGTTTCTAGTTGGTTTAGTCCTATTTTGTTAGAAGTCCTATTTTAGTGCTAATAGATATGCAATAAAGCATCAGTACTAATTCTGGTCACTTCGTTCTGTTCTCAGGTACTCGGAACAGATGGGCTGAATACATATTTGAACAAGTACCGTATTGAGCTTGACCCGCAGCTCGAAGCCCTTGTTGGAAGGTATGTCACCGTTCACCAGGCCTTTGATGCAAGTACTCTAATTTTTACATGAATTACAATTTTTACAATTTTTTTTTATATTCAGGCACAGCAGGAAACCCTGGTCAAAGTTTATTAATGCAGACAACCAACATCTAGTATCTCCTGAGGTCTGTTAATGTCACATGTATTTCGAATGTACCTAACTAGCATTAACCTGTTCATGAGTTCTCAACAAGACTCCTTTCTCTATTTCTAGGCCATAGATTTCCTTGATAAGCTTCTGCGCTATGATCACCAGGACAGACTCACTGCACGTGAAGCTATGGTAAGTCTCTTAGTACTAGTTTTGGTGCCATGTTTGACGGGTTGTTCACTATCGTGCCAGCCACCGTGCTGAATATCCATTTGACTGCAAAATATACCTTTTACTTGTCTCCAGTTTGTGGTTCTGCATGAGAATTTTTGTTTGAGCATTTGGTTTCTGAACTAGATTGGTTCACGTGCATGTTGAAAGGTCGTAGCCCACATATGTGAGTTATAATGAAATGTTTGCTCTTCTAATTTTTGACGCTTGAATACTTGCAGGCACACCCGTACTTTCTCCAAGTGAGGGCTGCGGAGAACAGCAGGACACGCGCCCAGTAGGCAAGGGCAAGACTGCTGTTAACAGTTGGTTAGCAGCGCTCTCGATGGAGCTGCCCCCAATTAGTGACTTCGTCCAGTCACATGTATTAAGACTCGATAATGGTTGGGTCAGCTGGCAAAGACGATTCTGGAAGAGCCTGTAGCATGTGCTTAACGGCTTGGGGAGAACTGTTCTACTCGGGTTGTTTGTGTCATGAATACACAAGTGATTGCAACATATTATTCATGTAAGGTGTTTGGTATAAACGGTTTTGCTATTGGTTAATTGTTCTACTGCATGACTCTGCTTCTAAAGTAAATCCTTGGTTTGTATTAAGTTCTTGGGGCCTTTCTATTTCTTTATCAGCTTGGGAGTTGTTTGGTGCGTTTATGGTGCGTTTGGTTTAGGGATGGGTCCTAAATTAACATCCTATGATATTTTGCAGTGTGATGAACCCTCATTTTTCAATGAAGATTTATACTTGTGGGCAAAGGTATTGCAATGAACCAATTCAGTCCTATCCTTAAAACTAAACAAGTCATGATCAGTTAGAATCGGCTGATCCAAAGACAAGCCTACCTCTCCAACCGGACGCCAAGTCTGAATTGAATGGATGTAATTGTAATCTAAGGAAAATTAATACGTCTATCACATATGTAATCTCCGGCCACAATGTCGGTATAAATTTCCTGCTCTCCCTCCTTTTAAGGTCGATACATTTCCTCTCCGGTGACACGTCAGATGCATAAAGGCTACACGTAGTTTCACACTGGCACAGCAACTAGCACCAGAAAACCAAGCTGGCATCGATATCACACTCGCACCATACAACACTATCTAGATTGATTTGAACACAAGAAGCAAATCCACAAAGGATTAATATTATAGCACAGCAGGCTGATAGTTCAGCCATGGAGGATTACATATTTAGATGAGGCACACAACCAAAGCAGTTGCGGCAGCAGCAGACCAAAGTTCAGACCCATACGTAAGGCAGCCATTTCATAGCATACATGATAGCGCTAGTGGATTACGACAACCCCTGTCTCTCTCTCTCTCTCTCTGATTGAGCAGATGTCACTGCCATTGTTTCTTGAGGTGGGGGAAGCACTGGAGGAGATCGTTCTTCGGATGCTTCGCCTCGGCATGCTCTTTGCACTTTGTTTCTGAGGTGGTGCAGATGAAAGTCTGCATGCATACCTTGCACTGCATTGAGAGAAAAGCATTGTTCAGATGACAGGCTAACGATGAAATATCAGGTAATGTTTTGTGATTAAGATAAGAAAATTTCCAAAAGAACACACAAACATTTGCTAGATCAGACAAATGTACGAAAGAAGTCAGTGAACTAGCAAGGAGCAATTAAATTGCATGTCAATTACCACTTTAGAATTAGAAAATAGCTGTCAACAAAATATTACCAAGATCATTCTGCCAGCACGGAGTGCTGATTTCACATTGCAGTACTTCATTTGTGACAACTACCAAGGCTATCGGTATCATCACTAATTCATGTTAGCTACCAAGGGTTGAACAGTTATAGCATGTTCTAGAAAAAGCTAGGCCTTTGTGTCCCTTGTGCCATAATAAGCAAACTTTAGCTCATTCCATTGTGAATGGCCTGATGATAATGCTCAGTTTATTAATTTGTAGCTTCAAGATCATCAATCACAACCATGTTATTACAGGGCAATATCTCAAGATTTCAGCTATCGCAAGCTTATGCTAGTAACTAACCAATAGACTAAATTGCATATCGACTATTGATGCTAGCCAATAGGCCCAATACCAGCTTTGAAGTTGAGTTAGGTCATGAACTGACGCATAGGAGTTGCAACTAGAATCCATGACGCATAGGACTTGCAGCTAGCAACACATGGATTCCAACTAGTAAAACCTAGATCTACTTCCACACATAAGCATAGGCTAGGCAGTGCTCAGGTCAAATTAAGGCATGCTGTTAGGGCGTGTTTGGTTGCTTGTACCAAGTGGTACATGTATGAGATGGTTTAAGAAAAAAAGTCATCCATGTATTTGGTTGCTTGAATAGAACCATTCAATCTTAGATGGTGGGATACAAATTTAAGAAATCACAATTATACAGGCTGCCATAGGAACACAAACAAGCAAAGTACTTGGTGGTGGCTGGTTGGTTGGTTTCAGAACAACCGGATCTATGCGCAAAGAACAACCTTTTAAAACCAACTTACAATTTAACAGACTACTACTAAGACGATACACTAGCAATGCTGGTAGCAACCAAAAGTGCACGATTCTCTTCCTCGCTGTAGGCCCAATTAAGTAATTCGCCCTAAATCACACCGATAGATAATAATCATGGACAAAAAGATCCAAAATAAAATCATCATGAAAAGAAGAGGGTTAAGCGACAGATCGAGTGATTGGAGGCGGAGAAATTACGCACCTGGATGTTCATGGCCTTCTTGTTGGCCTCAAGCTGGCTCCCTGCAAAATCGAAAACAGCACCAGTAGAATCAGATAAAGAATCCCTCTTCAAGAAGACAACCACCAAATCAACGATTGGAAGAGGAAGAAGTGAAGAAGGGCGATAGAAGGAAGGTTAGGTTACCGACCCTTGGCGGCCTTGTTCTTCTCCATGTTCTTCTCCCTCGCCATCTTGGACTTCTGGCCATTGCCGCCACCCATGTTTCTCTCTCCCGGATTCCTTCCGCCTCTGCTCCTCCCTCTCCGCCTCTCTCTCCCTCTGTACAACAAGAGTGTTCGGTTTATTCCGGCGTCGCGTCGTGGGAAGGCAAGAAAGGCTCGGCCGCGGCGTTTAATTGAGGAGGTAGGGTAGGGCAGGCGGAGGCAGGTCGGCGTTGGCGTCAATCCGGGCCGGTCAGGCCAGGGTCCAGCTTGCCCTGCCGTGATCTCTCTCTCTCTCTCTTTTCTTTCTAATCTTGCTCTATGCGTCTCTATTTATAAATCGAGTAAATTTCGTAAAACTCTAGTTTCTACTATTATTGTTGCACAAAACTTCAGATGTATGGCTTATATCACTTAATTTTAGGTATTATAATCACAACATTTTATAAAACCCTAGGTATTATAGTCACAACGATGGTGAGTTACTGGAAGTAGTGGCATACGTGGTCCTCCGTCATGCAGCTAGATGCATCAGGCAAGGAAAACAGCTCGCCGGTGTCGTGTGTGGTCATGATTGTGCAGGAGTAATTGTAACAAGGTGGGGTTTTACGAAATGTTATAACTATAATACCTGGAATTAAGTGACATAAGATGCAATATCTAAGGTTTTGTGCAACAACGACCGTAAAATCTGGGGTTTTATGAAATTTACTCTTATATATTTAGTCCCTTCTCCTATCGTGAAAGGCACGGCAGTCGATATCTATCCTTTGTTGCACCTAAGGAGTGCGGAAGCTGACTGACATCGCGATAGGGCAAGCGAACACAGCTGCAGGCGGGCAAGTGCGGGAGGAGCTCACTGCCATACTTGGATGGCGTGGAAACCATCCTGCCGTGATGAGCCACACTGCTCTTGTGGTCGGCCAAACTCCTAAGACACTGGCTTTCTTCTACGCTCCTTCAGTATGAGATAGTGACGGCTGTCACGCTTCTTATGATAGGGAGTAGACTAAACTTGTAAATGCATGAGCAAAAAGTTAGATTCGAAGGAAAAAAAAGAAGTCAAGGCTACATAAGTCATGAATTCCCACTTGTCGATCGTGTGGACCCGTGTACAGGCGGACGCAATCTGGACCGTCCGTTTGCTCTCCGCGTATGGAATCTTGGTGGCACCAAAATCAAAAACGCCGTTCGGGTCCCATCGGTAGACTTGGCCTGCCAAGCAACGGGAGAGCCATGCCTAATCCTGCCTGAGCTTGCTTGCAAGTGTTGACAGTTCATTGTGCATTTGGTCATAAACCATTCGAAGCAGGAAAACTAGCAGCTTTACAAGTATTATTATTAGAGCTCTTTTACGGTAAATTAAATTTATTATGGACTTTATTCTTTTGAATCAAATGGATCGGATTAGCTAGTATTTATTTATACTAGCTAGTATTTATTTATACTTTCTCTGGTAGTAGACTATTAGGAATATCCTTAACAAACCGGTTCTGATTTCTAATATCCATCATATATTATCAGTTTAATGTACAGTAAAATTTCTCTATTATTAGTAGCAATACAAACTTACCACCATCCTAATCGTTTGATCAATCAACCACAGCTACTGTCGTCTATTCTACGTTGCCTTGCTAATTTTCCTTGGAATATTGATGTACTACTGTATGATGATATCCTTGCCCTGATGAAATTAGATCATTGGGTCATATATTGAGTCCTGTTAGAGGCCCTGTTTGGATTACAAGTACATTTTTTTGGAAGACGGTTTTTCCTAAAAGGATCTACCAATAAGCCGGAATCTACCGATAAGTCATGAGCATGCATCCAGATGCATAATTTTGTAAGCATTTTCCGTACAGGGAGTACAAGTTTAAAATAAAAAATAAAGTACCTGTGTGGAAGTTTGACATGATACTTTCTGCGATGGTGAGTCCAACTCTGGCCGGAGGAAAATCTGTTTTTAGTTTATTAGACTGTAAAGCAGCTGCAATTAGTAATTATGACTTTTCTTAGGAGACCGTTTGGCATGCTTTTTAGCTTTTCAGCAAAGGGAAGGAGACCACCAAGAGGGAAGGAGGCGGCCACCAAGGCGGGAAGGCGACGATCGAGTAGTAGGGCTAGCTCTGGCGATGCAGCGGGGAGGAAATCGACCGAGCGGCGGGGCGAGCTCGAGAGGTAGCGATGCAGCAAGGAGGAGATGGCCGAGGCAGCGATCGGGAGAGGAGGCGATGACCCAGCGGTGGGGCGAGCTCGGGAGGCAATGACGATGGGGTAGAGATAGGGCAGAGGGGGAGAGATAGGGCCAGCGCTAGGGCGAGATCAGGAGGCGACAGCGGGGCGACGATGGTGGCGAAGGTGGGCAGAGCGAGACCAGGCGGAGGTGAGACGAGGCGGGGCTTGGTTAGGGCGAAGGCAGGTCGATGGTAGCACAAGCGGGGAGGGAGGCTGAGCTAGCGAGGCGGGAAGGCGAAGCCACAACCAAAAGCACCTCCCAGCCCGCTATAGCTTTGAGGGGCGCTTCATCTGTGGCTTCACCCCACAGCTGAAGCAAAGTCGCGTTGTTTGGAGGGGCTGTGGCTGGTAGTCGAAGCCAAGATGAAGCCTGCCCCGCCAAAAAAAGGCCCCCAGTGAGTGAGTGGCACAAGCAAGGTGTCAGCGAGCAATAAATCCAAAAGATAGCCTAGCTGTTTGGAGAAATCATTATTTATCAAGCCTCGTACATCTCGTTGTTTTTGCAAATCTAACTTTTCACGCATGCATTTGCAAAATTTACCCCCTCCCCCATTGCCGAAGGCACAACAAATGACACCTATCCTCTGCCTCGCCCGGTGAGCAAGAGAGATGGCTGGCGCAATGGGAGTGTGCAGATAGGTGTGGACATGCGAGAGCGCATGAGGCAGGGCAACTGAGCATGGGAGCACAGTAGACCTCGCTGCCGTATCTGGGTAGCACAGAAGGCATCCCCCCATGGTCCCTAGATGTGGCAGCTCGTCCTCACACGCTCACACATGCTGCCGCAGCGTCGGCTGTAACAGACCACCCTTTTTAGGGGGTGCGATTAAATACCTCAACAGCTACCCAAGATTTTAGCTGTCAAGAACCAAGAGATCATTGCCAGACATAAGAACGAGATCCAACTATTTTATATAGAATTAAGGTCTAACGGCTAGAGTTTTACAAAAGGGATGCGACTTGCACCAGAGACAATATAAAAACTCCCACAGGAAAGCCCGAGCAACAGGCCAAGACCTAGAACCAAACATCATTGCCATCTACGTTCTCCTGGAAGTCGTCGGCTTCTTGAAAATCTAAATGGGGATAGGAAGCAAGGGTGAGTATACAACAGTACTCAACAAACCACATCTGAGATTCTGAATATTACAAGCAGGGAATAGCAAGGGTTGGCACAGGTTTTAGATATTGTGGATGTAAGGTTTAAATTCCAGTTTTATATTACATTTGAAAAACAAACCAAATTCCAGGTAATACCAAGGGGTTTTTACAAAGTTTAGCTTTACGACAAAATTCCAAGTTGAAAACTACTTGAACTCGGTTACAGGTGTCACCTCAGATTTAACTCAGCTTCATTAACCAGAAGCACGGCGTATTCGAATACTGACAGGATCACTCTACAGAGCTGCTCAACTTTAACTACAAGATATCTGCGGCCATTAGTGCCACGCAATTGATATGCAACTTAAATGCATGCGGCTGGATCGAGATGATCATAGCCTTTTGTTGGACTTCCCCTCTTTAGCCCTTATCTAGTAGGTTTCGAGGATCCATAGTCTGTAGGACCCACTGGCCATGGCGGGAGACGTGATTTGGTCGCTGTGGATATCTGCTATTGTGAGAACCGACGAATGGCTTCTCCATTTCCATTCCACCCTGATCGCTATGCGATCCATTATTCCTTGCAAGAATGGTAGCTGCCACCCATAGGTATTCCAAGGGGGAAGTGCAATGTATTGAACTACGTTGGAACAGGTCAACAGGGCTGACTGGCTCAACTTGTGGTTGAGCGGGGACTGAAGTTATTTACTTTGCCTAAGGGAATCGGTCCTTAGGTGCTTGAGACTCAGCCAATTTTATACCACATACCATGGTACCCACTGTACCAACCGCCAGACCATACCTTGGCTTTGTCATCGGTCGGGGGTTGGACTAACATCCACCTCACGTGGGTAGCCGAACACTGTCCCCCTAACCGTAGCAATTTTTGAAAAGCACACCGAGCCACCACTCGGGGATTTTTAAATAAAGGCTAGAGTGAAAACTATTAACAACTAATCCACGGTGGTTTAATATTTATAGTCTAAGGTTAAAAGGGAATTAAGGCTTAACAACGGGCTTAACAAGGGGTGGGTCATAACTAATCATATCATTCCAAATTATCTCCTTTTTAGTTTTCTAAGACACTAGAAATAATGCGATAAGGAGATATATAGTACTATATTAAAAACTAGGTTCAAAATGTTCAAGGGTGTGGCTTGCCTTGCGAGGTTGAGGCGTCTCCTAGCTGGTAGAAGCTGAAGTCTTGACCGGTCCCGAACAGCTCCAGCTCCTGGTACAGCTCCAAGTATTGTTCCTGCTCCGGGTATTGCTCCTGGTACTACTCTGACGTCGGATCTAGTGTGAAGAAATAAAACCCAGTAAAATAAATGCATAAAACAACAAAAAGAAAATAACATATAAAATAAATCGGAGAGGAGGGCTGGAAATGGGGTGAAAGGGTATTTTAGGGATTTTGGGAATTTTGGAGACTTGGTCTAGTAGAATGGAGGATGTTTTTGGACTCAACAGCTCGAACTGGTCAATAATAGGTATTTTTGGGTATTTTTTATTTTTTTGGAAATTTTTGGGATTTTCTGTAATTTTCTAGAATTTTTAAATAATTTTTGGATTTATTAAAAATCTAAAAATTTGAAAAATCAAAGCGAAGTGGTGAAGGATCAAGTTAACCTAGAGGGAGGTGAATAGGTAACTTTTCAAATTTTAACTTTTTAGATACAGAATGATTTCCTAACTTTAAAAAATAGCTAACCAAAGCAAGATGACTGAATATAAAGCACAAACAATGAATAGCAGCGAAAATAACTCAACAGCAAGAATGAGCACAAGAGACACAAGAATTTTATCCCGTAGTTCGGAGCCTGCCTCCTACTCCACGTTAGAGCACTTCTCCTCGAAGTATAACTCCCCAAACCTAGTCGCAGTAGCCTTGGTCTTCACTAGGGCAACTCTTTCACTACTCCAGTGAGGTGAGTTCCAAACCTCTCACAAACAAGGTGGCCTTCCACAAATACTTTTGGACAGGTTGCACTTTCACTGCCTCCAAACCGTCTAGGATCACTAAGACCCAAGAGTAATAGACTATGCATAAGCCCTATCTCTTGGATCACTCAACACAACACAACTAGACTAAGCTTGGAGCTAAAAACTCAGAAAGAGTTAAGTTTTATGAGTTGAAAGTGAAACACAGTCTCCTTGGTTAAATGAGAGTTCTAAGAATGTTACAATGTCAAGGAGATCATAAAGTACTCTGGTAGATGGCTTAGGATATAGGCATTTGGGATGAATATAGCCGTTACACCTACCACTGTGACCGTTGTAACGTGTTAGACTGTCAAAAATCAGGATTACACATTTGCAACGGACTTAACAAATTAATCTAGCGATACTGGTCCTGTGTACTTCGAACCAATATGGATTATTTACGCCGGACCAAAAAATTTGGTCCGTCGTACATAGGATGTTTGAATGATTTGGTCCGCCGAAGAAATGTGAGATTTTTATGCACGCTGGACCGAATAATTTGGTCCGCCGTAGATGGATTTCAAAGAAGTTTTCAGCAATGGACCTTTTGACATAATATATGAGTTTATCCGAGAGGATGGCTTTTGCGCCGGACTGAATTTTGTGTTAGCCAAGTTTGGTCCGGCGTGAATGGTGAGCACTCGATTTGCTCTAATCAAAGGAGACTTTCACAACGGACTTAACTGAATGTGGTCCGGCGAGGATTACCAGTATTTGATCAAGTATACTGGACTAAAAATATTTGGTCCGCCGTAAAAGGGATTCCAACGAGTTTATACGGGCGGACCTTTTTGATACTAAGGAAGTCTAACTGAGAGGAATACAACTACACCAGACTGAATTTTGAGTTAGCGGAAATTGGTCCGACGTGAAAGCGGTAGACTCGGTTAGAGTTTTAGACTGTGTCTATTTTGGCGAAGTTTGTGCCGGACTCAAGGAGAGAACAAATGAAGTTTAGTCTAGGGAATTACTTAGACTTTGGAGAGGGTTTGATTCAAGGAACAAAATAACTAAAGAATTTTAACTCCAAGTAGTCTAATTTGTCTTAGCCTTATAAACTAATTCTCTAACTTATGCATTGTCCCCCTTTATAATACGACCAAACTAAAATAATCCTAACTACTTGTCTTGAATCATCTCCCATGCCAAAAACTAGTAACAAAGAATCTTAATCTTGTCCTTTCAGTAAACTTCTTTGACGCTCAAATCAATATTCTTCATAGCTTTAGAGATTATTGACTTAGTCATCAACAGCAAAACTATATAATTAAACATGATAAAAGAATTAGGGGGCCTAGATGCTATCAAGTGGGCCGCACAGCAAAACCAGATTCGCTCAAATGCACTTACGGTCCACATGCACACAACGCTGGCGTGACCACATGTAATTAGGCCGCCCCTAGCCAAGGGAGGCTGACAAGTGGGCCGAGAGGCGGGCGAGGCTGACGGGTGGGATTGGCGGCGGGCGACACTGGTAGGAGGGACCAGGCGCGGGTGACGATGGCAGATGGGATCAAGGCGAGAGAGGAAAGGAGGGCGCCAAGGCTGGGAAGACGCTTGAGCAAGGAGGAGGGCGCGGGGAGGAGAGAGAGCGTGGGGTGGGAGAGGAGCTCACCACATCGAGGCGAGGAAGAACGAGAGGCGGGGGGTTATAGCCATGGGAGGAGAGAAGGGCCGAGCCATGAGGGGCGTGAGGCGGAGCAAGGCATAGGCTTGGCGGGCGATGGCGCGGGGGAGAAAGCGACATGACACGAGGCCGGAGGCGGAGGTACTGTGATCCAGGCAAAGCCAAGACGACCAATTGGCCGAGGTGGCCAAAGGGAGACGGGCCGGGAGGCGGCCCATAGGGAGAAGGGAAGCAGGCCGGGGGGGAGGCTCATTTCCCGAAAGGGAAAGCGGCTTTTCAGAGGGGTTTCCAAAAAGGGAAAGATTTCAAAATTGGCCCAAATAAATCCAAAAAAAATCTGAAAAAATCGAATAAAATCCAATTAATTTATTTTGAAAATTTTGGAGGTATTTCACCAGCCACCTCGCATGCTCCCTGTATACTGCAAGGGACAGTTGTAGCCTGTCATGCTTTTTGTGGTGAAGAAAAGGGATATTTTTGCAAATGCATATGCGTGGTGGTGGTGGAGCTAGATTTGTAAAACGCGAGGTGCGGTGGCTACAGAAGGATGATTTCACTGTTTGGATTGGATTTTGTTTCAAGATGAGGCAACCAATTAACCAATCCCTGCTTCGTTTTGACAAGACAAAAGCGAAAGACAAAAGGTAGAGCAGATTTGAGCAGCACGTGGAAAGAGTAAAATTTCACAAAACTATACGTTTCTTGTACAAACTATTAGAAAACTACAGATTTTAGTTTTTTATTTCACAAAATTACAGATTTTAGATGAACTTGTTTTACAAAACTACAGATCTCTTATACAAACTATTAGAAAACTATATATTTTAGTTTCTATTTCACAAAACTAAAGATTTTAAGAGATCCTGTATCACAAAACTACATGTTTCAAAAGAACTTATTTTACAAACTACATATTTTAGAATTAATCGTTGTACATCTTTTTCAAATCATGGTTATTACACGTACTTCAAAAGGTGAAAAAAACGGATAGCAGAAGTATGGCCGAGAGGCTATCCATACTCCACGGTTTAATTTAAAGAATCAATCATATTGTTTCAATATTGCTATGAAACAACACGAATCTAAAAACAAATCGGCAAATAAAATATGTACTACGAAGAGTTTCAATTCTATTGCTAGATTTACTACGGATAACATCATTTAAAATTATTTTAGTAAGACATGTGTGTATACATACATACATACATACGTCACGTATATACATACATATATATATATACATATATATACACATACATATGTATATGTATATATATTTGTGTGTGTATATATACATGTACATATTTACATACATATACATATGTATGTATATACATGTGTACATATATGTATGCGGTAGCGCTATTCCACTCCTAAGCGTAAAATATCTAATCTGCACTTTGGCCGGAGCGAAGCACAAAAGATGCAATTCGGTAGTAAATCATGAATACATTTTACTAAAGAACAACAGATGCGATTACTACCGAATAGTTACATGGTCAAATCAATTAGTTAATGCGTTTTGTAGTTTGTATATGAACCAGTTTCTTTTTTTTTAGCCATATCTTTTTATTGGTAACTCGGATCTGCAAATGGTTTTCACCAGCAGCTTACTGAAGACAAGAGGAACAAAATGATATAAGTCTCGCTAATAAATTTACTACTGTATGATAGTAATTTTATGTTATAGGTGTAGTATTTTCTAGTTATAGATATAGTAATTTCTGTTACTAGTCGACAAAATTACTGTTTATTAGCAAGAATTATATCATATTGTTCCTCGTGTCGTCAGTAAGCTACTAGTGAAAATTATTTGCAAATTAAAGCTGCCAATATAAAGTTATGGCTAGAATAAAGAAACAACAGATTCATGTACAAAGAAATAAACGCGTTGACTAGTTGGTGATAGTACTGAGAACACTTTTTCTAGTTTGTGCATGAATCGATTTTTACTTTGTTTTAGCCATATTTTTTTATTCGTAACTTTGATTCACGAACGAAATTTACCATTAGATTACTGACATTGAGAGGAACAACAAGATATAAGTCTCGTTAATAAATTTACTACTGAATGAAAGTAATTTCATGTTATAGATATAGTAATTTCTGTTACCATTCTGCAAAATTATTGTTTATTCGCGAGACTTGTATCACTCTATTTCTCTCATCGTCAGTAAGCTACAGGTAAAAACCATTTGCAAATCAGAGCTGCCAATAAAAAGTTATGGCTAAAACAAAGAAACAACAGATTCATGTATAAAGAAGTAAACGCATTTACTAGTTGGTCATTGTACTGAGAATATGTTTTCTAGTTTGTGCATGAATTGGTTTTTACTTTGTTTTAGCCATGTCTTTTTATTTGCACGTTATTACTTTGTTTTAACCATATTTTTTTATTCGCATTCACAAATAAAATTCACCATTAGATTACAGATGATGAAAAGAGCAAACATGATATAAATTTTGCTAATAAATTTACTACTGTATGATAGTAATTTCATGTTATAGATGTAGTAATTTTATATTGTAGATATAGTAATTTCTGTTACCGGTTGGTAAAATTACTGATTATTAGCAAGACCTTTATCACTTTGTTTCTCTCGTCGTTAGTAAGCTACTGATGAAAACCATTTGCAAATTTGAGCTGTCAATAAAAAGTTATGGGTAAAACAAAAAAAAAACATATTTATGTACAAAGAAATAAATGCGTTTACTAGTTGGTCACCGTACTAAGAACACGTTTTCTAGTTTGTGTATAAATCGGTTTTTACTTTGTTTTAGCCATATCTTTTTATTCGCAGGTCCGATTCATGAATGCAATTCACCATTAGATTACTAACGACAAGAGGAACAACATGATATAAGTCTCACTAATAAATTTATTGTTGTATGATAGTAATTTTATGTTATAGATGTAGTAATTTCATGTTGTAGATATAGTAATTTCTGTTACCGGTTGGTAAAATCTCTACTATATAAAATAGGAGTTTCTTCCCACGTCATTTCATCAAAATTACCACTTCTGCCACTGCTAATACTCTTAATGAGCCGCCATGTTGTCGCACTGCCCGCCGCCACCCGCGTGTGCATCCAGAATCATTGCTGCCAGCTATCCCTCAAGTTGTTCGAACTTTTGAGGTGGCAGCAACCTGCTATCAGTGGCAGCCACATCGCCGAGCCACACAAGAAACGAAACGTTCTTTAGGCGTGGATGGATAGCGCAAGAAACGAAACGTCTGGCCGGCCGCTTTCATTTACGGTCTATAATCTTTATACGGTCTATAAGCTTCATACGGTCTATAAGCTTTACATACGGTCTGGCCGGCCGCAAGAAACGAAGCGTCTGGCCGGCCGCTTTCATTTACATACATACGCAAGAAACGAAGCATTCTGCCTCCACGTCTTCCATACATACGGTCTTCCAACAGTGTCTTCCATACATACGGTCTTCCATTCGGCCGGCTTCCATCCACGTCTTCCATACATACTGCACCTCTCTTCCGCTTAGTAGTGCTGGTTCTTACGCTTTATGCTTCATGGTTGCTTCAATTCTGCAATAAATTTCATATGTTTCTTATGCTTAGTAGTGCTGGTTCTTATTACTGCAGGATAATCCTGATCTGGAACGCAATGCAAGGGTGAAACCAATCAAGGTTAGTAGTGTTGGTTCTTATGCTTTAGGGCATCTCCAATGGTACTAGCTATAAAAAATATCCATATCATCTATAGATAGCATATAGACAATCTCTCCAATAGATTAGCTATAGCATTGTCTATAAAATTAAATATTGACCCACATGTAATAGATAATAAGTGCCTTGGAATCAGTTATAACCTGACTATACATTAGTAGCCGGTCTATATCTCTCTCCTCATTTTTTCTCTTCCACCTAAGCAAAATGTTGAGATGGCACGCTTATAGCTAGCTGAAGTGGCACCATTGGAGATGCCCTTATGGTTGGTTCTTACCCATGTTTTCTATTCAATTCTGCAATAAATTTCATGTGTTTCTTATGCTTAGTAGTGCTGGTTCTTATTAGAACGTCTTCCATACATTCTGCACCTCTCTTCCAATCAAGGTTAGTAGTGCTGGTATAAATTCATGGTTGGTTCATGTGTTGGTTCTTATCCATGTTTCCTATTCAATTCTGCAATAAATTTCATGTGTTTCTTATGCTTAGTAGTGCTGGTTCTTATTACTGCAGAGCTTTGTTATGCAGATTACCTTTTCGTAAGGTCTTTACCCATGTTTCCTATTCAATTCTACAATAAATTTGTTTAGTAAATTTGCTCATTGCCTGAAAGCATGTTGTTTGTCTATGTTTATGCTATATTATTGTGAATAGTGGTTGCTATTAATTTATGGTTGATGCCCTACAGCGAATTAACCATAAGACGGTAAAATGTCTCACCTTAATCTTCGCCAACATGACCTTGAACCTCTTCTGGACAATCAGCTTCTTGCCCCACGAGTTGTTCTCCCACTTGTTCTTCGCATCTTCAAAAGGATAACACGCATTCAAATAAGTAGCTACTAATCTACTTATTCAAATAACACGCATTCAAATAACACGCATTCAGCAACACAAAGGATCAAAAAATGTAGCACAATGGCTGGAGGTGTTCGAGCTATAGAGAGCAGAAAATATGAGGAGCCATACAACCCAACAGGCCAAGAAGCCATACAGCAATCAAGAAGCATGCATTTCATGACGATACAAGAAGCAGTACTATTAAGCTTCTACAAAGTTTATACCTCTATTTTAAGCATATCAATTTTGTTTCTTAATTTTAAGCATTTTCGGATATCAATTTTGTTTCTTAATTTTAAGCATTTTCGGATCAAAGATTAAATGATTATTAAGTTTATTTGCAACCACATTTTGCAAAGTTGCTCGCCCTAATGAATGGATAGATGCAAAACTGTTTTTCAAATATGCACTCTTCAAGAACACTCCTAAGCTTCATATGGCCCCACTTTTTAATGTTGGGCCCACATGATAGTCTGGAACAGATACAATCAACCTGACCTGCAAAATGATGAAAAATTAGTTGAGATTAGCCTAAGGAAAATAAGGGAGAAAAGGATGAGCTTCATGTGTACAACAGCCAAATCGCTAAACGTGACAAGTCATAGGATCTCAAAATGGATAACAAAAGGAACAATGGAATGACAGAATCTTCATTTGGCACAACGGAAAACTTACATATCAATTACTATATAACTACTACTCTCAATTGCTACTAACCTACTGCACAACAAGTGCACATTTATCGACAAATAAGAACACCATCTTATGATATGTGAGTCTGCAATTAGACAAAGACAGAAAGAGCAATTGTAGTGTCCTATTGAACTGATATCTTGATGATTATTCCATGTTCTTGGTGTTATTGGCTTTTACATTGATCAGACAGAACATGGAATTCTCTATGCATATTTCCATAAGGAACAACTGTAGATAAACTATAGGAATGTTCCAATCTTACAGTTTGGCTAATGAATCTTTATTTTTTTCCTTTAAATAGTTATTAGCAAGCAAAGGAGATGTTGGTTTATTTCGAAGTGCCAAAAGGAATACAACAGTGCCTAAGGTAGCTTTGTAGCGATATTCCTCTCTCTCTCTCTCTCTCTCTCTCTCTCTCGTTACAGTCTCTCATTTATCAAAATTTCCACATTGACCGGTCGTTAATCCTAGGAATTCAACTTGTCAACAAGCCAGAAGGGCAAGCAGGCTCCATTATCTGAACTCTTTAACAAGGTTTGTACTGACAGAATATAAATGGATTGCCTTTAAATTATTTACTCTGATGTTTATGGTTTCATTTTGGTAGCTTTCTTTAACTGCTGAAGCACGCCGTGGCATAGACCGTCAGGCCAGTGAACTTCCAAACTATATCACTACCAAGGTTCTTTCCTTGTTTTCCTTTCATTTCTTGTCTGCACTTCCCTTCCATCTTAATTAAAAGTGCTCAAAGATCATTTTTATTTCATTGCAAGGATTGCAAAGAGAACATGATCGGTAACATTCAGTGCTAGCCCTGGTATGTAATATTTTCAAATACTGGGTAAAATAGTTATACTGGGTAAAATAGTTATATGATTATTCAAGATATCAGTTCTTAATTACAAGTCTATTGGTGGCAGACAATATTTTAAAGTCGCATATGCTTATTTTGTAAAGACACTTAAGTATTATTAGAATTCCCCTGAAATGTTTATTTTCAGAAAGAAGCGGATACCTCTGGTCCTAAATGTAGCCTGAAAGGCAGACAGCAAGTACCCGAAACAAATTTCCAGTTGTGCAACAATAGCTTACATACCAAAATTTCCATTTTCTGATGCAATGCCCACCGAGAGAACTAGAAAAAAAGGACGCCAACCATAATCCTGTCTTTTGAGACAACCCAATTGGAATACCTGCCTGCAACTCATTCTCGTAATCGAAGCTAGATCATCGTATCAGGGTCACGAGGCCAGGGCAGCTCACCTGTGACACATGGGCGGTGCCGACGACGTAGACGCGGTAGGTTTCGCCTGCCCCCGCTGCCGCCGCCTCGGCCGACGTCTCGCACTCAAGGCACACCACCCCCTTGGTGAGCTCCTCGGGTAGCTCCCTCCTCTCCTCGCCCCCCGTCATCATCCCGGCCCCCGCGTCCTCGCCCCCCGCTTCCACGTCCGACGGCGCCTTCGGAGATGAGACGACGGGGAGACGGCGCCTTCGGGGACGGCGCGGTTCCGGATCGGGGTCGCCGGTGGTAGTCCGTAGTCGGGGTCGCCGGGTCGGGCTCGGGCGACGGCCGACGGGCAGCTGGGCAGGCGTGGAGTCGCTGAGTCGCGTGAGGCGTGCAGGCGGCTAGGGTTTGGATTTGTGTGGAGGCGTGGAGGATGTGTGATACGGGGGTAGGGCTACGCGTCACGAGTGGGCGCGGCCGGAGGGCGAAGCTGGAACGGAGTGTCAGGCCTCCCAAGTAATCCGCCAGAATGTTTACTGGAACTTGTGTGAGAAATAGCAATAGAACAGGAAGAACAGGAAGAGTAAAGCTACAATACGCTAACAACTAAAGAACTAGTATTGGAATTCAAAGGCTGCCTTCTTTCTCATTCCTCAGCCCTTTAAACAGGCGAATACAGAAGTTTGTTGAAAAGCTAGTAACTCAGTTTTGACAGTAAGTAACAAAGGAAAACCAGAAAACGACACTGGATTAGCTACAGTAAACTACTCGGCCACCCTGAACCGTTGGATTGTAGTCTTTAGCTCTAAAGCACGTCCGCCGTCGGATGATCATAAAGAAAGGCTGAAGCGGTAGAAGTCGATGCAGAGACACTGTTCTTCGTCTTCCCCAGTAGCGAGTCTGACAATTGCCCCTTCGTGAAGCCGAAGCTTGTCCTCAAGCTTGAAAATCAGGAAAAGTAGCTCGGATGAACGACGCATCTTCCCAAGTAGCTTCTGATGGCAGTAAGTTTGCCCAATGCACTAACCATTGAGTCACAGCCACACCTTTTCTGGGAATGATTCTACGGTCTAGGACAGCGCAGGGCTTAGTCTTGATCTTCCCATCTTCACTGACCAGAGGCAGTCCAGGCATGGGTACAGCTTTAGCGCCGATATGCTTCTTTAACTGGCTCACATGAAACATCGGATGGATTCCTGCCTCGGCTGGTAATTGGAGTTTATAAGCAACGTTCCCCACTTTGTTCAAGATTTTAAAAGGTCCATAATACTTCGACCTTAGCTTCAGAGAACCCCTTAGGCCAAAGGCATTTTGACGGTATGGTTGCATTTTCAAGTACACAAAATCTCCAGCTTCGACTGTCCTCTCAGTTCTGAGCTTATCTGCAAAGTGCTTAATTCTGCTTTGAGCTGCAAGCAAATTTTCTCTGATCTTCTTCCTCATTTCCTCTCTTTCCTCAAGAGTGGTTCTAGCTTCTGCGCAAACATTACTGGGAATGGCTAATTCTGCGACTTGTGAAGGTGGATATCCATACAAAGCCTGAAATGGGGTGATCTTCAGGGAAGTGTGATAGGTGGTGTTATACCACCACTCAGCCATAGCCAACCACCACATCCACCACTTTGGTTCCTGAAATGTCATGCTTCTCAAATACGCTTCTAAACACTGATTGACTCTCTCTGATTGCCCATCCGACTGAGGATGATAAGCTGAGCTAAACCTCAGGGATACCTTCAATAGTTTGAAAATCTCGCCAAACAGCTTGCTTGTGAAAACTCTGTCTCTGTCAGTTACAATTACCAGAGGCAACCCATGTAATTTGAATATGTTCTCCATGAATAATTGTACCACTTGGGAGACAGTGTATGGATGAGTGAGAGCCACGAAGTGGGCATATTTAGTAAATCGATCAACCACTACCAAAATCACCTCTTTTCCCTTGGAATTGGGTAGTCCTTCGATAAAATCCATGGAAATGTGTGTCCATGCCATATCCGGAACCTTTAATGGGTCTAGCAAACCAGGCACATGTATATGCTCACTTTTAGTTAGCTGGCAAACAGGGCACTCCCTAACATAAGATTCCACGTTTCTTTTCATTTTCGGCCAATAGAAAGATTGTTTGATGCGGTGATATGTGGCTTTCACCCCTGAGTGGCCCCCTACAGCCGAATGATGAAAACTCTCAATGAGCTGTTGTCTCAGATCGGTGCTCTCCCCCACATAAATCTTCCCCTTGTACTTAAGAATGTCAGCTTCTATCTTGTACTTACCATCCACACTGGAATGATCTTGCAGCTCGGTTTTAAGTTGAGTTACTTTCTCATCATTTATATAACTCGATTTCACATCCTGAATCCACTCTGGGACAACGAATGAAATAGCCAGACAAGAATTTTCCTCCACCGACTGATGATCTTTTCTGGATAAAGCATCAGCTACCTTGTTTTCCTTCCCCTTTTTGTATTCAATTTGATAATCAAACTCCAAGAGTTTCAATAGCAATTTGTGTTGAATTCCTTCTACCAGCTTCTGTGTAGTAATGAATTTCAAAGCTTGCTGATCTGTCTTGATGATTACAGTGCTCCCCAACAAGTAATGGCGCCACTTCTTCAGATGGATGACATGGTCACAATCCCTCTTGGGTGGTAATTCATTCCTCTCCTGGAAAACAGTGGGGTATCTGGACAGTATTTCCTGAATGTCCTCTGGAATTGGCTCACTACAAGTATCAGGCATTGTTTCAGCAGCATGAATTTGGATAAAATATCCACTTACTCTTTTCTGTATCATCTTCTGCAACTTCTCCCCAGTAAGACTATACTGTTTGGCCGGTTGGGTGTAATCCTGAAATTGGAGCCACTGATCATTCTTCTTGATAGTTAACAATTTCTTCCGAAGATCCAAGGTAATTGGGCTGTGCTCATAGATCCAATCGGCACCAAAAATGATGTCATAATTTCCCAATCGGAGTAATTTGAAACTGGAACAAAATGTGACATTCTGTATGCAATACTGGAGCTGATCTGTGTTTGCATCTGTGACAAGCTCACCCCCTCCAGCCACAAGGACTTTCCTTCCTGTATTATATTTCAATGGGATTTCAATTTTCACAGCATATTCATAGTCTAGAAATGAATCCGTACTCCCACTGTCCACTAAGGCCACTGCTCTTTTATGCCCAATCAGCACAATCAAACCGAAAGTCACAGGTCCCTCATTTCCCTGTATTGCATTTGCTGAAATATGCATCAGCTGCTCAGTAGTCTCTTCTTTAGGAGTCTCATTAAGGTCAACAATGTCAGAGGTATCTCCAGGCTCCTCACTTGTGTTTGTTTCTTCTTCCTGCAGATTTTCTTCTTCTCCTTGCAATAGAATAGCATGTAAAGTCTTCCTTACTTTACTCAAGTCGATGTCCCGGTGTCGGGGTTCTTTACAATGCCAGCACAATTTCTCTCTTCTTTCAGGAACTCGCCCTTTCTGAACTTCTGGGGTGTTTACATGGATACCCTTCGGTGCCATGACTTGGGTTTTGGATTTTACCGGTCCGCCTCCCTGGCTATTTTTCCTAGCCCATACACTCTTTTCTACCAGTTTAGCATGCCAGTATGCTTCCAGAAGACCTTTCGGTTGCTGTCTACTAACTTCATACTTAACTTCATCTTTTAACCCACCAATAAAGCAACTGAGCAGATAATTTTCTTGCAGATAGGGATGGTCTTTTTTCACTAATTCCATACATTTTTCAAAATAGTCAATATACTTATGCACACTACTCACATGCTTGATGTTCTGTAGTTTCTCCACTGCCTCATGTGCACTGGCCTCACCAAAGCGGTCACACAAGATAGCACTGAATTGCGCCCAACTAAGCTGCTGCCAGGGAATGCCAATACCCTTAAACCAAGTTTGCGCTCTACCCGTTAGATGTCCCGACGCCAGATTGACCCACTGATCAAGCGGCGTTCCTGCCATTTCAAAGAATCTCTCACACAATTCAACACACCCAATGGGATTTTCTCCATCAAACAAAGTCAATTCTAGTTTTGGCCCTTTAATGACAGCTTCAGCATATGGCTGCCTATTACTATTATCTCCTACATATGCATTCCTTTGAGCATCATACAGATACACCCCCTGTGGAGTTGCTCGAGACTGGACTTGTATGCCTGGAGACTGACTTTGCCAAAATATTGGATGATGATATACAGGACCCTGACAAGAATAAGCTACCGACCCTGCTCCTATTGGCTGGTATGGATTAAACCCCACTGGCATACTAGGAACAATCTGAGGTGGAACAACCGGAGGTGTTAAGTTAAAAGAAACTCCCAGTATTTCTGATCCAGCATGTTCTCGGATTTGGGTTTGAGCAGAGGTTCTGATAGCTTGCGTAAATATTGTCGGGTGGCTATCTGAAAGTGCATCTAGGCCCCCTAATGATTTTGGTGATTAATGACAACAAGATTAAGTGACTAATGAGCCTTGTGAGTATTGTGAACAGATGAATACGCTCATGGGAAAAGTCGCTTAAGGAAAGAGGTCCCTCAAATTCGAGAAGAAAAGGCGTCGGTTAAACTCAACGGGTGTATATGCTTTTAAATTTTATTTGAGTTTAAGGACGGCCGTACTATTAAGAGGGATGTGGCAAGAAATAGTTTTTAAAATGATCCAATGTGCTCAAAGATGAATCCTAGTCTAAGTATGGGTCAATGTGTGAAGTCCTAGGGGCAAAGTGTTCAAATTGGTTCGGAGTATCCGAATATTTGTTCGGAATGTCCGAGCTGGACCCCTCGGTTGCTCTGGCAAAATTTCAGTTCGGAATGTCCGAACCTCAGTTCGGAGTATCCGAGCTGACCCTCTCTGTTGGTCCAGTTATATTTGATTCGGAATGTCCGAATACTGGTTCGGAGTATCCGAACGACCCCTCTCGGTTAGGGCTATGTCTTATTGGTTCGGACTATCCGAAGTATGGTTCGGACTGTCCGAACAGTGCGTTCTGTTGCCCTAGTTCAAATTGGTTCGGACTATCCGAAGGGACGTTCGGACTGTCCGAACTGAGTGTTCCATTGCCTTAGTTTCATTGGTTCGGACTATCCGAACATTGGTTCGGACTATCCGAACAGTGTCGGGCTGAAGTGAAAAACGGCTAGTTTTGGGGGGCTTTAAATACCTCCCCAACTCCCACCTACCAAAAAGGAAGTGCATTCATTTCATTTTGAGCTGTGCTCCCTCTCACTCTTGAGCTCTAGTGTTCTTCCCTCTTGATCTCTTGATTAGCAAATCTTTGGGGGAAATCTAGTTGAGAGTTTGAAGGAGCTAGAGATTGTGATTCATCTTGAGCACTTGGTTCATCTTCAAGCGAATTTCTTGCCGGATCTATTACTCTTGGAGGTTGAGGACTCCTAGACGGCTAGGAGTCACCGGTGAGCTCCCAAGTTCGTGTGGGACGCCGCCGGAAGTTTGTGAAGGTTGAATCCACCTCCGCAAGGGAAGGATTCAAAGAAAAGTAGGTGAGTGCTTGGTGCAACACCTAGAGGATTAGGGTTGAAAGAGACCCCGGCTTTGTGCCGCCTCAACAGAGACGTAGGATCCTCTCAAGGATCCGAACTTCGGGGAAAAATCGCTGCATCTCGTTGGTTTGTAAGTTTTCCACTTGTCCCCTTTTGTGCCTAGCTTAATCTTTTGGGGATTCAAGGGTTTGGTAGCTTCTTGGAGTAGATATTGGGTGGATCTAATAATCTGGAAGTTGCTCTAGCTTAGAAACTTTATTTGGTAGCAATCTAGCCCCTCAAACAACTAAGATCTACTTTTTAGGGTTTTCTTGCGAAGAACAGTTCGGAGTATCCGAAAAGGCATTCGGACTATCCGAACCATTCGGACAGTCCGAAAGTATTTTCGGACTATCCAACGATATATTTCATTGCGTGTTTAAATTTGAAAAACGCCTATTCACCCCCCCTCTAGGCGACTTATCGGTCCTTTCAATTGGTATCAGAGCCAAATCTCCTTAGTTTGGCTTAACCGCTTGGAGAATCAATATGTCGCAAACAGGAAAGACTAAAGCGACCTTACCCAAACCAAGGGTGCAGGCGGCGGTATTGGGGTTGCAATTCCTTTTGATTATAATTCCCTCGGCGTCTCAAGCTCTTCATCGTATGTTTCCGTGCCTTCCGGTCGAGCGCCTCATTTCGATGGCACTCACTATGCCGCGTGGAAACATAAGATGAAGATGCACTTGAGATCACTTCACCCGTCTATTTGGAAGATTGTGCAAACAGGTTTCAAGCCTAATGATCCAGAAAATCTTACACCCGAAGAAGACAAGGCTCAACACTTCAATGATTTGGCCGTCAATGCCCTATTCAATGCCTTAAGTGATTCCGAATTCAACCGAGTCGATGGACTCGAGGAAGCGAAGGCCATTTGGGATAGACTCCTAGTGAGTCATGAAGGGATTTCAAGTGTCCGTGAATCGAAGATAGAGCTCATTATTGGTGAGCTAAGCCGGTTCACTTTGGAAGAAGGAGAGTCCTACAACAAGATGTTTGACCGTCTAATGGTGCTCGTAAATCAAGCAAAAGGTCTTGGGTGCACTGATCTGTCTGACAAGGCCGTGGTGAAGATTATACTTCGCGTGATCACTCTTACCAACCGCAACCTTGTTCAGTTGATCCGAGACCGGCCCAACTTCGATACTTTGACACCTCATGATGTCATTGGCCGGCTCATGATGGATGAGATGATGATGAAGGAAGCTGAAGTTGTGGAAGAGCTCAAGTCCGGGAAGAAAAAGAGCATCGCTCTAAAGGCTGTCAAAGTTGTGCGCCAAGCCGAAGAAAGCACAAGTGAGGACGAAGAGTCTAGTGGTCCATTGACAAATGAAGATATGGCTCTATTTGTGCGAAGATTCAACAAGTTCTTCAAGAAGAAGAACTTCAAACAAGGAGGTCAATCAAGAAGCTATGGAAGAAAATCAAAGGGGAGACACTCCACAAGAAGATGCTATGAATGCGGCGAAACCGGCCATTTCATTGCCGAGTGCCCGCATAAGGAAGGTAAAGATGAGAAGCCGCACAAGAAAGACAAGTATCGGGGCAAGGACAAGGAGAAAGAGAAGAGCAAGAAGTACAAAAGCAAGGGCCGTGCCTACATTGGAAAGGAGTGGAACTCCGACACCGACTCCAACTCCGACTCCGAGTCAAACTCCGATGAGGAAGGAGGAATTGCCTTCGTCGCCATCGCCGTGCCTACCACCTCAACAACGTCGAAGAGCCTCTTCGACAACTTGAGCGATGACGACGACAACACTCCAATGTGCCTTATGGCAAAGGGGCACAAGGTATCATCAATTACCTCCACTCCCTCTATTGCAAATGATTGCCTAGATGAGCACGATAGTGATAGTGATGATGATGACATTAACATCGTGCTTAAATCTATGAAAAACTTTGACATTCATAAATTAAATTTGCTCTTAAAAAATATTGAAAAATTGGAGGAAGTCGTAGAGCAAAAGGAAGCTACTCTCGAGGCTCAAGAGGATTTTCTTATCCTCGAAAAGGAGAAAAATCGTGAGCTAGAGAAGAGCTTATCTTTTGAAAAAGAGAAAAACGAGGAATTGGTTAAGAATTCAAAACTAACCAAATCCGAGGTAACTAGTCTCGAGATCACCAACGCTT
The DNA here is from genome assembly GCA_036346375.1 of Guadua angustifolia. Taxonomy (NCBI): domain Eukaryota; kingdom Viridiplantae; phylum Streptophyta; class Magnoliopsida; order Poales; family Poaceae; genus Guadua; species Guadua angustifolia. The sequence goes on along the minus strand of CM070513.1, from coordinate 14,821,241 downwards.
CACTCAAAGAGGAACTTGCTAAGACAAAGGACGCTTGCAAGGCTCTTGAGTTGAAGCTTGTTGATCTCAAGAATAGCCCTCCGATTACTTCAACTATTAACTCCAATTCTTCATTACCTTCAACGAGCAATGGATGCGCTAGATGCTATAATGTCAATATTGATATTTGTACCACTAACCTTGAGACTTTGCAAGTTCTTGCTCATGAAAATGAGAGGCTCAAGGGAATGCTCGAAGATGGACTACAAAAGTCCTATAAGGCTAGCAAGGGACTAGAGGAGTTTCTCGGTAAGCGCAAAGGTAACCCCATGAAGCATGGACTTGGTTATGTCCCTCCCAAGGGCAAAGGAAACCATATTGTGGTTACGTCTTTGAACAAGCCCATTCACTTCGTAAAGGGGGAAGCAAACTCTAAATATAAGGCTCAATCCACTTTCTTTGCTTCATATGTGCTTAAGAGGACTAGCCTCGGTCGAGTAGTTGCTTGTTACATTGGGGGTAAGCCCAAAAATAACTCTTATGTGCGATCTATTTGGGTCCCTAAATCACTTGTTACTAACATGCGTGGACCTAAGCAAGTTTGGGTACCAAAGAGGAAAAACTAAATTTTATTTTGTAGGCCTACACCTCCGGTGGATCAAGTTGGATCTTGGATAGCGGATGTACACATCATATGACCGGAGAAAGGGCAATGTTCGCTCATTTAGACGCCAATGGAACAAATAGTGAAAGCATCATTTTTGACGATAATGGAAAAGGTGAAGTAGTAGGTTTAGGTAAAATTCTTATTACAAATGATTTCCATTTGAACAATATTTTGCTTGTTGAATCACTAAGCTACAATTTGTTGTCCGTCGCTCAATTGTGTGAGGCGGGGTACAATTGTGTGTTTAGTGATAAGGGTGTGGATGTCGTTAAGAGGGATGATGGTTCAATAGCTGTTAAGGGACGGTTGAAAGGGAATCTCTATCTTGTGGACTTCGCTACGGATAGAGTTAACCTTGAAACTTGTCTTATGGCTAAATCCAGCATGGGTTGGTTATGGCATCGCCGACTTGCCCATGTTGGTATGAGGAACCTCCATAAACTTCTTAAAGGCAAACACATTCTTGGATTAACCAATGTTGTCTTTGAGAAAGACAGGGTGTGTAGCGCATGTCAAGCAGGGAAGCAAGTTGGAGCTACTCATCCCATGAAGAACGTAATGACCACCTCGAGGCCATTGGAGATGCTTCACATGGATCTATTCTACCGATTGCCTACATAAGCATTGGAGGAAACAAGTATGGTTTAGTTATCGTTGATGATTTTTCGCTTTACTTGGGTATTTTTCTTGCATGATAAAAGCGAACCTCAAGGAAGTTTGAAGAAATTCATGAGAAGGGCTCAAAATGAGTTTGAGGTGAAGATCAAGAGAATTGGAGTGATAACGCACCAATTCAAGAACACCGGGGTTGAGGAGTTTCTCGATGAAGAAGGCATCAAGCATGAGTTCTCGGCTCCCTACTCCCCTCAACAGAATGGGGTAGCCGAGAGGAAGAATCGCACACTCATCGAGATGGCGCGGACGATGCTTGACGAATACAAAGTCTCCGACATCTTAGGGCGGAGGCCATCAACACCGCATGCCATAGTACCAACCGCCTGTATCTCCACAAGATTTTGAAGAAGACGGCGTACGAGCTCCTCACCGGCAAGAAACCAAATGTCTCCTACTTTCGAGTCTTTGGTAGCAAGTGCTATATCCTTAACAAGAAAGCTAAGTCTTCTAAATTTGCTCCTAAAGTAGATGAGGGTTTCTTGCTTGGTTACGGGTCTAATGCATATGCATATCGAGTTTTCAACAACACCACTGGTGTAGTTGAAATCTCGCGTGATGTAACCTTTGATGAAACTAACGGCTCTCAAGTAGAGCAAGTTGATAGTGTTGTGATTGACAGGGAAGAACCCCCGTGCGAAGCCATCAAGAAATTGGCAATTGGAGAAGTGAGACCTCTTGAGCAAGACGAAATTCCAAGCACGTCAACTCAAGATGTTCATGATCGACGATGGGCGCTCTAGATGATGCTCCTTCGTCTTCAATGCGAGCTCAAGGCGGCTCGAATGCCACTCAAGATGATGAGGTCCAATCCAAAGAATTAATGCAACTGTACCTCATCCAAGAGTGCATCAAAGCGCAACGAGATCATCCGTCGACAATATCTTAGGAGACATTAACAAGGGAGTATCTACTCGATCTCGTGTCGCAAATTTTGTGAATTTTACTCTTTTGTTTCTTCTCTTGAACCGCTTAAGGTAGAAGAAGCACTCTAAGATCCGGATTGGGTGATGGCCATGCAAGAAGAGTTAAACAATTTGAGCGGAACCAAGTGTGGAAGCTTGTCGAAAGGCCCAAACAAAATGTCGCCGGAACCAAATGGGTATTTGGAACAAGCAAGGCGAGCGGAATAGTGACAAGAAACAAAGCCGGTTAGTTGCTCAAGGCTTCACACAAATCGAAGGTTTGGATTTCGATGAAACATATGCACCTGTAGCTAGGTTTGAATCTATTAGAATATTACTTGCTTTTGCTACTCACCATGATTTCAAGTTATATCAAATGGACGTGAAAAGCGCCTTCTTGAATGGACCACTCTCCGAGATGGTCTACGTTGAGCAACCACCCGGCTTCGAAGATCCAAATCATCCCGACCACGTCTACTTCCTACACAAGGCTCTCTTTGGACTTAAGCAAGCACCGAGGGCATGGTTCGAGTGTCTTCGTGATTTTCTCCTCGATCAAGGTTTTGTAGTCGGAAAGGCCGACCCCACTCTCTTTACTAAACACATTGATGATGATTTATTTGTATGTCAAATATATGTTGATGACATTATTTTCGGATCTACTAATGAATACTTGTGCAAGGAATTTAGCAGGATCATGACTAAGAGATTCGAGATGTCCATGATGGGCGAGTTGAAGTTCTTTCTCGGTTTTCAAGTCAAGCAACTTAAGGAAGGAACCTTCATCTGCCAAACGAAATACATCAAGGACATGTTCAAGAAGTTCGGTATGGAGAACGCTAAGCCAATTAAGACGCCAATGCAAGCCAACGGGCATCTAGACCTCGACAAAGAAGGTAAACCGATCGTCCAAAAGGTATATCGTTCGATGATCGGCTCTCTACTCTATCTTTGTGCATCTAGGCCCGATATTATGCTTAGTGTGTGCATGTGTGCAAGATTTCAAGCCGCTCTAAAGAGTGCCACATGGTGGCCGTAAAGAGAATCTTGAGATATTTAGTGCACACTCCTCACTTTGGGCTTTGGTATCCTAAAGGCTCATCATTTGAGTTAGTTGGTTATTAGATCACGGATTATGGGGATGTAAGGTGGATAGGAAAAGTACTTCGGGACATGTCGGTTCTTAGGTAGATCCCTTGTCTCTTGGTCATCTAAGAAACAAAACTCCGTAGCCTATCCACAGTAGAAAGCCAGAATATATAGTCATTTGGGAGTTGTTGCCTAATTGCTTTGGATGAGACAAACTCTAAATGATTATGGCCTAACCTATAACAATGTTCCACTTTTGTGTGACAATGAGGCGCCATAAAATTGCCAACAATCCGTCCAACACTCCGCACCAAGCATATCGATATCCGCCATCATTTCCTAAGAGACCATTCCACCAAAGGCGATATTGAAATTCAACATGTGAGCACAAATGATCAATTGGCCGACATATTTACCAAGCCTCTTGATGAGAAAAGATTTTGTGAGTTGAGAAGTGGGCTAAATATTCTAGATTCGCGCAATTTGGCTTGAAATATGCTCACGACTTGATTGGTGATTGGAAAATGGTTTACAAAATTTTATTTGCCTCATTTCTCTAAGTCTAATGTGTTCATTGGCTTTTGATCCTCGGATCTTGTCAATCATCTTGTGATCATAGTTTGAATGGTTGTATGTATTACTGATCACTTGATGACTTGACTCTTTAGGTCCTCTCATCTATTTCTCGCTCCGGAGTCAATTCTGTCCTTGTTTAAATGCCATCCTGAGAAAACAGTTCGGACTGTCCGAAATTCCACTCGGACTATCCGAACTGGTTCGGACTATCGAACTTAAGGTTGAATTTGTCAAGAAAGTGGGGCCTCGGGCTTTTAAGCCTTGAGCCCTCTCTCTTCCTCTTTTCTTCCCCTCACTTCATATTTTCGGTTTCTCTCTCCTCTACTCCGCCCTAGCACTTGGATCTAGGGTTTTGGCCGGAGATTTTGCGATTTGAGGGCTTCAAGACCTTCTCCAAGGGCAAGGGGTTCACCTCCATCATCCTTGTGCTCCGGATTTGCCTTGGATTCCCGGTTTCTATTCTTCAAAAGGTTGGTTCAAACCTCTCCTAATGCCGGTTATTTTCATATTTATTTTGAGAACCCTTGGACTCTAGACCATCCTAGACCTTGCTAGGATAGTCATCCTATGATTAGATCTTTAAATTGTTGAATTATCACCTAGATTGAAAATTTAGGGTTTATGAACTGTCACCTCGGAATGTCCGAGTTTCCATTCGGAATGTCCGAAGAGGTTCGGACTATCCGAATGAAAACTTCGGACTATCCGAAGAAACTCTCGGACTATCCGAAGATTACTTCGGACTATCCGAAGTATGTGACTTCATTTCAACTCTTTATTGTTCATCTAGGTTATAATTAGTGTCTAATCCTGCTTCAACCCTTGTATACCTTTAGATGGATCCCTCTCAAGGTGGCAACCCTCACTCTGGCCAAGCTGACATCGATGCGGCTCGCTCGAAGAAGGCTAGGCATGATCTTCCCGCCGGTGGCTCCTCGGCGGCCCCGGCTGTTCCTCCTGTAGATTCCCCTCCGGAATCTCCTCTTGCTCAGTCAGCTGGAAGACAGAAGCGTCAAGCCATTCGCAAGAGAAAGAAGTCAACTCATAAGGGTGCTCCAAGTCAGGGTGGTGGTGAACAAGGAGATGAAGGTCAGGGAGGCAGTGGTGCTGAGGATCCTAGGGCTGCCATGCCTAGGTTGAGGGCTGAGAAGTGTCTTTGCTTTCGGTAGAAATTGGAAGGTGATTGGCCCTTTGGAGATTCACCCCGCTCGTCGTGCTACTCCGATGGGTGTCACTCCTAAAAAGAAGGTGGATTACTGTATTGGGCAAGGGAGAGGCAAGGAAGTCCGCCAAAGACAAGTCGGGACCCAGATGTACTTACAAGAGGACTCGTGGACAAGCGCTTACGGAATCACTTCCAACAAGATTTCTATGATTCGATGATTCTGAGAAGAAGAACCCGATTGCTTTAATGCGATTACATTATTTGGGAATATATGGCACAGCGAGGAGGACTCGTTTTCACTGCGGTGATTGATGCTGTGGCGCCACAATTTGAGGACATCATGTCCTTCAAATGCAAGTGGAATAATGAAGTTGTGGCGCAGATTTTATGCTACCTTGTATGTCGACTCGAGATCTTTGAGAGCACCATGTGGTTCATGGTGGATGGACTCTACTATGCGGTGACCAAGGCTCAATTTGCTGACTGCATTGGTTTTTCCACTGATGGCTGGGACAATCTGGACAAGTTGCATGTGTTTGACTCCTCCAGTATCAATGATCTGACTCCCCTGTATGATGAATCTCAGAACTTCAAATTGGGCACCACAAAAGGTTTGAAGCCATTCTATGCCATCCTGTACAAGTTACTAAGGAAGACCCTGTGGCCCAAGGAGGGAGACGCCACCAACATCAGTTCCTACTCCAGGAACCTGCTTTTGAGGATTGGCGAAGGTTCTAGGCCGTTTGATGTGTTTGATTTCATTTGGCAAGAGATTCGCCTCAACTCCCTTAGCCCGCGCAGTAGCTGTGGATTCGCGCCTTATGTGATGTGCATGGTAGAGAGCATCTCTGGTTTGTGGTTTGCTAAGGATGTGGAGCATGTGCCGTACCGCGTCCGTGTGATCAAGGCTCCACCTCCTCCTGTTCAGCCAGTTCCTCCTCCTTCAGCGCCTACTACCAGGTCAGGTGCCACTTCAGCGAGGCCTGCTTCAGGTGATCCTTCTTCCCCAAGCGGCTCCATCAAGAACATGCTTCGTGCTATCTTTTGCCTTGGGATCAAGAACCACAAGAAGATCAAACAGATGAATGAGAAGATCACCGACACTCGCCGTCAGCTCAATGTGATCAAGGGAAAGCTCAATTTGTCGTGTTCTTGAGAGTCTGAGTCGAGTCGATTCTGCGATTGTTGATTCGGCGACCGTGACTCTTGACCTTCCGCCACTTCAGCGCCTCTTGGTGATGATGAGGCGACTCTCGATATGTCTTGGCTCGGAGAAGCAGCAATGACGATGGCGACGATGATGGCAGCGAGGAGTGACCCTTTTGGTGCCTTGATGCCAAAGGGGGAGTGAGGAGATTAGATTTGCTTGGTTGGTTGCTTAGTTTGCTTTATGTTTCATTAAACTTGTGCTTTTGGTCGTTGCTGGTGTTGAACTATTGTTGCGTATATTGGTTTGCTTGTTGGATGCTTGATGCTTGATATTAATAGCTTAATTCTATTTCTCTTTAGCAATGCATTTGTGTGATATCATGTCATATTTATTTATGCAAATTATCTATATATCTTGTTATATTCTCTCGAAAACAGAAATTTAGGGGGAGCTCTCGCAAAATTTCCCGTAAATATGTGCGTTTGATATTCCACTCAAATTAGTTCAATGCACACATTTAGGGGGAGCTTCTCCATGTATTTGGTTCTCCAAATACCCTCTCATTTCAATTTTATCAAAATCTAATCGTGTTGTCATCAACTCACCAAAAAGGGGGAGATTGAAAGTGCATCTAGGCCCCCTAATGATTTTGGTGATTAATGACAACAAGATTAAGTGACTAATGAGCCTTGTGAGTATTGTGAGCAGATGAATACGCTCATGGGAAAAGTAAAGCAGGAAAGAGGTCCCTCAAATTGAGAAGAAAAGGCGTCGGTTAAACTCAGCGGGTGTATATGCTTTTAAATTTTATTTGAGTTTAAGGGCGGCCATACTATTAAGAGGATGTGGCAAGAAATAGTTTTAAAATGATCCAATGTGCTCAAAGATGAATCCTAGTCTAAGTATGGGTCAATGTGTGAAGTCCTAGGGGCAAAGTGTTCAAATTGGTTCGATATCTGAATATTTGTTGGAATGTCATTTGACCCCTCGGTTGCTCTGGCAAAATTTGATTCGGAATGTCAGAACCTCGATTCGAGAGTATCAGTGACCCTCTCTGTTAGTCGATTATATTTGATTCGGAATGTCAGAATCTTTGGTTGAATATCGAACGACCCTCTCGGTTAGGGCTATGTCTTATTGGTTCGGACTATCCAAAGTATGGTTGAATTTGTCCGAAACGAGGCGTTCTGTTGCCCTAGTTCAAATTGGTTCGGACTATCAGAAGGGCGTTGAATTGTCCGAATGAGTGTTCCATTGCCTTAGTTCCATTGGTTGGACTATCCGAACATTGGTTGGACTATCCGAACGATTCGAAATTTGAAGTGAAAACGGCTAGTTTTGGGGGCTTTAAATACCTCCCCAACTCCCACCTACCAAAAAGGAAGTGCATTCATTTCATTTTGAGTGTGCTCCTCTCACTCTTGAGCTCTAGTGTTCTTCCCTCTTGATCTCTTGATTAGCAAATCTTTGGGAAATCTAGTTGAGAGTTTGAAGGAGCTAGAGATTGTGATTCATCTTGAGCACTTGGTTCATCTTCAGCGAATTTCTTGCGGATCTATTACTCTTGGAGGTTGAGGACTCCTAGGCGGCTAGGAGTCGCCGGTGAGCTCCCAAGTTCGTGTGGGGCCTTGCCGGAAGTTTGTGAAGGTTGAATCCACCTCCATGAGGGAAGGATTCAAAGAAAAGTAGGTGAGTGCTTGGTGCAACACCTAGAGGATTAGGGTTGAAAGAGACCCCGGCTTTGTGCCGCCTCAACAGAGACGTAGGATCCCCTCAAGGATCCGAACTTCGGGGAAAAATCGCTGCATCTCGTTGGTTTGTAAGTTTTCCACTTGTCCCTATGTGCCTAGCTTAATCTTTTGGGGATTCAAGGGTTTGGTAGCTTCTTGGAGTAGATATTGGGTGGATCTAATAATCTGGAAGTTGCTCTAGCTTAGAAACTTTATTTGGTAGCAATCTAGCCCCTCAAACAACTAAGATCTACTTTTTAGGGTTTTCTTGCGAAGAAGCATTCGGAGTATCGAAAAGGCATTCGGACTATCAAGAACCATTGAGACGATCAAGAAAGTATTTCGGACTATCCAAAACGATATATTCATTGCGTGTTTAAATTTGAAAAACGCCTATTCACCCCCCCTCTAGGCGACTTATCGGTCCTTTCACTATCCACCATAACTGATCGGTCTACCGGAACAGAAGAATGGTGATGTAACTGGGGAGCATTTAAAGATATCACCTGAGACGAAGACACCCCTTGTGTTGGAGCCGCCGATTCTTCGACCCCTGCCAGGACTTGCGGCCCTGCCCTCGCAGAGCTCATCTGCCAGGGTGCGCTCAACAGCATCGCTTTAATTTCTGCAACATCAGAGCTCAGCCCTTCAAATCTCTCCTGCAGCTTTGCGATTTCTACTCGGTTCTCCATCTCCAAAGTTTCTTCGGATTTTCCTTCCATCTCACTAGATTAGAGGGATTTTACGAATCCACCAACCTCTATCTAGCGCCCAGCTTCCGTCGCCAAGGAGCGTATAGCTCTGATACCACTTTGTCAGGCCTCCCAAGTAATCCGCCAGAATGTTTACTGGAACTTGTGTGAGAAATAGCAATAGAACAGGAAGAACAGGAAGAGTAAAGCTACAATACGCTAACAACTAAAGAACTAGTATTGGAATTCAAAGGCTGCCTTCTTTCTCATTCCTCGGCCCTTTAAGCAAAGTGAATCTGAAGTTTGTTGAAAAGCTAGTAACTCAGTTTTGTGATAAGTAACAAAGGAAAACGAGAAACGACCTTTGGATTAGCTACGGTGAACTACTCGGCCACCCCGAGCTGTTGGATTGTAGTCTTTAGCTCTAAAAGCACGTCCGCCGTCGGATGATCATAAAGAAAGGTGAAGCGGTAGAAGTCGATCACGAGACAACATTCTTCGTCTTCCCGATGTAGTCGACACGGAGGAGCTTGGATGGCAATAGGAGGGCAAAATTGGATCGGAGGAGCTGAGGTGTGGCCGAGGGCGAATCCGAGGCTGACCCAGCAGTAGGCGGCGAGGCGGCGAGGCGCAGGAGGGCCGGCTAGGCGCAGTTTAGGGTTAGGCGATTTAGGAATTGGGAATTTGGAATCGGGGAGGGAGGGGATTCGGGGTCATAGGGCACGGCCGCACGGGGCCACGGCCCACGGGGGTAGGGCTACGCGTCACGAGTGGGCGTTGTTTTTTCGCGAAAACATTTTTGTTTTTTCCGTCGTTTTTTTATACTGTTTCATTTTTGTACTTTTTTTATACTGTTACATTGTGATGCTTATTTTTCGCACTATTTAATAGGAGGAATGGAACTTAATTTGCAAATGTTAACCTGAGTATGTACATATATTCTTGTTATAGGCTTTAACACATCAACAAAGAAATTGCTAGCATGCCGGATCATCCAAACCAGTGGACAAGAAAAGGAAAAGAAATTGCTAGCATGCCGGATCATCCGATTCGACCGTTGCTTTACCCTCTTTTTGTTAGTTGATCAGCTTAATATATGTATAAAAGAAAAATGCTATTTAATGTAAGGTTTGATATATGCCGTTGCAACGCACGGGCACCTTACTAGTTATTGTTTATTAGCGAGACTTTTTTCACTTTGTTCCTCTCGTCGTCAGTAAGCTACTGGTGAAAGCTATTTGAAATCAGAACTGTCAATAAAAAGTTATGGCTAAAGCAAAGAAACAACAGATTCATATACAAAGAAGTAAACGTTTTTACTAGTTGGTCACCGTACTGAGAACGCGTTTTCTAGTTTCTGAATGAATCGGTTTTTACTTTGTTTTAGCCATATCTTTTTGTTTGCATGTCTGATTCACAAACGAAATTCACCATTAGATTACTGACGATGAGAAGAACAGCATGATATAAGTCTTGCTAATAAATTTATTATTTTATGATAGTAATTTTGTGTTAAAGACATAGTAATTTATGTTATCGATTGGTAAAATTATTGTTTATTAGCGATACTTTTTTCATTTTGTTCCTCTCATCGTTAGTAAGCTACTGATGAAAACCATTTGCAAATTAGAGCTACCAATAAAAAAATATGGCTAAAACAAAGAAACAACATATTCATGTATAAAGAAATAAACGTGTTTACTAGTTGGTCACCGTATCGGAGAACATGTTTTCTAGTTTGTGTATGAATTAGTTTTTACTTTGTTTTTAGCCATATCTTTTTATTCACAGATCCAATTCACGAATGAAATTCACCATTAGATTACTGACGACGAGAGGACAACATCATATAAGTCTCACTAATAAATTTACTACTGTATGATAGTAATTTCATGTTATATATGTAGTAATTTCATGTTATGTATGTAGTAATTTCATGTTGTAGTTATAGTCATCTCTATTACCAATCAGTAAAATTACTATTTATTAGAGAGACTTATATCACTCTGTTCCTCTCGTCATCAGATATAACTAAAACAAAGAGAAAGCATATTCATGCACAAACTGCAAAACACATTACTAGTCGGTTTGACCACGTAACTGATACAATCTATTGAATCAATATTACTATCTCGGTAACATGTAGTTACTATATATATATATATATATATATATATATATATATATATATATATATATATATATATATATATATATATATATATATATATATATATCAAAGATGGAACACCGTGACCAATAATATAACCCATCGACGTTGATAGATAATGCGCAAGTAATAAATAGTCTATGCACCATACACAAGTAATAAATGTGAGTAATTCGGCTCAGTCAGACTAGGGGTGGGCAATTTTTAACCAAACCCAAAAACCGAACCGAACTAACCAAAAAAAATTGGTTTTTTCGGTATTCGGTTTATGGTTCGATTTTTATTTGGATGCTAGTTTTCAGTATATGGTTCGGTTCTATACTTCAGGAAACTAATGAAACCACTGGTTCACCACCTAGCTAGTCGGCCCATAGCCCACCGAATCCATAGATCTAGGGGTTCCCCTGCCAAATCCAATCCCCATTTCCCCTCCCTGTTTCCAATCCCCATTTCCCTCCCCGTTTTCCTTTGTTCAGTTGTAAATGGTGAAGTAGTTGCGCCGCTAGCCTGCCACTTGCCGGTGTGGCCCCAATCGGCAATCACGACTTGCCGGCATCATTGCCCCATTCCCCGAGGCCCAAACTGATGAGTCGTCTGATTCGCCGCCAGCAGTTGTTGGCCCTCTGTTTTTGACTCCTGATCTGTTGCCGCCCTCCCATCCGGCCATCACCCAAGAGCTCGCCACCGTCCCATCCCCCGAGTGATCGTCAGCTCGCCGTCGTTCCCAAATCATGATCTATTTCAGTATGTACCTCTATTCTAGGGATGAAAATGTAACAGAAACTTTCCGACCTTTCCGAAGGAAAACAAAAACGGAAACTATTTTTTGGAAATGGAAATTATCGGTACAGAAACGATTTTTTTTTAAAAACAGAAATGGGAGAATCAGTTCCGACAGAAGCAGAATAGAAATTCCATATAAACCTATTCGGAATATCCGAATGGCCTCAGCGCTACCTAAAGCCTAAGTGCCCAACCCTGTCCGAAAGGACCAAGTGGCAAGGCGACAAGCAGTCAAGCACCGAGACCGAGTGAACCGAACACTAGCTCTCATGCTATCTCAGTCTCCATACTCCCCAGGCCTCCCGAGTCGACAGCACCCCCACCCCAGGCATCAGTAGCTCCACGCCGCCGCCCCAGCGCTCGCGACATGAGATCCTCCTCCGTGGCCCTGACCAGAGTTTCTCCACCGCGCCCCTAACTGGAGTCCCTCCACTGCACCGCCCCAGATCGGAGCCCCCACCATGCCGCCTCCCACGGGCCAATTGGTGATTCACAAGGTGATTCTTCTAGATTGCGATTATTGTGTTTTTCTAAAATATGTCACTGGATAATATATAAGCATATAACAAATTTGGTGAAGTTTTCATGCAATCAAGATTATATGTGCCCCTAGATGGGCATATAAATTTGTTATTCCTTGGAGGTATTATTGTTTCCATCCCAGAGGCACCAGCAACATTCATGGCTAATGCCATTACAACTGGTTGTCATACTATTGTACTATCTGAGTAGCTTATGAAGAAATATAAAATTAATTCGTATGATCTCAGACAAGCAATAACTCTCAAATGTTAAGAAGTGAAGAAAATGAGAGGAAAAAAAAAAGCTTTGAATTGCACTTATTCAATTGGTACATTGTTCAAATAGAGAGGGGCTACAACTTTACAACAATTGCTTGATGCTAAGCTTATGTGATTCTTACTACAAATTGTGCAAATTTATTAAAGTGCTGATAGATTAAATAACGTGGTAGCAGCAACAAATAATATTTCCCCCATATAAGTCTGTTGATTATAGCTCTTTCTATATTTGTAGTGATAATAGTTTGATGAGAGTTACTTTCACTAAAATCCAGAAAACTCAGTTGTCTCATTTTCTACTATGTGCTGCTAGTAAAATTCTGGTATCTTAAAACAAATCAGTTTAGTCATCTCATTTCAGTCTTACAAAAAGGATATTGATTTCTATTTTATTTAGCCAATTCTACATGTGTTGAATAACCCGTCAACAAAATTCAGGTAGTAGGAAGCAATGTGATGCGTAGTTAATTCTCCGGGTGGCGATGTCCAAGCAATATTTTTCCTTTAAAGACCATGATCTTTGTCATGTTCAATATGCTAGTGTGTGCCAAATTGCTATGATGCGGACAAATTAAGGCAAAAAAGGGGGGGCTGTGCTATCTTTTAAGTCGACCCGACATTTTGTTCTATATGGTGCATACTAGTTGATGCTGAAATGCTATTATTCCGAATCTACACCAATACACGAGAATATGTGTCAGTATGCTCAGTTTAAGTGCCATTGTCAGTTAACCCTTCTGTTTACCTGTTTAGTAACACATGTGATGTGTAGATGTGCTGTTCTATTTCATGATCAACCATCAAATTCAAGATATTGTACAACTAATCACTTATTGCAATGTAACAGATAGCTATGGACCATGTTGCAAGTAGGAGCAACAGTGCAAGTGTAAGTGTGACTTCCCCTACTTTGGTTAATTCACTACTGTTGCTGGAGCCCTCTAATGCTACTCCAACTCCAAATGTTGTTGCAGCTGCTACACCAACTCCATGTGTGGATTTAACCGATAAAACTGATGGCAAGCCACCTCCTGAAAAGAGAGCTAAGAAAGTCACCTTTGATGTTTGGGCGCACTTCACCAAGTATGAGGTTAATGCAAAAGATGAAAAGGGCAATGATGTTGTACAGCTATGGGCTAGGTGCAACAAGATCGGATGTTGCTACAAAGGTCGATGTGAAAGTAGTAGAGGAACATCGGGTTTCAAAGTCACTCTGTCGACGTTTTTCGTCGGCCAACTATTATGCCTCGAAGGGACCCGAGGTTCGATAGAGAGGATCTTCACGGACGGACACCTATGGGCTCTCTCGAGGGATCCTCACAAACAAAGATCAAAGAACACGTCGATGTACCTAGGTTCGGGCCCCCGATGTGGGTAACAGCCCTACGTCCTGCTGCGGTTCTTGCTAGCGTGTTTTGAGGGGATTACCAGTCTCAATATACATGCTAGGTTCTTCTCGAGATCTCTCAGCCTCTCCCCCCTCCCCCATGCACCGAACCCCCCTTATATAGGCCGGGCTGGCTCGGGCATGTGAGAAGGATGACATCACAATTGTCGACAATCGGGATCGCCTGACCGCAAATATGAAAACAGGGTTAGTGTAAACGGGGAGCCCAAAATGCGCTGCGCTCAACGATGGATCGGACGTAGGTCAGGGCGAGGCGCCAACGAGCAAGAGGCAATGAGCTATCTTGGTTCGAGCCCCCTTAAGGGTGCATGACCCTACTCGATCTTCTCTGAGGTGGAGAATTCACTATCCGTCTGAGAATGGGTTCTATTTCGAGCTTAGCGTCTTTGGTGTGTCTAATGGCCTATTCTTTGGTATCTTGATGTCCTATTTCATCACTCTGCTTCAAGGGATTTTATACCTCCTCGGTAGATTCAGGAAATGGCGGAGAGATTCAAGGAGCGTGCATGTCGTGCATTGAAGGAATGCTGCAACCGTCCCAGATCTGGCGCCCACATCCGCCTTAACTCCGGGACCCTCGGTCTTGGTAACGCTGAAGTACACGCCGCCCCAAGAGCTAAGGTCGAGGTCGTCTGGGTCGAGACCCCCATTGCCCAAGCTCGAGGTCGTCGTCGCTTAGGTCATGGTCGAGGCCGTTCTTTGCATTGTCCGGCCCGGGAACCCATTGACCATCGTTGACTGTCGAGATTTCTCGATCCCGATAGCTAGCCCCGAGGCTCAAGGTAAATGGCGAGGAACAGGTCGACCTCGAGCCTCCTCACCTGACGAAATTTGTTTTACAGAACTTTCGAGCCGAAGTCGAGGTCGAGGCGGAGACCTCGAGAAAGACTTGGCTCCAAGACACTGGCGCTCCTTGGACTTCACGATGCTAATCTGAGACCCGATCGATTAGAGAAATGCAACACCTTGAAACCTTGCCCGATCTTTAATTGCGCTTTGTCAAACCGTCATCGGCACACCTTTTGGCGCCTTAGTCTAAACCCGTGACGATCAGAGCCTATAAGTCCAGACCTTCTGCGACCTTCGAAAAACTCCCAACCTCCTCGCGCTCCTCGTCTCCTAGCCTTTTGCTCGTGCAACTCTCCCTTCCTCGACCAAGCCTGAAAGCAGCCGCCATGGCAAAACTCGGAAGAAGCTCCATGTCATGGCGAGGATGAAGGAGCTCGAGTGCAGGGCTTTCTTCGACCGATGATGTGGCGGCTGCCAGATGGCGAGATCGAACCACATCCTTGTAAGATCGAGGATGCGCCTAGAGGGGGGGTGAATAGGCGTTTATAAATTTTCTATCACTAAATTCAAGTTTAATGATTTCTAAGCCCAAATGACAATTTTGATGCTTTTGATTCCTAACAATTCTAGTGATCACTAAATAGTTTTTCTACTCAAGTATATCGATAACTAAACAAGTATTGCACAAAGATGATCAATCTTCTAGAATTGCACAAGAGTAAAACAAAGCAAACCACAAATGATGGACACGAGTTTTATCCAGTGGTCTCGAGACTTCTGGTCTCCCTACTCCACGTTGAGGTGACTTGAATTTCTTCAAGCCCGGCTCCTCTCGCTTGAACCTTCCCGATCACTCGTGGTAGCTCTTCCACTTTCGGGTAGGCGAGCTCCTTGCCTTCTGGCAAATGCAGGCCTTCACACAAGCTTCTTTGTGAAGATCACCGAACCTCACGCCTCCAAGCCGTCTAGGAGGCGGCAATCTCAAGAGTAACAAAGCTGGGCCGAAGGCTTGAAGCTCAAGGCGCAATCAATATGGCTCAACTAATGCAATGCACTCAATTTTCCTCTCCAAAACTCAAGAATCAAGAATTGAATGCACTAGAGTGTGGAGAGAGTTGCTAGGAGCTTAGAATGTATTCAATGGAGTCACCAACCAGCCCTAGCACGGTGAGGGGTATTTATAACCCCAACCACTCAAACTAACCGTTATTTACTTTTTACTCATTGAATTTGCGCCATGGCCGGTACTCACAGCCCTCTTGAAATTGGTAGTCAAGACCTACGTCTCAATGACTATACTGGTGCCATTAATGCTCTGACACGTAGCCGTTATCGCGCGAAAATTATATGGCCGGTACTATGCGAGAGGTGTGATAATAGACTTATACCGACCAGACGAGCAGACTCTTTGGAAAAACCTCGCCAACAAAGGTGCGGTAGTACCGATTCAGCGGTACTACCGCTTCGAGCCATCTTGATAGTCTTGCCATAAGAATCCGAAGAGAGCGTTCTGCCATAAAGCTACCGCTATAGAAGATGCGGTAGTACCGCATTTGCGGTACTACCACCCAAGGCACCCGGTAGTATCGGCAATACTGAGAATTTCAGATTTTGCACTGATTTAAAATGCACGAATGAATTTTCTTTAAACTTTGAGCCATATTGTATGCACTTCTAAGGTTCAAGACTCTCGTCAAGTCCCTCTTAATAGTACGACGACTAATTTATCAACCCGATCTTTACTTCTAACTCCAAGATTGGTAAAATGTCTAGAAAAAATATCCTTAAAGATTTATACCTCCAATTCTTTAGCTTCTTTGACGCGTACACCTTCCTTTTAGCACTTGTGAATCTCCGACGTCCCTTGAACGATAGCTTTTCCTGTTTTCAACTTACTCAAAGCAAATAGCATTAGTCACTTTCTCGCGATTGTCATTAATTACCAAAACTATTAGACACACAGAGGCCTAGATGCTTTCAATCCTAAGGATGACGAGCTCGTCGGCACCGAACACTATGCGCTCTTCGGTCTGCGGACACCGGAGAGTGACTTCATGGCGGCAATCCTTGCCCATTGTGAGATAGAGCTCATCAACCTGGTGCCCAATTCCATCCTTCTCCTTTCTATCTTCTCACATCTGTGAGAGGGGTTCCTTGGAATCCTTCCCACCCCCTCACTCTTCTTTCGTTTCTTCAATCTATTCCGCTCTGGGAAGGACCCCGTGGTCGGATGCCTTTACTTAGGCCGCGAGCGGGATCCCATGGGCCTTCCCAAAATCGATCTCGGGACTCCTCGGTCAGTGGACCGAGCGGTGGTTCTACTTGAAGAAGGGCGAGACCGGCGCGCTATCGTTCGATGGAACCCCCATCACCGGGAAGAAGGAGACCCCGGAGGCGGACGGCCTGGAGGTCGACGAAGAGGCCATCGTCGCCATACACATCTGCGCCACGCAACCTTAGACAGCGATCGCTATGACTTCTTCTTGAGCTGGATTTTCCCCTTCGGAAGAGGAACACATTTCTGAGATCAAAGGCGCGACGACATGACCCGCGAGGGTACATCCGGTCGTCTTCTTGCCCTGAACTTCTTTCGAATTCGACCTTGGTCCCTCGACAATTTGTTTCCTTGCGGTGCGAAGGAATCTGGAGTCGCCGCCGGGATGAATGAGATGTTGAGGAAAGGCATACGATTATACCATCAATGACCCTATCGAAAAACATCTTCATTTGGAAGGCGAGGTAGGCACTCCCAATTTGTTCTTGATTCGCACACCATCGATTGCCTCCGATTTATTCGTTGTGCTTTCATGAGGATCATCAAAAATTTGCTTGAGGCAAGCAAGGAGGATGCTCCGCTACCGGCGAGCAAGGGCAAGAAAGGAAGAAAAGCCTCCCGAACCAGAGACTCTAGGGGAAAAAAAGCCCCACGTTGAATGGGCTGACCCAAGCATAGCAGTAGAACCTCCATGATCGAGCCCCAGAGCTTATGCTCATGCTCCCTCATCTCGACATGTCCTTCTTGCAAGAGTGAGCGCGGTGGTGCACTAGGACTTCGAGTCCTCAGGCGGCTCAAGGGTCCCAACCGTGGGGCTCTAGGACCTCCACATGAGGGACTTAGAGCCACCATGAGCCTTAAGGTCCCAGACCAGGGGACCCAGCGGTGCGCCTTCAAGCTCGAGGTCGGGGCTCCCTTGACCCTCCCGCAAAGCAGGCTGCCGACCGGGTGGGTTTCAATCCTTCATTTGCTCGGCCCTCCTTATACTGTTTAGCTTAGTAGCCGCTCTTAATCGTAGACCTTGGCGCCCAGAGCTCAACTTTGCCCATATTGACAATGACTATTGTCGAGCGAGTCCGGTCCAGAAGAAGAGAAGCCGACTACGTCTTTGGCGCCTCGCCGATCCTCGGGCAGGCGCATTCCTTGAGCTCGGTGGGCTCCGCTGAAACAAGTTCGACCAAGGGCTCGGCGGCCCGGACGAAGAAGAGGTCCTCCGCGACCAGCGAGGACTACACACCCCAAGTAGTAGCGCCAAAGCGACATCGACTGCGGGCTGCGAAGAGACGGCGCGGGATGCCCGTCATGACCGCCCGAGTCGCCTCGGCGTGGCGGTCGAAACTCCCATTGTCGATCACGAAGATGTTACGCGCAACAAGCATAGAAGCAGAAGCGCGGACGAGCGGGACCACTGCGAGGTGGTGGATAAGTCCCCGACTCACCGGGGACAAGGCGAAATCGCCACGGCGCGAGCATAAGTGAGCAGGCCCCTCGAGGAGGCTTTCGCGTGGCCGCCCACAGCGGGCGCCTGAAGGCCTCACCCAAGACCCAAGCGGCGATGGGCGACACCGCCCTAAGAATGTCGGGCAGCAGCTCTGCCGCGTACTCCCGTGCAATCTTCGAGGGCCGTCTTACCCAGGTACTTGAGTTTTCTCCGAACTTTAGCTTGGACTTTGTCGTTTTCCTTCTTTTCTCTCGTTCTTCTAGCGAGTACGCGTTGATCTTTTGAGCCCCGCAGGCCATCGACTCAGTTACCCAAGGGCTGCAAGGCCTTCAAACGCATGCCGACGCGCTGAGGGCCTTGCTCAATGTGTTGGAGGACCGGGAGACGGTGCACTCCAAGCTCGTGGAGGACCTGCAAGCCGAGCGGGAGGAGGCCGCGCAAAAGGTCACAGACGACTCCAACGAGATCGCCGGCCTCCGCGAGGTGGTGAAGACACTCGAGGCCTCCCACAAGGCCGAGCTGGATCGGGCCATCGCCTTAGAGCGAGACCACGCATACAAGGCCGTCGAGGACGAGCGCGTGAGGTCAGTCAAAGCGCTCGAGGCCGAGCGGGCCAAAGCCGAAGAAAAAAGCAAGGCCGCTGCGGACCAGGCAGCCACCGTGTCGAGGGCCTCCCCCGAGCTCGAGGCCAAGGTTCAAGAGCTCGAGGAGAAGCTAGGTCGGGCGAGCAAGGCGACCAAGAGCGCCTTGGCCCAACTTCAAGAGGAACGACACCGCGTCGCCGAAGCCTCTTCCGAAGCCCTCCGACTCCAGGGTGATCTTTCGACCTTAAGGGCCAAGGTCGCCGAGCTCGAGCAGGAGAAGCTCGCGCGTGAGATAGTCGATCTGTAAATAGGGCTAGATTTCCTGTAAGCAAGACCTTTTGTAAGACAAAGAAGGATTAATGGAACGACATTATTTTGGCAAGAATAGTTTAATGTCTTGGTTTGCGTTATCATTTCCCAATCAAGAAATTTTTTTATTGCCCACTTAGCCTTTTCTGGCCATGGTATATCCCTGTCCAGCCCCCGTTGGGCTCAAGGTCGAGCAACGCCGGCCTTGGGCGCAAGTGAGAAAACCTGCAGAGACCAAGACCTGCAAGATCGAAAAAGGCCCACAGGGAGCACAACATGGGTGCACGAGAAAAAAAACTGAGGATCTAGAGTGAGGCTCTTGAGTCATGGCAACGATTTGCGCCTTGCTCATTGGACCCGGTCACAGGCTTAGTTCGAACCCTGACGCAGGGGAGCATTGATGCGAAGAGGTTTGGCTTACAAGTAGCTCGACCACTGGGGGTGAAGTTTAAGCCCCGACACAGGGCCAAAACAAGCGACTTTCGTCCGTAGGTCGGACTCAAAGAGGCCTCGAACTCGAGCCAACACAAAATATAGAACGAAAAAAGTGCGCAAAGACCAATCATGACAATTGAACAAGAGCTTTATTGAAAATTGAGGTAAAAGGGTTACACATAGAAGTTTTGAAGCTGATCAATATTCCACGAGCTAGAGAGCTCTCTGCCATTGGGCAGCGCTAGCCAGTAAGCCCCGTGCGATCTGTTGAAACAACTCTATAGGGGCCCTCCCACCGCGGGGATAACTTGTTGGTGTTGGACGGAGCCTGAATCCGTCTCAGGGCTAGGTCCCCAACAAGAAGCTCCCTAGGTCGTACCGACCGGGACGCATGTCTGCGAAGAGCTTGCAGGTAGTGCACCGATCATAGCAGTGCACGGCATCTTACTTCTTCTGCCAGGGCAAGGTCAAGGGACCGTTCTTGCTCGAAGTCGATCTGGTCGATCAAAATCGACCTGGCGAGCCAGTGTGACCTCGGGGAGGCGGGGCGGCTTGATCGAACATGAGCCGGAAGGTGTGGACCTGTTGCTCGACCGTGGTGCGAATAGACCATAAGACGATGGGAAGTTCATCCACCTGTGTCGGCGTGTCGTTCGAGCTCATCCGATACTCGCTTTTGACACCTTGAATGATTTGTCCGTTGCGCGCTCCATTGCTCCATTGCTCTCTGGTGGGCCACGAAGCATAGCATACTTTGGTCTTTGAGGTCTTCAAGATACTCACGGAACGACTCCTTTGGTAAATTGTGTTCCATTGTCGGTGATGATTACGCATGGAACCCCATACCGGTGACCACGAACAAGCGGAAGAACTTGCCTTGCCATGAGCCGTGATGGTCGAGACGGGTTCGGCTTCGATCCATTTGGTGAAGGTATCGATGGAGACGAACAAAAACTTCTTCCCCCCGACCGCCTGCGGAAAAGGGCCGAGAATGTCTAGCCCCCAGGTTGAAAATGGCCAAGCTAGCGGGATGGTCTGGAGCGCATAAGCAGGCTGGTGCGACTTTCGAGCATGGAACTGGCAGGCTCAGCAGGCGCGGATGATGTTGCGAGCATCCTAGAGCGCTGTTGGCCAATAGAACCCCATGAATGTGCCCCACAGAGACCTGAATAAATGTCATTTAACAGGTACTTACCCTCCTCCGTGGTGACACACTTCGTCAAGATGCCAGAAACGTTCCGACGATAAAACTTGCCGTCCACAAGTCTGTACGAGCTTGCTCAGTGCTTGACTCTGCTCCGCTCAGCAGGATCGGTCGGAAGCTCTCCCTTCACCAAGTAATTGTGAATTGGCTCGGCCCACGAGGGAATACCCTCGATGAAGACGACCGAGGGCCCTTGGTCGGAGATTGAAGGCGACGCTATGGTCTCCAGGATCACATCTGGAGGGATTTCATCGTCAGACGACCCGAGCTTGGAGAGGAAATCCGCATCAGAGTTATCCTTCCACGCCACATGCGTGATCTCCAGGTTCTAGAACCACTTTTCCATCTTGCGCGCCTCGCCGAGGTACTTGGCCATGGAACCTTCCAAGCACTGGTAGCCCTTGTTGAACTAGTTGATGACGAGCTGTGAATCGCCCTTGACGACCAACCGGTGAACACCCAGCACCTTGCAAGCCCAGAGCCCCGCCAGAAGAGCCGTACTCTCGCATTATTCGTCAGCCGAATCTGGCGAACTACATACCTCACTGTCCGCTCAAGGGGTGAGAATGAGGATCCCAGCCCCCGAGCGCTTGAAAGATCGTGAGCCGTCGAAGTACATGATCTAGGGCTTCTCCTCGCCGACCTCGAGCTTGGGAGCCGGCTGCGAGGTCTGCTCGACCACGAAGTCGGCCAGCACCTGTGACTTGATGGCCGTGCGCACCACGAACTGGAGGTCGAAGACGGCCAGCTCCATGGCCCACTTGGCAATGCGACCTCCGGCCTCCGGATTCCTCAAGATTTCCCCTAGTGGAAAGTTGCTCGGGATGACCACGGAGTGAGCCTGGAAATAGTGCCGGAGCTTGCGCGAAGCCATAAGAAGGGCATAGAACAGTTTCTGGACCTGGGGGTAGCGTTCCTTCGGCCCATGGAGAACCTCACTGACGTAGTAGATCGGGTGCTGCTGCGTGTCTTGCTCGGCCACCAGGACAGCGCTGACGGCCTGGACGGTGGCCGTGAGGTAGAGCAGCAACTTCTCGCCTAGCTGCGGGGTTGTAAGTAAGGTGGTGTTGACAGGTATACCTTCAACTCGTCGAAGGATCGCTGAGCCTCAGGCGTCCACTCGAAGCTCCCCTGCTTGCGCAAGGCCCTGAAGAAAGGCAATCTGCGCTCACTGAGCCTCGAGATGAATCGGCTGAGGGTGGCCATGCGGCCAGTGAGGCGCTGCACCTGCTTTACCGAACTCGGAGGGGCCATCTTTTCTATTGCCTCGATCTTCTCTGGGTTCGGGCCGACCCCCGAGCCCCCGATCATGTAGCCTAGCACCTTCCCAGAGGCGGCACCGAACACGCACTTCTCCGGATTGAGCTTGATCTTGTACTTGTTCAGGTTGGTGAAGGTCTCCCCAAGGTCTTGAATGTGGTCGGCCTCGGCGGAGCTCTTGACGATGATGTCGTCCACGTAGACCTCGAGGTTGCGGCCGATCTGAGGCTCGAATGTCTTGGTCATTAGGCGCTGGAAGGTCGCGTCGGCGTTGCGGAGACCAAACGACATGATCATGTAGCAGTAGGTCCCGAACGGTGTGATGAACGACGTCTTGCTCTCGTCGTCAACCGCCAGCTTGATCTGGTGGTACGCAGAATAAGCGTCCAGGAAGCTTAGTAGCTTGGCATTCTCTGTGGAGTCGACGATCTGGTCGATGCGCGGGAGAGGGAAGTTGTCCTTCGGGCATGCCGAGTTCAACCCCGTGTGATCCACGCACATCCTCCACTTCCCGCTTTTCTTACGCACAATGACGGATTGGCCACCATTGAATGTCGATCTCACGAATGAAGCCGCCTTCAAATTTTGTCAAGATTCTCCCTGATTATGGCGACCTTCTCGGGCGAGAAGCGTCGCAACTTCTGACGCACGGGCCGGCAATCGGGCCGCACCTGCAGTCTATGCTCGACCACCTCCCTCGGGACACCCGGCATGTCCGCCGGCTCCCAAGCGAATATATCTTTGTTGGCGCGGAGGAAGGTGACGAGCTCGAGTTCCTATTTGGAACTCAGCTCGGCCGAGACGTGGACGCACTTGGATGAGTC
This sequence comes from Guadua angustifolia, assembly GCA_036346375.1. Lineage (NCBI taxonomy): Eukaryota > Viridiplantae > Streptophyta > Magnoliopsida > Poales > Poaceae > Guadua > Guadua angustifolia. The sequence continues at coordinate 14,798,334 of CM070513.1, read as the reverse complement.
CCCCTCCACGAGCGGCCTGACCTTAGTAGCCCAAATTGGTTGGATGACCGCCGACGGCGACCTTAAATAAATGTGCCTCGAGAACCTCGCTGAGGCGACATACCGGCGAGGGCCAACGCCTGGTCTGCATAACCGTCGCCTTGAGGTCGCCCCGTATGGTAATGATGCCGCTAGGCCCCGGGAGCTTCATGCAGCGGTGGCCATAGTGGTTGGTCGCCATGAACTTGACCGAGCGGTCACCGAGGATAGCGTTATGGGGAGGTCGCCCTCAACCACCTCGAAGGTAATCAGCTTGGTGCGGAAGTGATCCGAGGCGTCGAAGGTGACGGGCAGAACCACCTGCCCCAGAGGTGTTGTCGAGCTCCCAGGCATGATCCCGAAGAACGGAACTGCGATATTCTTAACTTTCGACCGAGGAATCTGCATCCGGTCGAGTGCGCTAGCCAGCAGCAAGTTGAGGGAGCTGCCCCCATCGACCATGACCCGCCCGACCAAGGTGTTACTAATGGTCGAGGTTACGACCAGGGTAGTCTTGAGATCTTTTGACATGCCTTGGGGGGCATCCTCCTACGTAAAGGTTATCGTAGCCCCGGCCCACTTGCAGGGCTGGTCCGCGGGCTTCCCGACGGTGGCTTGGTAGACCACACGTGCGACATCCTTGATCTCGCGCCGGGACTGGTACGCCGACGAGCCGCCAAAGATGACGTCGATCCGGCAGTCGCCCTGCTGAAAATCCTGGTCGAGGTCGGCCTGGTCCTCTCTGGTGTTTACCCTTTCGGGCTGATCTCCCTCTTTCGAGAGCGTGGGCATCTCTCCACGCCCGTTGTAGAAGGCCTCCAACTTGCTCTGCCAGGCCCGACAGCCATGTAGGTTGTGGCCTAGAGTCCTGTGGAATAGACAAAACTTGCCTTCGTCAAACCGAGGTCGCCCCTCAGGACTTTGCGGGCGGCCATCGGCCTACCGCGACCCAGATCGGCGATCCTCCTGCCGAGGTCGGCGCGGTGCCTGCTGAGTTCGTGGTCAATTTCGCTGGGGACGGAGCCCCTCCTGGGCCGAATCCCGTACTTCCATGACCTCGCGGTGACCATCCGCCGAGACGGTCACCCGAGGTCGGCCACCATCGCGCTTGCGGTCTCTCTTTCGCTTCTTGGCAGTCAAGCCTTGGTCAGCACCTTTGATGTTGGAGGGGCCGGCCTCGCTCGAATCGACACCAAGCTTACCCTGGTCGTAGTCGCGCTTCCAGCAAACCGCGTCGTCCGCATCCGCATAGCGCTCCGCCATGCAAAAAAGCTTGCCGACGGTGAGCCTCGTCGTAATCTCTAGGTCTTCGGTGAGGCGCCGATCGCGGACGCCGAACTTGAAGGCCTTGATCACGGCTTGATCGGATACACTAGGAATCAGGGTCCTGGTGCGGATGAACTGTCGTACGAAGTCACGGAGGGGTTCATTCTTTCCCTGGATAACCCGGTCCAAGTCTTTCTCTCTACCGGGCCGCTCGTAACAGCTCTGGAAGTTTGAACGGAGCACGCCCTGAATTTGGCGCCACGAGCGGAAGGTGCCAGGTTTCTGGTTGAAGAGCCTAGTGCGAGCGGCGCCGTCCAAAACGGTGGGAAGGTAATTGGCCATCACGTACTCGTCTCCCCCTGCGGCCAAAATAGCGGTGGTGTAGATCGACAGGAACTCATCGGGGTTCTTCGTTCCGTCAAATCGCTCAATCAAGGCGGGCTTGAAACGAGCCGGCCAGCGCACCCGCCGAAGGTCGTCGGAGTACGCCGCACAACCGTAGGCCAGAACAGGGGCACGCCTGGGGAGGTCATCGTCAGCGAGGCTTTCGCTGCTGCCAGACTCAAGGTCGAGGCTGCCTTGACGCCCCGACCTCCGGTGAGAGCGGTCATGGCGCCGAGCGCGGGAGTCACCCGGGAGATATCCCAGGCGGTCTTGGACTCTGCGATGCCTAGGCGGGATATCCGGGGAAAGACTCCCTGACCAGCCGTCGTTCGAAGGCGAACTGATGTAGCTTGGTTGACGCAAAACACCACTCGGGACTGCGTCCGTGGGGCGGCGACGAGGTGGAGTCCGAGACACATCCTGGAGTTGTTGGCGAGAAGGTACCTCCCGCAGGGGAGGCGATCGGTGAGCGTGCCGGCGTCAGCACGATGAGTTATTGTCACTTCTCAGGGAATGAGTCCCTGAGCGGCGACTCTGGTGCTGCGGAGGTATGACCTCTCTCGCGGCACGATCAAGCTCGTCGGCCAGAGCACGGTCGAAGAGTTCCGACCTCACCCGGTTTGGATCAGCCATGACTCGGGCGATAGCTCGGAGGTGCTCTCCCGAGGGAGGGAGCCTGGGATGGCCGGACGAGGCGCCGACCTTTTCCTGGTCCTCTCGCCGGAGGGCAGTTATGGCTTGGTTGATGGCGACATGCACCATCCGACGAGCGTCTTCTGTGGTCTGCGGGTCGCGTTCACCCTCCGCCACGCTTATGTCGTGGCTGTCTGCCATGAGGACATGCTGCCCGCGCAGTGGGGGCGAAGGTGAAAACAGGGACGTAGAGTCGTCGCGCTCGGGTTCTGCGTCCGAGCCCACGCTTGAGGAACGTCCCCCGACAGAGCGCGCCATGCTCCTGAGACCTTGATCTCTTTCCTTCGAGTGAGCGAAGCTATCGGGCCCCACGGTGGGCGCCAGCTGTCGACGATCGGGATCGTCTGACCGCAAATATGAAAACAGGGTTAGTGTAAACGGGGAGCCTAAAAAGCGCTGAGCTCAACGATGGATCGGACGTAGGTCGGGGCGAGGTGCCAACGAGCAAGAGACAGCGAGCTATACTGGTTCGAGCCCCCTTGAGGGTAACAGCCCTACTCCAGTCTTCTCCTGAGGTGGAGGAATTCACTATCCCGAAAAGTGAATCGCGGTTCTGACTCGAGCTTGAGCATCTTTGGTGTGTCTAATGGCCTATTGCTGGTATGCTGATGTCCTGTTTCATCACTCTGTTTCAAGGGATTTTATACCCTCGGTAGATTCTTAGGAAACGGCCAGAGAGATTCCCTGAACGTGCATGTCGTGCATTGAAGGCGTGCCGCAACCGTCCCGGATCTGGCGCCCACGTCCGCTTTAACTCTGGGACCTTCGGTCTTGGTAACCGCTGAGTACACGCCGCCCCGAGCCAAGGTCGAGGTCGGCGGGTCGAGACCCCCACCGCCCAAGCTCGAGGTCGTACGTCGCTTAGGTCATGGTCGAGGCCCGTTGCTGCATTGTCCCGAGCTGGGGACCCTGTTGACCATGCGTTGACTTGGCAGAGATTTCTCAGTCCCCGACAACAATGATTACACTTCATTTATTACATCAGTCACTGTAGCCCCATCCTCTGACCTCATTCTTTGCACCATCGTTCAACTCCGCCTGGTCCGCCCGGGAAGTGACCCATATTGGACTGGTTAGGTACAGGACGTCAGGGGGATAAGCTGTCATGCCGTCAGCGAAGCCACGCGCATTTAATGGTTCTGACATGGGTTATCGGGGGAGAAGACTTCAGGGTGAAGCTCCCTATTTCGCCAACGTACACCTTCATGCTTGACCAGCGGTGTACCCCCTGCTCCTTCGACCGACCACATATCCCAGCCGTCCGCCCACCTACTCGCCAGGCCGCCATGTGGCGCGGTCGCCCGGCAGCAGGGCGTGCTCGCCCACCTGCTCGCTAGGCTGCCACGTGGTGCGGTCTCCCGGTGAGAGGGCTTCAACGCTGGGCCCCATCGACAAGGGCGAGAGGGTACCTGGCGCAAAACGCCGACAAGAGCCGGGCCCGCCCCGAGCGCCGCTAGCCTTTTCAGACCTCTTTAATGCTGACGTGCTCCTGGATGGGCCCACCACTTCCGCGCATGCAACCGCTCCAACCCTCTTCGCTTCCGCCGCATTATCTCGGGACCTGAAGCGTCGCGCACTTTCGTCTTTTCACGAACCGCCATCGCAAGAAACCTATTAATACACGCGCCTAGGGCTGACAGTTCACGCTCTTTTTGGACTCCTTCATCTTCTTCCTTTACCGCTCCAACTTCTTTGTCTTCAGCCCTTGCTCTGTTTTAATGGTACAGACTTTCCCTGCTTCAGCTGTCGACGGGGAGAGGTAAATGAGGCTCTCCCGGATCGCCCCCGAAGGCTCTCTTCGACTACGCCGCGGCACCTCCACGCCGCGATGCAAAGCCAGGGAGATCGTCATCTTCTCTTGGGCGCTGTTGGCGGGCTTGGTCCCGCCTTTTTCTGAATTCTTCCTCACCGTCATCTACTTCTACGAAATCCACCATCTTCACCTCACCCCCAACGCCGTCCTTGCCCTCTCCACCTTCGCGTACCTCTGCGAAATGTTCGTGGGGGTGATGCCAAATCTCCCTCTTTTCCGGTATTTCTACACCCTCCGCAGCTCCACCGAGGGTGGGGTCATGGGGAATTGCCATATCCGTCTTCGCGATGGATCTGCCTCCCACTACATCCCCTTCTTGACGAAGACCAACTGGAAGGCGTGGCGGAGCGACTGGCTATACGCTAGTGACGACAGCGGCCTTGACGCCTTGGGGATACCCTCCACACCAGCGGAGGCCAATGAGAACTGGGGCTCACCCGTCGACGAGACGGCGGAGCTCCAGACAATGGTGGCTCCCATCGACCGGCTCCGGGACTCTGGGCTGACCGGGGCACTGGTGGTCTGGGACTTCGTGACCCGAAGAATCAGCTCCCTGCGCCGGCGCGTTCGACCGGCGTGGCAGTATACGGGTGATGACGACATAACCCGTACCTATCCGGGCTGTAAGTTCCTGTTCTTCTCTTCTTCTGATTTCATGTGGTCACCATCAACCGGTAACCCTTTCTCTTTCTTTAGGCGCAGGGAATTTGGACACCCCTTCCATTGCCAAGTGGCTGGTCAGACTGGTCCTGCTAACGCTAGGCGGTTCAGATTTTCCGGTTGGAGCCCAGTCGTTGTGCGATCTAGAGTTCGCAGAACGTCTCTAGATCGTCAAGTCGCTCCTGGCGATGGACTCCACCGGGCCCGCGACGCTGCCGCCTCGCGGCCCTCGACGATCGTGGACCCGCTTGATGGACGATCGGAGATGCGAACAGCGGCCGTCCTCCTCGGACGCCTCGGACTTAAGAGACCCTAAGACCCTTGCGATGACCGAACGGCCGCCGCTTCCAGTTCTGTCGCACCTACGAGCGCAGATGGAACGGGGTCTTCTTCTGCTGCAGCAACGTCTTTAGCTCCTGCCCTGGCGCCAACTTCACCTGCTCCTGCTCCTCCGACGCCGAGAGCCCTCCCCACTGCTCCGCAGGGAGGACTTAACCTTCCTGCATCCTTCTTCCGCTTCCCGACGCTCCCAAGGGCGGCCCTGTAAGCGCACGCAAGGCGCAGCACCGCTGGCCATGGCTGGAGATTCTGCTCGCGGTCCGTCTGGGACCCCAGAGGTGGCTCATGGGGCCGTCGCCGTCGCCAGCACCTTCACCAGCCCTTCATCGAGCGCTCTCGCCGCCCCCGCCTCTCAGCTAGCAGTGCTGCTCATCGAGCTAGGCAGCGTTCATGTCTCGATGGGCACCCTCTTCACGGTGGCCACCCAAAGAAGAAGCGCAGCTTGAGCAGCCAGATGGGGCGATCAAGGCCAAGAGCCGCACAGAGAGGAAAGAGGGCGGCCCTACTCGCCCGGACGGAGGAGGCCGAGGCGGGACAAAAGTGGGCTGAAGATGAACTGCGCTGCTCGCTGCACAACCTCATCGTCATGCTCCGTCCCGTGTACAATCGCATGGTTGAACTGCGGCTCTGGGGTGGAGTTGAGTGATCCATTGGAGTCTTGGCGATCTGAAGCGCCTCGGCGTCACCGCGTCGCCGATGCTCTTGTCGGCCTGCCCGCCGCTTTGTCCGCCTGCTCCGCCAAAGAGGGGTGGGAGGTCGCCGCCGCCCATGGGTGCGTCTTGGCTTTCTTTGCGCCCCACGACGCCTCCTTCGACGCCATGTCCGCCGTGGCCGGCATCGAAGGCAACAAGGCCCAGGCGTAAGCCCGCGTGAGCAAAGCCTCGGAGTACGTGGCAGGGCTGATGACGGTGGAGGACCCCGCCCTTGACGAGGCAATGGCGGAGGAGGAGGTGGGAGATGACCCCGGGCACATCCAAGTCGCCGATGAAGAATGATGGCCCAGGCGGCCCTTCTTCGTTCCCTTCTTTTTTTGCTGTAACCGTGTAGATACACATACACCCTTTAGCAAACTTAATGAAATGGTTATCTTTCGCGCTTACTTGAATGCCTGTTTGTGAATATGTCTGTCCGCGTTTGTTTGCCCAAGTCCCCGAGCGACCAGCTTCCTGATCGTGCCATGATGGGGGTTTAGTCCAAATCGATGCTCCGGCATTCTTTCTGCACTTGCACACGACCGCTACAAGTATGAGCAGAAGTTACGCAAGATACGCAAAAAACTGATCAAAAGATCATAAGTTCCAGTGCGTGGCGGCCTGGCAAGCAGGTGGGCGATCACGCCCTGCTGTCGGGCAAAAACAATGGCATCTTGGGCAACATTGTTTTTACATAGTATTAATCTATGATGGCATCTTTTTCTATGTAATATATTTGAATCATATTTTGAACCTTGTTGCCCAAGATGGTTTAAAGACAATTGCATCAGCCATTACAAATGTTAGAAATACAATCGCAATTGTGAAGTGTAGGATCGAAATATACTAATGTAGCAATCAGAGGGGGGGTGAATGATTGCGCGGAAGCTAAAATCAAATTTTCGATCTTTTCAAACACCCCAATTTAAACTCAAATTGCTTGAAGACCAGTTTACGAAGTTAGAAGACCAGTTACAAAATTGGGAGACCACCTTACGCAGATTGGGAGACCATGAGACCATCTGGCGACGATAGAAAGCACTTGGGCGACGATGAGGACACTTGGGCGACGGTTTGGGCACTTAGGCGACCAATAAATCACTGGCGGCGAGAGGACACTGGGCGACCGGTTTGGGCACTTGGGCGTCGATAAATCACAGGCGGCGAGCAGGACACACAGGCGACCAGTTTGGACACATGGGCGAAGCGAGAGGACACAGGCGACCGGTTTGGGCACTTGGCGAAAGCGGGTTGGGTACTTGGGTGACGAAAAAGCACTTGGACGAGCGAGAGGACATTTGGGCGAGCAGGTTGGTAGGCTGGGTGACCACGTGAACAGTTGGGCGACCACGCGCGCAGTCTGGGCGAGCAGACTAATACATGTTCACTAAAATAGAAATTCCCAAAAATCCAGCCGTTGGATTGATGTGAAATTTTAACTGTCGAAACTAGACTTAATTATGCAGCTAACACAAAAGAATCATGTCAATCGAATTTACGGATCTAAAGTTATATCCTTCGCAAGATGACCAAACCCGGGCAACCACGCGAGCAGTCGGGCGAGCAGGACATCAATCTGGGCGACCACAAATTACAGAAGATCTAACTATTGGATTGATGTGAAATTTGAACTGTAAAAACTAGACTCAATTCCAAAGTGAACAAAAAAAGAATCAGGTCAATCGGATCTACGGATCTAAAGTTATGACCTTTGCAAGATGACTGAAATAATTAGCAATCTAACAGCTGGGCGACCAGACTAGCAATCTGGGCGACCACAAATTACCAAAGATCTACCCATTGGATTGATGTGAAATTTTAAATGTAGAAACTAGATTCAATTATAAATCAAACCCAATAAGAATCAATCCGATCGGATCTACGGATCAAAAGATATTACCTTCGCAAGATGATACCTTTACAAAGAACCGAACTCCGTGATGAACTTCGTGACTGCTGTGATGAACAAAACTTCAAGCGATCGATCAACTATGCCGAAGCCAAGAACTTGTGAGAAAGATCTTTATTTTTGATCTGGTTCTGATACTCAAACAAAAGAGTACAACCCTAAAATCTTGCTCACCATAAACAGGGGACACCTCCTCCTATTTATACAGAGCAGACTCACAGAGATTGACTACAACTCCACTTCCAACATGGAAAGAGTTCGTATCTATCTCAACTTGGCCCAACATGGCCAAAACCAAAACCTTGCACGCATGATCAGCCCACCTGCTGCACATACGTGACTAACTAGCCTTCATGTGCATGTTCTCTAGCCCGAACGTCCCGCATGACATCCTTGACCACCAAGACCTCGATTCCTCCCTGAACCTAGTCCCGAACCTCAGTTCCTCCATGAACCTAGTTCCGGTCCCGTCATCGACCACGTTCGCCCTCGAGCAACACCTGCACATGAATGAACAAAAAACAATTCCGAGCACAAGTCCACGACTTGACTCAAAGTTAATCCATGCAACCACTCACATGAGTGCATTGCATCAAGCAAAACCATTATGCTATCACCAGCATAAACAAACGATCATTTGAACACAAGTCCATGACTTGCCTAAAAAACAGTCCATGCAACCACTCACATGAGTGCATTGCATCAAACAAACTTCATCATACTATCACCAGCATGATAATCATTTCAACATAGCACATGCACAGGCACCACACATACCATAACCAAAATCACTTTACAATGTCAATTTCACCATTCAACCAATTTTTCATCACATGATCTCACAATCTCCCCCTTGATGAAAACATTGGCAACACAATTTGGAAATGAACATTGGCATTCACCTCACAATGGCAACACCGTTTTTAAAAGAAGTAAAGTGATCAAAAGACAGAAAGAGAAATCTCCCCCTACAAAGAAGAACAAAAATCTCCCTCTATCTAAAAAGAAATCTCCCCCTATCAAAAAGAAAGACTCTCCCTAACAGAAAGAAGAAATATGTGTATGAATGTGCAATGAGTGACCAAAAATCTCTCCATTTGACTCCAAACTTCTCCCCCTTTGACAATGGATTCATCAAGATTGCAAAAAGAGAGCAAAAGAGAAACTTCTCCCCTTTTATGTTTGTTGTTTTCTTTTTTTATGTACTGAGCATTATGAATCATGCACAAATGTAACAACTTGATCTCCAAGTCATGCTATCAACAGTACTTGCACCCTCAAATCTACACATAAACAATGTAGAGTAAGCATAACTAGAATCAAGTACTATTAATGATTTTTTGCATGGCATGATCTCCTTTCTCAACAATCTTAAAACCTGAAAACATTGAATTTTTGTGCACTTTATTAATTTGTGCTTTGAAAAACTGATTCATTACTTTGATTGCAACAATAACAATTGCAAGGAATTACATGCACCATCAGCCTTACTTTTCAACCATGCCAAGCAATCACAAGCTTAAGGTTTCATGGTTTCGGTCATACACAACCTCTTCCAATTTCATATCTTAGTGCAATGATAAGCAGTCTCGTAAAGAAAAAGTGCGACAGTACATAACCTTGATCTTGCTTTTATCAACAATCACTTTTTGAGCTTTAGCACTTAACTTTCATATTTAGCACTTTTTCGAGCAGGATCAAGATAGCCAACAAAGTTCAACCATGACAAGATTTAATTCAAGTTGTCATTCCATTTAAAAAGTCATGACATAAACTACACCATATATGTATAAACAGGAAGTTGCAAAGACCTTGTAGCATAAACATGGCGTTAAATGACATATGTGTATGAAATACAATGCTCAGTACTTTTTATTGTTTTTCATTTTTTGTTTTTTTAATTAAGAAACACAAAAAAAAAGTTATGTTACAAAATATTACAAAAACTTCAAAAACTCCCCCACAAAAATATCATCTTAAAAACCTTCTACAAAATTATCACCTGAAGGGAAATATTTTAAAAACAAAAGACTGAAGAACAAACCTCCCAAAAAGGCAGCCGAAAGGAATTTTCACCAATAACCAATAACTCCCCCTCAAATGGATAACCAATGAGATCAACAGAGAGGAGATGATGATATACATGAGTTTGAGTTATCATGGTATGTGCAATTAAGCATAAGCATGAATCATGACAAAAGACAAAGTAGATGAAGAATTATTGCACATGCCTCTTGAAAACCATCTCAAGGGTGAGAACCATCCGAATCTTGATCCCATCTTGCAAAAGACTAAGATCCACTAAGCTTCTGTTCTCCAACCCAATCCTGAAAAACCTACATAGCATGAGAAGATGTCGAGGCCTCGGTACTGGGGTTAGAAATAAAGCATTTGGGAATCCAGTACTGAAACACACGACGAGTAGGCACAACACGAGTATGCTTGTTCACAAAAACAAATTTGCCCTTTCTCGTGTTTCTTTCAACAAAAGATGTTTGCATCACCCTAGGCACAAAATGAGGATGCTTGTTCATAAAATCAGATTTGCTCTTTCCTGTGTTTCTTGCAACAAAAGGTGTTTGCATCATCTTAGGCACAAAATAAGGAGTGAAATGTGTCTTCCTGAAATTAGACCTAGCCTTAGCCTTTTCTTTCTTTTGTTGTTTGGCTAGCCTAAAGCAAAAATCTACTAAATGTCCATCTTTACCACAATGAGTGCAAGTGTACTTAACATGATGTTTAGCTTTAGGAACAGAAGTAACATTTGCATTCACCATAGTAGAAGATAACACACCAGCAGACTTGAAAACAGTTTTCTTAGGCTCATTGACAATTTCGAATTTTCCACTTTTAAGTGTCTTCACAACAGTTGGAGCATGTGATTTATGATGAGCATAAGAATCAAAACCTAAACCTTTGTGATGAGTACTAACTTTTGATTGATCCAAAATCATGTTTAGGTTTTTCTTTCCAGTAGTGAATCGTTCTAAAGATTTTTCCAAGTAATCAACCTTTCGAGAAAAAGTTAAGCAATTATTACATGGAACGTCCACTTTTCCTTTTTGTTTGCGACAAGTTGAACATGAAAGAACCTCATGAGTAAGCATAGCATCTGTCATTTGAGAAACCCTAGCATTTGCATCATGCAACTTCAATTCGATATAGCACATTTAGAACAATGAATTGTATCATGCAAATCAACAGTTGAACGACTAGCTTTTTAACATGTTTCTCATTTTCTTTCTTTTCAGCATTGACTTGTTCTAACAAAGAAACATGTTCTTTCCTAAGCACGAGAAGCTCACTTTGTAAATTAAGTCACATGATTTGCAAGCATCATCATCAGGAATCAAAGATTTAAGTCTAGCAATTTCAGCATTCAAAGATTCCACAAGAACATCATGTTTCTTAACCTTCTTGTCGCGTTTGTCAAGCAATTTTCCAAGACGAACAACAGCAATAGTTAATTCATCGTAAGAAGGTTCTACCTCATTGAAGTCGCTGTCATGATCGTCCTCAGTGAAGCTTTCATCACTCCTAGCCATGAGACACAACCCTGTCAATTCGTGTTTGCTTGGAGTTGTTGTGTCATCTTCACTGCTCTCCGAATCCACATCACTCAAGTTCACTTATTCAAGAGCCGAAAGAACCTGATGAACAACCTTTTTGTTGATGAAGCTATTTTTCTTTTTATTGCTTGGAGAGAACTTCTTCTTCTCTTTTCTTTTGTCATTGTCCTCCTCTCTTGATGATTTACCTGCGAGTTTAGGACAATTTGAACGCATGTGGTTGAGATCACCAACTCATAGCACCTTGGAGGGCCACCACCAACTTTCTTTCTCATTCTCACATTTTACAAGGCTTTATAAAAACGAGAAGAAAGTGATGTCAAGTCTTCTTCTGGAAATTCCTCAATCTATTCATCGGTTAGTGAAGACAAGAAGGACAAGACAAAACTTGAAGAAGCATTATTTTGAGACATGCTAGATTGAGAGGTCAATGCAATTGATTTATAATTAGTCCCCCTAGCAAGAACATCCAATTCATGAGTTTTTAGCTTAGAGAAAAGAACATCTACAGTAAGGTCACTCATGACAGTTGATTCTCTAATGGATGTAACTTTCATCTCCCAAATAGACATGTCCAATGCACCAAGCAATTGTCTAGCATTAGTAGTCTCATCAAAGAAAACTCCAACAGCACGTAAGTTGCTAAGAATCTTATTGAAACGTGCAAAGAAATCATCTAGGGACTCACCAGGCTTCATCTCAAAACGCATGTATTCTTTCTTATATATGTCTTGGCAAACCTCTTTGATAGTGTTAGATCCCTCATGATAATCACAAAGAGATTTCCATACCTCATATGCAGACTTGAGATGGATCACGCGGTCGAAGTCACTTCTTCCCAAACCTTGGATGATCAAATTTCGTGCTCTGCTATTCGCTTCAACCTGTGCTTGATTGGTTTCATTGACTTGATCATTCTCAGGAACTTGATATGGTTTGTACACTTTTTCCCAAATTGCAAAACCCTGAGCTTGAATATATGCCTCCATCTTTGCTTTCCAAAACTGAAAATCAACACCATTGAAAACACAAGATTTTGTCGAGTACCTATCCATTGCTACGGTTTCTAATCACCGGTTAATAATAATTAGACAAACCTTGCTCTGATACCACTTGTAGGATCGAAATATACTAATGTAGCAATCAGAGGGGGGTGAATGATTGCGCAGAAGCTAAAATCAAATTTTTGATCTTTTCAAACACCCCAATTTAAACTCAAATTACTTGAAGACCAGTTTACGAAGTTAGAAGACCAGGTTACAAAATTGGGAGACCACCTCACGCAGTTGGGAGACCCGATGAGCCGTCTGGGCGACGATGAAACACTTAGGCGACGATGGGACACTTGGGCGACCAGTTTGGGCACTTGGGCGACCAATAAATCACTGGGCGACCAGTTTGAGCACTTAGGCGTCGATAAATCACACTGGCGAGCGAGAGGACACTTGGGCGGCGAGAGGACACTTGGGCGACCAGTTTGGGCACTTGGGCGAGCAGTAGGACACTTGGGCGAGCAGGTTGGGTACTTGGGTGACCAGAAAAGCACTTGGGTGAGCAGTAGAACACTTGGGCGAGCAGGTTGGTAGGCTGGGCGACCACGTGAACAGTTGGGCGACCACGCGCGCAGTCTGGACGAGTAGACTGATATATGTTCACTAAAATAGAAATTTCCAAAGATCCAGCCGTTGGATTGATGTGAAATTTAACTGTAGAAACTAGACTTAATTCTGCAACTAACACAAAAATAATCAGGTCAATCGGATCAACGGATCTAAAGTTATGTCCTTCACAAGATGACTGAACCCGGGCGACCACGCGAGCAGTCGGGCGAGCAGGACATCAATCTGGGCGACCACAAATTACAGAAGATCTAACCGTTGGATTGATGTAAAATTTTAACTATAAAAACTAGACTCAATTCCAAAGTTAACAAAAAAAGAATCAGGTCGATCGGATCTACGGATCTAAAGTTATGACCTTCGCAAGATGACTGAAACAATTAGCAATCTAACAGCTGGGCGACCAGACTAGCAATCTGGGCGACCACAAATTACCAAAGATATACCCATTGGATTGATGTGAAATTATAACTGTAGAAACTAGATTCAATTATGAATCAAACCCAATAAGAATCAATCCGATCGGATCTACGGATCAAAAGATATTACCTTCGCAAGATGATACCTTTGCAAAGAACCGAACTCCGTGATGAACTTCGTGACTGCTGTGATGAACAAAACTTCAAGCCATCGATCAACTATGCCGGAGCCAAGAACTTGTGAGAAAGATCTTTATTTTTGATCTGGTTACAATACTCAAACAAAAGAGTACAACCCTAAAATCTTGCTCACCATAAACAGGGGACACCTCCTCCTATTTATACAGAGTAGACTCACAGAGATTGACTACAACTCCACTTCCAACATGGAAAGAGTTCGTATCTATCTCAACTTGGCCCAACATGGCCAAAACCAAAACCTTGCACGCATGATCGGCCCTGCGCGCACATACGTGACTAACCGACCTTCATGTGCATGTTCTCTAGCTCGAGCGCCCCGCATGACATTCTTGACCACCAAGACCTCGATTCCTCCCTGAACCTAGTCCCGAACCTCAGTTCCTCCATGAACCTAGTTCCGGTCCCGTCATCGACCACGTTCGCCCTCGAGCAACACCTGCACATGAATGAACAAAAAACAATTCCGAGCACAAGTCCACGACTTGACTCAAAGTTAATCCATGCAACCACTCACATGAGTGCATTGCATCAAGCAAAACCATTATGCTATCACCAGCATAAACAAACGATCATTTGAACACAAGTCCATGACTTGCCTAAAAAACAGTCCATGCAACCACTCACATGAGTGCATTGCATCAAACAAACTTCATCATACTATCACCAGCATGATAATCATTTCAACATAGCACATGCACAGGCACCACACATGCCATAACCAAAATCACTTTACAATGTCAATTTCACCATTCAACCAATTTTTCATCACATGATCTCACATGAAGAATTCCCCACTATAGTATGAAGAGTTTGAGAAATGTACTTCAGAGTGTGACTTAGATGTGACAAAAGGTCTCTCCTTGGATGTTCCTATGATGTGGAACTCCACATATCTTATGTTGAAGAGTGCAATTTACTATAAAGATGCTTTTGGTAAGCTCTTTCTTCAGAATTTAGGCAAATATAAGAAATGTGCTCTAACTTCGATAATTGGGCTATGGCAGCATCAATATCTGCATGCTTGAAGCCATTTTATGATGCTATTGAGCTATTCTCTAGCACTAAATATCCAATTGCCAATCTATTTTTCAGAAAGTTTTGTCAAATTAAGATTGCAATTGCAGAATGGTGTGACAACTCTGACCCAGTAATTAATTCTACGGAACATTCCATGAAAATTAAATATGACAAGTATTGGGAAAAATCTAACATGGCACTTGTTGTAGCATGCATACTTCTTTGATCCTAGACACAAGAGAAATATGATAGACTATTATGTACCAAAAATTTACCCCGCCACTTATATGTAAGAGATTGATAAATTTACTAAAGTTGTTTATGAGTTGTTCTAAGCTTATGTCTCCGCTTCAAAGAAGATAGTTTATACTACTACAAATGTGCACCAAGTGGGTTCTCAATTTGATGATGTTGATGAGGATGATGAGTTTGACACGTTCTTGCATAGTATTAGTGAATCAAATCATGTTACCAAAACTGAATTGGAAATGTATTTGGAGCAACCTCTAGCATCTATAAAAGACAAGAATTTTAATACCTTGTCATGGTGGAAGGTCAAGCAAACTGAGCTCCCTATTCTCTCCTAGTTTGCTTGTGATGTGCTATCTATTCAAGTGTCGACGGTTACTTCGGAGTCGGCATTTAGTGCTGGTAGACAGGTTGTTGACCCATTTCGTAGCTATTTAGATCCTGATATTGTGCAAGCTTTAATTTGTACAAAAGATCAGACCGTGGCATCAAAAGGTAACTTTTTAGTTTTGCTTGAATAGTTGTTCATCATGTGAGAAAATATTTAATCCTAATCAGTTTTTACTAATCATTCAAGTGGCATCATTGCATCTATCATGATTGAGTTGGATATGGATAGTCTTGAGTGATATTTTGTAAGCTCGATGGAAATGGTTTGCCTTTTTTATCTAACTTTGAAACCATATCGTGCAAATTAAATAAAATTTCAATTTAATATGCTTCTATTTGTCTTCTCAAGAACATTACTATTATTTCATGTTTGTCTTTGTAGTTGGAGGAGCAAGAGGATATCGATGGTACTGATATGGAGAATATGATTGACTGATATGGAGGAAAAATAGCTTGAGAAAAAAAACTGAGTTTTAAAGATTTGGAACTACATGTGTTTGCTACTATGTTGTGATGTGGAACTATATGTCTTTGCTACTATGTTGTGATGTGGAACTATATGTCTTTGCTACTATGTTGTGATGTGGAACTATATGTCTTTGCTACTATGTTGTGATATGGAACTATCTATGTTCGCTATTATACTATGATGTGTTGGCTGGTTTTGAGGTAAACAATGTTTACATACCCTTATTCATACCATGCTCAATATTGGGTAATGTTACTAAGATGTTCTGTGTAACTACAATATCATTCAAAGTTGGTATGTTTGAAACTTTAGATAGATTATGTACTATATTCTTGTGGAATTTTTCACTTTTGTTTCCGTATCCGCTCCATTCTGTTCCGCATCTATTTCCATCACTATCCAACTCTGTATCCGTTTTCAGGGTTTCCGATTTCGTTTCTGTTACCGGTAAAAAATATGGAAACAGAAACAGAACGACCATTTATCGACCGTTTCTGTTCCGTTTTCATCCCTACTCTATTGTATACTCTTGTCTGGTCTTTCGCTCAAATGATTGCCAACATAGCCTTTCGAATCATCCTTAAATTGCTTGCCAATGAACTGATATCAACAAAGTAAGTTGCAAGGTTACCTTTGTTCTGTTATGTGCTGATCTTATGCTGGGCTCCTTGCCTCCTTTTTCTACCCTAGCATTTTAGTTAATTAACTGAATTCTTTATTGGTTGAGGAGTAAGGTAGCTAGGATATTTGTTTCGGTATTGTACTAGTACTGTTCTAGGTTATCCCTATGTTCCGGCATTCTGAAATCTGAATTTCAGTTTATCGAAAAACCGAATTAACCCAACAGAATTTGTTTGGTTAATTCGGTTCGGTTTTCAAATTCGATTCGGTTTGGTTCGGTTTCCAATTTCTAAAAACTGAAATAATTTGAAACCGAAAAAACCGAACTGACAAAACTGAAAATACCGAATGCCCACCCCTAATTCGGACTGTGCAAATTGGCCGACGTGTCAAAGCTGAAGAATAGCTCATATACATGTGCATATGTATATGCATATATGTAGATGTATGTATATATATAATTAAAGTACTAAAAAAGGCACCATGTTCATTTTAAATGGCTAGAAATTGCCGTATTACTCGGAGTAAACAAAGATAGACCTACACTGTTGATTTTTTTTTAAGAACAGACGAGCTGTTAATATATTGAGAAGAGGGGAAGAATAAAAACAAGGTTTTTAAGAGTTACAAGGTACAGGATACTGCACCAAGGAGGATGCCGAGAAAATGAAACGAGTTACAAGAAAAGTTTGCTTGCTAGATAGGGCGGTTTAACAATTTTGAGAGCTGCTTCGCCCCTGCGAACGTCCATGCAGTAGCTTCATCCTTAACCGATTGTAGGATTTCATCATTGATCGCGTACGACGCGCGGAAAACTCTATTGTTAATTTTTGGTGGATCAAGATTTTAACGGTGGGGATTGATTAGATGGTTTAGAAATTATAGCATATACAACTCCACCATGTAAAAGAAACCAAAGGCAACCAGTTTGGATAGATATTTAAGAATCATAACAAATATAGTGCCCTGGTCAGCAAGAGCCTAGCGTGGATCCGCCGACGAAGGTGCCGGTGCCCACGTCACATCAATGAGCATGTGCAATGATCTTGCAGATAGTCGTTGGCGTTGAAACGAAGGTACAAGGAAATCGGTCGAGTACGTAGATTGGTAGGAGAAAAAGATATATACTTCGGATAACTCAATCACAATTATGCTTGTGATTCACATACTGGAATTGATATTGGAAAAGGTATTTAGTTCTAATTAATAAGTAAAGGGGTTTATTGTGCTGCAATCGGATGTATAGAGGTGAGAAACGCAGGACAGGATTTGCAACGTGCACGGGCGGATCCAGCTGATCCCAGAGACGCGCGAACGCGATGGCATCAAACTAAGCAAAGGAACCAAAAGGCAACGGGATTCTGATGGCTACGAAGGTCTTCGCAGTGTCATAAGTCATTAGCTAGATCGGCAAGATAGAAACGAGTGGCGTACGTTGTGAATGCAAAATCAGATTTGCATGACTGTGTATGTAATTAAGAACTCTTCGCCATCTCCAAACAGGCCGTATACCTCTTCTTACGAGTTTGAAAATTGCATATCAATTTTATTTCAATTTCATAGTGTATAGTACACCTAAAAGATTATATATGATCAAAACGGATCGGATAGTTTCTGAGTGATCCAGACAATTTTCTGATACGGATTTTGTTGGCTCGGATATTTGTCGATCAGATAGTATCGGATCAAAAACGAATAGGGATTTTTTCTATCGGATAGGAATACGGATTCGGTAGCTCACTATCTGTCGAATATGAATACGGATACAGATAATCCGGATATTCATCGGCTAGATTATCTGGATATACACACAGGCTGAGTAAAGGCTACTCTTTTGGCGCAAAAAAGGTTTCTGAATTTCAAAATCATTTTTTAAATTTAATTAATCAACAAATGAAGTTTCAATTATTAAAATTAACAGTAAGTCCGGACTTATCTTGCACAAAAAAATGTTTTTAAATAATTCCATTTATGGGTGGATACTTTTGCAAAAAAGGACGAATAGTTCTGCCACTTTAAAAACACTTAGGTAGCATTTGGTTGAGTGGACAAGGGTGAATGGGATATGGTGATCCCTAAATTTGAAATCATCCTTTTGTTTGATTGGGTGGATAGATAGGATATGAATATCCAATTTTTTGGAATATTCCTTCAATATACTGGATAGAGCCATTCCCCAAAAAATGCTGGACGAACTCATCCAGTTTGCTGTATTAAGAGGTGAACTCGTTCAAATTCAAATTTCATCAAAGTGTATTCAGTCAAATTCAATTTTCGGTCAAAATATGGTCAAATTTTATTCAAAAATTCAAATTTTGGTCAAAATTTGGCTAAAAATTCAATTTTCAATGATATTTTGTTCAAAGATTCAAATTTTGTCCAAAAATTTAAATTGTAGTCAAATTTTATCTGAATATTTCAAAAAGTTCAAATTTTATCCAAAAATTCAAATTTTATCCAAAAATTTCAAATCAAAATTAAAAACCTTTATTACAACTAGCTCATAAAATTTCAAACAGAAATTAAAAACCTTTATTACAACTAGCACATCTATTATCATCCATCCACCCAACCAAACAAAAAATTGGCTCATCTCTATTCATCCAACCAAACAGCCACTTGGATGACTCCGTAGATGGCCATATCCCATTCAGACTAGATGGTCATATTCCATCTAACCTTATCCAGAAAACCAAACGCACAATAAATATCCTATACTATGGCCCTGTTTGGATCCATTAGTGCTAATAATTAGTTGGCTAATAGCTAATAACTAGCTAACTATTAGCTGGCTAATTATTAGCAGGGGCTGTTTGGATCCACCTACTAATAAAGTCCACAAAATCAGCTAATTAAGGAGAAATGACCATAATACCCTCTCTTACAGTTACTATACAACATTACTCCCTCCGTCACAGAACAAACTTCACGACACAAAAGCAGATTCACTCAAAAGCAGCAAGACGCTAGCACGGATTCATCATGATCCATATCTTCCACATGAACAAGTACTGACACATGAAAATTTTCCACATGAACAAGTACTGACATGGCATAAGACAATAAGCACCACAGAGCATTCAGTGAATTGGACAAAGTGAAAATCATATTTGACATCGCTGTAAACAAAGCAATTTACAGATCAGGCAGCCTACCAATCCAAAATTACCAAATCAGAGTCTACCAACCATATCGAAGTGTCTGAACCATCTATGCATCTCAGATATCATATTCACCTAAAACATGGACAAGCACGCATCAATGCTTACTCCATTCACCAACCTAGCCGTCCGGGAATGCACCCATCTGTCCATACAAATATCCTCTCACATAGCAAACAAAGCATTAGCAAGATTATCACGGAAGACATTCATGTCTTGATCCTCGTCACCTAAATGAGAATTAGCACCACTTCGTTGCGACGAAGATGCCACCAGGATTGGCATGTAGTTTTCATCATGATCACACATGTCAAAGTCCGCATCCGTCATTGCACTCTCACGAATGAAGTTATGTAGGGCCATGCATGCAAGTATTATTTTGGTTTGTTTTATCATTGGATAACTTGGTAAGTCCAACAAAATCCGCCACTTCATCTTTAAAACTCCAAATGAACGCTCGATGACGTTACGAAGAGATGAATGTAAATAATTGAATACCTCCTTTTTCCCTCTCGGTCTTGGCCCTTGTCGAAACTCTGGTAAATGATACTTGGTCCCCTTGTATGGTGCAAGATAATCCACTCGGTTAGGGTATCCCGAGTCGACAAGATAATATTTCCCTACAAAATAGAACATTTGATATTGTCATCAGTAGAAAATTAAAAGGTTCAGTACGTAACAAAGTGTAATTAGATGGCAACACGTGAGTT
Organism: Guadua angustifolia; assembly: GCA_036346375.1. Taxonomy (NCBI): domain Eukaryota; kingdom Viridiplantae; phylum Streptophyta; class Magnoliopsida; order Poales; family Poaceae; genus Guadua; species Guadua angustifolia. Next base: position 14,778,135 of record CM070513.1, on the reverse strand, counting down.
TACCTGGAGGAGGATGGGGGAACTTATCGCCATATTTGCGTATGGCATCATTGAACACTCTCATGTCATGTACTGATTGTAACATCCCAAAATTTGAGTTTTGGTATGTTTAAAGTCAAAAATAAACCATTTGCATTTTCTTGGAATTAACTGAAGCTTAACATGAATTTTCCAATAATGAAAAGATTTAATTTGAATAATCTATGCATCAAATCAAAGGTTTCCAGTTTTTATTGGGTTCCTTATGCTTCAAGGAATTTTTTTGTATTTTTGGAGATTTTTCTGAATTTATTTGCTATTTATTTGAATTTATTTGCTTTTATTTGAATTTAAGGATTTTTCTAATTCGGAAAATGTTTTAATTTTCCAAAACTCTCCTCGGGCGAATCCATCCGGCCCATCACATCACCGCCTGCCCAGCCCACCTCATGAAAAAACCCTAGCGCGGAGTCCTTGCGCCAAGACGCCGCCTCCCTCGGTTTCAGAGTTTTCCCCGCCTCCCGAGGCTATAAAAGCAGCCGCCGCCCCTTGCCCGAGGTTCGCCACTTCCTCCCGCACACGCCGCTTCCTTCCTCGTCGGCCGAGACGCTGCCACCGCGGAGAACGCCCTCGCCGAAGTGCGCCCCGAGCACCTTCCGTCGCGGTTTTCTTCACCTCCGGTCGTCCTCCGCCGTGATCGGTGGCACCGTCGAGTCCGCCGCGTCGAACTCTCCCAGATCCGCACTTCCTTCCGCCCGATCAGCCGTCCATTCGCCGCGCCGTAGGTCGTCTTCCTCGGCTCCGGTAAGTGCGCCGCCCTTCTCGCCGTCGTCTGCCTTCGCAAGCTCCTGGCCGTCGGATCGTCCGTCAACGCTCCAGATCGCGCCGCGTCCTCCCAGCCGTGAGCATCAACCGTCGCCGTCCGATTCGGAGCCAACGGCCCAGATCTTGCCGCGTGGCCAAACCCTGCACCCGTGCTGCGTCATCGCTTGCGTGGCCGGCGCGTGTGTGCCAAGTCGGCGCCACGTCGACCCTAACCTGCGTGGCGTCGCGTCGGATAGCTCGCCACCTCACCCGAATGTCGCCTCGGTGCACTTGGTTCATCAGTGATCGAGCCAGCGACATGTGGGCCCGCATGTCAGTCGGCATTTATTTTCTTTTTCTGATTTTCCGAAAAACCGAAAACCCCAGCCAATCACAAGCCGACACGTGTCACCCTTACCGAATTTTTCTGATTTTCTCTGAATTAAATCTTCCGAAGGCCCGTTCTCCTTCGTCCGAACTCCGATTGGAGTGATTCAAATTTCTAAATTTTTGTAAAATCGAGCTCTACATTCCAGAGCCATTTATTTTCAAGTTTGAGCTTGTTTTCTTCTCTGTTTTGTATTTATTTGGTTTCGTTGCTTTGTTTTCCGGTAGACGCGAATCCTGAAGGAGCGAACGGAGATTTCGAAGACCAAGACTCAGCATCTGAACAGCAAGGCAAGTCGTAGACCTTTGATCATATTGAACCCATGTTTGCAAAAGTACTTTGTTTTATACAATTGCATGCTATTTGCGTATCAATGCTAGTTTATGGAATTAGCTATTTACCTGATTGAGTATGCCCCTTTGATTATTGAGGTGCCATGTATCCATTGTTAACCATAGGTTGGGACATTATTAGTTGGACATAATCATAGTACCAGCATTGGGTTATCGTAGCTATGCTTAGCCATGCTTAGTTGTCCGATGGGATTCATATCACCTGTGAACTAATGTTAATCTTGACTTAATGAGATATGGAATTGTGGCTGTTGACCACTGTTGTAAAACTTGTTGTACCATGGCAGGGGATGCCATTGGTTTTGGGTTGAACAAAATGTTTCCCTCGGGCAGTTGATCGTGCAATAAAGGAGGTCCGTCTAGCACATTGGGATGTAGTTGTCTTGCTCGAGACAATTTAAGGACTTAATCTTGTGCGCCATTGAACTGGGCCTAACAGGTGCAACCACAAGTCCGGTATGGGACGGACCTAGCTGATTAATTTGCAATGTCCAGACTTGAGTATTGCCGCTTGTTGGTGTGGGACGGGTAGACTCACATGGCTCAAGAGGGGCCCCGAGGGGCTAAACCTTAGAAGGCGATCTTGGGTTTAGACATGCATTGTAAAGGCTTTGTAGTGATCTCTCTGCCGACACACCAAAGGAAGTGTGTTCTTAGCGCTTGGCACTAAGGGATGATCATGTCTTGTGGGTAAAGCTGTACAACCTCTGCAGAGTGTAAACTATTGAATAGCCGTGTCATGGTCATGGACAAGCCCGGGATTTCACACGGGTATAGAGTATTTTCTTGAAATGTGGAATTGTGGGAATGTGAGCGGGAGTTCACTTTGTTGTTTTGTTGTCTCAAGCTATTTGTTGAATTGTGTGGTTGATACATGTTTGAATGATGTAGGGTGATGCCTCGTCATTACATTCATGTTCTCTACCATTGATTTATCGATTATTTAGTATTGTTTTTATCAACATGCTTTCAATCTATTTATTGTATTTCAATTCAAGTTATTGCTTTACGCAAATGAACCATATGACTATCCTTTTGTCAAGCCGTGCATGAATATTGCATCATTTCCCTACGGCTTGTTGAGTACGCTTTGTACTCACGGCTTTATGCCCTTGTTGTTCGATTCTTGAGGAAGGACCGGTAATGAGTATCAAGAGGAGGAGTACTATGAAGACTACGCCGACTAGGAAGGCGTTCCCGCACGATTACGTGGTATGTCGAATGGCCCAAGTTATTTTATTTCATTGCAACCATTTATTTGTTTCTTAAGCCAAGAGGTATTGGTGTATGAACCTTGACCATAAGGTCGTTTGCTTTATTCAATAATAATTTGTTTCTTCTTAGTTATTTCGATGTATGGAATGATATGTCATCTATGTTTCCCTTGTGTGCACTAAGCGTGATCTGGACTAGTGCGGTATACCTGAGGGTTTCGGATTTGCATATCCGGGTCCCGACAGAGATGGTATCAGAGCCATATCGACTGTAGGTCGCTTTCTTAGTTAGCATGGTTTTCAAATTTATTTTCTAAATTAAACCAACAAATTGGTATTCAATAGTTTGTCTCTTCTCATCTTATTCTTAGGTTCTCATTCCTCTCCTTTGCTGAAACATTGCTTGGAAATTTAAATTGATCTTATCCCATTAAACTTCTTGAAAGTCATGGATCTTCTGCAAGGAAATAAATCAAGGGGGACGATGATCAAGCCGTCGAAGAGTATATCCGAGAAGACTACCATATAAGATAAGTTTGTGGTGCTCTATGGTGTTTGAGCATGCCATTCTCTTTTGGTTTAGCTACGTTTAGCCTGCGTATACTAAGATTTTTGTTGCTTGTGTGTCGGGTATGTTGTACACTTGCCTCCAGCACGGTGTTACAACTGTACCTTAAGTTGAAAGCTTTATTTGGTTCTTTATTTTGTAGCCTTTTCGGCTATGTCTTTGGTTGACCTTTGTTCTTGGGTATTACCTTCTTCCCTAGAGGACCTTACCACTTTCCTATTGCTTTTCCCTCTTACCTATTAAACCCTTGTGCTGCATCGCAGATGGTTGACACTAGATTCGAGCCGAGTCGCGATTAGCAATGGATGCCAATGCTAATGCCAGCCAAGCACCCCACCACCACCTCCTCAGAGTGACAAACCGAACTTGGGACATTTCTTGGCAGCTCAGACTCAACTTATGAATACAATGATGCAGAATATGAATAATATGATGAATCAGCAGAATCAGACTGCAGTTGCCCTAGCAAACTTGTTGAACCAACAAAATCAAGTCTGCTTCTTCTTTATTGTCGCCAAGACCTCCTCCGGCTTCGCCCTCGGTCCAAGCTAGCGAGAATTCATGAGGACTCGTCCGCCTACCTTCTCCAACTCCTCGTAACCATTGGATGCAGATGATTGGATTCGCTCCATTGAAAAGAAGCTCGCTATTGCTCGATTAGGCACGATCATGAGAAGGTTCTTTATGCCGCTCATCGGTTTGAAGGCACCGCCATTGAATGGTGGGAGAACTACATTGCCGCCCATGATGACCCTCGGACCATCACTTGGGCGAGTTTTCATTGCTTTTCGCCATTCCCATATCCCCGATGGAAAGGTAGAGATGAAGAAGAATGAGTTCAGGGGGCTTAAAGCAAGAAGGGATGTCGGTGAGTGAATATCTCAATAAGTTCACTCAGCTTGCTCGCTATGCACCAGAAGATGTAGCCTCAGATGATGCTCGTCAGAAGAGGTTCAAGCGTGGGCTCAACCCAGGTTTAAAGGTACAAGTGATTGGCAACGACTATGCAGATTTTCAGCATCTGGTGGATAAAGCTATGCTAATCGAGGAGTCTCGTCGTGAGTTGGAAGAATCCCGCAAGAGGAAGATGATGCATCATGGAGCTCATCAGAGTCATCCGCAGAGAGCCAGGCCCAACGCTCAGCAGGCTGCTCGTTTCACTCCTCTCTCTGCATTCAGGACACCTGCACCAGCACCTCGCCTAGCCCCTTCAGGCAACCCCAACGTCGGCACCAACAGCAATCCGCCTCAGAGGACCAGTAATCCAGCTGCAGGAGTCACATGCTTCAATTGCAATGAGCGTGGTCACTATGCTAATAACTGCCCTAGGAAGCAAGCTGTGACACCTGTTCGTTTCAACTTGGGATCAACACCAGCCAAGACCCCCGCACCAGGAACAGGACGTGGAGCATCCCAGACTCCAAATCAAGCTACTAGGACCCCACCGCTTGTTGGAAGAGGTCGTGTGAATCATGTCACCACTGAAGATGCACAAGCTGCATCAGACGTCATACTAGGTAAGCTCCTAGTCAACTCAGCATCTGCCATGGTTTTGTTTGATTCTGGAGCTACGCATTCGTTTGTTTCTCGGAGTTTTGCTGCAAATCATCACTTAAAGACAAAGCCTCTTAAGACTGTTTTATTGGTGCAATCACCTGGTTCGGATTTGAGTACGAACCAAGGCTGCCCCGAAGTTAAGATATTAATCGGAGGGGTAGAATTCCTAGCCAACCTCATTGTCCTAGATACCAAATCCCTAGATATAATCCTAGGAATGGATTGGCTCTCTAAGAACCAAGCAGTTTTGGATTGTGGAAATAGAGAGATCACATTAACCAGTCCAGATGGAACAAAGCTAAAGTTTCAAGCTACCGTAGATCAGTCCGAAGGAATAAAAGTTTGTAGTGCCAAAGGAATAAGTTTGGAAGATGTGCCAATTGCTAGAGATTTTCCTGATGTGTTTCCAGATGAGTTGCCCGGAATGCCACCGGATAGAGATATAGAGTTCTTGATTAAGCTAGTTCCTGGAACGCCACCCATTTCCAAGAGACCGTATAGGATGCCTGCTAATGAGTTAGCTGAAGTAAAGAAACAGATCAAAGAGTTGCAAGATCAGGGTTTTGTTAGACCAAGTTCTTCGCCATGGGGAGCCCCAGTTCTTCTGGTGGAAAAGAAGGATGGAACTCAGAGGATGTGTGTAGATTATCGTGCTCTAAATGAGGTCACCATTAAGAATAAGTACCCTCTGCCAAGGATTGATGATTTGTTTGACCAGCTTCAAGGAGCAGGAGTATTCTCTAAGATTGACTTGAGGTCCGGTTACCATCAGTTGAAGATCCGTAGAGAGGATATACCCAAAACAGCTTTTGTGACTCGATATGGACAGTATGAGTATACCGTGATGTCTTTTGGTTTGACCAATGCTGTAACATCCCAAAATTTGGGTTTTCAAAAATATTTTGTGAAGTTTAGCTCCCCAAAAATTCGCGATAATTTTCTCGCTTAATTAAAGATTAATTTGGAATTTTCTAAAGTTAAAATAATTTAATTTGATTAATTAATACTTTAATTAAATGCAAATATATTTTATTTAGATTACTTGTGCTTCAAGGACTTTTTGTGTATTTTCTGAGATTTTTCTGAGCTTGTTTGCTATTTTTGGTATTTAATTTGATTCTGCTGCCGTTTGATGAAAATCCAACGCACCAGAAGAGGCCACGTCATCGGTTACTGTAGCGCGTGCGCCAGGTGCTTGATCCGGGTCATTTTCGATCCGTTTCCTATTCAAACTCCTTCCAAATTTATTTTCCTTACTTGGCACGACTTCCCTAGCCTATATAAGAGTCCCTAGACCCCTCCCACGCAGCCCTAATGTCCAGATCATCCCCCAATCCCTATATTTCTTCAGATCAATCTATGCATACCATCCTGCGTCGGCCGAACTTTGCTTCGCGTTCCCCGTCAACTCGTCGACTATTTTCAAGATCCGTCTTCTCCACGGCGTGCTCTATGGTACCCTCTGTTTCCCATCCAAATTTGGTGCAATTTCATCCACGGGATCAAAAGTTACGGCTGCCCAAAGATCAAATCTTGCGGAGCCCATTCTCCTCGTTTTTGCGAGTTTGACCGTGAAATTTTTATGGTAGGCTCCTCTTGATGTCCCCTACACGGTGCTCACCCTAACTCATGGTTTTGCTGGCGGGATTGGCGCAGAAAAATCAATCTTCCCCGATCAGATTGCGTTGCGGACGGCTGAAACTTCGTCGTGCGTTCCCCGTTGATCCAAAAGGTAAAACTCATATCCGTTCACGTCACTTTGTGCCAAATGATCCCAGATAGCTCTCTGTAAAATTTGGTTAAGTTTCATGCAGTACTTTAATAGTTATGACCGTTTGATCTATTAGCTCCGAGAGCCGTTCATCGGCAGTTTGTGATCAATCCGGTGGGTCGCCGCCAAATCCGCCTATATTGTTGAGTTCGTCTCATCGCGTTCTACGTGATGGACACTTCCCCTTTGCTGTTGCATCTACCGAAATTTTTTTATTAAATGCGCCGCCGCCGCCGTCGCCGTAGCGCCCTTTGCCGCCAACCATCTTGGATTGTCGTGACCATGTCACCCTGTCCGTAGGTCCATACCCTACTGTTTTGGCCATTCTTGGAGTTCATTTGATCTCCGGTTGCCGTCAAAGCCATAATCTAGTATCTACCCGTCGTCTTTCGGTTTAGTCCTTTGCATCGGTTCGCGTTTTGGTTCGCCATCCTTGATAAACTTTAATCGCAGAGCCAACCCTAGCGTTCTACCCTATGCCAAGTGTATCCAACCTTGAATCGTTTCGCTCTAACCCGGACTTAACCTTTGGTCCAATTTGTCGTTGCGTCCACGACATGTGTACCCCACGATCGCAAATCAAACATGAGCCATGTCATGACCTCGCTGCCCTACCATTGTACCGATGGTCGCCACCTTGTAATCTCATAAGTGTTCTATTAACGCTTCACCTTCATCGTTAACGTTCCACCGCTAACGTTAAATCGTTAACGCCGTCGTTAACGCCCGTCGTTAACGTTCCATCGCTAACGTTCCACCGATAACGCCCGCCGTTAACGTTCCACCGTTAACGCTTTGCTCTCATCGTATCATTTGTCATCGCATGGGTGCATGCAAGTGAAAGCCCTAATGTGATGTCCTTACCTTTTCTATCGCCTTATTGTGATCTAGCCCATCACGTTGAGTTCAGCCTCGTATTCGGTCATAACCGCCTCATCGTTGTCGAGTTCCGTCCCGATGTAAGACTAATCTCCGGATCGAACCATAGTGGATGTCGATCCCATCCGTCCTTGTCTTATCCTTAAAATCTAATCGCCATTAACCTAGAATTCATTCGTGGTCTTGGTCGATAGACCATTAGCCATATGACATATTCTTGTGCTAGACTTAGTCTATCGGTCTATCTTCCTTTTGGTTGGTATGCTGTTCGATCAACAAAAGTCAACCTCAAGCATCTGCTTAGTTCATGGCGAACTAACGTAACCCGTGGACCCGGTCTATAGATCGAGAGTCCATATGACATCGGCTATCCAATCAAGATAATAACCGAGGAAATATTCTTGGGATATTATTCCTTCTTTCAATGTTATTAATCTTTCTCTTGATGTATTTTCCAAAGCCGTTCTCTTTTGTCTAATCATCGACCTAATCCATTCAAGTTCCTAATTTCATCTAAGCCGTTGTGCCCAATGCTATTCGTTCTTAATTTGGAGTTTACTTGATTTGCCTTTTGAGTTTTGTTGTATTTGTGTTTGTTTATCGTTAGACGCGTTGCCGGAAGTCGCTCTAAGGAGCTAAGAATCAAGCAAGCGGAGATTGAAGATCGAGTATCAAGGATCGAAGATAAAAGAGTAAAGAATAATAAAATTGCAAGGGCCAGGCAAGTTGTGCTTTGACCATATTGATCCCATGTTTTAAAATTATTTCGTTTGAAATTATTGCATGCTAGTTTGAAATAAACTGATTTCAATTAATCTGGGATTAGATAATCAACCTACTTGTTATTGCCACCTTGTCTCTATTATTTGTATGCCATGATTCATTTGTCACCCTAGATTGTGGGTTAATAGTTGGACATTAATAATTTGCCAACATGGGATAATTAGACCGTATGTAGTGTGCTTAGCCCTGCCACGTAGATTTGTCATGATTTTGGAAAAATTAAAGTTAATATTGACTTAATGAGATATGGAACGTGTTTCTGAGAATGTGACATGTGTTATTGAGTGTCGGGACCCGAATTTGCAAATCCGGACCCTCTGTGTTTCAGCACTAGTCCAGGATCACGCTAGTGCACACAGTCTCAACATCGGTACATATCACGTACATATCCAACGAAATAGTAGAGTACTTTTCTTAAATGTAATAAAGAATGGTTGATCGACCTTATGGTCGAATTCTGATGTCGCCTCGCAGGCTTAAAACTTATTAAAATATTCAAAAGCAAATGAAATAAAATAAACTCGTGGCGCCAACCAATTTGCCACAGTAACCGAGTGGGCTCGCTTCCTAGTTAAATCGGCTCCTCCGATACTCCTCCTCTGAAGGGGTTGCTTCTTCTTCAAGCGAAGTTGTGTTGTTGTGGGGTGAGTACTTTGAGCACTCGGCAAGTCATGCATGTAATGCAATTCTAATATTCTACATGCATGGCTTAGTACAAAGGATAGGCTATGGTTCATGAGCAAGACTGAGATTCAAGATAAACAGTAATAGATTGCAAAGCAGTAAAACAGTAGTAGGAATAATAGCTTTCACAAACATTTCAATCGTAAATCATTTCTCCATCCTAAGTCAGGTTCATCATCATCAACCCAAGCATTTTTCCATAAACAATTCATTTTCATAAAAATCTAACCCTTGACCGTAATCACCGAGCGATGCTCAATACCGTGAGCACGGCTATTCAATAGGTTGTACACTCGCAGAGGTTATACACTTTACCCACAAGATACAGTCAAATACCACCAAGGCAAATAACCGTAACGAAGCCTTTCCAAAGTTCCATCTAAACCCAGTACTGCCCGCTAAGGTTTCAACACTGGAGGGACTGGTTACCACACCCAGGGCCCCCCTCTTGCGCCATGTGAGTTCTCATTCCGCTTCTCCGGGCCTCACACCACCACGACAGTACCAAAGAATAGATTTCCCAGTTTACTCAGCTAAGTCCGTCCCATTACGGAGCTTGTGGCTGTATGAGAGACTCAGTTCAAATGCTCGCAAGGTTAAGTCCTTAGTTGACCGAGGCAAGACTAACCAAGTGTGATCTCAATTATCCAAAAACCAATAAAACCAAATCGACCGCCAGATTGCCACTCTTGGCCCACGAAACAATCTTGCCATTTGCCCCGCCTAAATCATTTTCCCACCCGGTTCTTTACCATTGCACCACGTGCCATCATCAACTCAATAACACATGTCTCATTCACAAATCGTGTTCCATATCTCATTAAGTCAATATTTACTTTGGTATTCCAAAATCATGATATGTCCACGTGGGTGGCTAAGCATACTACTTCGGTCTACTCAACCCATGTTGGCAAATTATTAATGTCCAACTATTAATCCATAACCTAGGGTGACAAAGGATTAATGGCCTACAATTATATACGACAAGGTGGCATACAGCAACTAGGCATTTAACTAATCCCAAAATTTATTCAGAGTCATTTCTATCAAATTAGCATGCAATAGTTTAAATCAAAGTAATTTTCTCTAATAGGTTCAACATGATCAAACACAACTTGCCTTGGTTAAGCTCCTGATCATGGTCTAGAAACTGTTCTTGAGTTGGTAGCTCCTCCTCCGAAGCGTCGCACAATTCAACGTCTACGCGAAACGGAAAAGAATGCCAAATAACCACCAAAACAACGAGAAAACAAACTCTAAAAATCAAATAAAATTCACCAATAGATAGATCTCAATTTTATAAATTTTTAGAAATTTGAATCACCTCAATCGGAGTTCGTATGAGGGAGAACAAGCTCTCGGAAGATTTTAAAATCCTGAAAATCAGAAAAATTGGAAATCAATTAATACCCGAATTATTTTTGTAAAGGAAATTCGCATTATTGCATCAGCCTCCACGCGTCGGCTTCCGGTTGGTTCGGCTCACCCAAATGTGACTCACTGACAGCCGGGCCCCACGGCTGCTGACTCGGCAGATGACGCATCAGATGACGCAGCAGATGACGCAGCGCCACGCAATGCCACACCGCGCCACGCAAGCGCCACCTCGGCAATGTTGCCAGCGTGGCCGACACGGGGCGACGAAGCATCACACCACGTCCTCCGGCGGCGCCCACGGCCCTAGGGTCGCCGGCGACCGGCGGCGAAGGTACCTACCGACTCATCTCGACCTCGCGGATCTGGTGACGCGGCTGGCTTCCTCTCTCGGTCACCAGAACAGCGTCGGCGTGGGCGTCTTCCTCGGTGGCGGTGACCTCCCCGGCGATCTTCTTCTCCGTCGGCTCTGCGGTGGAACGGAGGCGCGCACGAGATGCTACGGTCAAAGGCGAAACCGATGCGGCTGGTCCCAAGCTTTGCGGTTGCTCAACGGGGACGAATCGGCGACTTCTTCCTTGCGGTGGCGCTCGGCGTCTTTCTCGAATTCCCGGCAAACGGCGGCGGCTCGAAGGGTCTCACCCTAGGTTTTGGGTTTACGACTTCAGGGCGACCCGGATGCTCCCCTTAAATAGTACACGGTGGCCGGGCAAAGCGGAATTCGGTGGAGAGTTTGCGGCGCATACGGCGGCAGAGTCCGGCTCGGTTACGCGTGGAGACGATGACGCTGGACCGTCCGATCGGCGATCTGCGGCTCCCGTTACTCCTTCCGAATCACAGTCGAATCAAGACAAGAATGGGCCGAGCCCAAGATTGTTCAAGGAATTTCGTGGTTTTTCGATTTAAATTAATCCGAGAAATTCATTTGATTTATTCAAGGCAGTAAAAATACTCTAAAAATTCCAAAAAAAATCTCAAAAATATTTTGAGATATTCTGGACTTAAATAAAATATTTTTGACAAAACTTTATTTTAACTTTTCTTTTTATAATCATTTCTCAAGAAAGGCCAATATATATTAATTCAAAATAATTCAAATAAATCTCAAAAAATCCAAATAAATCCAGAAAATTCACAAAAATCATAAATTGCAATAAAATAATATTTAATAATTGAAAAGTCAAAAATTAGGATGTTACAAACCTCCCCCCTTAACGGAATCTCGACCCCGAGATTTAAGGCTGACTTGAGAATAGGTTTGGGTACTCTGCCTTCAAATCCTTTTCACATTCTCATGCTACTTCGCTCTCTGAATGATTGCTCTACCGAACTCTACAAAGGCGAACAGACTTGTTTCTAGTTCTATGCTCCATCACATCCAAAATTTTGATCAGCTGCTTTTTTTGTAAGCCAAATCCTCTTGCAACTATATTGCTTCTAACGACGTCTGCTCTGTTAGCACTCTGAGGAACTACTTGGGCTGCGATACCTAAAATACATCATAAACTTCTGCTAATGACTAGGGCAACTCCAACCGATACGCAACCTCTCCTCGGCGGCTTAGGATCTTAAATGGCCCGACATACCTAGGTGCGAGTTTCCCTTTGACATGGAACCTTTTCACGCCTTTAAGGGAAGTTACTCTGAGATACACGGAAACATTAGGTTTAAAACTCAATCATGACACGATTGTTGGCATAATTCTTCGCCTGATCGCGATGCTTTCGCCTTTTCCCTAATCATGGCAACTTGTTCCTCGGCCTCCAAATTCTCGTGCCCAAAACACTTGAACGCTCTCCGTTTCATTCCAACTCAACGGGTGCAGCGGACACGACAATATAAGGCTTTAGATGGTGACATCTCTGAGACTAGCCTAGTAATTATTGTTATAATCGAACTCGCATATGGCAAGCATTTCCCTAAGACATGGCGCAAGCTAACGCACAAGCTCTCAACATATCTTCCAAAATCTGATTAACTCTTCCTATCTGACCATCTGTCTATAGATGTTTATTCGGCGCTAAGTTTTAAGCGAGTTCTTATTGCCTCATGTAACTTGTTCTAAAATTCCGAGATATATTGGATACCTCTATCGGACACAATCTCCTTGGGCACCTCATGCAGTCATTCAGATCTGACAACGATCCTTTGAATACGTAGTCTTTAGTGGTACGAGATGAGCAACTTTAGTTTAATCAATCAATAACGATTCCTTCGAATTCATATCCCTTATGATCAATTCACATTAGGAATCTTTTTAATGATTTGCCTCCCATTTCCACTCAGGGATCTACAGTGATTGCAACGAACCTTTAGGTCTCTGACACATATCATATTGAGTATCTTATCCAATAGCTTTGCGTTTTAGTTGAGACCACCAATACCTTTCTTTAGACCTCAATACCTCTTGGTATTTTCTGGATAAATTGAATACCTAAAATCATGGGTTTCCTTAAATATAATCGGCTTAAGATCTTCCTATTCGACACACTAGTTCGTCCTTAAATCCTCATGGTATCATCTACTTAGGATCTTCTTATCCAACACACTAATTCGACCCTAACTCCTTATGTTATCCTAATCGCTCAAAACTCTGTTTTCTTGGCTAAGCCTTTTTCTTTCCTTGACTTGATTTTACATTTTATCACCTTTCGAACTTTCTATAACCTGATCCTCTATTGTTGGTTTTACTTCCGAGGCGGCTATGAAACTTTGTCGAACGATCTCTGATTTCAGCTTCTCAAATCTTTTGCATAATCCGGGTTGATCGCTCATTATCAACATATTTGCATCAGTAGCCTCATAACTCAAACGCCGACTACCACCTTGGCCTTCTTCGAATGCCTATGGATTCCGACTCTAGAATCTTTGATCATTTCCAACCGCTTTTGTTCTATATTAAGGTTTGACTGGGTAAGTATATGATTTATACTCTTATGATTCATATCTATTTCCCGATGAGATAATGACTTCTTATTTTCAAAATCGAGTATTGCTATAGCTAACTCCAAGTCATGCGTAGAGTAATCCTCCTCATGCTGTCTCCATTGCCTTATCGTGTATACAATCAACCTTGCTCCTTTGTGCCGATTCGCATTTCAGATCATATCTAAAAACATCACCGTATATGTTGAAACTGCTCCGTACAGCTGGTAATACTAGCGCAAGTGCTGATATTAACTACTTCTCTAACCTCTGAAAACTCTTGTCATACTCTAGCGTCCATGCAACTTTTTCTCCTTAACAGTCGCATAAGAGGTCTAACTATTGTTGAGAACCCTTCTATGAATCAGCGATAATCATCTTGCCATTCCGAGGACTTCAAATCTAAGTAACGAACTTTGGTTGCTTCCAATGTGACATGACTTCTACTTTGCTTGATGCAATCACCATCTCCTTTAGTAGTCTTTGCGTGTTTAACGGGATTCAATTTTTTTTTCAAGAATCACACTTGTTGATCTTAGCGTACGACTACTGCTCTCGTAATAACTCATCTCAAGGTTCTGCATATTCTTCTGTTGTCTAGGAGTATACTAGAATGTCATCTATATGGCAATCAGAAATTTTTTTTAAATAATCCGTAAACACCTTAGTCATCATGTCCAGGAAGTATGCGGGGGCGTTGGTCAATTCAGGAGATTTAGTCAAAACTCATACTATCCAGATCGCTTAGGGAATACAATCCTATGACTCTTCAATTGATGATATCTGAAGCGAAGTTTTTATCCTGGAGAAATTCCGATTCTCTTCTCAATTGTTCACCCGCGTTGTCGATCCTGATATTGGATATTTGTTTTCGGTCTTTTTCTTCATTTAGAGCATGATTTAGTGTACTCTCCTGATCTTCAAATTTTTTTTCTTTTTGATAAGCAAAAGCTCTCATGGTGACACACCAAGTCTTCTCAACACTCTTCAAAATGCTTTTCCATCTCTGACTAGTTCCTTAGTAAACTTTTGACATAATCTTCTCACTATTGGTGTCGTACCAAACACTACTTCGCTTATAACTTGATCTCTTAATATGATGGCATACTAGGTAATTTTTTTGGAAAGGATATCAATGTATTTTCTGATGACTGACACATCGTCTAATTATCAAATTCACACTATTATCCATCAGCTGGCTAACACAAGCTATCATCACTTGAAATATTTTTCTTTTCACAATCAGGGTTTTAAATCGACATACCCTCCACAAAAATAGCCTTATGCTTTGAGCATCCATCTAATTCCAAGATAACGTCAAAGGTCTAAGTATCTAGTCTCATTATGCTTTGCTTGGAACTCTACCCTCTCAATAAGCACTGAATTCTCAATATCCTGGGATAAATCTAGTACAGCTAAGCACTTGTTGACAACGACAAATCCTCCGGTTAACAAGCTCAAGCTGGGTACCACTAGACTAACCACCATTACACCTGTGTTATTCTCAGGTGATCCATAAACTCAGGAATACTCTTAGAGAAACATCTAACTCATTCTTTTTCCTTCATTGCTCTTTATTTCAATACTCCGTATACCAATGTATCAACTACTTCTACTTCATTTCTTTCGACAAGGAAACCTTTACACGGAATTCATCACTAATCTCTTTACCTTGCAAATAGGGTTACGATATTGTCCTAAGTGAACTCATGGCTCCTAACTTCCTTGATTTATCCTTGACGCTAGGGCTTCAATAGGGATAGAGTTGGTATTGACTTGAACTGACACGATTACTTTTGAGGGCACTTATTGGCAAAATGCTTAGGTGTGTGGCAAATATTGCGTAATCTAGGGTGAATTTTTCTCTTGAGCATTTCGATGATGGGAAGAGTATCTTTACCTAGACGCCTTTTCCTCAATTGATTCTCTCGGCAAATTTCTCTCGCAATTTCACCGCCGCTCTTGGCGTTATGTATCGGACTAAGGTACTTCCAGATGTACGTGGTTGTAGGAATTATTTGTTCTCTCTGTGAGCATCGGTTAGCGTAATGACCTTTTGGCAACAATTGTAGCATTCAATCTTTGCTCTTCTTGTGATTCATTACTTCTCGATTCGCAACACCTCCCTAGTAAAACAATCTTCATCATACAAGGGACCCATCATGGGTGATGGCCACCTCTTGGTTTCTTGGCTAAGGTCGATAGGTTTAGAAGGGTGCATTTTATTTCTTCACACCAATACGTCGCGATCTTCCGACTTGTCTAGTTGATAGCACTTCAAAGAATATCGCCTAGATCTCGAAAAAGGTATAGGGTAGCATTCTTCTCCTAATTCACTATGACCATACCATTCCTTGGTGTAGCTCAGAGATCATGAAAGGCAAGAATAAATTCCTCCAAGGATTTTACGGGGCTTCTTGGTTGTACGATAGCCTATCCACTATTCAATGGCTACTCCTCGAATGGCGGTATGAAGCATGTAAGACCTCCTTATCACTTCTGCACTGAGCTAGGAGTAGCTTCCTCTCAATAGTCTCGAGCCAATCCTCTACTTCTAAAGGTGAAACATTTCCTTAGAACGTTGGTGGATGAGTCTTTATGAATTCTAATCACCTTGAATCTACACAGGGATCACTAATAACAGTTCAAGATGCTTTGCTGACATTAGCTTGGTTAGTCCTATTCGGTATTTGCTTTATCATTGCTAGTATCAGCTTGGTTTGAGTAGCCAAAAACTCTGCATATCTATTGGTATCGACGGTTGAAAAATTGATCCATCCTTAGAGTTTCTATTGAGTTGGCTCTCACTGGCTTTATTGCTATCACTAGTCCGAACAAATGCGCTTGGTTACCTCAAAGGGGTTAGGGAAGATGGACAATAGCATAGGTAAGGAGTAAGAATCCTAACACAGGGAAGATAGGTTTAACCCAATAACTTACGCAATCAATATTAATAACTTGGTATGGTTGCTTATATAAGCCTAAAAGCTTTGCAACACATATTGCACACCCAGCAACAAGAAGAACCGATTCAACCTATACACACAAAACTACCGTCTACGTGGGCGACACTCCTATCTTAGAAAACGCGACTCCCACACATGAGTCTCAACTGGCTATTTGAAGCACTGAGCCTTCTAACTCTTGACACTCTTCATTGTTCCGCTCTTCCATGAGCTTGATGATTCTTTCCTTCATGGTCGGTATGGTAGCAGTAGGCACTTGATGACATCTCCTAAAGTGTGGTATATCGTTTTTCTACTTTAAGATAACTTAGGTAAGATTTTAACTCAATTCAGCAGAGGTAAGAGAAAGAGATTTCAGCGAGGGACAAGGAAGAATTTTTGGTAAGGGCAGAGATAGAAGAATGAGATAAGTCAAGAACACATTATTCTTCTAGGTTGGGTCTTTTATTTTAGAAAATAATTTTGAAGGACCTATAGGGACGACCAACAATCTAAGGCCAAGACCTACAGTCAGTATGGCTCTGATACCACCTCTGTCGGGACCCGAATTTGCAAATCCGGACCCTCTGTGTTTCAGCACTAGTCCAGGATCACGCTAGTGCACACAGTCTCAACATCGGTACATATCACAGACATATCCAACGAAATAGTAGAGTACTTTTCTTAAATGTAATAAAGAAATGGTTGATCGACCTTATGGTCGAGTTACTGATGTCGCCTCAGGCTTAAAACTTATTAAAATATTCAAAAGCAAATGAAATAAAATAAACTCGTGGCGCCAACCAATTTGCCACAGTAACGAGTGGGCTCGCTCCCTAGTTAAATCGGCTCCTCGATACTCCTCCTCCGAGCAGGGTTGCTTCTTCTTCAAGCTGAAGTTGTGTTGTTGTGGGGTGAGTACTTTGAGCACTCAAAGCAAGTCATGCATGTAATGCAATTCTAATATTCTACATGCATGGCTTAGTACAAAGGATAGGCTATGGTTCATGAGCGATCAAAGATTCAAGATAAGCAAGAATAGATTGCAAAGCAAGAAACAAGAGTAGGAATAATAGCTTTCACAAACATTTCAATCGTAAATCATTTCTCCATCCTAAGTCAGTTCATCATCATCAACCCAAGCATTTTTCCATAAACAATTCATTTTCATAAAAATCTAACCCTTGATCAGTAATCATGAAGCGATGCTCAATACCGTGAGCACGGCTATTCGAATAGGTTGTACACTCTGCAGAGGTTATACACTTTACCCACAAGATACGATCAAATACCACCAAGGCAAATAACCGTGAACGAAGCCTTTCCAAAGTTCCATCTAAACCCGATCTTGCCCGCTAAGGTTTCAACCTTTGGGACTGGTTACCACACCCAGGGCCCCCCTCTTGCGCCATGTGAGTTCTCATTCCGCTTCTCCGGGCCTCACACCACCACGACAGTACCAAAGAATAGATTTCCCAGTTTACTCAGCTAAGTCCGTCCCATTACGGAGCTTGTGGCTGTATGAGAGACTCAGTTCAAATGCTCGCAAGGTTAAGTCCTTAGTTGACCGAGGCAAGACTAACCAAGTGTGATCTCAATTATCCAAAAACCAATAAAAACCAAATACGACCGCCCAGTTGCCACTCTTGGCCCACCAGAAACAATCTTGCCATTTGCCCCAGTCTAAATCATTTTCCCACCCCGGTTCTTTACCATTGCACCACGTGCCATCATCAACTCAATAACACATGTCTCATTCACAAATCGTGTTCCATATCTCATTAAGTCAATATTTACTTTGGTATTCCAAAATCATGATATGTCCACGTGGCAGGGCTAAGCATACTACTTCGGTCTACTCAACCCATGTTGGCAAATTATTAATGTCCAACTATTAATCCATAACCTAGGGTGACAAAGGATTAATGGCCTACAATTATATACGACAAGGTGGCATACTGACAACTAGGCATTTAACTAATCCCAAAATTTATTCAGAGTCATTTCTATCAAATTAGCATGCAATAGTTTAAATCAAAGTAATTTTCTCTAATAGGTTCAACATGATCAAACACAACTTGCCTTGGTTAAGCTCCTGATCATGGTCTAGAAACTGTTCTTGAGTTGGTAGCTCCTCCTCCGAAGCGTCGCACAATTCAACGTCTACGCGAAACGGAAAAGAATGCCAAATAACCACCAAAACAATGAGAAAACAAACTCTAAAAATCAAATAAAATTCACCAATAGATAGATCTCAATTTTATAAATTTTAGAAATTTGAATCACCTCAATCGGAGTTCGTATGAGGAGAACAAGCTCTCGGAAGATTTTAAAATCTCGAAAATCAGAAAAATTGGAAATCAATTAATACCCAATTATTTTTGTAAAGGAAATTCGCATTATTGCATCAGCCTCCACGCGTCGGCTTCCGGTTGGTTCGGCTCACCCAAATGTGACTCATCGACAGTAGGGCCCCACGGTCCGACTCGGCAGATGACGATCGATGACGCAGCAGATGACGCAGCGCCACGCAATGCCACACCGCGCCACGCAAGCGCCACCTCGGCAATGTTGCCAGCGTGGCCGACACGGGGCGACGAAGCATCACACCACGTCCTCCGGCGGCGCCCACGGCCCTAGGGTCGCCGGCGACCGGCGGCGAAGGTACCTACCGACTCATCTCGACCTCGCGGATCTGGTGACGCGGCTGGCTTCCTCTCTCGGTCACCAGAACAGCGTCGGCGTGGGCGTCTTCCTCGGTGGCGGTGACCTCCCCGGCGATCTTCTTCTCCGTCGGCTCTGCGGTGGAACGGAGGCGCGCACGAGATGCTACGGTCAAAGGCGAAACCGATGCGGCTGGTCCCAAGCTTTGCGGTTGCTCAACGGGGACGAATCGGCGACTTCTTCCTTGCGGTGGCGCTCGGCGTCTTTCTCGAATTCCCGGCAAACGGCGGCGGCTCGAAGGGTCTCACCCTAGGTTTTGGGTTTACGACTTCAGGGCGACCCGGATGCTCCCCTTAAATAGTACACGGTGGCCGGGCAAAGCGGAATTCGGTGGAGAGTTTGCGGCGCATACGGCGGCAGAGTCCGGCTCGGTTACGCGTGGAGACGATGACGCTGGACCGTCCGATCGGCGATCTGCGGCTCCCGTTACTCCTTCCGAATCACAGTCGAATCAAGACAAGAATGGGCCGAGCCCGAGATCGCTCAAGGAATTTCCAGGGTTTTTCGATTTAAATTAATCCGAGAAATTCATTTGATTTATTCAAGGCAGTAAAAATACTCTAAAAATTCCAAAAAAAATCTCAAAAATATTTTGAGATATTCTGGACTTAAATAAAATATTTTTGACAAAACTTTATTTTAACTTTTCTTTTTATAATCATTTCTCAAGAAAGGCCAATATATATTAATTCAAAATAATTCAAATAAATCTCAGAAAATCCAAATAAATCCAGAAAATTCACAAAAATCATAAATTGCAATAAAATAATATTTAATAATTGAAAAGTCAAAAATTAGGATGTTACATTGAGTTGATGATAGCACGTGGTGCAAGGTAAAGGACTGGGGTGGGAAAGTGATTTAGACTGAGGCAAGTGGCAAGATTGTTTTCGGTGGGCCAAGAGTGGCGATTGGGCGGTCGTATTTGGTATTATGACATGTTGATGTGATGAACTTTTGATTAGTCTTGCCTCGGTCAACTAAGGACTTAACCTTGCGAGCCTTTGACTGAGTCTTTCATACAACCACAAGTTAGAATGGGACGGACCTAGTGAGTAAACTGTGAAATCTATTCTTTGGTCTTTGTCGTGGTGGTGTGAGGCCGGAGAAGCGGAATGAGAACTCACATGGCGCAAGAGGGGGCCCCTGGTGTGGTAACCAGTCCCTCGGTGTTGAAACCTTAGCGGGCGTCTTGAGTTTAGATGAAACTTTGGAAAGGCTTTGTTATGATCGCTCATTCGCATACTCTTGTATGGCGATTCACTACCGACGTGGTGAGTTGATTATATCTTGTGGGTAAAGTGTATAACCTCTGCAGAGTGTAAAACTATTGAATAGCCGTGCTCACGGTATTGAGCATTGCTCGGGATTACAATCAAGGGTTAGATTTTTATAAAAATGATTTGGGAATGTGGATAACGTGATATGGAACTTGGTTAAGGATGAGAAATGCTTCACTTGAGAATGATTGCGAAATTTATTATTGGTATTACTTGTTTTATCTTTTCTATCTATTTATGATTAATTGTGAATCTTTGCTTTATTGCAAAAGAACCATTCACCATTCCTTTGGAATAAGCCATGCATGTAGTAATAGAAGCGCATTACATGCATGACTTGTTGAGTACGGTTGTGTACTCACCCTTGCTTTAACAAAACATCACCAGTTGAGGAGAAGTCTTTGTCTTGAAGAAGGAGAAGTTCGCAAGAAGGCGATTATCTAGGAGTCGAACCCTGTCGGATGCCTCGTGGTATATTGGAGGGTTCACCGAGCGTTCTTCGTTCATTGCTACTTATTTGGAGTTGAAGCCGTCAAGGCCTCACATGTGTAAGGTTGACCTTAAGGTCGCCCAATAGTTTATATTTTACAATTGTGTTACTTTTATTATTCCGCTGCGTATGATTGTGATATTCATCTATGTTGAGGCTGTGTGCACTAGCGTGATCTGGACTAGTCACGAGAATACCTGAGGGTCCGGATTTGCACATTCGGGTCCCGACAGAGGTGGTATCGAGCCATCTTGTTGTAGGTCTTGACCCTAGATAGATTGGCCGTTCTTTAGGAACTTCAAAATTATTTTCTAAAAGAAAATTTTAACTTGAAAGAATGATAAGTTCTTGACTTGTCTTATTCTTCTATTCTTTCCTCCGCTGAAAATTTCTATCTTTCCCGTTGTTTTAAATGAAGATCTTATCGAGTTACTCCAAATAGCTATCGTTGTTTCACACTTAAGGAGAAAGCGCTGGGTGTCGCCCCAACTCAAGATCGTGAAGACAAGAATCGTCGAACTCAAGAAAGGTGGATCGATGAAGTGTTCGAAGCTAGAAGAACCGGTGCTTTCAGAGCAGTTGAGACTCATGTGTGAGAGTCGCGTCTGTCTAAGATAAGTGTTACCCTCTTATATGGTAGATTATTGTGTTTTCGAGTTAATTTGGTTTTCCTTGTTTCTTTGAGTGTGCGTTATGCGTTCTGAGCTTTTAGGCTTGGATAAGCAACCATACCAAGTTATTAATAATGTTTGTATAAGTTTTTGGGTTAAACCTGTCCCCCAAGCATGAAGCGTGAGATTGCTGAATATGTCGCTCTGTGTGATGTCTGCCAAAAGGTTAAAGCAGAGCATCGAGAGGCAAGAGGATTGCTTGACCATTGAAGATTCCAGAGTGGAAGTGGGAAGAAATTGGTATGGACTTTATTCGGACTTCCTAAGACCCAAGCGAGTTATGATTCGATCCGGGTAATAGTGGATCGATTGACTAAGGTAGCTCACTTTGTTCGATTAAGACTACCTACAGGAGATAAATTGGCGAATTATATATGTCAAGGATTGTCGGTCTTCATGGAGTGCCTAAGAAGATTGTCTCCGATAGAGGAACCCGTTTACCTCTCGTTTTTGGCGAGTTTGCATGAAGCTATGGGAACTCATCTCAGATTCAAGATCTTGCTTATCACCCTCAAACCGATGGATGACAGAGCGAGTGAACAGATTCTTGAAGATATGTTAAGAGCCTGTGCCCTAACCTATGGTGCAAAATGGGACAAGTGTTTGCCCTATGCAGAGTTTTCTTACAACAATAGTTATCAGGCCAGCCTGCAAATGTCTCCTTTTGAAGCCTTATATGGAAGAAAGTGCAGAACCTCTCTTAATTGGAAAGAGACGGAGAAAGAGCAGTTATTTGGTCTGCCATCTTGCAAGAAGTCAAGAGCAAGTGCAGTTAATCAGAGATAAGTTAAAGATAGCTCAAAGCAGACAGAAGAGTTATGCAGATAATCGTCGCCGAGATTTGAGTTTCGAGCCCAATGATTATGTGTATCTTAGAGTCACACCTCTTAAAGGAGTTAAGAGATTTCAAGTAAAAGGGAAACTTGCCCCTAGATATGTTGGACCGTTCAAAGTCTTGGAACGAAGAGGAGAAGTTGCTTACAAGCTTGAATTGCCTCAGTCCTTCGCTGGAATCCATGATGTGTTCCATGTGTCCCAGTTGAAGAAGTGCCTGCGAGTGCCAGAAGAGCAGATGCCGGTTGAAGCTATCGATTTGCAAGAGGATCTCACATACAAGGAGCAGCCAATGAAGATATGGATGTTGCAGAGCGCATCACGAGAAGCAAGATCATCCGTTTTTGCAAAGTCCAATGGAGCAATCATTGAAGAGGAAGCCACTTGGGAGGCGAGAAGAGGATCTGAAGTCGAGTTTCCCACCTATAATCTAGCGGCCGAATCTCGGGTCGAGATTCAATTAAGGGGAGGTTTGTAACATCCCAAAATTTGAGTTTTGGTATGTTTAAAGTCAAAAATAAACCATTTGCATTTTCTTGGAATTAACTGAAGCTTAACATGAATTTTCCAATAATGAAAAGATTTAATTTGAATAATCTATGGATCAAATCAAAGGTTTCCAGTTTTTATTGGGTTCCTTGTGCTTCAAGGAATTTTTCTGTATTTTTGGAGATTTTTCTGAATTTATTTGCTATTTATTTGAATTTCTGGGATTTTTCTAATTCGGAAAATGTTTTAATTTTCCAAAACTCTCCTCGGGCGAATCCATCCCGGCCCATCACGTTCACCGCTTGCCCAGCCCACCTCGCTTGAAAAAACCCTAGCCGCCGAGTCCTTGCGCCAAGACGCCTCCTCGGTTTAGAGTTTTCCCCGCCTCGAGGCTATAAAGCGCCGCCGCCCTTGCCGAGGTTCGCCACTTCCTCCCGACACGCCGCTTCCTTCCTCGTCGCCGAGACGCTGCCATCTGGAGAACGCCCTCGCCGAAGTCTTGCTGCCCCCGAGCACCTTCCGTCGCGGTTTCTTCACCTCCGGTCGTTCTCCGCCGTGATCGGTGCACCGCCGAGTCCGCTGCGTCGAACTCTCCCAGATCCGCACTTCCCTCCACCCGATCGGCCGTCCATTCGCCGCGTGGGTCGTCTTCCTCGGCTCCGTAAGTCGCCGCCCTTCTCGCCGTCGTCGCGCCATAAGCTCTGGCCGTCGGATCGTCGTCAACGCTCAGATCGCGCGCGTCCTCTACCGTGAGCATCAACCGTCGCCGTCCGATTCGGAGCCAGCGGCCCAGATCTTGCAGCGTGGCCAAACCTCTGCACCCGTCTTTGCGTCATCGCTTGCGTGGCCGCCGCGTGTGTGCCAAGTCGGCGCCCACGTCAGCCCTAGCTTCTGCGTGGCGTCCGCGTCAGCATAGCTCGCCACCTCACCCGAATGTCGCCTCGGTGCACTTGGTTCACCGTGGACCGAGCCACTGACATGTGGGCCCCGCATGTCAGTCGGCATTTATTTTCTTTTCTGATTTTCCAAAACCGAAAACCCCAGCCAATCACAAGCCGACACGTGTCACCCTTACCGAATTTTTCTGATTTTCTCTGAATTAAATCTTAGAAGGCCGTTCTCCTTCGTCCAGAACTCCGATTGGAGTGATTCAAATTTCTAAATTTTTGTAAAATCGAGCTCTACATTCCAGAGCCATTTATTTTCAAGTTTGAGCTTGTTTTCTTCTCTGTTTTGTATTTATTTGGTTTCGTTGCTTTGTTTTCCGGTGACGCTGAATCTGAAGGAGCGAACGGAGATTTCAAGACCAAGACTCGGCATCTGAACAGCAAGGCAAGTCGTAGACCTTTGATCATATTGAACCCATGTTTGCAAAAGTACTTTGTTTTATACAATTGCATGCTATTTGCGTATCAATGCTAGTTTATGGAATTAGCTATTTACGATTGAGTATGCCCTTTGATTATTGAGGTGCCATGTATCCATTGTTAACCATAGGTTGGGACATTATTAGTTGGACATAATCATAGTACCAAACATTGGGTTATCGTAGCTATGCTTAGCCATGCTTAGTTGTCCGATGGGATTCATATCACCGTGAACTAATGTTAATCTTGACTTAATGAGATATGGAATTGTGGTCATTGACCCTTGTTGTAAAACTTGTTGTACCATGGCGGGGATGCCATTGGTTTTGGGTTGAACAAAATGTTTCCCTCGGGCGCTTGATCGTGCGATAAAGGAGGTCTTTGTCTAGCACATTGGGATGTGGTTGTCTTGCACGAGACAATTTAAGGACTTAATCTTGTGCGCCATTGAACTGGGCCTAACCGTGCAACCACAAGTCCGGTATGGGACGGACCTAGCTGATTAATTTGCAATGTCCAGACTTGAGTATTGCCAGTTGTTGGTGTGGGACGGGTAGACTCACATGGCTCAAGAGGGGCCCCGAGGGCTAAACCTTAGAGGGCGATCTTGGGTTTAGACATGCATTGTAAAGGCTTTGTAGTGATCTCTCTGCCGACACACCAAAGGAAGTGTGTTCTTAGCGCTTGGCACTAAGGGATGATCATGTCTTGTGGGTAAAGCCGTACAACCTCTGCGAGTGTAAACTATTGAATAGCGTGTCGCGGTCATGGACAAGCCCGGGATTTCACACGGGGTATAGAGTATTTTCTTGAAATGTGGAATTGTGGGAATGTGAACGGGGAGTTCACTGTTGTTTTGTTGTCTCAAGCTATACTGTTGAATTGTGTGGTTGATACATGTTTGAATGATGTAGGGTGATGCCTCGTCATTACATTCATATTCTCTACCATTGATTTATCGATTATTTAGTATTGTTTTTATCAACATGCTTTCAATCTATTTATTGTATTTCAATTCAAGTTATTGCTTTCTGCAAATGAACCATATGACTATCCTTTTGTCAAGCCGTGCATGAATATTGCATCATTTCCCTACGGCTTGTTGAGTACGTTTTGTACTCACGGCTTTATGCCTTGTTGTTCGATTCTTGAGGAAGGACGGGTAATGAGTATCAAGAGGAGGAGTACTATGAAGACTACGCCGACTAGGAAGGCGTTTCCCCAGACGATTGCCTGTGGCATGTCGAATGGCCCAAGTTATTTTATTTCCGCTGCAACCATTTATTTGTTTCTTAAGCCAAGAGGTATTGGTGTATGAACCTTGACCATAAGGTCGTTTGCTTTATTCAATAATAATTTGTTTCTTCTTAGTTATTTCGATGTATGGAATGATATGTCATCTATGTTTCCTTGTGTACACTAGCGTGATCTGGACTAGTGCGTATATACAGAGGGTTTGGATTGCATATCCGGGTCCCGACAACGATCTGGCCATCCCATAGCGACAAGGTGAACCTCATGTCAAAGTCACAAATGGCCAGTACATTTTGAGAGGAATATCCATGGCGGCCGACATGTTGAAGGACCTTTGAAGCTGGCACAACAACAGGTACATGCGTCCCATCTATTGCTCCAATGCAATTATCAAAATGTGGTGAAAAATGAGGAGCTTGTAGTCTAGGATGCACCGTCCTAAATTCTAGATCTCTTGGTTTGATGATATCTGCCGAGAGCAAATAGACACTATGCAACACTTCTTCAAATTTCCGACTAACCGTCTCGGTTGACCGCTCAAAACGATTTTCAGCTTGTCTAATAGATTGCGGGGCACCAATGATCCATAAAAACATGTCTAAAGCCTCTATAGACTCCATCTTCTTTGTTGACTTCAAACCATATGATGATACTAGCAAATTATGGAGACTATATAAAAGTTCCCTAGTCATCCTAAACATGTTGAAGCAGGAGGTTGGATTGCTAATAGTTATCATGACCCAATCATATCCTGACAGTTCAGGTTCCCTCACTTTGGATTTGTTCATGAAAGTGTCGAAATAGTACATACCAAATATGCATGTCAAGGCACCATAGTGTTGATTCATCTCCACTGTGTTCATTGCAATCGCAAATGTTTCATCGTCATCATCACTTGATGAAAAGTCCATCTACAAACAATACAAATATCAAAGCGTTCGAAACTCTGGTATGAATATGAAACTATGAATAATGATGTGGACTATCAATATGAAACCTAGATAATATGAAACTATCAATAATGTAATTATGTAAACCTCTCAGAAAACAGGAAACAGGATGAAACTTTGTAGCGTTTCACCATAAATGTATAGCAAAGTTAACTCAAGCAGCAACAGAATAGAACCCAACAATATATAAGTAAATACTAGCATCAGAAATTCAGGATGCACCAGTTCAAAAGCCAATTCTGGTTTTAGGACATCAACATAGATAGACAACTAGACACAGATCACTAATAACCTAGTGAATGTTCTTCTCCTGGCACCATCTCTTCAACCAATGAAGCCTTTCTTCTTTGGTGGTAATGGTCATGAAAATATCACGATTTGCAGCTTTCACAAATAGTTGTGTAGCCATGAAATGCTCGGTGCTTCCTTCCGTCGCCCCACTTTCCACAGCCAATCGCATTGCTTCCTTAATAGACTCTGTCCTCAATTCCCCTTGCATCACCTTTCGGGCCATAGCATTAGTGGTCTGGATACTTTCCCAAATTCCCTTCATAATCTTTACCATAGGACTCTTTGTTTTCTTCATCGGACTAGTGGCACAAGTACTAGTACTACTAGACCTCTTCTTACTACTTGTACTCATAGGACTCTCATCATATCCATCCCCGACATCACCTTCGTTGCCTTCATCAGCTTCGTCGACAATGTGTTCGCCAGGAATACATGAGGACGACCCATCCACAGCAATATGCTCAAACATGAACTCTAGGTGATCTAGGCACTCCGGGGGGCCATACCTGAGCTTCTTCCATTCAGAATGACCCTGCAAAACAAATAGAATGGGCATTAATCAACAAGTCCAATTGCACATATACAGTGATCAAGTACTGTTCTTAATGGGTGGACAAGTACCTTTGTGTGATCTTTCCAAAACTTGTCATCAGCCACCACCGTTCCATTTGCTCGGCCAAGTCCAGTTTGTTTATTCAGCCACAACCAAAAGGAAAACAACCCCTTAAGTTGATCCCATCTATTTTTCAGCTGAGTTTTCGAGTGTTTTAACCCCGTGCTTAAATAGTACTTCTCAGCTATGTTCTTGTACGCTCTAGCAGTCATCAAACCATTACTTCTATTCCCAGCCTTAATTTCTTCAACACAAATGTCACAGAACACAAAAGTATTGTCCGAAGTCCAATTAGCCTTGTCAAATGCCTCCTCCCTCTATTGCAGATTTGGCATATAAAAGAACATTTAGAAAGAAATAAATGACTGTGATTTTGCAAATTGCGCAGGAAAACAATTCAGAAATAAAATTCAGAAGCGCCTACATGAACAACTTGAGGTACTAGTTCAAAAGCATGCAGACTAGGTCATGCAGACTAGTTGAACATACACATGTATCTTGCATTCTTGCGTACAGAAGTTTTTTTTTAAACAGATACAGGGCATGCTCCAATGTATATGCAAATCAAACCCACATTATCTGAACTCCATTTCATGATTCTGTTGCAGATTCAGAGAAAATTACAGTTGCGAATTGAAGAACAAGGAGCCCCTCACCGTTGACAATACTGGAACATAACAAGTCCAATTTGGTACTCACCGATGATCCAAGGCCAAAAACTTCTTCGTCTTCATCATCTGGGACATCAGCAGCTTCGGCCGCAGCCCAAGGAGCCCCTCCACTCGCAGCTCCGGTGGTGGTGACCCGAGGAATGCCACCACTCCCTGACGCAGTGGCGGCGACCCGAGGAGGCGGAGCACTCCCTGATGCGGTGGCGACGACCCGAGGAGGCGGAGCACTCGCTGATGCGGCAGCGGTGACCCGAGGAGGTGGAGCACTCCCAGATGCGGCAGCGGTGACTCGAGAACCTCCACGACCACCTCTGGTAAACGCTCTGGTAGTGCGAGGAGCGCGGAACGGCCTCGCCGTCGTCGCAGTCGGATCTCCAGTGCGTGCGGCCGCGGCGCCCCTGGATGACCTTGCGGATCGAGAAGGTCCACAAGCCCGAGGACCACTGCCGACCTCTGCTTGTACGTTGTTGCCGGCCGGCGAAGACTGGAGCAACTCCTGGTACGACGACAGGTTGGGGAAGTCGGCGACCGGCTGCCAATTGAGGTCCAAACCTTCAAATCCACCGGATCCGCTTCGAGGAGGAAGACCAATGGGGAAGCCCGGCTCGGAGAAGAACTCCCTGGCGGCGGGATTGGAGTGCTGCTCGGAGAACTCATCGTCGTCCATCAAACGCGGCTTGGTGGAGATAGGGAGCCAGCGGCGGACAGATCGAGAGGTTCGACTGGAATGGGTTGGACGAGGGTAAATTAGTCATTTCCCAATCTATTAGCAGCTTTTAGTAGGATATAACCTACTAATAAACTAATTGTTAGCAGGGGGATTGCTAATAATTAGAAGCTCTATTAGCAGGTCCATTTGGATCCTTAGCTGCTAATTTTAGCAGCTAATTATTAGCACTAATGGATCCAAACAGGGCCTATATCACTACAATTTATCTCTCTGTCGTCTTCTCCTGCGGTTGCTTCTTGCTTATGATCTAATTATACGTTAACATCGCTACAACTACTCGGCCGTGCTAATCAGACAACAGTTCTTATAATTACAGCATGTAGGTACGTACCTGTGAAAATAGCCCGGGCTCTTCGTCGTCTTTAATCTCTCCGCATCACAATCAAGGCAAGCAATTTGAATCCCCAGAAAAATTAAGGTCTATTTAGCAGAATTTCAGATCTCAGCTTCATGTAAGATCTGAAACTTATAGACTAAAATAAAGTGAATTAAATTTATATTTTTAGTCTAGAATGTAAACAACATGATCTATTTAAATACTCTTAATGTATTCATAACTTCAGCTTCATAGATCTGGTGGAGTTAAGAATACCTAGCTTGATCCTAGTGGAACTGGAGCTCTATCAAACACAACCTTAGTCACAACACAGGGCGGCGGAGATGTCTTGCCACGGAACGGCTGCAGTAGCGTAGCTCGGTGGCACCTTGCCAAGCTGTCCAGCAGCAAAAGCTCCTGTGAAGCCATGGTGTGCCGCAGTGTGGTTTTTTTTTCCGTCATCATCAGATATCTTCTACGATGTACAAGTATGACAGACAATACGTGTTGTTAATCACTTTTTCTATGGTCGAGAAAGAGACTGTCTTTATAAAAACATTTCGATAAGAGTTAGATCTATAAAACCACATACATAATGAGTCAAAAGTTTCGCATCTCGGGCGTGATGAGAGCCTCTCCCTCCCCGCGACGAGCGAACTAATCGACTACCTGGGTTTGCTTATTTTCCTCACAAGAGCCAAACCAAGCAGTTCTTGCAATTTTGTGTGTGACTGAGGACTCCTCATCGACTAATTTTACAATCTACTACTATAAGGGTGCGTTGGTTGGGTGTACGAGGATAAATGGAATAGAATGATACATGATGGATAGGATGATTCTAAATGAGATAATACAAGGAAGGTGTTTGATTGTCTGAATGGAATGATACAAAATTTTGTTTGCTTGCTTGGATGAAATAATACAGAATAGTACGAGATGATGTTTGGTTGAAGGGGTGAGATTGGATTGAGAGATGAGGTTGGTTTAAGGGATGATGCGAGTGAACGATTCTGTCCTGGACCAATTGGTTTGACCAAATTTCCCGTACAGGATAGTGCAATATTTTTTTAGAATATTCTAAGAATTTGTGTCATCTCATTCTGTATCAAATGGTTCCGTTCAGCTAACTAAATGTAAAGATAGAACCAAATCCTGTATAAAATAGTTCGATTCACCGTCATACATCTAACCAAACATATCCTAAGTGATTATGGTGTGTGGTATTTCAGATAAGCTAGCGTTGTGAAGCGCTTCTTCACGCGGCACCCTATGGATGAAGGCAAGTAGGCAAGCAAAGCATCCTCGAGTGGTTGACTGCAATGGGAGTAGCGTTTACTCTTCATTCCCACCGCACAATTGCTCTGGTCTACTACCCATTTTTTCCACGCATTAATTTACTACGTACTGCTTTACGAATAGTCCAAGCCAATACAAAAGATCAACCGTGGCTACAGCGACCGTTAGTGATATGTCCTTCAGTTAACTATAAAGGTGATTATATTGCTTTTATGTTTATAAACAATTGAATGGTACGTTATTTTGTTCAGTGAATAAACTATCGTTTATATTGATTGACAAGTATGCGACTTGTTCGTAAAACTCTTTATTCATGTAACGATGCTATTCGAAATATTCTTGGTCTTATATCATTACGCGGAACACTTATGATTTATAGACCAATATATGTATTGATTGATAGTCATATTTTATGGATCACGGATATGAGATATCAAATTAATAATGTGAACATATACTGGAGAACATAATGTTAAATCGACCCACCTTGAGAGATTACGAGAATTATTATATTCTTAAGTGTTATCAATTGGCTCCATACATAGTGTATGTGGGATCTTTAGATCTGAGATCATAATTGTTTCCTACATATGTAATAGTTTACTTACGGATTGCTAAACGTTACTCCGTAACTCAGTACTCATAAAAGCTTACGGATTTACTATAAAATATGCGAAGGAATGCGAGTGATCAAGATAGGCTTGCCCCCTCCTCTTTAACGAGAGAGATATTTCTGAGCCTCTCGATGTGGTTAGGTTAGAGAAGTGTATGACCATATCGAATGTGGTTGAAGAGTCAACCGAAAGTGTATAATCCATTACAAGATCTAGTAAATGATCGATCTATCATAGGATAGCACACATCTTGCCTTAATTTTGATTTGGTACCGTGAGGCAAAGGGATTAGCACATGAGCACTATATAGATTTGTTTGATAGAATTTTTGTGTATATTCAGGGGGTCACTATGTCATGCTAGAGACTGCTATCGACTTGTGATTGGAAAGGACTTTTCGGGCCGTGCCTGAGTGCATATGAACATAAGCTACAGTATCAAACACTTAATGAGCTAGAACGAAACAGTTTGAATGGAATCATTTTGTATGGGCTTCAAACCTTAGTGTGCCTCTAACTTAGGATTCCACAGAGGGGACTTTTTGTAAGGGGAGGTGTGGGGCTTTAGGCAGGATGTCACACCAACCAAAGAAACTCTAGCTGCTACTCCTGAAGCTCTTGCCGTGTGCATTGGTGCTAGCACATGACATTCCATCTCTGGATGTGTGGATACCGTAGAGGCGTAGTTGTCGTTGCTGCTACGCTGATTAAGGATGATGCACGACATATGTGACAGACACAAGGAGCTACTGAAGGAGACAATCGGCGACCAAGGACATTGGACGATCAACTATTTCCACTACATCGACGCACACGACATTGGACCGGACTACTCCAACTCTTCTTTCAGGGCACCGCACGTCTGTGGTAGCAATCTATGATATCTTACTCGTATGACCTCCTAATTTACATGGTAGAAAATCTTATATTGCTCTAGTGTAGCCTATCCGTATCCCAACGATGACATAGTTGACCAGCCATTGCAAGAAGTCAAGAAGAGCCTATGAAAGTCTAAGCGAGGTACAATGTATGCATGCACGTCCCACATGAAGGCTAGGCTTCTAGCAAATTTTGGGATGTGGTGTGTTACTGACAGAGATGCAACAGATAGAGAAGCAGGAGTAAGTTCCATTCCCTCGTCAAACAGCAATGCATCGCATGAAATCGTGGCCTTTTTTGACTTTGATATCAAAGAAATTTCATATGTCAATTGTTCCTATACAAGACCAAAGTAAAAATAGGCTGCCTATGGTATTCTCATTTGGAAATGATGATGAAGTGGAAGATAAATCAGAACATGACAACTTTCAGAATGAACTAGGGATGGAATTGGATTTTGCTTTGGAATCCTTCAATATTAAAATAAGAAAGGTGATGAAAGTGGTACAAATGTTCATATTTTAAGACCATCCTCATCAGATAAGCTGTTGCCTCCATGCATCTAGGATATTTTGATATTCAATTGCAAAATCTATAACTAGTTGTGTCTTATAAATATCATTATAGAAATATCTAAAGAGAAGAAAATTTTGAACAACAGATACTAATAATGAGAGTTCTGCCAAGAGAGGTAGGGAAAAACATATCACATACCTCTACTACACTAAGGTCATGTAATCAAAATTGAACTTGACAATTAACCAAGCAAATAAGGCTTTGAACTCTTACCTTCCTAAATTATGCACCATCAAAATCAGATTATGAATAGTATCTAAGTTTTCTTCTGGTATATGGGTGTCTAGCAATCATAATCATAGTGTCAGCGTACTTCGCGCTGGGGTACCCTCTCCGACGCACAAAGCCCTTCCCGTGGCGGCTGGCGGGCGGGCGAAGCGGCGCGCCGCCGCCGCGGCGCCCATTCCATGTGGCGGCTTTGGCGGATCGGCGGCGGCACGCCTGCGGCAAAAAGCCACTGGCGCCCGGCCAAGCCAGTGGCGAGCACTCCGCTTCGCCGGCGCCCGACGTGGCGCCCGTGGCGCCCGGCAGCGGCGGCGCACGCCTGCCGCCGGCGCCCGATCCACGTGGCGACGGGCGGCGAAGCACGCCCGCCACCGTGCGTACCACGGCGCGGCGTAAGCGGCGGCGGCACGAGCACGCCGCCGGCGCCCGATCACGTGGCGGCTCGGCGGACGGCGCGGCGACCACGCCCGTCGGCAGTCTTGCCACGGGCGCCCGGCGCGGCGGCGAAAGCACGCCCGCTGCCGGCGCCCGATCCACGTGGCGGCTTTGGCGGGCGGGCGAGCACGCCCGCCGACCGGTGCAAGGCAAAAGGTGGTGCGAGGTAGCTTCACCTCGAAGTCTCCTTCCCTATCGTCACCGTGCGAGACAGCGAACTGCTTTGTGTCGAGCCTATCAAGCTGCGAGGATTTACGCAACAAGCCCATTCCTCGGCGCCTCTCACCTACCGTCAAAGAGAGGTCACGTACAGACGGACAGGCGAGGCCATGCGTCGGCATTTAATGAAATTTGAGGAGCAGGACAACACAGAAGGAGTAATAAATGCATAAGGATCAACATGATGACCCCTTTTACCTACTCAGATTAGCGGCCTATATAAGGGCCTTACGGTGCATGGGAAAGGGGGACGACGAGTCGAACAAGCAAGAGTTCTGCAGTAGAGCCTAAGGAAGAACTTGTAACTCCCAAGCTCTGTACTGTACTAGTTTCAGACACTCTTTAAACAATCTAGTAGGAAGTAAGGCTATTACCCAAGGCAAAGGGGGCCTGAACCTGCGTAAAATCTCTGTGTCATCCCTAGTTCATATCCGCCGGAATTCGCCGTGTGGGAGTCGCTAGGGTTTTCACCCTCTAGGGTTAGCCAGCCGCGAAGACGCCCTCCTATCGAACCAAACCCGGTCTCAGATCACAGAACTGTCGGTAATCTACGCCCAAAGTGGCGCGCCGAGTAGGGGCTAGTGGTTGGTTTTCCCGGCTTACTCCCTGGCGAACTTCGGTGTTCTTTCTTCAAGAAGTCAGCCCGCGCGTCTGAAGATGGCGGGTTCTCAGCATCAAGGAGCGGCGGGGGCGAGCGGCGCTCAGGATGCGTCCCGGCAATCTCTCCGGTCGAAGGATCGTCTCACCCCGCCACCGCAGGGTGGCAGCGTGGCTCCGTTGGAAGCGGCGGAGCACCCTGTGCGACGTCGGCTGGCTATGGAGGCCGCCACTCCTGCCTAGAATCTGCACGCGGTTCGTGCCCTCCTGGACCACCCTCCGGTGGAGTTCGCTGGAGATTCTCCAGCCACCCCGTGGTTGCGCGATATCGCCGGTCTCGTGGATGCCGCCCACCGGGTAGGCTCTCCGACCGGCCGGGCACCGCCGGTGCCCGTTGTTCGGGCGCGTCTTGGGCGCTCTTAGGCGTCTAGCCGCCCCAACGGAAGCAGCTCAACAGTGGGCGGAGATGAGGGAAAACGTCTTGTGTTGGTCCGATTCAGCAGGGACCGTGGGGACCTTCGGCCGCACTTGGATGAAAGCCGCCACCGTCGCGGTGATGATCTCCGTGGCCGCCTGCCGCGCCACCCGGTCCGGGAGCGCCGCCACGGGAAGCAGGTGGTCTCGGACGATGGGAGCCCCTCCCGTGGCTCTCAGTCTCGGACTAAGGAGGAGGTTCACTCCTCGAGGCTCTATAGGAGCCAGTCCCGCTCCCGAGCAGTCTCGGGACGACGGGCCCTCGATGAGCAGACCAGGCTCCCTCTATGGCGTCGGGTGCCAAGCCATCTCCCGGTGTCGTTGCGTGGCGTGGCGGACAGTTCCGCCCCACGTCCGTGGAAAAATATGACGGCACCACCAACCGGAAAAGTTCCTCCAGTTACATTAGCGGTGGTGCGGCGGTGGCGGTCTGAAAAGATCATGGCCAACTACCTTCCAGCGGCCTTAGCGGGTTACGCGCTCTTGGTCATTAAATCTCCGCGGTCGGTGCACTCGTGGGGAGTTATGCGACCTCTTTGTCGCCAACTTCGAGGCTCTGTGGCTGCAAATGGGCGTGGAGGACGACCTCCACACTCTGGAGCAGGAAAAGGGGGAGTCGCTCCGTGACTTCATTCGGCGGTTTTGTCACTACCGCAACACGATCCCCCACATCTCGGAGCAATCGGTCATCATCGCCTTTCGAAGAGGCGTACGCGACCGCAAGATGAAGGAGAAGATGGCCACCGTACTATCAACCCACCTCCGAAGCTCTTCTCCTCGCACATAAGTGTCTGCGGGACATGAGCGAGGGGCAGACACGCCCCAAGGGTGGCCAAGGCAGGGCGAGGCGGGACCTCGAGGTTCCGCCATTCAAGCAAGAAGGTCGAGAGCGAGGCAGAGAGACCAGGCGGGTCTTGACCATTGAGCGCGATGACGAGGACCCGCGCTGCGGAAGCGCAATCGCCGCTCTCGGCGTGGCGGCCGCCGTGGTGGCGTGGCGACCGCCGAGACCGGCGTAATGATCGCCGGTGGGCGTGAAGATCGCCGTGATCGTGGGAGCGACCTCCATGAATGTAGAAGAGGGTGAGCTCTATTGCCCGATCTATCGGACCAACACCCATGACCTGGACAACTGTCGGGTCATGGGCAAAATGGTGGAGAAGCGGCTCAAGGAGCGCCGCCCCGACGACGATCAAGATGAAGATCACGCTCACCGGCTTTCCAAAGAAGCGAACCACGTCGTGGCCTACATTCACGGTGGTTCATCCACCTTTTCTCCAACGCCGCTTATAAGCGGTTAAAGAGGGAAGTGTGCCCGCGGCGTCGGATCTTTGAAGTGGTCGGGCGGACCCTCACTTCGGTCCAGCCGACCACCCCGAGGCGCCACGGCCGGGCATCTCTCGGTCGTGGTGTCGCCCACCATTCGAACGTCTGGCTAGGGCGCGTCTTTGGTGGACGGAGGAGTTCCATCAACCTCCTGTCCTCTTGAATTCTGGGCTTGAGATCATGGCGCAGATCTGCGCCCAGCTACCGCCCATTTTGGGGTAGCCCAGAGGTCGGCTTAATGCCCATAGGTCGGTGTGCCTCCCGTCACCTTCGGAGAGGAAGACAACTACCGCACCGAGATGGTGGATTTCGAGGTCGCAGACTTCGACCTCCCCTACATTGGTGCCAGCCTCAGCGCCAAATAGGAAGACACGCTCGTCACCTTCCTCCAGTCTAATTCCGACGTGTTCGCCTGGCAACCGTCCGACATGACTGGGGTCCCCAGGGAGGTGATCGAGCACCGATTGGCAACGCTCTCCGAGGCGCGCCTGGTCCGGCAGAAGGTCCGGAGGCAGGCGCCCGAGCGCCAAGATACCATTCGGGAGGAGGTAGAGAAGCTGTTGAGCGCAGGGATTGTCAGGGAAGTCTCTCATCCTGAGTGGCTTGCCAACCCTGTGCTCGTTAAGAAGTCCAACGGGAAGTGGCGCATGTGTGTCGACTTCACCGACCTCAACAAGGCCTGCCCGAAGGATCCATACCCCCTGCCGCGAGTCGACCTCATTGTTGATTCTACGGCCGAGTGCGAGCTGCTGTGCTTCTTGGATGCGTACTCCGGGTACCACCAGATCAGCATGGCGCTTGAAGATGAAGAAAAGACTGCTTTTGTAACCCCTACGGGTGTTTACTGTTATGCAAGAATGGCTTTTGGTTTAAAGAATGCCGGTTCTACTTACCTGCGTGCCATGCATATCACTTTCTGCCCCCAGATAGGATGAAACCTTGAGGTCTACGTTGATGATTTAGTTGTTGTCGACGATTCGGGACAAGGGTCCTTCGCCGAGCTTACTTGTTGAATGAGGGATCAACCTAAGGCCCCTTTCCCACAAGGGCTATACGTCTGAGGGTATGCCGAGCTACGGATCGGGGTGAATGAGACAATCGGGAAGCACAGAAGGTCGTTTTTTTACCTGGTTCGGGCCTCTCACGGGGGAGATAACAACCCTACGTCCAGTGGTTGCACTAACATACGAACGTGAGTTACAATGCGCTTGCCCGGGGAGCCCTGAACGATCCTAAAGGCTCCCATGGTGAGCGAAGTGCACAAGTGTGTGTGGTGCCGAAAAAGTCCCGCCCTCAGTACATCACGCGAGGGGGTATTTATAGAGGTTTTACAGGAGACAAGATAGTTATTACTGAGGCGTTCATCAGAGAGGACGGGCGTGGGCGAAGAGCGTGCCACGCCACCGCGGTACCACGCGACGTGGGAACAGCGGGCGTAGACCAAGGCGGCGCGGACCGTGGCAGCGCAAATCCCGGGCGGGCGGTTCCTCGAGCCGCGCGGCATTTAATGCCACGCCACCTTGCATGAGCCCCGAGCTTGGCTTGCTCGGGGATGGGGTAGCCCGGGAGCCGGCTACAGAAGGTCGATCCTGTGTCGCCGGTAAAGCAAGGCCATGGTCGGTTGGCGCCGGGCTTCAAAGGTCGTATTGGGTACAGTGTATTCAATCCCCGACAGCTGTAAAGATCAAGAAAAGCGAAGAGCTGATCCAAGACCTGGAGGAAACCTTTGCTAACCTCCGGAAGAATTGTTTGAAGCTCAATCCTAAAAAATGCGTGTTCGGTGTGCCCTCCGGCAAGCTGCTGAGTTTCCTGGTGTCCAGCCGAGGCATTGAAGCCAATCCTGACAAGATAGCGGCCATCGAACACATGAAGCCGCCAGCGCGACTCAAGCAAGTTCAGTGCCTGGCCGGTCGCCTGGCCTCCCTGGGGCGATTCATTGCCCGGTTGGGGGAAAGAAGCTTGCCTCTGTTCAAGCTATTAAAGAAGGCCAACTATTTTGAGTGGACAGAGGAAGCCCAGAAGGCATTTGAAGATTTGAATCAATACCTCTCCTCTCCCCGGTCTTTGGTCTCTCCGCAGGGTGAGCCGTGTTCTGACATAGCTGCCACTCCCGAGGTGGTGGCGCCCGTCTGGTGAAGTGAGAGGGAAGGTGTCCAGAGGCGATCTACTACATCGACAAGGTGTTGCACGAAATGTAAACTCGATACCCGCAAGCTCGAGAAGATGTCAGACGCTGGGTCTGGTGGCGCCCAGAAGGCTGCGCACTATTTCCAAGGGCGGGAAATTACCGTGGTCACGGCCTACCCTCGCGAGAGATCCTTCACAACCGTGGAAGCGAGAGGTCGATCGCTAAATGGTCGGTGGAGCTGGGGGAGTTCAACCTCAAATTTGTACCCCGCACCGCCATCAAGAGTCAGAATCTGGCGGAGTTCGTCGCCGAGTGGACTCCCGCCACTCCTGAAGCCGAAGAAATGCCCGCGCCTTCTCCCTGGACCTTATTCTTTGATGGCTCGTTCAGGCTGGAGGGCGCGGGGGCTGGGGTTGTCCTGGTCTCCCCGACCGGCGACATCCTCCAGTATGTGGTCGCCCTCGACTTCAAGGCCACGAACAACATAGCTGAATCGAAGGCTGGCGGTGGTCGCGATCGGCGTTGGGCATTGGCGTCTCAAGTCAAAGGTGACTGCTAGTCATCAATCAAGCGGAAGGAGTTTTAGTGTTCACCCCACCATGGCGGCGACTTGCGGAGGTCCAAGAATGGAGCGCCACTTTGAAGGGTCAGTATAATCATATCCCCGGTGCGACAACCACCTTTGGACGGGCTTTCACATTTCGCGTCCTCGAGGGCTTCCGCCCGGCCGGGTCTTCAAGAAAGGCTATCGTGGACCGATCCATCGCAGCCCACATCCCGTGGGGATGATGGTGTCGCTGTCGCAGCCTTGCTTGGCGGGGGCGACGGCAAAGGCATGCTCGCGACCTTGGCTCGGTGGGGAAGCGGCCTGCTGCCTCCGATCAGGAGGATGGGATGGCGTGCGCTTCAGCCCCCCTGTGTCCGGGAGGAAAGCGGGTCTTTGCCAATGCAGCACTGGGGAAAAGCTTGGCCCAATGGAGTGCCGGCGAGCACCGAGTGGTCGCCACGCTGGCGAGAAGATCGGTGGATGGATCCTATCCTAGCCTTCTGCGCGCGACCAAGTGGTCCCGACGATGATGCCTCACCGAGAAGATTGCACGTAAGGCCAAGTGCTATACTACGTAGGTGGGGACCTATATCGCCAGAGCGTAAACGGAGTTCTCTTGAAGTGCATCACTCGGGAAGAGGGAGCAGCTTGCTCTCGATATCCATGGAGGTGTCGCGGGAGCCATATGTCCCGTAACGCTGGTTGGCAAAGCGTTCGCCAGGATTTTATTGGCCCATCGCCTCCGGGATGCTTGCGGCCGGTGAGGATGTGCGAAGCTTGTCGGTTCTTCGCCAGCAAATCCATCAACCAAAGACAAGCTCGCAAACAATCCGCTCTCTCGGCGTTTGCGGTGCGGGGCCGACATCTCGGGTCCGTTCTTCGGCTCTGGGGCTTCACCCACCTCTTCATCGCGTGGACAAGTTCACGGTGGATTGAAGCCGAGGCGTGCCATCATAGCATCGCCGCCGAAATCAAGTTTATGCGCGGGATCTTTACCCGCTTTGGAGTCGCCAACCGCATCATCACCGACAACGGGACTCAGTTCACCAGCACGGCTTTCATGGAGTTCTGCGATGTAATGGGCACCAAGGTATGCTTCGCTTCGGTGGCCCATCCCATGAGTAATGGGCAAGCAGAGCGTGCCAACGCGCTGGTGCTGAAGGGCCTCAAGACAAGGGCATTTGATCGGCTCCACAAGCGGGCGCCAAGAAGGATGAGGAGCTCCGGTGTCTTGCGTGGTCGCCGTACCACACCTAGCAAGACCACCGTGAGACGCCTTTCTTCTCGGTATACGGGCGGAGGCCGTTCTCCCTCCGAGCCGCCGCCGGTTCTCCGCTTTTTGGCGTTCAACGAAGAAGACCAAGAAGACCTCCGGCGAGAAGAAGTCAACCTCCTGGAAGAAGTGCGTGATCGGGCCACCCTTCGCGCCGCCCGGTATCAGCAAAGCCTCAGGCGGTACCACGCCACCCGGGTCTCCGAGCGAACGCTGGCAGTGGGCGACCTGGTCTTGTGCAGGATTCAGATGCATGCCGGGTTGCACAAGCTGTCTCCCCGGTGGGAGGGCCCCTTCAAGGTGGTCTCAATATCTCGACCCGGGGCGGTTCGGTTGGCCACTGAGGATGGAGAAGAACTGGCGAATTCCTACAACATAGAGTTGTTGCGGAAATTCTACCCCTGAAAGAATTGTAAGTACCAAAGACTCATACTGGTCGACCATGAGGTAAGTCTTTCCCTGGTTTCGGTGGCTCTTGGCGGTTAGTAAAGTTGTTGCCAGTAAGGCTTTTTTGCTTTACCGTGATTGTCCCTTTTTACATACTGAGTGGCGAATTTTGCATGAATGCCGCTGGCCCCGTGACGCTTGCTAATTCCTTGGTGATCCATGATGGCACTTTCGGCGTCTGCGGTTCAGCGAGCACGGGCTGAGGGCGAAGGCGCGGTGCTCAAACGCAGCTCGCACACCTCGGGTTGGCTCCTGCAAAGCATCGGCTGGTCGTCACCGCGAGCACCGCTGTTCTAACACCACTCCGAGGCCGCGCTTTGACGACTGTTGCAGTAGTTCAAATTCTGAAGGGTCACGGACTTAGAAACCAAACTCAGCGACCGGACATTCCATGCCGACTTAGACTGATTCGGGCCTACCTTGCACAGCCCTTCCAAGCATCTCGCTATCTTTCAGTAGTTGTCTATGCACGCAGTTGTCTTGTGAAGCATGACTTATTCTTGTGAAAGGCTCCAGCACCTCCGCTGGTCGCCTGGCGCTCGGAAGGGTGGTCGCCCGGCGCCCGGAAATGTGGTCGCCCGGCGCCCAGAAAGGTAGTCGCCCAGGCGCTCGGGGGCTGGTCGTCCGACGACATATAAAGCAAGATAAGCGCTTCATGCCGTATTTTTTCGGCCATTTCCTTGTGTGCTTACACTAAGACGGGTCAAGCTACGTGTGATTGTCGCAAATGCCAAAAATCAACGGCCCCTCCTGATAAAAGGGAATGTGCTAAGTGTTAACGTCTGGCGTGACCAAGTGACCGGAGTGTAAGTTAGGCACGGTACTCAAGCACGGCTCGCACGCCTCGGATTGGCTCCCTGAAGCACCGCTGGTCGTCGCAAATCAAGTCAGCCGCCTAAAACACTTCCGAACTTGTTGCCTCGCCACGTTACCGCAAAGACGTTTCGAGCGATCATCGTGGTTTGAGTTTGGGAAGAATTTGAATCGTGACAATCCCACAGAACGCTGATGCTAAGACTAAGCTGCGTCTTGCATCTCTGGTTAGACTCAATGTCATTTCTGCCTAAGTCCTGTTTGGCTTGCATGATCTCTACTTGTGTTCACAGCAAACGCGTATAATTGTTGGCAGAACTCCGGAACGCTGCCCTAGCCCAGACGTTCCTCAGCGTTCGGCTAAGTTAAAGATCGGCGCCCTAACGATTCGATCCAAATAACTCGATCATACAAAAGCAGATAAGCATACGGTAGCATTAACCAAGAAATATCCATTTCACCAAATCCTACCCAAGTGTTCATGCATGCGACAGATCATCAAAAGGAAATAAAAGCAAAAGAACAAAAGGTCGCTGCGGCCCTTCACTCGTAAATGCGTCGCCGAAGTCAAGGTCGCCGCCCTCGTCGCCTTCCACGGCCAATGGGGTGGAGACGTCCATGGCCGGCTGCTCCACATGCAGATTCGGCCACGATTCGTGATCGCGCACAAGCGCCTCGTCAAG
This sequence comes from Guadua angustifolia, assembly GCA_036346375.1. Classification (NCBI taxonomy): domain Eukaryota; kingdom Viridiplantae; phylum Streptophyta; class Magnoliopsida; order Poales; family Poaceae; genus Guadua; species Guadua angustifolia. The sequence goes on along the minus strand of CM070513.1, from coordinate 14,736,700 downwards.
GCCGTGTCTCCTTCAATACCGGTAATCACCGCCGCCATTGATCGAAAAGCGATCGCGGTGGGGCGCGAAGAAAGCGTGTAGGTCACGGCCATGATCGTGACCTCCCGCCCCTCTCTGGCGGAGTGGGCGGCCAGGGCAGCAAGCAGTCCCCGGAGTGCCTCCGCGGCCTGGTTGGTCGCGTGATCAAACTGAAGAGCGGAATCCTCTCCAAGCGCTGCTAGGCGCCACACTTAAGGGCTCGAGCACCTTTTAAGTGCGTTGAAGGCCTTCTTGAGCATGATGGCCAAATTGTGCCGCAGGCGGAAGGATTCGAGCTCCGAGTTCTTCAGCGCCGCCTCGGTCCTCTCTACCGCTCTTGGCCCTCTCCGCCTTGCTTTGCATGGCGGCCGTGTTAACCTCTCTGTGCCAACTCACGCTGCCGTCCTCTCCTCTCGCTCGGCTCGCCGCCACGGAGGCCAACATTTGGCCGTCGAAAGTGCCATGTCTGGTGGTGCGGCAAGGAGAGTGCCCAAAGCAAAGCGTCGTGTCGCCCATCTCGGTGAAGAGCTCGGCAAGCGGCGGGGCAAAGGGCAACGCGGAGGCGAGGTGTCCGGAGCGCTGTACGGGTCGCCCTCTTCGACCCTTCGCGGCGGGCGGCGGAGGCACTGGCGAAGCGCCCACCGCCCGCGTATTTGAAGCGTCTGCGCGCTTGGCGTTGCGTCTGAGGGCGCCTTGGCGGCACCCTCAACTAAGACCGCCATCGGAGTGTGAGGCCACCTGTTGGGCGGTGGCCCGGCTCCGTGGCGAAGGTGTTAAGCGCCTTGTCGTTGGGCGGCGCACGAGAAGGAAGCGTCGGTGAAGGCACCAGAGCTGCACCGCAGAGGCGACGGGCCGGAGGTGAAGTCATGGTTAGCGGTTGCGCCGCCTTTGCAAGCGATGCCGCCACGCCGAGCTAGCGGTGGTGGTAGTTCGTCCGTGGCGGACCTCTGGGGTCCGAGCCCGTGGCGCCCGGCAAGTGGCGCTTGCGCGTGGCGTCGCTGGCCGGTGGTCGTGTCTCGATCACCGGGCTGAACCGTGAGCCGGCACCACAAGATGGGTCCCGTGGAGTCCATTGGCGGGTAGCTCGACGACCGCCAGGCGCTCGCGTGCTCCAAATCGGCGGCGGCCGAGCCACGAAAAGGCCGCTTCGGAATTGACTGCATTAGCGCACCAAGCCACCTGCCGATCACAGGCTCCTCCAAGTTTCCCGCGTCTGGCAAAAAAAACAAAAAATGATTGCCGGTTGGTAGGGAGCCACAGAAAGAAACATGTGCGCAAGAAAAAGCTAAAGGAAAGCGAAGACTTACGCCCCGCCACGCGCGTCAATGTCGCTGCCGCTTGTATATTGCCATGCGTATGGCGCGGCGGCGAAGGGCCGATCGCCGGGACAAGAAGTCGGGCCACCACCACCAGATAATCCGGTGTCCCGCAATCTGTTGACGCGGGCCGCCATCGCAGGAAACTCCGCCGTCTCCTCGGCCGCGAGTTCCGATTCCGGAGGCCTCCGCTGCCCGGCGGGCACCTCCGGTAGCGTCGACTCATTGTCATCGTTGATGTCTGACCGATCGGCCGCGCCATGCCTTCTAATTGAAACTCGGGCCGAAGGCGATGTAGCGGGAGGCCATCCCATCCCGAAGGCGGAAATAGTAGCTCCCCACTACTTCGTTGTCGTGGGAGGGGCGGCAGATGTAGAAGTGGTGAAAAAGAGGGAGATTCGGCATCACCCCCATGAACATTTCACAGAGCTGTGCGAAGATGGAAAGGGAGACAATGGAGTTGGGGGTGAGGTGAAGGTGATGGATTCCATAGAAATGGAGGACGGTGAGAAAGAAGTCGGAGAATGGCGGAGCAGCCCACCATCATCGCCCTGTGTGGAGGACGATCTCATCGGAAAGGCACCGTGGCGTGGCGGTCCCCGCCCGGAAGCGAAAGGTGCCCTCCGGCGCAAGGATGGCCATCCTCTTCACCGTGGCGGAGTCCGCGGTGGAAGCAGGGATGGAGGCTGCCATGGAGACGAAGAAGGCGAAAGGCTTTGGGCAAGGAAGATGAAGAAGTGAAAGTTGTGGTGTGCAAGAAAGTAGAAGGCGTAAACCGCTTGGTACAGATGTATCTATATAAGCATCACCCACGCCGACGGTTCGCGAAGGGACAAGATCATGCACCGTTTCGGGTCCCAAGGAAAATCTACGGATGCGGGATAGAATCGAGGCGATCGTATCCTCATGAGTGGTGGCCCCGCCCAAGAGCGCACTAAGAATTCAATGAAGGTTCCAAAGGTCATGCGACACGCCTCGAGGCGGGCAGGGCTCTTGTCAACAGATTGCTACTGGGTACCCTCTCTGATGCACAAAGCCCTTCGGTGCAAGGCAAAAAGGTGGTGCGAGGTAGCTTCACCTCGAAGTCTCCTTCCCTATCGTCAGTGCAGAGACGGCGAACTTTCTGTGTCGGGCCTATCAAGCGCGAGATTTACGCAACAAGCCCATTCCTTTGACGCCTCTCACCTACCCACAAAGAGAGGTCACGTCTTAGGCGGATCAGGCGAGGCCATCGTCGGCATTTAATGAGGTCAAGGAAGGACAAGACAGAAGGAGTAATAAATGCATAAGGATCAAGATGATGACCCCCTTTACCTACTCAGATTAGCCCGGCCTATATAAGGGCCTTCGTGCATGGGAAAGGGGGACGACGAGTCGAACAAGCAAGAGTTCTGAAGAGAGCCTAAGGAAGAACTTGTAACTCCCAAGCTCTGTACTGTACTAGTTTCAGACACTCTTTAAACAATCTAGCAGGAAGTAAGGCTATTACCCAAGGCAAAGGGGCACGAACACAGGTAAAATCTCTGTGTCATCCCTAGTTCATAGCACGAATTAGCTGTGGGAGTCGCTAGGGTTTTCACCCTCTAGGGTTAGCCAGCCGCGAAGATGCCCTCCTATCGAACCAAACCCGGTCTGTAGATCACAGGCCTGTCAGGCGGAATACGCCGACACATTGCAAACTAACCATTTATGTATTGAGAATAATGTCAGGTGACAATACGTTAACAAATTATGATACCATAAATATCAACAAGCATACATTGATAATCAGCATTATTTGATATGTCAACACAAGATGACCTTAGGGCTTTTCTATATTTGCTATTATATGTGCCATAGCTTCTGCAATAGATGCTTTTTGATTCTCCTTGAAGTTTCACAACTCCGGTACAGTGCCTATTTGTTTGACACTAATAACTGATTGACTTCCAGTCATATCTCTTAATTTTTACAAAAGATTATCTTGGTATATTATCAGTAACCATATCGAATTAAATACTAGAAACCTTTTTATTACCTCTATAAGCTCAGCTTTGGTTTCTTCTAGCTTTGCATTCACCCTGCGGTTCTTAATGATGAGTGCTGTGTTAAGAGATTGAATATCTTGTAATTTGCCATTTATATCTTTCAGTTTTTCTTTCATTTCATAAATTTTTTGATTAACTCAGATTTTCTCTTCAGTTATTCTATCTCCAACTCAAGTTTTTGTTTTGCATCCAATAGCTTTTCCATATCATCTATTTTACCGAATCAGATTTCAATCAATTTAGATTAGAAACATATAGGAATAAAGAGACCACCCAGCTGCAACAAACATATACCATGAGTGAAGAGTAGTTCATCTATCAGGCATAGTACTATATATAGATGTTTTAACTAGCGTTCATCTATCAGGCATATGTTTCTCAACGTAACTGAAAACAAGGGGATATACGTCATATAACAGGAAACTATCATATCAATAAGATGTGGTATATGATATAAGCTTTGCTTACCTTTGGGATTACTTCACACAACATGTACTTAAGTAATGATATGTAATACAAAAGAGTTGAACCTCTTAAGTGGCATACCTATGGGCTGTACAGAAAAAAGAGAAGCCAGCACAATGTTAGCTAAGCAACTATAAATTTCTTACACAACAATATATATTGACATAGCGTTCACATGATCATATCTAACAAAAAATGGTTCTATGTGCAGCATCCACTTGAATTAACAAGCCACAAAATTTCATGTGCAGGCGTTAAAACAACCATGTCGATATAGTCTTCACATTCAGCAACAAATGGTTATATAAGTTGCGTGCACCAGAAATAACATGCCTCAAAATTCATACATAGACATACACACACTAGCCTTATCAAGGTCAAATCACCACCAAGATATTGAAACCTGCATCCAAACCAAATCCTATCAATGAATACTAAGATTTTAATAATGTCTTGGCAAAACCCTCATGTAAGTGTAGCGTCCAGTAGGTTTAGGGTTCGGTGGTGCTTGCTTACCGAAGGGAAGATCGCTGCGGCGGAGGTCACCGATGGGGAGGTCGCTGTGGGGACAAGGAGGACGCCGATAGGGAGGTCACCATGGGGGAGGATGTCGAGGGGTGCGGCTGAACAGGTAAGGAAGGAGGTGAACGGCTGATGGTAAGGATGCCGACAGGGAGGACACCGCCGGGGAGACCGCTGCGAGGGAGGACGCCAAGGGGTGTGGCTGAACGGGCAAGGAAGGAGGTGAACGACCAACGGGGAGGTTGCTGCAAGGGAGGATGCCGACGGGGAGGTCACCGGTGGGGAGGTCACCACGGGGGAGGACGCTGAGGGGTGCGGCCAAACGGACGAGGAATGAGACGAACGGTTTTCAATTTTGTTTAGCTGAGAAGTGCGGCGATCATAAAATCTAGAACGATATACTCCTTCCGTTTTTTATATAAGGCCTATTTTTTGAATGGTCTTGTTTACAAATGTAAGGCTTACATGTAGATTTAATGAGACCTTTTCTTCTATACCCTTATTTATTTTCTCTCATCCATATGCATTTATTCATTACCACCCACACAAAGTATATCTTTCATTTTCCAAGACAATTAAGTGGGGGCATCTAAGTCATTTTCTCTCGTATTTTTCTCAATTTCAACGCAACCTTAATCCTTGTGCAAAATCAAAATATGCCTTATAAAAAAACGGAGGGAGTATATATACTTAGAAAGTGTTATCATAGACAGATCTATTTAAAAACCATCAATGATGACTCCTATTCATATCATTGACTTTTTTTTTACAAAAAATGTCTGTAATTATATATAATACAGACAGTTTTTCAAAACTATTTGTGATGAGACGCTTAATATTAGCCAGCTGGTGCCTACCAATCAATCAGCTTTCATAAAAAACAGATCTATCCATGACAATTTCTTATTTGTGAAGAATCTTGTCTCTCATTTGCATAGGAAAGGGATTCCATCTCTTCTGATAAAGTTGGACATTGCTAAGGCCTTTGACTCCGTCAGCTGGGAGTTCCTCCTGGAGTTGTTGCGACATCTAGGTTTCAGCTCCCGTTGGCGTGACTGGATTTCAGCAGTTCTAGCTTCCTCTTCCTCCAGAGTTCTTTTTAATGGTGTACCTGGTCCACCGATTCAGCATAGAAGAGAGCTGTGGCAGGGAGACCCCCTCTCACCCATGCTTTTCATTCTTGCCATGGAGCCGCTGAGGGCTCTCTTTTCCAAGGCGGCGGTCGACAATTTGTTCTCGCAGCTGCCCGCTGCGCCTCCCAGGATGAGGACATCCCTCTATGCCGATGATGTTGTCGTCTTCGTCAGGCCAATCCGGGAGGAGCTATCTTTAATGCAGGAGCTTCTAAACTTATTTGGTGGGGCGACAGGGCTACACACAAACATCCATAAGAGCGAGGTCTATGCCATCAGATGTGGCTCAATAGACATGGCGGCTGTCTTGCAGGATTTCCCAGCGTTATCCAAACCTTTCCCTTGCAGGTATCTAGGTTTGCCTCTTCGTCCTACCAGGCTGAGACGGTCCGACCTGCAACCTCTCATTGACAAAGTGAGAAAGCGGCTGGCAGGATGGAAAGGAAAACTTCTCTCTCCGTAGGCGGGGATGGTGCTAACAAACTCGTGCTCACGTCTCTTGCGGTTTACCACTTGGTGTGTTCTCGCTCCTGCACAGGCCACAAAGAAAATTGATAGAATTCGCAGAAGTTTCATCTGGAGAGGCGAACAGGACTGCGCTCGAGGGCACTGCCTAGTTAATTGGAAGTCGGTTTGCAGACCTAAGGCCTTGGGAGGGCTCGAATTAAAGATCTCTTCCTTCGGCGTAGCGTCTCTCGCTGGTCGTGGTATGCCCGACGTAACGCAACAGTGCCGTGGGTAGGGATGGCGTTCCTTGTGATGAATCGATCGCGCTTTTTTCGTGCTAGCACAAAGATCTCCTTAGGGAATGGTGAAACTGCGAATTTTTGGGACTCCAACTGGCTCCATGGGGTTTCACCGCGAGATTTAGCGCCAAATTGCTATCGTCTTGTCCGGAGAAAGGGGCGATCGGTCAAGGATGAGCTTCTATCCAGGAATTGGCTGCGACCCTTGCGGCGGATATCCTCGTTCGTGCAGATCCAGGAGTTTGTGCAGCTATGGCAGGCACTTTCACAGGTTAACCTCTTACCAGGCACGCAGGACAGCATCTCGTGGAAATGGACGCAACATGGCAACTACACGGCAGGGACAGCTTACAGGGCGCAGTTCATCGGCACCATTCCAGACCCCAACCACAAGATGATTTGGCAAGCAGACGCTGAAGCAAAATGCAGATTTTTCACTTGGCTATTCCTACAGGATAGGATTCTCACAACTGATAAACTGGCTCTCCGAGGATGGCCGCATACCTCGCTCTGTGCGATGTGCGGTCTAGAGCCAGAGTCAGCCAGACATCTCATTCTGCTTTGCTCCTTCGCAAAACAGGTATGGAGAAAGGTTTTCCTCTGCATGAGCATAGGCTTTGTCGCCATCCGACCATCTATGGTACAGCCAGACATAGCAGCCTGGTGGAGATCAGTACGTGCCAAGATCAGTCATCAATATCGCAGACAGGCGGACGGTATCTTTATGTATGTTGCGTGGAACCTCTGGAAGGAGAGGAACGGCAGGATTTTCAATAACCAGTACAGATCTGTCGACTCCGTCGCCGACGCTGCGGTTGATGATATTCGTAGTCGAAGGGCGGCTGTAAGTATCCGGCATCCATAGATGGGCCCAGGCGTTTGCTGCATCGCTTTAGGTGCGTTCGGCTAAAAGGCGGGCTCTCCAAGGACGACACACAAGGCTCCGACTTTTGGCGGACTAGGAGTTTTGCTCTTTTCGCCGCCTTTCTGTTGCTTCATATTCGCTCCCCCCCCAGAGATTGTTAACTGTTCTATAAATTAATTTCCTGCTGTACTCATGACTTTCTTCCTTAATGCAAGGCAGAGCTCCTGCCATTTCTTTTCAAAAATATTAGTCTTTTTTTATAGTAGTGTAAGTCTCATCAGTGATGCTGGATACTGAATACCGTTTACCAGCCAGCCTTGACTGCCTCCATTTTCTGTGGCAAGCAGATCGTCCAACAAAGAGCTACAATATATTTGACTTTGCAATTGACGTTATTGTGAGGAAGGAGACGGATAGCACCCTCCCAAGATGAGCTCAAGCTCCGCCAAGACGAAGACTTGTATTTTTTTTTTTTTGTACGACCAGCGAGAGCTCTGTCGGTTTCATGGAAACCGTGGGCATGAATGGGCCATGCATGCGTGTTGACCCGCAGTCGAAGTAAACCTGGCAGTTAAGCTTCATCAGAATCAGAAATGTCCAAGTTTGGTAAATGTCGTCGTTAGCTCTAGGCTCTAGCTTTGGGCATTCGGTTTTTATTTTCTAATCGGTTCGGTTTTATCGGTTTTAAAGTAATTTGATTTTTAGAAACTGGTTATCAAATTTCTCTGACTAAAATGGAAAACCGACCGAATTAGCCGAAATATTTTGATCGGTTAATTAGGTCAACCAAAATATGAATAAACATTAGATAGATTAGATTTAGTACTTCATATATTTTACAGAGTAGGGATAAATCCATACAATATTCATAGGTCATTACAGTATAAGCATAATAGAACATATGAATATACCAAACATATGCATATATATGTTAGAACATGAGAATTATTTAGTATTTTTAGGAAAACATTATAAAGTGGTATTGTACATGTGCTATTCGGTTCTTCCGTTATTTCGGTTTTTAAAAGTGAAAAACCGAATCGAACACCGAAAATTAAATTATTAAAATAAAAACCGAAAACCGAAATAGTTAGTTAATTCGGTTCGGTTTGATAATTCGGTTTCGGTTTAAAAATTCCCACCCCCAATTAGCTCGAGAGCTCTTGAATACTCCCTCAGCCTCACGTCGCAAATAGTTGTCATCTTGGACATCGACAAGGTCTCTAAAACACTAGCTTTGGTCACTAATTTCTATTATAATATATTCCCTTTGGTTCATAAAAATTTATCGGTTTGGGATACATACAGTCAAACTTTTGAAACTTTAGCTATCTATATCTTTTTAAATATTCAAATTGGATGCATGAAAATTGTATGTGTACGTAGATTCGTCTCGAAGCATACTTTCATAATATTATAATTTTATTGAATTTTTTAAAAAATATATTACAATATGAATTAGTGGTAAAAGTTGAGTTTTAGGACCGTCTTCTTATCCAAAATGACAACTATTTGTGACCGGAGGAAACATTCTTTAAACTCAATAAAATTATAATATTACAAAAGTACTTTTCGAGGCAAAATTACACATATAATTTTCATATATCAAATTTAAATATTTAAAAAGATATTGATAATCAAAAGAACAACTATTATTTGTGACCGTGTGACCGGAGGGAGTATAATCGCACTAACGACGATCCGTCGTGGGTCCAGCACAAGTAGCCAGCCTGCGGGAGAGAGGAACCGCATGTATACATGGTCTCCATTGACGGCCGAGGAGAACATACGGTCATAGGATATATCGATCCACACTCTCTGTACACTTGCCAAAGTCCAAAAGCATCGATCGCAACTGTGGATGCACCAATTGGCACCGTCACATGAGTGACTTGACACCTTTTCTTATCTTCATGCCCAAAACGACGACTTTTTACAGTACTCGCTCCTGTGAAGTCGTGACGTTTGGGAGCTCTGTCATTCTTATCATCTATCCAGCTCAGTTTATTTGCTTTGATTTAACCCCGTTTCAAAAAAAAAGTTAATTCCTTTCTTTTAAGGAAACCTTTTATCTGAGGTGGATATATACTTGCTCCCATGTAGTGTTCGTTAGTAGTTTGACAAACTTTTCTCGTGAACCAATCAACGGAAACATCACTGCTTGTGTGAAACTTCTTGTGTATAACATGGCCATTTTATATTTTCTTCTATGTGACATACAGCTCAACAATGCACTGGATCGTGCGATATATAGGGGAAAGTATAGATGGGGACCCAACGGGAAGGACATAAGTTGTGCCCTTGATAATATGTAACCTAGCTCCACACATGAACACATGCCCTTGAGTAAACACGCAGAGAAACACAGGAAAGGAAAAAAAAAAAGGTGTTTGTCTACTAGAAGTGTGAGTGCTTTTTAAAAAAATATATATACAGGGATTTTGAACGGTAGATTGAAGGATTTCCATTATCTCTTGCAACTACACACCTTCTCGATCTCCTTCCAATCAAACCTTAGCTCTACACTCGTATCAGCCGCGGACTTGCCGTCACATTTGTTGGCCCCACCCAGACCCATGACTCCTTGTTTTATCGCCTACTACACCTCCTACGCAGAAACGTAGTCACCACCGGTTTGGAGCCATCATGCTGCCCATCACGGCACTACAACATGTATCTCATCTTTACTAATATAAATTTGCAGTTAGTAGCAGTGGTCTTTATTCTTCCTAGCCCCCCGCGCTATATCTCTAATAATAACCGGTCATTATAGCTAATTATTCTTTCCTGATTTACAGCTAGCCATATCTCTCTAAATATGACTGATTATTATAGCAAAATTTATGATTATTGCTGGTAATTAATAGCCGACCAATCATTCCTTTTGTACTCTATATATGCTGTACAGTTTTCATAGAATCAATCAAGAGAATTCATTCAAGATCTCCCATGTCGTCTTGCCTTGCGCTAATGAACTCGATTTAACCGATTAATAAGTGATGATCGACGCGTACATGTTCGCAAGGCGCAGGAGGCCGAAAGCGTCATGATCGTCAAGAGTAACTACTGATCGGAAGGACAATCGAGCGTGACACCCACCGGTGCAAAGTGACTTAGCGCCGCTAGTTGGATATGAACAAAGCGACGACGCCGGCTATAGATTGTTCGGCGACACCGGTGGGACGTCGTCGGCGGTGAAAGAGTCATTGGCATACCCCTTAGAGATAAACGAGTTGATCCAGCTGAACGTCGCGAGAGAAAGGAACGACGCGACGATGCACGACGTGGTGGGCGTCTCCGCGTTGGTGTTTTCTGGTTCACCTTCATGGACTCCGGTGTCATGGCTAATGAAGCCAGTGATGGTTAGGTATGCCAGAGGCATGGAGACGAGTAGGCCGGCAAAGACAAGAGGGTCATCTGGGAAGAGCAGCAAACCGTCGGTGAAGCGAACCACTGCCGAAGTGGAGAAAAGCGCGGCGCCGAGGGCGGTGGCGATCCAGAAGATGCGGAGATACAAAGGCTGAGTGACGGCGGTGGTCCCTTTCTCTGAGGCAACTGACCATGAGGCCATGGCGTGCACGACGAAGTGGGCGGCGAGGAAGGCGAACTCCACAGCGCACCATGGCGTGCTTGGCAGAAGGAAGAACGCGAGCCTCCTACAGCTTTAAGAATCAGAAACAGATTCAAAACGGAGACATAATTGGACACTTTTCTTTTACTATTTTGGTTTGAACTCCACTCTTGTTACAATATTAACTCTAACATTCACCTTGTTAATTCTGTAACATTTAATTTCTGATTCTATGCTAACTTGTTGAGACCGTTAGTCTCAACTATGACTTTCCCAACTTTTACTAGCACAAGGCAACGAACACATCTTCTTAACATCTTAGACCCAACTTACTTGAGTCAAGATGACGAACACATCTTATCAACGCATTGAACTCAACTTAATTACTTGACTCAAGAAAGCTAACGCATCTCATCAACATCCTGAATTCGACTCAACATCAAAGCAGCACCGGTTGGTCCTCAGCATCTACCTCAATTAAATGCACATCCACTATCTCATTCCTTGGATTATGATATTTGAAAATGAAGTGCCCGTAATCCTGACAATTATAGTATTGCATCGTTGTCTTATCAAACTTTATATTGTGTTCGCCAGCCTTCGCCTCTTTGGCCTTCCACTCAGCATGGGTGAGCAATAAATGTTCCTCCCTGGTGTCACCGTGTCCTCCTAAGAGCTCCTCATGCGCCTTCAACCACCCAATGAGCTCTTCTATTGTCATAGTCTTAAGGTCGGCAAATTATTTGATAGTCAAAACAATCTCGAGAAACTTACAAGAGACAGTACAAAGGAATTTCTTGACAGTTGTCGGCGTACTTTGCGTTGGGGTACCCTCTCCGCCACGGTCAAGGGGCCACGAGTACCAAAGCGTGGCAACCTGGCGAGCAGGCGGGTGACCAGGCCCCGACGTCGGGCGACCGGGCCGCGTGGTCGGGCGACGGAGTCAGAAGGTACTCGGGGGTCCGCTGTCGGTCAGGCGTGGAGGCGTACGTCGAAGGAGTGGGGGAGCTTCGCCTCGAAGCCTTCTCCCCCGACACACCATGTCAGAACCATTGAATGCGCGTGGCTCTGCTGACGGCACGATAGCTTATCCCTCTGACATCCTGCACCTAGCCCGTCGCATGCAAGTCGCTTCCCGGGCGGACCGGGTGGAGTTAGGCGGTAGTGCAAAGAATGAGGCCAAAGGATGAGGCTATAGTGGTCGGTGTAATAAATGAAATGTAATCAGTGTGATGTCATCTTCCCACTTGCCCGAGCCAGCCTGAGCTATATAAGGGAGCTTCGGTGCATGGGGGAGGGGGCATCGAAGAGGATTGGAAAAAGCACTGAAAGGGCTCGAGAAGAACCCAGAGAAAAATGAAGGGAGGAGAACCAGAGAAAGAGTGAGGATCGAGCGTTTGTAATCCACTCAAAACACCTTAATAGAAGTAGAAGCAGGACGTAGAGTTGTTACCCACATCGGGGGCTCGAACCTGGATAATATCGGTGTGTTCTTGGATTTCTGTCTGTGTGGATCCCTCGGGAGAGCCCGTAGGCATCCTTCCGCGAAGACCCCCTCTATCGAACCCCGGACTCCGTCAGAGAGAATAACTGTCAGGCAAAATACGCCGACAACAGTGTATGTCTCCTCGATCTCCTCGCCTAGCACCCGAATCTTATTGACTATGGTCGTTAATCGAAATATGAAATCGTCAATCGATTTCGACTCTTTCGTCTGTGCAGCCACTCCAACTCCAACTTGAGCATTTGGACCTTGGCATCCTTTACACACTTAGATCCTAGATGCAAGATCCTTAGCACTTCCCATGACCCATTGGTCGTCTCCTTCTCGGCCAACAGGAAGAGCGTATCCTCCAATATCCCTTGGTAGATAACAGCCAATGCAATCTGGTCCTTGCACATGTCAGTGACACTGGGATCGACAACATCCCACGCCCCCTATGACTTTATGTACACCTTCATCTTGATCGCCTATAAAGCATAGTTGCTCTTCGTGAGCATCGGATATTGCAGCGAAATGGAACTCTCCTTCATACCACTTGTTTCTCTGTCCTTCATCGTGGCTCTAATACCAAATGTTGGCTTTCAACCAGGATCAACACACTAGTATAGCGTCAAAAAACAATCAAGAGAAAGCACAAAAAATCATGAACATAAGTATTTTGATAATGCGACATAACTAACATATTTTTTTACTCTCTTACTCGGTTACAATTTTAGGATAATCTAGGAATCTATGCCCTTAACCTTCAGCTCTAAGAATCAGAAATGGATTCAAAACTGAATCAAAATCGAACTATTTTCTTTTCCTATTTTGGTTCGGACTCCACTCTTGTTACAAGATTATCTCTAACATTTGTTGGTTTTAATGTTAGATCATGAATACACACATGCACATGAACACAAGGAATAACACAATAGCACACAAAGAGAAAAATATTTGTGGTACGACGCAATTAGCACATTTTGTATTTTCTTACTCATATTTTTCTCATAACTTACAAGCAACCAGTGCCTTGGTTATATAGTAGTAGTACTAACTAACCTTCTAAGAAATGAATTCTACTAAGAAACAAATCCATTTCCTACTCATACAAGATTAGTTCTAACATTCACCTTCTTAATCTTGTAACATCAATTAGCTCTTATTTCTAACATAACTCTAACTTGTTGTGATAATCGGTCTCAACTATGACTTACTCAATATTTACTTGACATAGAATGGCGAACACATCTCTTTAATATCCTGGACTCAATCTCGTGTGCCGAGCGGACTCAACTTTGACTTGCACTGCACACATAATCTACAGGATGGTTTTCGACTCATTAACATCCTAGATAAATCCTACATGCAGCACACAGCTAGGATGGTGGCTACAACTTCTCAAAATCTTGACTACTCTTGCCACAAGCAGCGATTTCCTTTTAATCTTCTCATGTGGCATAATCTCTTCGGTGACATGACATTCCTGAATGAATCTATACATGTTTATCTTGTGCACATAACTCAAACAAAAACTTATATGATCATACATAGTATCTTATGGACACAACTGACATGAGGACGCATAGATTTAGTCGTCTTATCGATGAGACACACAAATGGCTGTCAATGCCATCTTGTCACACAGGTTGTGGATGACGCTCGTCAATAGTGAGTATCGGATAGACACACCCCCTCCACTCTTTGCTATCATATTTTCTCACCGACTCTTCCCCTCTGTGATGCGACTTCAACTCAACAACGGCTAGCTAACTAGGTGTCTCCTTGTTGTGGAGTCGCATGCAACGTCGTAGCCGTGCTCGATGCGTCGTCAAATCCTGCTCAACGTTGCATTGCTCAGTAACGATAGCCTGCCCCGAGGCACAGCAATGGTGTCCTCTTCGGGGCAAGCGTGACACTAAGATTAGATCCTCACTATGATACCAATTGTTAGTTTTAGGTCATAATCATGAACACACACGAACATAAGAAAAAATACAATAGCATACAAAGAGAAAAATATTTACGGTACGACACAAATAACACCTTTTTGTATTTTCTTACACTCATTTTTCTCACAGCTTACAAGTAGCCAGTGTCTTGATTATATTTTTCGATAAAGGAAGCTTTTATTAATCTTAGTAAATTACATCAAGGTGATACAATTATACTAAGAAGTACCTCTACACGACTAGGGTGTACCGATAAACACACACACAAGAAAAGACAAAGGAACCGTCGCGCAAACTACATCACGCAATATTGTCTTCAAGACTATCCACCATCATAGCAACACTTGGACCGTGATAAAAACTCTCCAATGACAACGCCTCCAAGAAGGACTCGATATGCACACGCACCGCCATTGCCATGATCCAACCAGTGAAGGCTAGACCAAAGGTTTTCACCTCGGAGAGTAAATCCTCATACTACAAAACAATGCCTTCAACAAGACCATTGTCAGACACAACCAACTAAGGTTAGGCCTAAGGATTTCTCCCTGAAATCGAAGTACCGGAGATCCCAGTGTTGCAACCACCCGCATTCCGAGCTAGTGCCGCCATACCACTTAATCTTAGCCAATAGCAACGGCCATCTTCTCAAGGCCAGACAAACAATTTTTAGATGTTCGACTCTACGATGACAGATTCGCGAGCTAGCCAATAGGCACACGATCATCAAGTCCATAGAGTGCATCTAAAAAATGAGTTGTGTCGCCTAAGAAAAGCAAATCCAGCGAATCGATGCTAAGATGACATAGGTCAAGAAATGTATGAACAACGCTAGAAAGAGATGAAACGCTGGAAGCGAAGAGTAGTCACCGATGACAACCCAAACTTGCCGACGAGTGACGAAACGACCCACAAGGCGATACACCACCAGACAAAGCGGAAGCACCAGCACGCGCCCCACGGAGGAAAAGCGATGCTTCACGCCGCCGTCGGGGTGAGGTGCAGGTGTACTAACAAACATACTAGAAACGAATTCTCCTCGAAAACAAATTTGTTTTCTACCTGTACAAGATTAATTCTATAGTCGTGCCGGACGTCGCCCTGATCTGAAGGGCACAGGTAGCTCTCGACTCAAACCTAACAGTGAGAAATTAGAACATTTTTTCTAAAAAGACACGAGGCTTTATTGTTTAGGAAAACCCTAAAACAAAACACGAATAGACGACTACTTGGAATAGGAAGTCCAGAAGCGATCACCGTCAAATCATCCCATCCCATACTGACGGTCATATAGTGATTATACTCACGGGCAAGCGACCAAAACGCTCCTCGCTTTCCGTCACAAATAGCAATGCTAGCCGCATCCATTCATTCACCAGGCACTACCAACCCATCAACAAGCACACACAGCGATCAAGAACCAGATTCCCAAGCTTTTGGAGAGGTTTTGTGAGGAGAAGGGGGAGGAGCTCGGCAGACGTACATGGCGTGGAGGTCGGCGGCGAGGTGGTGCGGGGGGTGGCCGGCGGCGCTGGGGGACGAGCTGACGTGGCAGGCGGAGCTGAGGGCGCACGCGGCGGGGGAGTTCTCGATGGCGGCCGCGCAGGCGAACAAGGAGATGGAGGACCAGGGGCAGGTGCTGGTGTCGCCGGAAGCCACGTTCGTCGGCGTCTACGACGGACACGGCGGCCCCGACGCCTCCCGGTTCCTCAGCTCCCGCCTCTTCCCCCTCATCCACGGTACTTACGCTTATCGATCGTTCCATGCTCTCGTAATATCGTCATACGCATGCTTACTCATTGTGATCGTTAACAAATGGTTGATTTTTTACACACGTTAAATTAATATTTTGCCCTTGGCGCCAAAAAAAAAAAAAAAGGGTTCGCGTCGGAGCACGGCGGCGCGTTGACCGCCGACGTGATCCGGAAGGCGTTCCTGGCGGCCGACGAGGAGTACCTCCAGATGATCCGGTGGTCGCTGCCCAAGATGCCCGGCCCGGCCGGCGCGGGCTCCTGCTGCCTCTTAGGCGCCATCACCGGCGACACGCTCTACGTCGCCAACGTCGGCGACTCCAGCGCCGTTCTCGGCCGCCACACAGCTGGTGACGGGCCTGTCTTCGCCGAGCGGCTCTCCGCCGAGCACAACGTGGCCTCCGACGATGTCCGGAGGGAGCTCTCCGCGCAGCACCCCGACGACGACCAGATCGTCGTGCACGCCCGAGGCGCCTGGAGAGTGAAGGGGATCATTCAGGTGTCGCGATCGATCGGGGACGTCTACCTGAAGACGACGGAGTTCAAGCAGGACCCGGTGTTCCAGCGGCTGTGCTCCCCCGCCTTCCAGCTGAAGCGAGCAGTCATCAGCGCCGACCCGTCCATTCATGTCCGCAAGCTCAAGCCGGACGACCAGTTCATCATCTTCGCCTCTGATGGCCTCTGGGATCACCTCACCGACGACGCCGCGGTGCAGCTTGTCTCCAAGAACCCACGAAAAGTAAAATTTAACATTTCAGAGATCTTAATTTGCCTCTCCAATCTTGCCATTATTTCAGTTTAGACAACAAGATCGACATGGCTCTGAACTTGATTGATCAAACCGTTTCATTCAGGGCATAGCGAAGAGGCTGGTGCAGTCTGCTTTGAAGGAAGCAGCAAGGAAGCGGGAGATGAGGTGCGGCGACCTGAGGCGGATCGAGCGAGGAGTGAGGCGGCACTTCCACGACGACATAACCGTCGTCGTGGTCTACCTCGACCTCGACGCCCGCCGCGCCTCTCGGCGCACCAAGGTTGTGGACTCGAGCTGTAACAGCTGCAGCAACACGCCGCTCGACGTCTACACCTACAACGCCGACGGGTGCCCGGAGCCTCTACAGACTTACCTCAGCTCCTCCGGCCCCTGAACAATTACGTCACAGGATCATAATATAACATTTGATGTACAGAGATATTGTAGGATATATCGTGTCGTTTATTTTGATGTTGGACAAAATTCAGTTCAGTTGTTTTCTAAATTGTATCTGTAATGTTTGTGTAAGGCACTTGGCTGCTTGGCTAGCTTCTGAAAGAGTGCATTTCTTGCTATTTCGACATCTTCTTTGCTGTTCAATTGCCAATGGACCGTTAGGAAAATGTGTTCTTTGCTGCTAGTTTCATCAGGAGATTATTACATGGACATTAGCATCTCCTAGGCTTCGGCCTTTGGGCGTAGAAGCGATGAACCCTGGGCCGGGACAACCTGACCTGACCGAACGTACCTTGGCCCAGATGGCTGCAGCCCCTTGTCTTAATCAATTAGTTCAGATGCTAAGCACGTAAATGAAATGACAGATTAGAAGAATGTCTTGGTTGTTTGATCGTGTGTCTGCTAAACTTGCTATGTTTAATCCTGCAAAAGCGTGCTCCAGTTAAAACGCCTGCATGCATCGACCATGGAAGGTTTTTCCTGCACTTGGGCCACTCTGCACAGTGCTTTTTCCTTGCATTACATTTGCTTTAACTTTGTTTCGCTTGCCGGGCAACCTTGTCGGCCTGGGGTATCATCTCATCCTTCAACCTCAAGCAACACTTCCATCCATCTTCCAATTCTTTGCGACGGCATGCAACTTGGCAGTGAACGTTGCAGCATATACTAGCAGTGTTGCTCACGGATCAAAGCTGGGGACTTTGTGAAAGCAGCATGCGTATGTAGACTGAGTTTTGTTTCAGACCAATGCCTTTCTTCAAAGCTGAAACTTGGGAGTCTTGCCTGGATGAAAATGAAAGACAGCACTACTCATGGTGCAGACAGGGAATGCACAAGACCCTGCTGTCTTTTTGCACCAGTACTGAACAACTAGGAAGTGCCGCTAGTATGTGAAAAAGAAAAACACACAGTGTCATCTTCAGATACAGATACATCAGCAGCAGCAATTAGCCTGCAACGAATCAGTTTCAGACACAAGAACTCGATCCCCATCTGAATATCTGTTCCTAAGTCCTGACAGTATTTGTTAAATTCAGACACAAACAGTTTTCTCATCAATGTCACATCCATGCTCAGAGAATCTTTACTAATCTGAGAAATTGAAACTGATCGTGATAAGTAACACATGTTTATTACTCGTATATATATATACTCCGTTCCATCAAGTTTCTATGGTGTATTCTTCTTGGCACATAGACCAACAAGATATAGAAAATAACTAAACTTTTAATTATTATTACTAAATGTAAAATAATCTCCTCTAGATAAGGATATTGTTTACCATTAATTCCTAGCTAGTTTCTACAGGTCATAAAGCTATTGGTAGGTGATAGTTACAGGAATGATCGATCATGCCATACTAACACAATTGTCACCGCCGGATTAAAAGTCTCGAGAAGAACATTGTGCGCGTTCTGTGAATTAGCATGTCATTTTTGTGGTTAGCTAGGATAGTCCAATCTAATCAAGCATGGATGTGGTCGTTTTCAGACGGAGCACCATTAGATATCACCATGCTTTTGTCTTTTGGCAATGGTGAATGCTACTTCCTCCCATCACAAATAATTGTCGTTTTGAATATAGATGTAATCAAACTTTTGAAACTTTGATTGTTAATATTTTTTTAAAATATTTAAATTAGATACATGAAAATCATATATGTAAATTTGACTCTAAAAATACTTTCATAATATTATAAATTTATTATAATAGAAATTAGTGGTCAAAGTTATGTTTTAGGGACCGTATCAATATATAAAACAACAGCTATTTGTGACCGCAAGGAATAATTTAGCCACTGCTTCTGACAAAAGGAATCTCACTGTCAAGCAAGTGAAACAGGTTAATAGAATAAGCAGGTGCTGCTCGTTCTGATTTCATTAGAAAAAGAAGGGCTTCTTGCTAGGGGTGGCAATGGGGACCTGTTCCCCGATCCCCGGCGGGGAATTCCTCTATTAAGGGACGGGTATGGGAAGAAATCATTCTCGTGGGGGTGGAAACGGGAAAAATTATTCCCCCGTCGGGGATGGCGGGGACGGGGAATTTTTTCCCCGTGGGGACCCGGTTGGAGATCCAAATTTAGTTTAGTCCAATTTAGTTATTAGATTGCAAACATATTCTCTAGTCCATTATATTCACATTTTCATAAACGAGACAACATAATTTTCAATGAATGCATGCATTCTTTTTTTCCTTGTCTGTTGATATGATTTTAGAGTTAAAATACTTCTCTTGTGTGCAATTTTCGCAGGGATAGACCCCCGACGAGGCCCCGATACCCGAACGGGGATGGAGACGGGGGGATTTTCTCCCCGAGACAGAATGAGGACGGGATCGGGACGGGAGGCACTCCTGGCGGGAATGCCCTGCACCTACTTCTTGCTCAACCCTGTTCATGTGTAAAAGCCCAAGGCAGTGCACATGGGCATGAAGCCATGGAATACTGAAACAAGATCAAGGTACTCGTAGCAAAAAGAAATGGAGAAAACAGTTGATTCAGAGAGTAGTCTCTAGTCGTATGTACCTAGTTATACACCGTAAAGCCCTGTTTGGAATTTGGAGCTTGTGAATTTTTATAGATAACTACATGAATTGAACTATCCCCATGTGAAATTCCAGCAAATTTAGGTCCCGTTTGGACCGTGTGAAGTTTTCCTATATCCTACAAGAATTGGACCATGTCATATAAAATTTCTTTGAAATCCATGCATTCCAAACGAAGCCAAATTGTGAAGCTCATGCATTCCTAACATGCTCTAAAAGATGGAGTTGGGCATGTCTCGTATGCATGCCTACATGGTCACCCGATTTGTTAAATTCAGTTTTCAATCTAAATCTTGCAATTCCATTAGTTAGTTAACCTTCAATATGTCAGATCCAACGGTGTATATGCAAAACAAATCTACGAAAGGCAATATATCATGTGCACATCTACAATTTTTTTTCAGAATTTTTTCATGACTTTTATTAGTTGGTGTACATGATGTGTACATGAGAAGTCTTGTGTGCACAGGATATGTTGCTGGAGTGAAATGCCCCGGTACATCTCTTTCCCTAAATCACATACGGACTAAACTGTAATTTACCAAGATGCCAGGGGCCAATCTGCAAACAACATTAATCACCCAGTCAAAGCCAAAGCTAAAGGCAAAGCACCCTCACACACAAAAACCACAAAATCTATGATGTAAAACAGAAAGCAAAAACATAAAAACCGAAAAGGAGAGGCCCCCGTAAGTTAAAAGTTACACGACTCGTCAGAACTACTGACCCCCTCAATTCTCCAATCAAATCCATCCTTTGCCTCCACCTCCTCCTTCGTTCCCCATCCCGACCTCCGTCGACCGATCGCTGCCGCTGCCGCCATGGGCTCCGACCGCGCGGAGCTCGTGCACCTCTGCAGCGGCCGCAATTGGTCCAAGGCCATCCGCCTCCTCGACTCGCTCCTCGCTCGCTCCCCTTCCTCCATCCACGACCTCTGGTACTGTCACCACCTCCCTCTCTCCTCTCAAATCCGCCTCGCCCCGCAGGATCTCTGTTCTAATCTAGTGTTTTGAGTCGCTGACCCCGAATTCGGCTTCCCCTCGCAGGAACCGGGCCTTCTGCTACTCCCAGCTCGAGCTCCACAAGCACGTCGTCAAGGACTGCGACCGCGCGCTACAGCTCAACCCCGCGCTGCTCCAGGTCTACGTCCTCAAAGGTTTGTCTTTTGATTCGTTCCTTCCTTCCTCCTCTTGTTCTCTCGGTTTGATTTTGATGGGTGTGTGGATTTGCCTCGCCTAGTCTATATTTAGCTGTCACTGCTAGATGTATGGTACTGGTTGGGCATTGTAAGCTCATCATGTTGATTAGTGCGACTTGAAATGTATAGGTCTCACAGTTTTCAACTTAGTGTCTATATTTCTTATGAATCAAACAGTCCCTTCTAAACAAGTAATCCCCATTGTCGTATAAAAACTTCTGGTTTAGTTCTCAAGGAAACATCTTTCACGCAGAAGAACAAAACAAACGTGTTTATGCTACTTCTGCAGAAGCACATACACCTGTGGATAACATTAGTGTAGACTAGATTCAAGCACAAAGATTAGATTCTATTACTGCATTGAGATTAATTCATTTAACCCTTCGTTTCTAGCCCCAAAGACTATTCTGTTGCTTTACTGGACAACAGGCTTAACAATTTTATATCTATTTTTATACAATACCAAATATAGCAAACCATAGCATCTCTAGAATCTATGGACAATTATATAGCTTTCTCTAGTTATGGTCACAATTTAATTCACACTTACTAATTTTAATATATAAAATAACATAGTTGCTATAGCAGCAGCTTCTCCATCGCCATAGCTTACAATATACACAACCATACTTAGCATTCTAGGCACATAGCGAGCCCGGAGTGCCAGGACGCCTAGGCGGCCGTCTAGGTGATGATTAGATGATGAAAATAATAAATAATATCTCAGATGGCATGAAATTAACTAAATATACCTCATATGAAATGAAATTAGAGATGACAAGCAAGCAAATAAATGGTTCCAAATAGAAAGGCATAAATAGTTCCAAATAGGAGAGCAAAAGTTACAACTAGTTCCAAATAGCACAACAAAGTATCAAAGTTCATAAATCATAACAAAGGTGAAAGACCATATCACAAAGAATGAAATAATAACAATTTCACTCATCATCCAACTCCAAATTATGCCTCTCAATATTTTCTTCATCACTCTCTTGAGTAGGAATTTGAGGTGCTTGACCGAAATTATCTTCAACATCCTCATCATCACACATAACATCCTCTTCTTCGTCGGAGCCTAGCTGATGGGGGGTAGATGTAGTAACTCCATGCCTAGAATAAACTTAAACTTCATCTCCACAAGCTCTCCTAGGAAGGTTGAGACCCCAAAGAGAGGATGATGCACCGATAGCTTCATGAACATGACCCTATAAAAGATCATCCTCACCGGCATACATTTGTTGGTGTCCTTATTGATCCATTCATTCTCCCATTGAAATGTTTCTAGGATCAAAGGATTAGAACCAATTTCTTAATGAAGCATTTGAAACCTTGATGCGATCTTTGTGTTGTATTGAATATAGAACTATGTGTTGTATTAAATATAAGACCAAGTCATTCAACCTCTTGTGCTCCAACCGGTTTCTTTTTTTTTGTACGAATCTAAAATAACAAGAATGGTAAAGTTTTAAGTTTGATATGTATAAAAAAGGGTAAAGTTATAAGTTTGAAATACTTACATACTCAAATGTACTCCAATTGCGCTCGCAGCCGGAGGAAAAATAACAAAGACCAACAATCCACTTTGCAATCTTTTGGGGAGGCAAAGCATGGCCATCTTATGCTTTCCACCAATCAACTAAAGCCGAATATGAAGCTCTATGTTAGAAAGGTAGAGTGCCATATTGAATACACTTAGGACTTACGAGGTTTCTTTATTTTTGTTGCATGATTGCTATCTCGTTGTTGAAGTACCACGGGTCTGCTCATAGTCATCAACTAGGACACCAACACTGCTTGGCAAGTCCCTATCACCATGACACATCTTTGCAATCACTAAATTAAATGTCATGCGTAGATGAGCTGCAAAAATAATCTTGATGGATTAAAAAACAAAGCAGCCCCATGTAGCTTTTGCACCATTTGACTTTCCCAATGATTGTCAACAATAGCCAACACTTTCTTGAGCAATATTTCCTTGCTTGTAGCTAGGAAAGAATCCTTGATTTTCTTCTTAGCCATGTCCATAGCTATGGACAGTTTCGGTATTGCGGGCTTCTCATCACCATCAACAAGCTTCAAGACAATTAGGATGGGTTGTGACGCTCTTACAATATTCCACTAAATTCCAAAATTGCATAGCAAGGACAATCGTCGCTACATCCTTCCCGGATTTTGTCCCGGACATTTTGGATCTATTCCAATTGTCACTTGTTACTAACCTAGAGGATTGAGCAGATGAAGTCTCCAATAGGGATATCAGGGATATATATAGCCATAGTATGGGCCAATATGGGCCTTAACACCCCTCAAACTCAAGGCGGATCCACGGCGTTGAGTTTGAGCAAATGAAGCGATCTTTGTTCTTGAGTTTGTGCTTTGGTGAAGAAATCGCAACTTGCGGTGCGATGGCTTTATCTTGAAGAACAATTGTTTCGATGACGGTGAGGCCAGAGTAAAAGAGGCATCAACACTAATATGCTTTGTAAGTTCATGCTTCACGGGATCATTGGCAATTTGTATGGCTCGATATTATCACAAAGAAGAGGTGTGGGGCATCACAGAAATACCAAAGTCACTAGCAACCATCGAAGCCATACAATCTCTGCGGTGGTAGTGGCGAGTGCTCGAGTTCTGCCTCTGTACTAGGCAGAATCTGTTGCTGCTTCTTGGACTTCCATGCAGAGAGACGAACCAAGAAGAATACAATAGCCGGTGACAAAGCAGCGATCCGGTCGGATCACTTGCCCAAGTAGAATCCGAGTAAGCGTGAAGTGAAGAGGATTATCACGAGCATAGAACAAACTTTGAGATGAGGTCCCGTAAGTATCTTAGCACCACAAGCAAATGTCCAAAATGAGCCGAGGTCGGAGCACTCAAACCGACTCAAAATATGGACCGCATGAGAAATGTCGGTCAGTATGATGAGATAAACAAGGCGCCCACAATATGCCGATCTGAGATGGATCCGCAAGAGGTGTACCATCGATGGGGCGAAATTTTGTAAATGAAGATTCATAGGTGTTACAACCGTCCAGATCATCGATAATACTAGAACAAGCAACAAGGTCTTGTATGTATTTGGTGAGAAAGATAATAGCCCTTCGCGAGAATGCAAAACTTCAATCCCTAAGAAATAAGCGAGAGGACCCAAGTCGGACATCTGAAATTGCTCACTAAGTTGTTGCTTCACATGGGAAGTATGTTCCACATCATCTCCGTAATCAACATATCATCAACATATAGAAGAAGGAAAATGCGCCCACGTGAGAGAGATGAATGAATAAAGCAGGGATCATGATTACTAGGTGAAAAACCAGCAGCTTTTATCACAAAGACAAAGCGCTCAAACCAAGCACGAGGAGCCTATTTAAGACCATATAAAGCACAACGAAGACGACAAACATGTCTTGAAGGAGCATCTACACCTGGAGGTGGATGCATATAGACTTCCTCATGTAAATCACCATGAAGAAAAGCATTCTTAACATCCATCTGAGAAATAGTCCAAGAACAAGTAGCAGCGACTGCAATCAGAGTACGAACAGTAGTCATGTGAGCAACAGGGGCAAAGGTCTCATCATAATCTCGTCCCTGAGTCTGCTGAAAACCTCTAGCAACCAGACGAGCTTTATATCTCTCAATGGAACCATCTGACTTGGTTTTTACTTTGAACACCCGCTTACATGTAATAGGTCACGCATGTGGCGGTAATGGAGCGAGATCCCAAGTGCTGACGATCAAGGCGACAAGCTCCTCGAGACATAGCAAAGTCGCCATTAGGAATATGAGAAGCTTCGATAAGTGGAGGGCTCATCAATAATAGCATTCACCGTGGAAAACCCAACTGTCGGGAGGCTCAATAGTGGTACGATCCGGAGATTATATCTTGAACCAACTTTGTGACTCATCGGAAAAATATGAGACTCATCAAAATTGTCAGGAGCATTAAAAGCAGGAGCATCGGGATTTGTCAGGAGGTGGGATTAGGTGGGTGCTCTGTGGGATGGCAGTATACACATGTTTGATGGGTGGTTTGTAAGGTGGAGGTGGAGGATCAAAAATGGGTGGAGAAGGCTCAACAGGAATGTGTATGGTAGTGGAAGGATCAGGAATGGGGATAACCGATGGGGATGATGTAGAGACATCATCACTAGATGAAATAGGAGGGAGACATAGAAGCGATGTGGACTCTATGGGAGAATATGAAGACCGAGTAGAAGGGTTATAAAAGAAAGGGCGATCCTCGTCAAAGGTCACATCACGAGAGATCGTATCGACGAGAGGAAGAATCATAACAACGATAACCCTTGTGCTCGAACTATACCCCGAAAAACACACTCTCTTGGTGAAAGCGATCCAACTTAGTCCCTTCACGAGGTGCAAGCAAAACATAGCACGTCTGACCAAATCTGCGAAGATGGTCATAGCGAAGTACCAAAAAGAACTTCATCGGGACACTTGCACGACAATTTGGACGAAGGTTGTCTATTGATAAGATAAACAAAGAGTGGAAGCGGCTTCACCCCAAAATGAGTAGGAACAAAAGAGGCAATCGAAGTGTTGAGCGGTCTCTATGAGATGGCGATGTTTGCGTTCAACAACACCATTACGAGCATGAGCACCGGGACATGAGAGCGAGCAAGAGTACCTCGAGGTCAAAAGCGGCGAAAAATGTCGGATAAATACTACCACCGCTGAGTCGAGCGAAAAACTCGAATAGTAGTAGAAAGCGAGTCACGAACCATGCGAGTAAAAGGCGGTAAATAGAACACAAGCCCGGGAGCGATGTTTCATGAAATAAATCCAAGTATATCGAGAATGATCATCAATAAAAATGACATAATATTTATGACCACCCTTTGTAACAAAAGGTGCGGGACCCAGCACATCTGAATGAATAAGATCAAAAGGTCTAGCGAATGAGGCGCACTAGAGAAATATGGAAGTTGTATCTGTTTTTCCAAGTTTGCAACCCTTACAATGAAAACTAGACTCAATAGATGTATGACCTAGGCGACCTTTATTAATGAGTGTGGACAAGCGAGACCCACATAAATGACCTGAGCGATGATGCCACTTGGCAAGAAGAGGCCGACGACGAAGCGGCGGATGACACACGGCGATAGAGCCGGCGGAAGGAGGTAGGCGCAAGGTGTCTAAAGCGTAGAGTTCAGGAGAGCCTCTACGGCGATGGCGATCCCAATCACGGTCCGCTTCGGCGATCTGAATAAAACAAGATGAGTCATCAAATCTAACAAAAGCAGTTTTGGTCGACAATTTGACCCTCTTGAAAAGAGGTTCATGGACAAGCGAGGTACAAAAAAAGCGGTTGATGCAGAAAAATGAGAGTTGCAAATTGAACCACGATGAATGATAGGACAAGATGTACCATCATTGTCTCGAACAGAAGCACCATCGGCAAACTTGCAAGAAACCAATGGGGTGGTCGGAGGTCACATGGGCAAGCCCTGAATCCGAACCCAAAGGCGACTTAGGGGCATCAACGGGTGAAAGCAGCGACAATAGATCTGAGCCTCTAGTGGTGGAAGTTGGACCACGTCCACGAAAGCAAAGACGACAGACGCAGATATTGACCAACTTCTCGGATATTTAGCAAAACAATTTTCGAGCGATGACCAATCTTACGACAATACTCACAAAGTTCGAAGATTTTCCTCTAGATGTCTTGAACCGAGGCCACCGATACTCTTGTGAGGTCTTGTCATATCACTAAGCGACATGGTCTTGAGGCGAGTCTCTTGACAATGAGATCGGACAAAGCACATGCCATGGTTATAGTAGAAGAATTATGAAACAAACGTGTACGAATGTACTCAAAATCAGCTCGTACTCCCATAACAAAACGATATGTAAGAAACTTTTCAATGAATTTGTGTGCTGGACACCCATTCGTTGTGCACTGAGGTACCATAGAGAGCAATGGTCCCATTATACTTTCAAAGGCTGAATTGTACTCATCAATGGACATGTCATTCGCTCAATTGAATGAATCTTTTGCATGAGAGTATGAAGAAGAACACCCTTTATCTGAACATACGTCTTTGTAAGTAAGACCACATGGCCTTGGGCGTCTTAAAGGAGAAAGACTCATAATCATAGATTGCTTAACACTATTGACAATGGCGACCATCACTTTTCCATCATTGATTTCCCAAGTTTTGAGTCAAATAGCATCCAATATGTCGCTAACAAAGAGTGTCCTCAAAGCCTCTTTATGCTTGTACATGCTCTGCAAAGTGAGGAAAGAGGTGGCAAACCGAGTAGTTGTGGGTCTCACAAGATCCTTCCCACCCGTCATAGCCCTCATTGTAGCAAGAAGTCTCACATGCCTATAAATGAATGTTGTGACACGCTTTGCTTGCACAATACACTTCTTGAACTCTTTCATCTTGCTAGTATCCTCTAACATAAGATCTAAGCAGTGGGCAGCACATGGCATCCAATATAGTCTGGGAAGCCTTTCTATAAGGCTATTCCCAGTGCATAGTTTCATTTCTCAGTTTCCAAGAGTGCCACATCAGCTTTTGTCTAGGTAACCGTGTATCTCAGGTTTCATCTAGATGAAACTCTCTCACCTTCCATGAAACTCTCTCTATCTCTCTCTTCATAATTACCTTGCCATGTCACCAAACATGATAATGTGTCATATCATTTAATGAGAATGAAACTCAATTGAAACTCCCACTGGGAATGGCCTAAGAATCCTTCTTGCCGCCTTATAGTTAGCCCCATTGTCTGTGACTACTTATACAACTTCGTCTTCGCCGATCTCTTGAATTCATGGTTATCACGGCACCCCAGCGAGGCGAGTCGCCTGGACATGATTAAAGTCCTAGGAGGATTAGGTGACCAAAATCTTTAATGCTTCGCAGCTAATAAGTTTTGGAGTTTCCAATCAATTCGTGGAACATTAACCAATCAAGAATCTACTGAAACACCAAAACATGCTTAGAAATAGAGGCATTTGTTCCTAGGACTTTTTGGACAGAGTAAATATCAAATCCTATAAATATCGTTCCCTCTAGTCGAGCGGCCCAACCCCCTGCCCCTCTCTTTCCCTCTCTCTCTCACGCACAGCCTAGCCGAGCCTATCTCTGTCTCGCTCTCTCCCCCTCAGATCCATCCGCGCCGCTCCTCCACTCCCTCTCTCTCCGCTTTCCCCCCGATCCATCCACGCTGCCCCTCCTCTCCCTCTCTCCCCCCGATCCATCTGCGCCACCCCCTCCCATGATCCATTAGGCGATGCAGAAGAGGGGCAGAGGCGGAGGGGGATGCAAAGGGGGAAACCGGAGGCGAGGAAGGTTTACAGTGGGCGGGAAGGAGGCGAGAGGGGGAGGGACGAGGAAGGATTCTTGTGTGGCGGTGCTCGCTAGGGTTTCTCCACCCGTGACCGTGAGTTCTTTTCCAAACCTCCTCTCGATTTGTGCTTTTGGTCACAGACTTGTAGTCCTCTGCCCTCAAATACCTCACTCCTCAGCTCCAGTCGGTCGTTCGGACTCCAGGCCGACGCCAAGACGTCCAGGCGGCCACCTGACTGTCTTCAAGTGATGCGCCGGGCCATGGCACCTCCGACCGGCCGCCTGGATGCCTAGTCGGCGACTAGGCGACACCGTAATAACAGTGCTTGAATTCTCTTCTCAAGTAAACCCACCAACGACACTGCATCATACGACTCACTAGATGCATTCACACTCTCCAACATGAAAGTTCCCTCTGGGCAATTGGCAAGGAAATTAATTAAGTGATGTCTATCTGTCTGACACCAATGAGCAGCGAAAATTCTTCCAAGCCAACTCTTGCTTCTTTCTTATTTCACCAACTTGTATTTTTTTATTTCTCAAGATATGGCATCCTCGACTCATGGTAACTTGGAGGCTTAAAGCCTAGTCCATTCTGTACAACGGCCTCAACCATCTCCTCGTAGCTTCTTGAGTTTGCAACATTGAATGGAATGCCATTCTCATAGAACTTGGCTACGTACATGCATATCTTCTCCCTATCTTCCTTTGGTTTTATGCTCCGCTCGCTGCTCATTTGAGAAGCCCCCTTTTGGTGTCTTTCCTTCACAACTTCGTTCAGTGTCTTCAAGAACATTTGGGCCTGTTTTAGCAATGTTTGTTGGTGGCTTGAAAAAGCTTGCAGAAGCCTTTATTTTAGCAGCCGTCTTGGAACTTGGAATTGAAGCACTCCGGAACTTGCTATTGGACTAGGACTTGGATGAGAGCCCCTGGATGAAGTTACCTCAACCTCGTGGACTTCATCGCCATTGCTACCATAACTAGCATCATCTTCCTCATCATCTAAATTAATCTAAGTCTTTCTTGAAGTCTTTCTCATCCACTCTTGCATCTCTGTCATGATGGCAGCTGTCGTTTTATGGCACTTCTGCACATCCCTATGGCTCCCCTATGAGATGCTGCTTCAACCTCTTGATCCCCGAATGCAGGTGCTTGCCACAAAGGGAACATTCTACTAGATCCTTATCCTTAGTCGGCCAAAATCCGTATTTCCATTCCGGATCCTTGGACTTGGCCTTCCTCTTCGGGTCATTTCTTGGGTCATTTCCATCCAGGATGCAGGTGGGGGGTGGCATCCATGAAGGCGGCGCTAGGGTTTGGGGATGAGGGCAACCTTATAAATAGGATCCCAAGTTAGGGTTAAGGTTAGAAGTAATGAACTCACCGATGGCCCATTAGGCCAAAGGTACACTAATTAATTAATATGATTTTATTAACTCACATATAAAATTTGCAGATGTTACACCCATGGTCTAGGAAAGGAAAGGAAGGCATACTTATTTTGACCCACACAGCCACATGAGTAGTGGTTTAAACCTGAATTTGCATTTCAATGAAAATCGATTTACATTTAAGAAGAGCAAAATTCATGTGTATGATTTAAATCATGTGTATGTGCCACTGCCCACTGGAACATAAGTCTGTGTATTGTGCATTTTATTCACATTTTCTTTTTGTGTAATCACATTTATTAAATATCAGTGACTGATAACAACCATCTTTTCTAAGAACTTTCTGGCAGTATATCATTTCCTATCAGTTAATATGGGATGTTCAATCATTCTTCTTTTTTGCTTTATGATTAAAGATGGAATATTAATTGGCTGACAACCCATGTGCAATTGTGCATGATCAATTAACAGGTCTTCCACAGTAGTTTCATTTCAAGCCTAAGTTAAACAAAGCACACTTGGACATGTTCATTGAAGTACTGATCTCATATGTATGTAGAAATTCTAGCTCTCCTGGACATGCTAGTTAGTAATTATCATGTTGGAAAAGAGAATAGCCCTCCTGGACATGCTAGTTAGTAATTATCATGTTGGAAAAGAGAATAATTTATCGGTGTAGTGTGAGCTAGCATTGCAAATTGCAATGGCATTTTATCTATTTCTGTGGGCAAGTTCCATCACCAACTTTGCTTGTATGGATCTTCTCAAAGTTAGGAAAAAACATTTCTAGAAACTAGAAGCTAGTCTGTTAGGTTCATACTAGAAGTTCAAATTTGGGCATATATGCCCTTAGAATTCACGGTACATGTTTCAAGGGGATATAGCTGACTTGTGAAACTAGAAGCTAGTCTGTCAGATTCATACTAGAAGTTCAAAGTTGGGCATATATGCCCTTAGAATTCACAGTACATGTTACTGGAGATAGGCTAATAAGCCATTTTTTACTTATATTTTGGTTTTTTTTGTTGGGGGGGTTGAGTTTTCTTTATGTGCACTTCCTAAACTCTAAAGACATTTGCCTGTTAACAAATGAGTATGCAGCTGTCAAAAACTTATTCTATTATTTGTTTGCCATTATTTATTGATTTATTTTCTATACAAGTACCTTGGGAATAATGGCCCTAGACTGGGTCCATAAATTTGATCTGAAATTTTCTTTTCTCTATCCTTGTGTCTTCTCTCTTTGTACCTCTTCCATGCTCACCTACTGTCAAAGCCTTTAAGGTACACCTAAACCAATGATCCAAAACACATGAATGAAAAGCTTCTTTCTTCCATTTGCAATGAGACTTCCCTAGATAGTGACTATTTATTTTAATATTTTGATATTCTTGTTTTGAAACAAATGCCACCAGTAAATTTTTATTGTTGTTATTTGTTAATCAGGCAAGGCACTCTCCGCATTAGGGAAAAAAGAGGAGGCTTTGATTGTTTGGGAGCAAGGACATGAAATTGCTGTCCGTGATACAATGGACCTGAAACAATTGCTTGAGTTGGAAGAATTAGCTTCTTCTGTCAAAATTTGTGAGACAATTGAGTGTGAAGACTGTGTCATGGATGCATCGCCATGTGATACCAAAGTTGTTATCTCAGAAGATCGTGTTGTCGACACATCGTTCACTGCAACTACAACAGCTGATACAAAAACTGTTGTCTGTGAAGAGAACATAGGGAATTCCAAAGTTTCATCAAATGGTGATACAATGTTGTCTGACAATAATGATGTGGACCATAATAAAGATGAGAATAAAGATTCAAGCAGTCCGGCAAAAAACACCACAGAGACACATCAAAATTCCAAGAAAACAGCGAAGCTAGATAAGAAAAACAAAGCAAAAGGTGCAAAAGAAATAAATGGCCAAGATGAAGATGTGGAAGATAGAAGAAGTTCCGGTGAAACCATAGCACTAGATCAAACACTATTTGCTACAAAAGTCTCAAAATCATCAAAATCTATAAGCTTGGATTTCCGACTTTCCCGAGGCATTGCACAGGTATCTTCCATTTGTTCAGCACGATGCCATCTGTCATAGTTTTTGAACTTGGCTTCGTTTATTAATATATCATATATGTAGGACCCTCACCAATCATTTGAAAGCCTGTTATGGCTGTGTTTTTGGTGAGGTTTGAATGACCACTTTGTTGGAGATGCAATCTTTTGTGTTCAAGATGATTTTATTTCATTTTCCTCTAAAGACACACGCTGGACACTGACAACCTATTGTATATGGTGTTGAAAATATTTAGAAAGAGATGTTATATTCATACCTTGACCATTATCACTGAACTATATCTTTTCAGGTAAATGAAGGAAGATATGACCAAGCAATATCCATTTTTGATCAGGTTTTGGTCTATTATCAAGAATATTTGATTATTCTTTCTAATCAGATAAGGACCCTGACAATTTGCCATTGAACTTTTTAGATACTGCGAGAAACTCCAACATATCCAGAGGCACTGATTGGAAGAGGCACAGCTTATGCATTTCAAAGAGAATTGGATTCTGCTATTTCTGACTTCACCAAGGTGGAACTTTTAAATTGAGAACTTCCCCTTTTCCTGTTGTGTAAAATTACCTTACGTCCTTACATGTCTAGCAGGCTATACAAGCAAACCCATCAGCTGGGGAGGCATGGAAGCGGCGGGGACAAGCTCGTGCTGCTTTAGGAGAGTTCACTGAGGCAAGCTCACTATGTTTGTTTAAATCTCAATACTAGTATGGATCGAGTCGATATAAAATACGGATGAATTTAGTCAAATGGAAAAAAACTAGTATGGTCCATCTAGCAAGTCATTATTAAACGTGTCACTAGCTTACATTTTAATCCTATTCTTTTCAGGCTATTGAAGACTTGACTAAAGCTTTGGAATTTGAACCAAATTCTCCTGATATTTTACATGAAAGGGGTTAGTGCTGTACCCATGGTTGAATCTCATCTCCTGTAATGTCATTTCTCATATATCTTTCAATGGAAACGGAAGGACATTTGGACTTCACTTAATGCTATCACGCATTTTAGTAATAAAGCTGTATAGCTAGGCTGTAGAGCACCTCGACTACTCTTGTATTCTGATGGCATATCCTGGCTAATGGTAGGAATTGTGAGCTTCAAATTCAAGGACTACAATTCTGCAGTCGAAGATCTCTCAACCTGTGTGAAGTGTGACAATAAAAACAGTTCTGCCCACACTTATTTAGTAAGTAAATGGTTTTATGTCAAAAATTTCTTTTATCCCTCTCAAGTTAGTTCTTCACAAGCTTCAAATTCTTTCTTCTAATAATCAAACGGAACTACTTTCATTATGCACCAAAATGGTACTTTGTTTTGCAATGCCACCCTATTGTTGATATAGTTTTACAGTATTCGATAATATTTCTTAATGTTCCCCTAGGCGCTAGGCGGGCAGCACACCGGTGCCTAATCACTGCCTAGGCGGGAAAAATCAGCTAGGTGGGATGGTGTAGCCTAGCGCCTAGGCAGTCGCCTAGGGTACCACTGATATTTCTACTTTAGGAACCATGGTTATTAAAGTGTCGCTTATGCAACGCTTATTCACTGTGTGTGTTGGGGGTGGGGGTTGCGCTACACTGGCACCTTGCTAGAGGAGCCCGTGGTGTCCGCTTTTCACGGTCATGTTGTCGTTGAGGTGACGCTAAGGCATCGGCATGGCCCAAGGAGGCCGCTGTAGAAATGGGGGGCCGGGATAGAAGTTGAATTTTAAAGTGAAACCAAAAGGGAGCTAACCACGATTCATATCTGAGCCTGGGAGACCAAGAGGGAGAAACCCTAGCACCGCACCGCCTTTGCCCCATCATTAGATCTAGCGGGAGAGTAGCTGCTCTGTTGCGTCGCCGCTCCTTTGTTCCTTTGCGCCACTGCTCCTCTGCTCCTCTGCGCCAGGTATGGGGGAGGGATGGGGGAGGCAATGGGGGAGGGGGAGCTCGATGGGACTTGGGGAAGAAGCAGTCTGCCCGTTCGGCAACAGCAGTAGAAGTAGCATGAGTAGTAGTACTGTAGCAGTAAAGTAGAAGTACTGTGGTAGTGCCGTGGTAGTAGGGGTGCAATCGGCTCAGATTCGGTCGGATATTGCTACTAATCCATATTTTTTGTCGGATTTGGAATCGGATTCGGATAGTTCCGGATATGAATATGGCGCGGATAATACCAGTCATAGATTTGAATCGAATACAGAGCGAAATTGATACGGTATGGGATAATTTTTATCGGATATCGCGCGAAAGTAGATACATACATGCATTGAATATAGTGCTTAGTAATAATAATTAGAGGTAATCTAGTTATTTTTAATATCTTTTTGATCCACATACAAAAAGAAATACAACTTATAAACTTTTGAACGAATGATTTAGAGCGCACTATTACAATATAACAATGGCGGACATAGCATTTGCAGATGATTAGAGACACACAACGTAATCTAGTCAAGGAAACCAATGCTCTTGGTCCTTTGCGCTCGTATAAGCTGTCCGACGAGAAAACGAACGCTCCATGTCCATATCTTCACATCTTGGAGTCGATCAGCGGCCGAGTCGGTCTGGCGAGAGTAGCGCCTTGGGGTCCTTGCACCGGAGCCAGCTCGACGCTGCGGGTGCGCAGCTTTGCCGTGCTGCGGCGAGGATGGACGGGGGTTCGGAGCCAATGACATGAAATTTGCGCATAATATCCTGCCAATAATAAGTACAAAATAATATGTATAATTCCTTGAACTTTGCACGAATACCGCCAATAATCAGAATTACAATAAAATCCCATTTTTGTTGACATTGGAACAATCATCGGGGTAAAAAGTAATTATTTCTTTACGTCCACATGTGTAAGAACGGCTCTCATTTGAATATTCAATTCACAATAGAGAAAAGCCGGACAAGTTAATTAAGCTAATGCTAATTAATCAAGCAAGAAGCACATTGAAGCCATCAAGTTCATTGTGGATGCTTGTCATCAAATGACTCCTCTAGTCATGGGTGGTGATGAGCCGAACCAAAAAAAATAAAATAGAAGAAACCAAGCTGAAAGACAGGCAGGAACCAGTGGAACTCAAAAGCTGATTAAATCCACGTTTGCATCTCGTTGGAGTCCAACCGATCAAAAAAACATCTCTGTTCGGTTGAGCCCACAAGTGGCTGGAGGCGTGGTGGCCTCGCGGAGCCGCAAGCCAATGTGGAGGCCAGCGGGAGCCGGAGACGGGTTGGCGCTGGTCGCGGGGCTGCGCCTTAGAGAAGACGGCGCACCGGCGTTGGAAGCTGAGGCGGTCCGGTGTTGAATGGAGAACATGGCCAGGAAGTTGGCAATCGACATAGGCGGCCGAGGCAGCTGGAGGCCAAGATGGTCAGTGGTCAAGTGGCGAGGTCGGCAATGAAGGTTGAAGGACGCTTGGAGCAATGAGGAGATAGCAAGCCGCCATGGCGGTGCTGACGCCGAGCGGTGGAAGGCCGAGGCACGTGGTATTGTTGTGTGCCTGCGAGTAGAGACGTGTTCTTGCCTCAACCCAAGACGCGGGCGATAAAGGACGACGACGCCGTGGTGGCGATCATCGGAATAACAGCGAACGGAGCTACCGGCCTTGTTGATCGGAAGGCACCGCCAAGAGGTATTTTGCGACAACTTCAGCTGTCTTTTCTTTATTGATTCTTCTCAATATATAGATGCAAAAGCCTGATGTTTTACACAAGGAATCCTAAACGAACTAGATTCCCTGTCCAACTCGGACATGTATCCTGACCTGATACAATAAGCTAATAAGGAATTCTAATTACTAAAAGATAAGATATCCGATCTTCTGAGATACGGTTTTATTAACTACTTAACCGACTCGGACTGTATTTCCTTCCTCCTGGTGATGTCCATGTGCCGACTTCCTATGCTGGAACATCGCCTGATTGATCTGCCGATCTTCCTTCGATGCCAACTTGCTTCTGGCGCCGGACGTAAACATTATCCAGCCCTTGCAGAGCCGTAACATCACTCCCTCCCTCTAAATTCAGCTTGTCCGCAAGCTGAAAAGTGGGAAATTTCTGCCGAAACTCAGTGGCCAGGACCTAGGTCGCTTCCTTGACGGACTGGCCTGCCCACTGTACCAGGAATTGGCGGCGCCCTTTGACGACGCGATGCGCCAAAACCTGAGCTGGTTCCAGCATTGTTGGCACAGAATCGGACGACACCTCCTGGGGAAGCGGTTGTGGTGTTGTCGGAACGTCGCCTTTAAATGCTTTGAGTAATGATATGTGGAAGACATCATGGATGCGAGAATTTGCTGGTAGGTGCAGGCGGTAGGCGACCTTGCCGATGCGCTCTGTAATCTGATAAGGTCCATAAAATCTCGGGGAGAGCTTGTGCTGGGACATGTCTCGCAAGGACTGTTGTCGATGCTTGTGAAGACGGAGCCACACCCAGTCGCCGACTTCAAAGGAAAGCTCTCTGTGATGAGCGTCATAGTATTGTTTCATTCGGTTTTGAGCCTAAAGGAGATGCGCCCGAGCCTGTTGGAGGAGAGCATCCCGGTCGGCAAGATGACAATCGACGTCCTGTACTGCCGATGGTCGTTGGTTATATGGAAGAAGAGGAGGTGGTGGCGACCATAAACCAACTGGAAGGGTGTCAGGCGGTGGGATGAGTGGTACGAGGAATTGTAGCAAAATTCCGTCCAAGGAAGCCACTGAACCCATGTACGAGGATTGTCCGCCGTAAAGCATCGAAGGTACATTTCCACGGTGCGGTTGACGACCTCGGTCTGCCCGTCGGTCTGCGGGTGGTAAGCTGTAGAGAGGAGAAGAGTAGTGCCGCACCGTTTGAAAAGAGTCTTCCAAAACGCACTTGTGAATATTGGATCTCGGTCGCAAACGATTGTCTCCGGCATGCCATGCAAGCGAACAATGTGGTCGAAGAAGAGGTTTGCTACCGCTGGGGCTGCTGACGGTCGGTCATTGGGATGAAGTGCGCGTACTTGGAAAGGCGGTCCACGACGACCAAGATGGCGGTCTTCCCTTGAGAACGAGGCAGGCTGATGATGAAGTCCATGGAAATGTCCGCCCAAACTTGGTGGGGTACCGGAAGTGGTTGAAGTAGCCCGGCTGGTGACAGTGATGAAGTCTTGTTCTTCTGACAAATGGCACACTGAGAGATATACTGTTCCACGGCCGTTCGTTGGTGTGGCCAAAAATACTCTTGACGCAGGCGATGAAGCGTCTTGTGCACTCCCTCATGGGTGACATCATGGACTGCGGCCACCATTTCTGGAATGAGTGGTGACTGGGCAGGCACGAACAGGCGGTTGTTGCGGAAGAGAAGTCCATCACGCACTTGCCACCCATTGCCTGTGCCGGCGGACGATGCTGGAAGGTTCGGCGCATGCATGAATTGATCCGGTCCTGATGCAACTGATAATCGTTCCATGCTGGAAGGAGTACTCTGCTGCTGCCGCTGCGTTGCCATTCATTACAGCGACGCTGGATGTCTGGATCGGCGCGGAGGCTGTCGCACCATCTCTGTGTCGTCTCCAAGCAGGGAACAGAAAGGGCAGCACAAGAAGGATGAACGGCCTCCATGCGCGATAGGGCGTCAGCCGCTTGGTTAGCCTTGCCGGGTTTGTATTCAACGCGAAAGTCGAATCCCATCAATTTGCTGAGCCAGTGCTGTTGGGGTGGTGTAATCAGCGCTTGTTCCAGTAGGAATTTGAGACTAGCATGGTCAGTGCGGACAATGAAAGCTCGTCCCCAAAGGTAAGGGCGCCAATGACGGACCGCTTTGGAGAGCCCAATGAGTTCGCGCTCATATGCCGCGAGCTTTTGATGTCGAGTTGCCAGTTTACGACTGAAAAACGCAACTGGGTGGCCTTCTTGCTGCAGCACTGCTCCAACGCCTTGTCCTGATGCATCACATTCTACCACGAAGGAAGCTTCGAAGTTTGGCAAGGTGAGTACTGGAGCCGAGGTAAGGGCTGTCTTGAGATTCCGGAAAGCCGCATCGGCCGCTTCTGTCCAAGTGAAATTGCCGCGACGAAGCATAGCAGTGAGTGGCTCGGCAATGTCCGCATAGCCTCGGATGAATCGGCGGTAGTAACCGGTCAGCCCCAAAAACCCGCGCAGGGCGGTAATGGTGGTTGGACGAACCCAGGCTTCCACGGCTTGCAACTTGTCGGTGTCGGCGGCGACTCCGTTTTCGGAAATGATATGGCCAAGGTAACGCACTTGGTTTTGGCCGAAAACGCATTTAGACTGTTTGAGAAACAACTTGTGGTGGCGTAGGCGCGTCAGAACCGTCCGTAGATGCTCCAGATGGTCTTCGATGGACGGGCTGTAGATGAGCATGTCATCGAAAAAGACGAGCACAAATTTGCGGAGAAAATCCTGGAGTACTTCGTTCATGAGTGCTTGAAAGGTGGACGGCGCATTGGAAAGGCCGAACGGCATGACGAGAAATTCGTAGTGGCCATGATGGGTTCGAAATGTTGTTTTGGCAATGTCTTCCACACGCATGCGCACCTGGTGATACCCCGAACGGAGATCCAACTTGGTGAAGAGCTTGGCACCATGAAGTTCGTCGAGCAATTCTTCGACCACCGGAATCGGAATTTATCCTTGATTGTATGGGAGTTGAGCTCGCGGTAGTCGACGCAAAAACGCCACGTACCGTCCCCTTTCTTGACAAGCAAACCGTGAGAAAAGGAGATCTCTGGGCGAATGATCCTTGTGCCAAAGATTGCGTCGCGATTGGCGCCGATTTCATCTTTTCGCTCGATGACGGATATCCAGACGGCCGACGACCACCGGATCGGTACCATCACGCATAGCAATCGCGGTGATCACAGCGTCTTTGAGGCGATCCACGTGGCTCAAGCAAAGATATCCACGAAGGACTCCAAAAGGGATGATAGCGCCGGACTGTGGTCTGCTTGAAGGGACAGAAGATGTGGTTTTTTATTGTGCTGTAAGCCTTCCAGGAGAACTGCAGATCCCGCATGGTCAAAGGACATAGTGAGCCGACTGAAATTCCACTGAATATCGCCCAATTGCTGCAGCCACTGAACACCAAGAATCACATCAAATCCTGCCAACGGAATGATCATGAAGGCAGTGGTGAAGCTATGCACATCGACTGTGAACTCCAATGCTGGTATGTCTCCCAAGCAAGGTAACTGACATCCATTTGCCACTTTGACGCGTTGAGAAGATGGTTGCCCTTGCTGCAGCG
The DNA here is from genome assembly GCA_036346375.1 of Guadua angustifolia. NCBI lineage: Eukaryota > Viridiplantae > Streptophyta > Magnoliopsida > Poales > Poaceae > Guadua > Guadua angustifolia. The sequence continues at coordinate 14,697,917 of CM070513.1, read as the reverse complement.
CTAGACAGAGGGCGGCGTGGCTGCTGAGGAAGTTATGTGTGCTGCCGCTGTCGATGAGGCCAAGCAAACTGCGCCCTTGGATGACCACTAGTATTTGCATGGTAGCACTGGCAGTTGGTCCCTGAAGGGCGAGCAAGGAGAGGGATGGGATGGCCAGATCCGTTTCTTCTTTGTCGGTTTCAATATCGCCTGGCGAGTCATCGGCATGTTCTTCCTCAATGACCTCAATTGCAAAGAGTCGCTTGCACCGATGGCTTCTGGTATAGATCTCGTCGCAGTGATAGCACAAGCCCTTGGCACGGCGCTCAGCTATTTGGTCGGCATTGAGGCGCAGCCTGGTGGAGGGTGCAGCGCTGGAGGCCATGCTTGAGGGAGCTGGGGCGGTTGGACGTGGAAGACTTACTGATGAGTTGGATGGCGCCCCAGGTTGAGGTGTTGAGGATGGATTTGAAGAGGTCATGGAGGACGCCGAGCCACGACTGAATGCCATCCGACCACGTCCATGTGATGCAAACCCTTGCATCGCATCTGCCAGCCACAACTCCTTGCGTTCTTCCGCCTCCCGCGCAAAGCTGATTGCTTCGGCCAGATCGCCGCCGTTCACGGCGAACGTCGGCGGCCAAGGCTTTGGAAAGACCAGCTATAAATGTCTCTACTTGGTCGGCACGCGCCATGCGTGGTGCACGGGCAAGTAGACGCTGGAAGGCCTTGGCATACTCGTCGACGCTAGTACTGCCCTGTTTGAGATTCACAAGGTCACCCAATGGACTGATACCGGACTTGCGAGTGAAACGCTGCAAGAACGTGTCGAAAAAATCTTCCCAAGAAATCCGTGGTTCTTCAAGCAACCAGTTATCCAAGACTTCTTGCGCCTCGCCCCGGAGATGCAGACCCACCAAATCAACGTGTTCCCGTGGATGAATCTGATGTAAGCGGAAAAATCGTTCACATTGCCGTAACCACAAAAGAGGGTCCTCACTTCCATCATAGGTGGGAAGCTCCAGCGTGGTGGTCGGGGAAGCAAGCGACGATGGTGGTGATGATCGTCGGCGTCGTCAGCAAGGTCCTGGCGCTCGTCATAAGCGCGGGGATTGCCCCTGGTATCCAAGGGTTGGCGTTCCCTTCGGTCGCGCTCTGCCGCGCGTGGGCGGTCGATACGCCCGGAACCATGAGATCCATAGCCCCCAGGGGATGGCGCATGGTAGCGATCACGGTGCTCCTGATCCTGGCGGCGCCCAGTATCATCTGCTGCCCGGCCAGAGCGACCGTTATCCCCATGGCCGGAAGCTCCCGCACGAGAGAGGGCTAAGAGTTCGCCAATGGAGGTCCGTCTCCACCGCCCACTCGGCCTTCCAACGCTATCGAGACATGGTCGGAGAATCGCTGAATCGATACCAATTTGTTGTGTGCTGCGAGTAGAGACGCTGCTTCTCTTGCCTCAACTCAAGACGCTGGAAGGACTACACGCCGTGGTGGCGATCGTCGGAATAATAAATAATCCGAGCTACCGGCCTTGTTGATCGGAAGGCACCGCCAAGAGGTATTTTGCGACAACTTCAGCTGTCTTTTCTTTATTGATTCTTCTCAATATATAGATGCAAAAAGCCTGATGTTTTACACAAGGAATCCTAAACGAACTGGATTCCCTGTCCAACTCGGACATGTATCCTGACCTGATACAATAAGCTAATAAGGAATTCTAATTACTAAAAGATAAGATATCCGATCTTCTGAGATACGGTTTTATTAACTACTTAACCGACTCGGACTGTATTTCTTTCCTCCTGGTGATGTCCATGTGCCGACTTCCTATGCTGGAACATCGCCTGATTGATCTGCCGATCTTCCTTTCGATGCCAACTTGCTTCTGGCGCCGGACGTAAACATTATCCAGCCTTTTGCAGAGTCAGAATAACGGCCAGGCGCACGGAGGCGTTGGAGATGGGTCTTCATCTTGAGTCGATCAAGGCCGAGTGGTCAGAAGTACTGGAGGCGAGGGCATGGCCGGTTGGAGACTCGGATATCCGATTTATATCCGGATATACCCAAAATAGGTTCGGAATATCCCAATCTAACGGATAGCGATCTCCCGAATTCGAATCCGAAAAAAATATCCGAAACTGATTCCGAATCCAAGAACTATTCGAAAAAACTATCCGAATTCGATCCGAACACATCCGGTCGGTCGGTCGGTTGGAAATTATCCGATCCGATTACACCCCTACGTGGTAGTAGAAGTACTGTAGTAGCGGAAGTAACAGTAGTAACTAGAACTGTAGTGGTACTGTAGTACTAGAGTTCCCGTAGTAATGCTATACAATTGACAACATGATTATTTATGCTCAAGAACTAGCAACATCAAGGTATGCATGACCTACAAAATTGCTTGTTTGTTTGTTGCTATATTAGGTTATGATATGTGTATAGCGTCACTTCACCACGCGCCTTAAGCGCTTCAGCGATAAAAAGGTGGTGAGTCACCACGCTTTGCCTTATTGCTTTAATAACTTTGGTAGGAACTCTTTTGGGCCTTTTACTTGTAAAATAATACACAATTTGTAATTCGACCAAGTTAAATCACATGTTAGAAATTTGTTAGGGTTTGAGTTAACAATCTTAAATGACATAAAACCGTGAGGAAATTTTTGCCATGAACATGCAGTAATGCATTAATTATTGAATTTTGGTAAGTTTTGCATCTTGCTTGCTTATGAACTCTTTAAGTGGGATATAAGAGAATGTAAATCTTCAAGGCTTTTGAATGAGTGAGTTGCTAGGTATTTACTTCTTTGAAAATTATTTTGCTTTGCTACTCATTTTGTAGAATAATATTCTTCATATTGCTATAGGGTCTTACTTTTGCAGCAATTGGAGAGTACAAACGTGCTGAAGACAAGCATCTCTTTGGTATAAAATACGACGAGAGTTTCCTTGACAGTTGGGCTCACCTTTCTCAGGTAGTCAGGTTTATTCCATTGTCTTAGAGACCTGTGTGTATTTCCATGTCTTTTATCTTGTCTAGTTATATGTATCTTACTATCTTTACACATTTCCATTTGTTATAATAGTGCATGTAACCATGAATGATGCCACAGAAATACTGAATTTTGTGGGGGCAATACTGTTTAAGATTTCTACTAGTTCTAATTGCTTCATTGAGTGTAGCAAATTCAGCTGTGTACAATGATTCTACATACAGGAAAATTACCTGCATATAATAATTCTACTTACATGAAGATTACTTATTTTATTATTACTTTGATAAGTTTTTTAGCTACTGATTATCCTTCAGACTGCTCATTTATGTAACTTGCCAGTTACAAACGAAATAATATAATAATTCCTTTGTGCTATAGAACAAAAGTGTTATTCAAGAGTCTAGTAGGTCTCTTAGGTAAATTCCAGTGAACAATAGTGTTATTCAAGAGTCTACTCTAGCAGGTCTCTTGCATTAGAAGTGGGGTCACAAATTGTTCATGGTCTTCAGGTATCTTAAATGCGCTTTAGCATAGCTATATAACCTTTTGTACCAAGCTTACGCTTGTGTTTTTGTAGTATATCAGAAGCACATTCATTCTTTTTGGACTAACTGATTTATTGCCACTTTGTGGTGTCCGTGTTGTAGCTTTATCTAGATTTGGGTTATCCAGAGAAGATGCTGGATAGCCTTGAGAAAGCTCTTCAAATCGATTCGAGGTAAACTTTGGGTGTTTGGTATTGTTTTGGTTTCTTTTGCCTGACTGGGTTATTTATTTTCTTTAGTCAATTATTTAATTGGCTTGGTTATTTCTAGGTTTGGAAAAGCATACCATCTACGTGGAATTCTCTACCATGGAATGGGTAGACATAGGTAATCCTTTTTGCCGGTGTTTATTTCTCATGTTATAACTCATATCATAGAGATGCCTTCTCTGCGCAGCAACATGTATCACTGTTTAAATGAAGAAATGTGTTAAGTTGTCTTACCTCTTGTCATAATACAGTCACATTTTAATGTGTGAGGTAAATCTTATGCACTTCTGTTGTCTGTTTAGGTGGTACATCAGCCTAGTTGGTATAATTGTGTTAACATATTTGTTTTTCATCATTTCATAATGAATGGAATAAAAATTCAGCATCTTTAGTTTTATTTGCATACTTTTGGATGTTGATGTTATAGTGGATATCTTTTGATGAATGTTGTTTTGGATGCGATTGAAAGGGCTTTAGGCTCTTTTGTGGGCCATATCATTTGGTGTTTAGTGGATTTGTTATATGGGCACAAGTATTCATTATGTGCTGTGAGCACAAGTGGGTCTAGTTACACAAATACCACCATCTTTGAATTTTACAAACAATGAATCTAATAGGTCTTTCCTTCAATTCTGGACCTCTTACTCTGATACCATGCCATAATTAGAATTGGAAAATGCCTCGGTCATTGGTCAACCTTCTAATTTAGAGTTTAGATTATGTCTGCACTTATTCGTATAATTTATTATATGCATGTTTGGTTTCCAAATTCCAACACAAATCCTCTATCTTCTAATATATATCTGAGCTGTTCGTCCCAACTCCCAGGTTGATTTTTTTCCCTTGCTTAGTGCTAATGTCTACAGTTCTGCTTGTTCTAATTTTATGATTTTATCTCAAACTGGTAGCTTCCCAAGTTCCCCCTTAACCTAATTTTGGTCTTGCAGGAGTGTGATTAAAGAATTAACAATTGCTTTAAGATATGAAGGTTCGAGTATAGAGTGCCTATACTTGCGTGCCTCTTGCCATCATGCAATAGGAGAATATAAGGCTGCGGTATGCTGCCATCTCATTTGGTTAACTAGAAAATGCTAATTATACTTCATTAGAGGTGACAAGGATCCTGCTAAGCTAGCAATGCATCATTGGTTGCATCATCCTTTTTGTTACCATATGCTACTTTTCTGTTTGAGATCCTCAGCATGTAGTCATGGATTGCAGCAAACTTGAAGCTGTTTAGTCCTGTTGTTCACATTTTTTTTCCTTTTTCCTTTGAAGATCAAAGATTATGATGATGTACTCGATTTGGAACTTGATTCCATGGATAAATTTATGCTGCAATGTTTGGCCTTCTATCAGGTACCCAATTTCTTGTTCCTTATGCCAGAACCATATACTTTCTGTAATCTAAAAATCTCAAAGCCATTTAAGAAGGTGCAACATAATGGATGCTTTCTGTCCCATACGGAAGTACGAACTCTAGAATTGCAGCTGTCCCATATGGAAGTATGAACTCTAGAATTTCAGATTACAACATGAGGGGTGTGATCTCACATAGTCACATCGAGTCCCAAAAATTGTGGTCACCGTTATCTTACACTTTTACAAATGAAGCCAAACTTTCCTTTACCAAGATGATTAGTATTTATTTTTGGGTAGACTTTGTTAAAGTAGACTTGTATAGGGTGTTATTTGTCATTTTTCACCTTCACTGTACATGTATATTTTGGCCCATTTGGCCCATTGAACGCATGCTGCCATTCCATCAATTCTGGAATCCTAACATGGTATCAGAGCTACACTACAACCCTAGCTAGGGTTTCCTCTGTAGCAGCCGCCGCCGCCGCCGCCGGCCATCCTAACCGGCGACGCCACCGCCGTCGCCGCAGCTCCCTGCGACGGCGCCTCCTCCTCTCTTCCTTCTCTCTCTGGCGTCGCCACTGCGCGCCAGGCCATCCTTGCTTCGCTCCGGGTCTTCCTCGTCTCGGCTGCCGGTGCTGTGGCTCGCCGGAGAGGAACCATCGCCGTCGCCGCCGCCTCTCCCGCGCAGCGAAGACCTGCTGTCGCCGCCGCTTCCGTGCGCGTCGACGTAGCTCCCGTGCAACGAAGGCCTCCTCTGCTCCGCTCCAGGCCGCCGCACGCTGTCTCTCCTCGCCGGCGTCCTCTCCGCCGGTCGCGTCCTCTCCGCCGGCTTCTTCTTCAACGCCGGCTGCCTCTCTTCGCCTCTCTCCTCCGTCGCAGCAGCCGCAGCCAGCCAGCCAGCCGAGCAGTGCAGAGCAGAGCACTTCATTAAAAAAAAAAAAAAAAAAAACTCTGCCAGCCACCCCTTCCGTGCTCATCCAAGATGGCCAGTGCATCTCGTTCCTTCGGACCAATGCCTCTCCCGCCAGTTATGTTTGATGGGACCAACTTCCGGGAGTGGTCCACTATGCTTCGGGTTTCTCTTGACAGCCAGCGTCTATGGGGTCATCTCACTGGAGCTTGCCCTCGCCCACCAGTTCCGGTTCGCCCAGTTCAGCCTATGGTCGGGTCAGATGGTGCTCCAGTCCCTGCAGATGTTCTAGCAGCATACGAGCAGGACGCTGATCAGTATGTCGCCGATCTGCAGACTCTTGAGGGCTGGCAGGCAGATGAGGCTCGTGCTGTTGCTGTCATCTTAGGCAGCATGAAGGTTGAGCTTGCCATGGATCTAGCCGCTCTTCCTTCTTCTCACCGATGTGGGGCGTCAGTTCGGGCCACCGATGAGCAATGATGATCTCACTACACTCTACTGAGTGGCGAGCTCTCTTCGCCAGGACTCCATCGTTGATGCCTTCTACCAAATAGACATCGACGTGTGGCGTCACTTGACTCCCTCAGAGCCTCCTCATGGTCCGACCATGATCGCTGTGGGCCTTCATCGGGACCACAAGAGGTTGTTCGCCTCTTTGAGTTCCTCCGCCGACTTCGGCCGGAGTTCGAGCAGCCAGGCTGTCACCGCTGCCCGCCGCGCGACGATCGTCTCTGGTTGAGGCACTCACTGTTCGGCCGAGGAGACTCGCCTTCGTGGCGTGCTCTCGCCTTCCGCGTCTCCCTGATCACTTCCACACCACCTCTCGCGACGGCTTCCTCACGACGGCTCCTCTCCCAAAGACCAAGCAGAGGCTCCGGTTGTCAGTGGCGAAGCAACCGCAGTGCAATGGTTCGTCAGAACTATTGCAGAAGAAGACAGGCACACCATTGAGCAAAGGCAGAGGCGGCCTCGGAACCGCAAGGTGGAGGTGGTGGAGCTGGTGCCTCGCCCACCGATGCCCCATCGACGGTCATGCAGATGTGACACAATCGCCTTGAGCGCATGGAGCGCCGTTTGGGGCGACTCCTTCTCCAGACCGCTCTGTGGCCTTCCTTCGTCCGGTATCAGCTGTTCTGGATTCTTGACTCGAGCTTTTTTTCATATGACATCTGATCCCACTCACCTTGGCCCACGAAGTTCTTCAGCCATCCCTATGTCTGTCAAGACGGCTGATGGTACTTCCCTTTCGGTTGCTGGTCGGGGCACTCTTCACACTTCTTGTTTTCATGTTCCTTCTGTTTCACATGTTCCTCGCCTCGATTTGCAAATGATATCCGCTTGGTCAACTTGTCGACCTTGATTGTCGATCATTCTTGAGGTCGACTCTTGTTCTATTCAGATCGCCTCACCGGACCTCTGGTTGGTACCGCCGTCGTCCGTGACTCTCGGCGTCTATGGAGCTTGATCGCTTCGCTTACCCCTGCTTCCGCCACGCCCACCTCCAGCAGCCTGGCCGATCGCTGTCTCGATGTCATTGTCCTCGCCACCCCTGCTCGCCAGCTTTTGCTCATGGCATCATCGGTTAGGTCACATGTGGGTCTCGGCTTTCTTTGTTAGTTAGTCGTGGTGTTCTTGGAAGGTTCTGGTGATACCTCCTCGTCTCTGTATGGGTCAGAAGCTTGGGAAGCGACTACATACTACCCTATCCCACCGATGACTCTGTGTCTCTTCACCATTTGATTTGGTTCATTCTCGATGTATGGGTCCGCCCTTCGCTTTGAAAGGGGTCATCGCTATTATGTGATCTTTATTGATGATTTCTCTCGTTACACATGGATCTATCTTCCGACCTCTAGGCATCAGTGTTGTCCGCCTACGAGCCTTCGCCGCCATGGTTCGCATTACGCTTGACTCGCTTATTCGTGTCTTTTCGTGGCCGACTACCGGGCGAGTACTTATCCACCTCTCTCCGCCGGTTTTCCTTGACCAGGTACCCTTTCTCAAGACTTTAGTCTTGGTGCTCACGCCGAATGGTGTCTCTGGGCGTAAGCATCGTCACCTCCTTGAGACTGCTCGAGCGATGATGCTGTCCTCCTCTGTTCCGCCCCACTTCTGGGCTGAGGCTGTCTCTAGTGCTGTCTACCTTGTGAACCTCCAACCTTCCATCGCTTCGTGGTGCCACCTGTTGAGCGTCTCTTTTGAGCCTCCAAAGACTGATCACCTTCGTATGCGTCGGGTGTGTTGTCTTTGTTCTACTTCAGCCCCGTGAGCGGACGAAGCTGACTGCTCAGTCTGTTGAGTGTGTTTTTCTTGGCTACGATGCTGAGCGCAAGGGTTATCGCTGTTGGGACCCTGTGGCTCGCAGGATCCGGGTCTCCCGAGATGTCACCTTTGATGAGTCTCGATCCTTCTTCACCCGTGATCCTTCCTCTAGCCCGCACTCTACCTCTGATTCGCTCTCCTTCCTCACTCTACCTGATGCTTCCTTCTGTCCACCACCATCCTCTCCGTCTCTACCTTTATCTCCACCTCACTCTACCTGACTGCTGTTTTCTTGCAACAACTAGCATGATCAACAATTTTTTTTGGTTGTTGCATCAGCTCCTGCAGTTTTTATTAAATGCAAACACATCTTTGTCTTGGGTTTCCTATTTACTGACTTGGTTTACTCTTCTATATTTGGGGTCATCTTATCATTCCTATGCTATTAACCTTGGTTTGCTTACCTGGTACTTCTTGCAGAAGGAAATTGCACTGTATACTGCTTCAAAGGCCAATTTAGAGTTCTCTCAGTTCAACATTGATGATGATGTTGACCCACTATTCAAGGTTAAATTTTCTCTCCTAAGTCTGTTACATAACTTTTGTGATGCATTAACTAAAGCTGCTATTTGGACTATAGGAATATTGGTGCAAACGATTACATCCCAAGAATGTGGCTGAAAAGGTTTATCGCCAACCACCATTACGGATTTCATTGAGGAATGGCCGCCTCAACAAGCAAGACTCCAAATTCTCAAAGCATCGGACAACTCTTCTCCTAGCTGCACATTCAATTGGGAAGAAGATTCAGTATGATTGTCGTGGCTTCTTGCCAAATCAACGTCAGGTATCCATTTTGGAAGCTTTTCTGATTCTATATTTCTTTTTCATCATTCAAATTGCCCATTTTTTAAATGTTCAACAGTTCTGAGATGAGATGAGTTGTGTTTCATTACAACCTCATTCCTGTATTTCTTTGAATTGTTAACATTACACACAATTAAGGGTGGAATAAATTTTCACCTACATTTTTGTTAAACTGAATGTGACATTCTTTAAGAGGTTGATGGCAACTGATGAGGCAAAAAATCTGATGAATGAAAAGAGAAGTACTTTCTTTTTTCTTTTTCTTTTTTTTTCTTTTTCTTTTTTCATGTATAAGACTTGGTGGTGATTGTTCAATACTATGTGCATCTGTAAAATGAGCTAAATGATTGCTCCATCACCATGGGTGATTGCATAGTACACTTGTTGAGAATATCACTGAAGGATAACAAAGCTTGCTTGTAGGATATATATAGCTTTGTTTTTTTTTCTTATTTCTTACCTGGATGCTTTAAGGGATAGGGTTAATTTTATGTTCAAACTATACATAATAGCTGATTTGAATTTCGAAAAGAAAAACGATCATGAAATTCCTATGAGTCTCATTGCCTTTTCAGTTTTAATAGGTTAATGATATGCTTTTAATTTTGATGGTTCTTTTGATGAATGGCCATTTATAATATTGCTCCCCAACAGCTGCCTATCTAGACATGCTAGAGGAAATTGAGCAATAAAGCAGTTTGGGGCATGATGATGTTGGCTAACGATGCACTTGATTGCTTCTTGTTTCTTTTTTTTTTTTTATTTTTTTGGTCGTAGTTCAAATCTTTACAGTTTAGATCAAAGTGCTTTGCAGCCTACACCTCGCTTCATTGAAAGTGTGGAATGGTTTGATTTTTGCGCAGATTTTTCAGTTGTTTATGTCTGGTCTTATAGTTTCTATATGTCATTTCATGAATTTCAAAATATTCTAAATTCTGATGCTTTTGCTTTATCAGTGTATTTTAGTCAAAGAGTTCCCTTTACTAAGTACCTGGTTAGATAATAGTTTATTTTCCTTTTGTAGTACTGTATGGCTGGGTTGGCTGCTATTGAGATTGCTCAGAAAGTTTCCAAGGCTTGGCGCTTTCTCAGAAATCCAAAGAAAAGTGCCAAGTTAGTTAGGAGAAGGGATAAGCTTAACATGAGCCAGAACAGGGGAGGTTATTGTAGCACCAGTACTTTGTCTGAATCTCCAACATCCAGTCCAAGTGAAGACAGGGTTTCCTCTGGGATTTCTCTGTCCTGGCATGATGTCTACAATATTGCTGTTAAGTGGAGACAAATTTCTGAACCATGTGATCCAGTTGTTTGGGTCAATAAACTAAGGTGAGCTAAATGCTTGTATGAGGAATAAATTATTCAATATTTTTTGCTTAACTTCTTTTCTGGTATACCAGTGAAGAGTTCAATTCTGGATTTGGTTCTCATACCCCAATGCTTCTTGGTCAAGCAAAAACTGTTCGTTACTACCCATATTACGAAAGGTTTGTAGATGCCCATCATCTTTTATTTTGCTGTTTGGTTATATACAGTGAGTCACTAATGGCCTTAGCTTATCTTCTTTTATATGGCAGAATTTTGGGAGCTGCGAAGGCCATCATGCTTGACTTGAAGTATGTCAATAATGCAGAGGATCGTGCAATTTTTCTTACAGATATTGAGAAGTTGAAAAAAGTAAGCTATGCAGCAGTTTGTTGAGTGCCCATGATCTCGCGGTCATAATTCATGTCAATATGTGTCCTTCATGTAGAACTTTAGTCCATATAAGTCTGAGGAGTTGAGAAAACCAAAATACCAAATGGCCTTTTAGTCCTTAGCACATGCTGCATTGGAGTTGATGAAAGTTTCCAAGAGAGCAATTGGGGTATTGTTGGCTTGTCATCCATGTATTTTTACATTCATGTTACTCCATTAACACTACATCTAACCAAATAAGCATAACTAGTGATCATCAGTAAGATCTGAGATCTCAAGGGCATATTTCCTTTTGGATGAGTTTAATAGGTCGACTAGGAGTTGACTGGTTCTCATAGTATTATATTTCGTTTGTATTATTCCACCTCCCATAGTTCATGTGCAGTTTATTATGTTATGTTTTCTAAACTATCAATGCTCATAAGAATTAAACCTGCAGATAGAAGTTGCATCGTCATGCTCGGATTTGTACAATATAGTTGGTGAGACCTACTGGGTAGCTACTAGATGCGACAGTTTTGCATTTCAGGGGTAATTAACTCTTGTCCGGATATATGTATATTAGGATTCTGCAATTGCTCTCATGCCAAACTGGTGCAAAGTTCTTAGAAAGAGTATTGCACTATCCTTGTGCTTATTTAATAACACAGCATGAGCTCTTTCAGGAGGCATCTTGAAGGGACAAGAATTACCACTCGCAACATGTAAGTTGTCCAGACCCTTTTCCTTGCTCTTTGCTATGCTCTCCTGCTATGCTGCGTACTTGTGTTGATGGCATTGCAGGGGCAAGACAGGATTTGACTTTGCAATACGAACTCCTTGTACACCATCTAGATGGGAGGAATACAATGAAGAAATGACTGCAGCCTGGGAGGTACAGTTTAGATTTATTGTACTGTAACTTTGTTGATTATGAATTTATGATCTCTTGAGTTTACAAGGTATGAGGGGAGGTTTTTTTAGGAGTTCACAAAGTAATATCCTGCGACCGTATGATACCAAATTCCTTCCAAATCTGTTGCAATAACTCGTTGAATCACTGTCTTTGGAGCCTTGGTACTTCAAATCAATCGCAATTGAAACAGAGTTCAAATTATAGTAGATCACGCGTGTGTACTTGTATAGTACTTACAAGTAACTATGTGATCTGCAGGCCATTTGCGATGCATATTGTAGCGACACAAACCCAATACGTAACCCTGATACACTTGATGCTGTGAAGGCTGCAATATTGCGCATGACATATTACTGGTACTGATTGCAAATAATTCTTCTTCCTCCCAGTCTCTCTGCCGATTTTTTTTTAATGCCAATCAATTTGGGGAACTTGCAGGTACAACTTCATGCCGCTTTCAAGAGGCTCAGCTGCTGTTGGTTATGTGGTGCTGCTTGGCTTATTTCTGGCAGCAAACATGGATGTGACTGCTAGCATTCCACGGGGGGTTCAGGTTGATTGGGAGGCAATTTTATCTCCAGATCCTAACAAATTTGTTGACGCCGTCAGGCCCTGGCTGTACCCATCCATAAAAATGAGCAGGAACTTGAAAGATCACGCAGATGTCAGCTCCGTTTTCAGCACAACAGGATCGGTCGTAGCGGCCTTAGCCTCTGTTGACCCATAAGTTCTAAGGCTGGTTCAGCTGTTGGCGTCTTTGTTTCGTCACTGCATAGAACTGTTAAAACGGCTTGACTAGATCGTCGTGTTCTTGCAGTCTGCTTCGATTCGCATGATGTAATGTTGTAGCCTGTGAAAATAAGGTTGCCCCTTTTTATTGCGACAATGTTTTTGTAATTAGTACCGATAATTTGCTAGACATCTGGCCTAAGGAGATCTCGTTGGATGGTGTTTGCTAAGCGTGTACTCCTGAGGTTTCACCGTGCATGCTCTGCTCTCCCTTTCAGCTGGAGATTACGCGTGCGTTATCTTTCATCACTGCAGATAGTGTTCTGGCATCAGCCTTGTGGCAAAATGTATATATGAGGATGAACGGAGGTGCATCCGTGAGAGTGGCATGGCGTTAAAGGATGATGCTTTCTTGTGATGGAAAACGCAATGATTTGCTTGGGCTGCTCCCTACACGCTCAGGCTGCCCCTACACGCCACACGGCATAAAGTTTCGCTTCCCCTCCGAATTCTGAAATCCCCCTCCCCGTTTGCGGTTTAGCCCCCATGTTTCGTGATGTGGGCGACGGCGGCGAGCTCGCCGCCAAGATCGCGGAGTTCTCCTTGGCCGGCGGCGGCGGCGGCGGCGGAGAGGACCGTCTCAGCGCGCTCCCCGATGATATCCTCCGTTCCATCCTCCTCCGCCTCTCCAACTCCGCCGCCGCCGCCAAGACCAGCGTCCTCTCCCGCCGCTGGAGAACCCTCTGGGCCCAGCTCCCGGAGATCCGCTTCCCCTTCCCCTCCAACCCCGCCGGTGTCGGCCCCGCGCTCGCCGCCAACGCCGCCCCGGCCCTCCGCCTCCTCCACGTCGCGTGCCGCGACGTCGGCGCGGGCTCCGCGGATGCCTGGCTCCGCCTCGCCGCGACCCGCCTCCGTGGAGGCGGCGAGCTCTACTTCCACAACAGGACTCCGGGGGAGGAGAAGGAGCAGGCGGATGTGTTGTTCTGGCAATGCCCCACCTTCCAGCTGCCCTGCTTCCAGATGGCCGCCAAGGTGTGGCTGCGCCTAGGGTTTGTCGACCTGGCGCTGCCGCCGTCCGGCGTGTTCGCCGGCCTCACCGAGCTCCGACTGGAGCACGTGAATTTGAACTGCGAGCATGAGCTCGGCTACATGGTCTCGTCGCAGCGGTGCCCGGTGTTGCGCGGGCTCCGCATCGCAAGTGCTCGGGGGCTGGTCAGCCTCGTCATCCACTCGGAGACTCTTGTGCGTTTGGAGTTAGAGATTCTGATTGGATTGGAGGGGCTCGCCGTTATGGCGCCGATGCTCAGGGCGTTGAATGTGATAGCTTGCTTTGTTTGGAAGAAGCCGATCGCCGCGATCCATGCCCCGGGTCTGGAGTTGCTCTGGTGGAGTGATGCGTTTGATCCGAACCTGGTACTGTTTGGCGAGGTTCCGCGCCTCCAGCAGCTGACCACCTTCGCCATTCCTGTCTATGGGCGGTTTGACTTTACACACCTTGAGGATTATGTGATGCTCTTGCAGCACTTTTCGGTCGTCTCCTGCCTTGAACTCGTGCTGAGCTATGAACGTGTGAGTACACCTTCTCTCTAATGTGGAAATACGGTACTAGCATGCTAGCAAGTTGATGTTGCAAAAAACACTTTTGGAGTTAAATGGAGTCTTTCCCTATTTGTGATACTAATATCTAATGAATTACGTATTGTTAAGGGAGGTCACATAACACAACAGAGGAGGAGGAGCGAGCGCGCCCGTGGGCGGGGGGTGGGGTGGGGGTGTTGCAGATGTAGTTACAAGAATGATATTTTATAAATTGGATTCTTATTTTCGTGCGATGGTTCAATGTTTGACAGTATTGCCTAGGCAGTCACAAATGTGAGTGTTGGACATCGGCATGCATTCAAGTTCTCAATATGGCAAGCGAAATAGGGAGAGTCTCACGGATGCAACAGCACAAGATAGAAAAGAACTATTGAGAAAAGCACCGTTCGAATATTTAATAACAGGAAAAATTAAGCAAGTATCATGTAGAATCCTAGAGTTGAGACGTTGCATATCTATGTCTTATTTAGTTAAATAGTATTACATTACCATTTACCATAAAAAAGTTCCTGATTCCTGTCAAGTTTGGAGTATGGCATTTGGGACACATGTTAGATGCGAATTATGGGGATGGACATGGGTGATAGTAGTGATATTTTAGTGTAGCTGTCCAAAATTCTTGTGTCTTGCTATTTGAACTATGTCTCCATATTTCTTATTGTTGTACAAACTGACTAAATTTGAAGAGCTGTAGAGCAGAGCAACTACAGGCTAAATTGGAAATTCTCATGTTCTAAATTTGCTCCTTAAGTTAGGTAATTGCTTTTGTGCCTTAGCATGTAAAATGTGCACCAATGTGGTTATATTAGTTCGCCAAAGGGCATTCTACAAGTGTTTTGTTTCTATCCTTGTTAATGACTTGATTCAAGAGTGGAGAAAACAGGTACAACTATCATTTGTACATCTTAGAGCTTATTCGTGTGTCAAGCTTTAGAGTTGACACTCAAACTCAAATTATGTTCCTACTTCCTAGAGAATTATCAATGCAGTTGTTTAGTTTTTACTATCGAAATTTCCAATGGCTAACAAAACTTTTTCAAACAAGTCAGATGTAAACCTATTGATTTATAAAACGCAGTCTTTATGATCAAATAGTTTATTTTGAAACTAGATGTTTCTGTTTTACCCCTGCTGTAATATATGATCCATTTTTGGCTTTCTTCTTTTGAATTTGTAGGATTTGGATCAATACGAATACTTGATGGAAATCATAACCAGGCTTCCCAACATTAAGACTTTGTCTCTGTGGTTACACACAAAAGGACATGCGATTGGAGCTTCTGTGTTCCATTTGCTCAGGGTATGTCCTGGAATTAAAAAGGTGAAACTGACATTACTTGATGACTTAAAGGTAAAGTTAAAACTCTTCTTATCAAATACTTTGGTTACTGCTGGAGTGATGTAAATTGATAGAAGCATTTACATCATTGACACACTATGGCTTGCTCTCCTAATGGCATACTCTATTGGTTTGATATTGATACTTTTCTCCAAAGTTTATGATCAGAAGCTACAAGAAAACCTATGAAACTGACCTGATTCTGACCATGTAGACTAGTTTGCAAATTCTTAAAACAAAACCTGATGTATGTGCTGAAGGTGCAAGAAGCTCCAGATTTGATTTCTTTTAGTTGCCTCAGGGGTCTAGTCTGTCTGATTCAAATTCCTTATTTAGGTTGACTATATATTCCAACCCATTTTGGTAGTTGAACCTGATCATAAACTTTGAATGTTACAAGATATGGTGTATGTGTGGAGCCCAACTAATAGTGCCTATGAGAGCCATGAGCGCCAAATGATTCCATCAGAGGCCTATAGTCAATTTGACAATTTTATTGAATCTTTTATTGCTTGCAACTGGTGGCACAATGAATTTTATGTAATTTCTCGGAAGTCATTTGCGTACCACTCTTTGTTTGCATTACACACATTCTTCTTCTTTGATAGCAGCTGCTGATGACATTTCAAATTTTTTTCATACTATTTCCCTGTTCCTCTTCTGTTTCCATTATCATTCACAATATCAGTTAGTCTTGAGCGTGCTATCTCCTCGTATCAGGTGGATACTCCATGCCCCTCGGTTTGTGCTTGTGGTCAGAAGCCGAACTGGAGTACATGGGACACCTCTCTTGATTGCCTTGAGGAAGTAGAAATCCGTAACTTCAGAGGAGCCGAACATGATTTTGCTTTTGTTGATCTACTATTTGTGATGGCCAAGGCGATAAAAATGATGACGATAACGTTCCATCATCTGGCCAATACAAGCGAGGAGTTGTGCAAGGAGTTATGCAGCCTCGGCACCCCAGGGACCTGCTTCGAAATACATCGCAATACGAGTGAGGTGTTGTATAAACCACCCTCGAGCCTGTTCCCGAAGACACCGTATGGCGATTGTGATTACTAGCTGTGCAGCTCAATCTTGGCCGTCTGATATTCTTGGTGCGATTGTGTGATATCCTGAGGTACTAAACCGCTTTTAAATGTGGCGTGGTTGCAGATCCTTGCATTGTCGTCATAGCCTGCTGCAAACTAAACTACAGATTTGGAACTGGATTCTTGGTATACACTAGTTTTGTTCACTTGTTCTGATGTAATGTCACCAGCTGGAGCATGTATTTGCCGAATCTCCTGTGCGAAGGTTATTTCTGTAGAGTTTCAATTCTTCAGTGGTCAGATTGAGGATCTTGTGAAAAATGCAGGGGCAGTTAGGTCTGTTCAGACGATGATGCTTGTGAGTTGTGACTCGTGAGCCATGGGCCCAAGTATGAGCAGTGCTTTTATGTTTTTTTTCAATATAAATTATATAAATCTTAAGGCAAGTGAAGGTGTAAATAATCAATATTTGCTTTTATTTATGCTTTAATATTTGTGCAACTTTAAAAATAAAAGCATAAAACACCTCTTAGTACCAAACAAGGAATGGCTTAATTTAAAGCAATACAACAGTTACAGCAATAAAACTGGTACAAAAAAATGATTTTTGATAAAAAAAAAAGGATAAACCTCAAGTATCATGTGACCAGTTGCAGAAATCCCAGATTCAAGAAATATTTTGGCTTGACATTAGGGTTTAATTTTTTTCTCATGAAAAAAAAGATAGAAAAGCATGGAAGCACTCCTCGTTTGGTAAAGTTGATGGCGCATATTTGCTTTCGTGGAACTACCGTTGAAAACGTCCACGGTGTCAAAAAGATGAGACGCGAGGGAGGTGCCGCTGTATGCTGTGTCGTGGAACCTGTTCCCAAAGGCATGTGGTGCATGTAGGATGTGTGATCCTTACAAATTAATTTTAGGGTTAATTAGATATATGCCATTGCGAGGAATGGGTTATTCGAGATTTGCCATCGTTCTTTCGTATTTCTAGATTTGCCATTACAAAACCGTGTTTATTCTAAATATGCCATTGCATGCGACACGTGTCATACGGTCAAACCGAGCGCAATTGGACGATTTTGCCCTCCGCATCAAAGTCTTGTCGAATTTTGTAGAAATCTCCAAAAAGATCTGAAGCTAAAATTTTACCTTGGTGACCAGAGATCCTCATCTACCCTGGTAAAAATATAAAAATTAAAACTTACATTTAAAACTTTTGGAAATTCAAAAATAGAAAAATAAAGTTGAAAATAGCAATGTCAGAATTTTTAAAATTTAAATATAAAAGATACAATTTTAAAACTTTATATAAGATTAATAATACTATTTCAGATCTTGATAAAAATTTTCGTAAAATATTAATACCATTTTAGCCTTAAATTAAATATAAAATAAAAATAGACGGAGGGCAAAATCGTTCGAATGGCCGAAAGTCATGCGCTCGGTTTGACCGAAGTGATACGTGTCTTTGCAATGGCATATTTAGAATAAACACGGTTTCAGTAATGGCAAATCTAGAAATACGAAAGGAACGATGGCAAATCTCGAATAACCGATTCCTGCAGTGGCATATATCTGATTAACCCTACATTTTACTATCAGGTATCGACTCCTTGGTATGCTTTTGTTCTGTTTTGCTTTGCTGCAATCTCACCAGGTATGGCAGATAAACTGAGGCCCTGTTTCAAACGAGTTTTCATCAGAATTTTTTATAGGAAAATAGTACGATTTCAGCAGAAAGACAGGGAAATTTGTGTGTTCCAAACGGGCTCAGAGCTAGCTGTTTGCCTAAGACAGAAGAAATGTGAAATCATGTGTTGAAAAATTGGCTTAATGATGAAATTGCCAAATTGGTATTGCAAAGTGGTTGTAATCATAGCATGTGTGGTGTTCGTGCATGTGCTGTTTTCAAATGATTATCTGATATGCTTGTGATAGCATGATAATGGTTTTTGCTTGATGCAATGCGCTCGTGTGAGTGATTGCATGGATTGACTTTGAGTCAAGTGGTGGACTTGTGCTCGGATTCGTTTTTGTGTTTATTCGTGTGCAGGTGTTGCTCAAGGGCGAACATGGTTGATGACGGAACCGAAACTAGGTTTATGGAGGAACCGAGGTTTGGGGCTAGGTTCAGAGAGGAATCGAGGTATTTGCTTTTTAAAAAAAGAAAAACATGAACCTCTTAATACCAAACAAGGAATGGCTTAATTTAAAGCAATACAACAGTTACAGCAATAAAACTGGTACAAAAAAATGATTTTTGATAAAAAAAAAAAAAGGGTAAGCACTCGTTTCTTAAAGTTGATGGCGCATATCGAATGTTTTGGGACGTACTGATCTTGGCGTCTGATGCCTCCTAGTGTGATAAGTCTCTTTGTTTTAGGTTGAATCTTTAGTGTGATGATAACTGCACTGCACAATAAGCAGTCATATGATCTGAACCGCTCATTTCCAGAGCAAACGGTCTATATTCATGTTGTGGGATATATATGCCCCGGGGTCCACCAGGCAGTATAATAAAGCCCAGCCAGGAGAAATTGGGCCATGCCGACTGGATGAGGCTGCGGGCTGTCCAGGTTGAGCGAAGCATGAAGAATCAGAATAGACCTTAGTTAAGGAAACCAAGTCGTATTGGGCAGGGGATGATTGTAATCCAAACCAATACAGGTTCGGGATAGAAACCCCTACTTCGTATCCGAGTAGGACTCAATATTGTAACCGCCCTTCTCTACTATATAAAGGGAGGGGGCGGGGCACCTCAGAACAAGATCTCATCAGCTATTAGCTAGCCACATATAATTCCAAAGCACAGGACTAGGGTATTATCTCCATCGCGAGAGCCCGAACCTGTATACATCGGGTGTTCTTGTGTTACCATCGAGTTTGGGTCCAGCGCGTAGCCCCCTTTTCATTATTGTCGGTAACAAACGTCGACAGTTGGCGCGCCAGGTAGGGGCTACGTTAGGATCAATCGCAACAAGCTCGATGGCAATCTTCAGAAACATGGCCACCTTCGCGCCGGCTCAGGTATTTCGTTTCGGAAGCCTGGATTTCGTCGTCGACGACTTTGGTCATCTTTCCTTCTCGGATTCGGATCAGTTCCGATCTGGAGCCAATTCTGAGGTCACCTTAGCCGGCCAATCACTCGGATCGGGAGAAGGAATGGCCATCTGTCTCTGGGCAGTAAGCCAAGGGCCTGATCCTCGTCTCGAGTCGGGACTGGCTAATGGAGAGCCCCGAGTGGTCGAATATACAAAAAAACCACTCGGATTCACAGGTCAGTACGCTTCATCTTCCTGCACCTCCGATTCAGAGGAGGAGGTAGGAAATTCTCCAAGCTTTCACAGCATTTTTGTGATCGAAACGGACCCTCCGCAAAAGGATGCGGCAAATGCTACGGAGGAGAACCATCATCATCAAGAAAACCATGCGAAAATCCTCCAGAACAGAGGCCGCAGCGTGAATGAAGAAATCTTGCAGACGAAGGTGGGGAACCAGTCGGTTTTCCACACTCCTCAGCAGAACATCGTCGCTTCCAAGACGCTTCTCGACACCTTGGGACCATTGCTCGGACCGGATAGCCCGGCCGCTCCGATCGTAGCCCAAGTTCAGGCTATGGTTGCGGCGGCAAGAATTCAAAGCACCAAGAGGCGCCAAGAGAAAAGGAGCCATCTCGGACTCGCCGAGTCTACTCGCAGCGAAAGCGATAACACGCCCGCGATCGCCCAAAGCGGGGAGTTTCGACGAGGAGAAGACGCTCGGCACAGCATCGGCCGGGACCTTCGTACGGATTTAAACGCCAGACGACGGGACCGGGAGGAAGAAGAGCACCGCAGGCGCAGGGATGACTACGAACGTTTTGGCATTAGCCACGACGATCGGGAAGACCGTCGAGCTGGATCGCCTCACCGACGTTCTCCGCAAAGACGGGGCAACGGCCCTATTGAGGGCATCCGGGCTTTCACCCTCGCCTTCGCCGAGTGGTTTGGCCCGAAGGATTCAACCCAAAAAGCATCACCAAATTTGACGGAGAAAGAGACCCGGAAGCTTGGCTCCAAGTTTACTCCTCTGGCGATCATGGCATTGGGGAATCACAATGTGATGGCTAATTATCTCCGGTCATGCTCACCTCTTGGCTCAAGCATGGCTCACGGGACTCTGGCGAATTCCATAGATTCGAGGAGGAACTCAGTAAGCATTTCATCACCAATTTTCAGGGCACTTATGGCGACACGAACACAGTGGGACCTATACCAGCTTCGCCAGAAGAAGAACGAGACGCCCGAGAATTCATCCCGGCTTCATGCGAAGAAGAACACAATCGGGGATATCTCAGAGGCGGCGGTTATTGCGGCATTCCAAAAGGGCGTCAATGATCCCGACCTAATCAAGAAGATGTCCCGAAAACCACCATCCACTGTAAGAGAGATGTTCGAGCTGGCGGATCGTTATGCAACGGCCTCAGATGCTTTGGCCGAAGCGGCAGGATGATCGCCATGATGTAGGACAAGAAGGACTACACCGAGTCATCAAGACAACGTGATAGAAAGCGGAAACTGAAGAGATAGTGGCGGCGGTGAGCAAGGTCGACAACGCGCCACGAACCGACAACTACGATCTGATGATGGAGGCAATCTGCCCTTTTCACCCAAATAGTAAACATGCTGCGAAGGATTGTTTCACTCTAAGGAGGTTCGCCAGAGAGTCCAGAAGGCGACCCGCCAAAGGCGAAGCAAAGGAAGATGAGAAGAAAAGACAAGATCCTCCTGAAGATGACGAAGGAGAATATCAAAAGATGGAACGGGAACTCAATTACATCTACGGGGGTTCAATAGCCTATGAATCAAAGCGAAAACAGAAGCTCACGGAAAGGGACGTCAACGCCATCATGCCAGCAGTACCCCAGTACCTCAAATGGTCCGAGGTTCCCATAACTTTTAGTCGCTCAGACCATCCGGATCACATCCCGTACCCCGGAAGATTTCCGCTGGTATTGGACCCAGTGGTCCGCAACGTCAAGCTCAAGAAGGTGCTGGTCGACGGAGGAAGCGGACTCAATGTACTCTTCTCCAAGACTTTCGACGAAATGAAGATTCCTCGCTCCGAGTTGAAGCGTGGTTCATCACCCTTCCACGGGGTAATTCCCGGAACTTCTTCCGCTCCACTCGGTCAAATCACTTTGCGGTCACATTTGGAACCAAGGAGAATTTCCGGACGAGTACCTTAACCGAGGTAGCCGACTTCCGAACAAAGATATCACGCCATTCAGGAAGGCCCTACCTGCCAGATTCATGGCCGTGCCACATTATACCTACCTCGTCCTGAAAATGCCAGGGCCGAGGGGTGTAATCTCCGTACATGGCGATGTCAAGCGGTCGTTCGTCTGCGACAAAGAAAGCTGCGAGATGGCCGAAGCTCAAGAGATAGCGATTTACGTAAAGAAGATCCAAGCATGCGGTCGCATATCAAGAAGATGAAGGAGAAGTACCGATGAAGAAGCAGGCCAAGACAAGTTTGAAGCCTGATGAGGGAACCAAGAAGGTAATCCTCGATCCATCCAACTCTAGCCAAACGGCTTTAATCGGGACAGGCCTCACCGCCAAATAGGAGGACGCGCTCGTCACCTTTCTTCGGGCCAACCGGGACATCTTCGCGTGGAAACCATCCGACATGCCCGGTGTTCCCAGGGAGGTGATCGAGCACTCCTTGAACATTGACGAAAAGGCCAAACCCATCAAACAGCGGCTCCGAAGGTTCGCTCAAGACAGGAAGAAGGCCATCAAGGAGGAAATCACGAAGCTGTTAGCAGCAGGCTTTATAAAAGAAGTGTACCATCCTCGATCGGGTCAAGTAACCCAAAGGCTTGTTCGCAAAAAGAATAAAAGCTGGCGTATGTGCGTTGATTATACCGATCTCAACAAGGCCTGCCCGAAAGATCCTTTCGGGTTGCCTCGTATTGACCAGGTGGTAGATTCCACGGCGGGCTGCGAACTCCTTAGCTTTCTGGATGCCTACTCAGGATATCACCAGATCAGGTTAAGGGACGAAGACTGCATCAGGACTTCATTCATTACTCCGTTTGGAGCATTTTGCTACGTCACAATGCCATTCGGCTTGAAGAACGCTGGCGCGACTTACCAACGCGCAATACAGCGGTGTTTTCATTCCCAGATCGGGCGCAATGTGGAGGCATACGTTGATGACGTTGTCGTCAAATCTCGGGCGAAGGAAGACCTCATATCTGACTTAGCCGAAACCTTTGAAAGCCTAAGGGCCTACAAGATGAAGCTCAACCCCGAAAAATGCGTCTTTGGAGTACCATCTGGGAAACTACTCGGATTCATTGTTTCACAACGGGGGATCGAGGCAAACCCAGAAAAAATCAATACAATTCTGAAGATGAAGCCTCCAGCCAATCAGAAAGACGTCCAGAAGCTCACTGGATGCATGGTGGCACTCGGCAGATTCATTTCCCGACTGGGGTCGCGGGGAATGCCTTTTTTCAAACTTCTAAAGAAGCAAGGTAATTTTCAATGGACCATTGAAGCGCAGCAGGCTTTCGAAGAATTGAAGACGTTCTTGTCATCTCCACCTGTGCTGGTTCCCCCAATGCCAGAAGAACCCCTCTTGCTTTATATCGCCGCAACAACTCATGTAGTCAGCGCGGCAATTGTGGTAGAGCGGAAGGAAGAAGGGCACCTCCAGAAAGTCCAGAGACCTGTCTAATTCGTCAGCGAAGTATTAGGAGAGTCCAAGGTACACTATCCGTAAGTACAAAAACTACTATACGCCGTGTTGCTTACCTCTCGCAAACTCAAGCACTACTTCCAAGAACATTCAATCACGGTGGTCACCACCTTTCCGCTTGGGGACATACTCCACAACCGGGAAGCCACTGGGAGGATTGCAAAATGGGCGGTCGAGCTCGGAGCCTTTGAAGTCTCCTTCAGGCCACGGACGGCAATAAAATCCCAGATACTTGCCGATTTCACCGCCGAGTGGATAGAGCTGCAATCCCCAGCAAACATTGAAGAGCTGGAATATTGGACAATGTACTTCGACGGATCTCTCATGCTCAGTGGCGCAGGAGCAGGCGTGGTCCTCATCTCTCCAACAGGTGAGCGCCTAAAATACGTCTTGCAGATTCACTTCCCAGCATCAAACAACGCCGCCGAGTACGAAGCACTCATCCACGGACTTCGCATCGCGATATCTCTGGGTATCCGGCGGCTAACAATTCGAGGCGACTCCATGCTGGTAATCAATCAAGTCCAAAAAGATTGGTCATGTGTCGAGGACATCATGACGGCATACTGCCAGGAGGTACGGAAGCTTGAAGACAAGTTTGTGGCCGAGCTCATTCATGTGCTCCGCCGTGACAACGAAGAAGCAGATGAATTGACAAGATGGGTTCCACTCGGGCCATCGACCGCCGGGTTTTTGTTGAGGAAATCTACAAACCCTCGATAAGCCAAAAGCAGAGCGCGAACAAGTCAAGAGAAATCTAACGAAGAGGAGGTCCTAGTCATCAAGGCCTGCATGGGACGGCTCCTTTTCTCAACTACCTATTGAAAGACGAACTTCCGTAAGACCTAAGCGAGAAAGATCTCGCGCGGCAAGAGCTACGTGATGGTAGGAGAAGAGTTATTTCGGAAAAGTGCCTCTGGAGTTCTAAGGCGATGCATATCAGCAGAAGAAGGAAAGAGGCTACTCAGGGAAATCCACTCGGGAATTTGTGGGCATCACGCGGCGTCAAGCACATTGGTGGGCAAGGCGTATCGACAAGGTTTCTTCTGGCCGACTGCCGTGACCGACGCAGAAGACATTGTTCGAACTTGTGAAGGCTGCCAGTTTTTTGCTCGCCAAATACACGTACCTGCTCAGAAGCTGCAAACAATTCCAATCACTTGGCCATTCGCAGTCTGGGGGCTCGACATGGTCGGCCCGTTGAAGAAGGCTCAAGGCGGCTTCACCCACCTCTTTGTCGCCGTTGATAAATTCACTAAGTGGATAGAAGCAAAACCAGTGGCTACGATCACGCGTGCCAAGGCCAAGGAATTCTTCCAAGAAATTGTGGTAAGATTTGGCGTACCAAACAGGATTATCACGGACAATGGAACCCAATTCCGAGGAGAAGACTTTCAAGACTGGTGCGATAAGCTCGGCATCAAAATTTGCTTCGCCTCCGTGGCTCATCCGAAAAGCAACGGTCAGGTGGAAAGAGCAAACGGCATGGTGCTGCAAGGCTTAAAGGCACGGATCTTCGACCGTCTCAAACCATACGCCACCCGATGGGTAAAAGAACTGCCATCGGTACTCTGGGGGCTGAGAACCACCCCCAGCAGATCTACCGGGCAATCACCCTTCTTTCTGGTCTACGGCTCGGAGGCGGTCCTACCTACCGAATTGACCTTCGGATCCCCCCGGGTCCGGAGCTTCAAGGAGGACGAGTCAGAGGAAAGCAGAATGGAAGATATCGACAGATTGGAAGAGGCAAGAGAGATCGCCGTGGTCCAGTCGGCCAGATACCTTCAGGCCCTGCGCCGATATCACGACCGAAACGTCCGAAACCGAGCGTTCTCCAAGGGCGATTTGGTTCTGATAAAGAGTCAGAAACTCGAGCACAAGTTATCTCCAATTTGGGAAGGCCCCTACATCGTTGACGAAGTGACACGTCCAGGGGCCTACAGGCTTAAGCGAGAAGACGGCGCCATCATTAGCAACTCATGGAATATAGAGCGCTACGCTGCTTTTTATTCTTGAAAAGTTCAATAGGATGTCAAAATTGACTTGCTACTCAATTGTTCCTCAATTAAGCGATGAAGTCGGGGCTACACCTAATAGTGTTGCGATGCTAACTCTAGTCAAGAGGGCGTTTGTTCAAAACAAGATCATATATCGAATTCTTTATTCAATTGACTTGCTACTCAATTGTTTCTCAATTAGCGAGAAGTCGGGGCTACACCTAATAGTGTTGCACATGTGCAACCCCCGCATGCAAACCGGTTCCTATTTTTCGGCGATCACGACTAAGATCCGAGTGCTCTAAACCGCCGATTACGATGCTCCCAGGACGAAAAAAGTCTAGTCGCCTAAAAGCACGCTTGAGGAAAAAACTCGCGTTGCTCGGGGGCTACGCTAATCAGACAAGGAGATCAAGTGCAAAGGAAAAATCACTCGGCAAGGTCGACCAAGATCTAAATAAGGAAAAAGCAGAAGGCGGACTACCGTTAAAATAATATTACAAAAGGACCATCATTGTTCACGACTTCAGCATCCTTCAACAAATATACACACAGACAAAAGTACTACTGCAAAGTTCTTGGACAAGGAAACCAAATAAAAAGAAAAAATCCTCCTACACTGGCGCCACCGACGGCTTCAATGAGGGCGTCCCTAGCCCCAACAAGCTTAGGGACTACCTCGATCAAAGCGTTGACAGCGGCAGTGTCCCGGGCAACGGCCTCCCGTTCCACCGCTTCCACCATAGCGAGATCGAACTCGGCCCAGAGCTCAGCATATTCGTCCTCCGGCTCCGCGGGGGCGTCGTCCCCAAAATTGAAGATCAGGTTCGCGATCCATGGCGCGACCGGCGGGCCTGGCGACTCGGGAGTAAGAGGCAAAGGGGAAAGATCCTCGGAAGAAGAAGAAGAGTCCATGAAAAAGAAGAGGAGAGCCTGTAAGAGAAGGGTGATCCAATGTCAGATACAATTTTTCAAAAAGACGAAGAAAGTAAGGAAGAAGACGAACGGACGAACACTTCAAAGAAACCACCGCTGAAGGAAGAAGGACAAGACGGATGAAGATGGTAGTGCGCTGCAAAATGCAAAAACCGAGGCCGAACTCGCTCTTATGTGAGGCAACGCCTGTCCCTGGAGAGAGACTCAACACCGCTCAAAACGACGCATGTCACCTAGGCGGGAAGACGGTCCACCTTCTGGACGTGCTGTTACACATATCTCGAGGAGGCTTAGGTGTCAAACCAAAAGCGTAAACATCCTGGGCCCAGAAGAGCAAAGGTTTAACGGGCCCAAGCTCAACGGACGCGCTTAAAACAAGGATTAAATATTTCGCAAAGAAAATTCAAGTCCGGGACAATTCTTTCAACATCGGAACAAAAAGCTCAAGTCCAAACACGAGCAAGTTTGGTACAAACAGAGGATTACACGGACTCGGATCTAAGTTTTTACCAAAACAAGAAGAAGATCCTTGACTTCGTCCATAAGGGCAAGTGCTTGATTATCATCAACAGTCTTGGGCAAAACCCTCTTGAATAGCTTTGAGCTCTACTCGTGGATACAGAGACTTGGTGATCGCCAACACCGGGCGGCACTCGTAATTGCAACATCCTCCAAGTCGCGGCAATCTTTGTGGAGGCTCCTCTAACCTTTGAATTGTGATCTCGACGTCATGAGGGACATTCTTTGGTGCCGGCTTCATCGGGACTCAAGACCCATAACACCTTCTCCTCGCTTCGCTTGCGAGCGATCGATCCGCATTCGGCACATTGGATCTTTTCATTAAGTACACAGATCGAGCCTGCGAGTTGACTCGATGCACTGCATTATACCAGTCGGATGAGTTTGGATCTGACAAAATGATGACGACAAAGACAGAAGGCAAAAATCAAAGAACGCACCGTCCAGTTCCCTTGTCAGTCTGGTTACCTCTTTCTTGGCCTCTTCCTCGGCCCTCTTCAGCTCTTCATTTTGGGAAAGAGAAGCCTCGAGTCTTTCCCGGAAATCTGAAGAAACAGCGAGCGGGGCTTAAGAAGGCAAAGAATAGAATCAGGACTCAAGGCACTCGGACCAGGAAAATACCATCGAAGAAGCTGGTGGATCACGGTTTCTCGGCCTCCAGAGATTGGATATGACATCGAAGCCCTTCCAGTTCCTCACGATTTTCTACACGGGCACGCGTGAGGGCTTCCTCCAGCTCGTTGCGGAGTTGCTCAACCTCAGCAGCGTAATCTTTTCGCATTTTCATCCTTGGGAATAGTTTGCGAAGAAGAAGGTTTCGGTCCTTGGCGAAAGACGACAGGCGCTGAAAACAATAAAGCAAGGATAAGGCTTTGAAGATAGATAAGAAGACGGTTTAAAAGGAAGAACAACACGAACAACGCACATGGCCAAGGCGGTAGCAGGTGGAGGCAGCCTCGCTAAAAGTCTCCCAGTCCTTTTCCTCGTCCCCGCCGTCCAGGATAACCACGTCACCATCGTCATCCACGAACATGGCTTGTATCGGAGATTTCGGACGAGGGGGCGGGGGGATTTCCACACGCGGCGGCGATGGACAAGCAGAGGTAGGAGAATCTTCTGGTATCACAGGAGGGACAGCTGCATCTATAGGCGACATAGCACGATCAGCGGGACCAAGAAGAAAAGGTGGCTGGGAACCAGTCGGCTCTAGATTGGTGTCACCACTTGGAGCTTCAGGGGCTGCAGAAAGAGCCGCCCCGACTGGTTTCGCGGCGACATCAGGAGTAGCGGACGCGGCCTCAACCAAGGTTTCGGCCCTCACGGCGCTGGAACTGCCCTCATAAACAACCGCCGGAGATTCCTGAGGCGGCGATTCATGAAGGACTTCGTCGATAGGGTCCCTGTGGGGAGAAGCGATCAGAACTCGGTCCAGGGGAGCAAGGAAAGAGGGACAAGGGAATCTAACCTGTTGGACCTTGTTATCTTGCACTTTAAACCCCCCCGGACGGAAGGACTATCAATGAAGCACCGGTCGGGTGTCTGAGCGAAGGCATACTTTCGGTGGTAGGACGGGCTGGGGCTCGAATACTTCATGTACCGAGGACCCGCTTGAAGAGGAAGAAGTCGGGAGGAGGCCGATAGCTGTGGTGTCTCGAATCTTGCCACCACCCGATCGTACATTGCTCGCCGATCGCTTCCTCTTAGCCTTATGCACAATTGGTTTTTTCCTTTCCCAACGAGATCATCGCTGAGGTCATCTACTTTGCTCCGCTTTTATTGAGGTCTGCGCAGAGGACGACGATCGAGAAAGGTCCGTTTGTCGCTCTTATATATAGGGAATTCAGGAAGCGGCGCATCGGAGAAGAAGGCTTCTCGTTCCTGCGAGTTCGAGAAAAGGAGAGCCACATATTCAGATAAAAAGTCCTGGTAAAAATCAAAAAGATTCAGCATGGAAATACCATAGAGGCCCCTTACCGAAGGAGCCGGATGGAGTTTTGTAAAAGGCCTCGGGTTTCGAGGAATGACGATCTTCTCATTCGGGGCGAAGAAATCAGCAGCACGACTGAAGAATGCCGCTGAGGAAATTTCATCAGAAACCTCCCGCGTTGGATCGTCGCGGCCTTCATACTCATATCCAGGATGAACTCGGTCCTTGAGAGGTTGAATTCGGCGGGTGCAGAAGTTGGCAACAACGACCATGCCAGTAAGCCCATTTCCCTTTAATTCGACAATCAGCCCCATGAGGTCAGCCACTTGGTCCATTCCGTCGTCTTTGGGAAATGATGTCCAGTCGGGAGAAGGCTTAGGAGGTGTCCCAGTAAAGGCAGGCAATGGAGGGTCAGGATTGGCGCAATAAAACCACTCTTGGTGCCAACCCTTGTTTGAGGTTTTAAAGGGAATGTTAAGGTAAGATTTTTTCATGCCCTCCCTCAGCTGAAACCCGGCACCGCCAACCGTTTTGGGAGAATTCTTGCTGGGGAAGGGCTTGAGGAGGAAAAGATGGCGAAAAAGGTCAAAATGAGGCCGAATGCCAAGATAGGCCTCACAGAGATTAACGAAGGCAGCAATTTGAAGAATGGAGTTAGGGTTAAGATGAGTTAACTCGATTCCATAAAACTCGAGAATGCCGCGAAGAAAGGGGATCTTGGGAAGACCAAGCCCGCGCTTAAAAAAGGATTCAAAGACGACCACCTCCTCAGCACGAGGGGTAGGGCAGAATTCACCTGCGGCGGGGCGAGCGGCAAGCATCACCAAAGGCGGAAAAACACCAATGCCTACTAAATCCTCCAAATAGCCCTTCCGTGCGTCACCGAAGTGGCCCAATCTTTGGTCAAGCGGAGGGAGGAGGCGGTTCTTGAGGAAAAGGAGGCGACATCCTTGAATGAAGAAACCCGCGATTTGCCAAACTAGGGTGACGAGAAAAGTTAGCCCTAGCGGCGGAGGTCGCGAAGGAAAATAAGTTGGAGAACAAAGGGGCAAGTAGAAACGATACAAAGTCACTCTATTTGCTCCATATTGATATGAAGCGGCGCCGATTCTCGCCCGAAGGGAATTCGCACCACCTTCCCAAAACCCCGAAACCGCCTAGGAGCATTTGGGGTGGGCGTAGAGACACGCTAACGTACATAATTGCCGATGGCCCAAAAAGGATTAAGTTAACAAGTGGTATGCCCCAAGATGGGCCCAAAGCCAGAAATCCGTCACGCACGGAGTAAATGGGTATCACTCCAGAAACAACATCCTCTTACGGTATGCCTCATGCCAGGCCAAAAGCTGACAGCGTTCAAAGAACGGAGTCAGGTGCCGCAAAGATGATTTTTTGAAGATAAATGCTTGAAGCATACAAAGAGCCAGTCGGCAGGGTAATCCGGGACAAAGACAGCTCCAAATAAATTCGGCGAGTTCTTCGTGACCTCTTTTGCTCGACGGCAAGCACTCGGCTAAAAGCACTCGGGAAAGGCTCAGCAGCTGGAAGGCACTCGATCATGAAGCACTCGGGGGCTACTGTGGGATATATATGCCCCGGGGTCCACCAGGCAGTATAATAAAGCCCAGCCAGGAGAAATTGGGCCATGCCGATCGGATGAGGTCATGGGTCAGTCGAGTTGAGCGAAGCATGAAGAATCGAATAGACCTTAGTTAAGGAAACCAAGTCAGACAAGGCGGGGATGATTGTAATCCAAACCAATACTGAGTTCGGATAGAAACCCCTACTTCAGATCCGAGTAGGACTCAATATTGTAACCGCCCTTCTCTACTATATAAAGGGGGGGCGGGCACCTCGTAACAAGATCTCATCGGCTATTAGCTAGCCACATATAATTCCAAAGCACAGGACTAGGGTATTATCTCCATCGCGAGAGCCCGAACTCAGATACATCGGGTGTTCTTGTGTTACCATCGAGTTTGGGTCCAGCGCGTAGCCCCCTTTTCATTATTGTCGGTAACAAACGTCGACATATGTGCTACAGTGCTGATTGTCAAAGTAAAAAAAAATGGTGCTACAGTACCGCACGATCTAAGCCCTGCACCTGTGGTATCTTGTGATGCTATGGCAACTGCACAGGTCTGATACTATGATGTACCACACTGCAACTATGCGCTGAGATCTGGCAGATCTTATCTTTTTGCCGTGCTTTAAGTTGCGTAGTGCATAGTCTACGGATGGTGATATGCTTGCATATTTCCTTGTGTTTTTCCATGTGGAGATGACGAACTCTTAGAGCATGTGGTGCATGTAGGATGTGTGATCCTTACATTTTACTCTCTGGTGTCGACTCCTTGGTATGCTTTTGTTCTGTTTTGCTTTGCCGCAATCTCACCAGCTATTAGGGGCGAAGCTAGTTTTGGGCCAGGCCTCAGACCGATCCATAGCTTATTGGGCTAGATTTTAAATTTTTATAGATTTTTAAGCAATTTAGATAGGATTTTTAGGCCAGGCCTGGGGCCCAGGCCCGGGTGACCCCAGGCCTAGCTCCGCCCCTACCAGCTATGGCAGATAAACTGAGGCCCTGTTTCAAACGAGTTTTCATCTGAATTTTTTACAGGAAAATAGTACGATTTCAGTAGAAAGACAGGGAAATTTGTGTGTTCCAAACGGGCTTAGAGCTTACTGTTTGCCTAAGACAGAAGAAATGTGAAATCATGTACTGAAAAAATTGACTTAATGATGAAATTGGCATTACAAAGTGGTTATAATCATGGCATGTGTGGTGTTCGTGCATGTGATGTTTCAGATGATTATTTGATATGCTTGTGATAGCATGATAATGGTTTGCTTGATGTAATGCGCTCGTGTGAATGGTTGCATGGATTGACTTTGAGTCAAGTCGTGGACTTGTGCTCGGATTCGTTTTTGTGTTTATTCGTGTCCAGGTGTTGCTCGAGGGCGAACGTGGTTGATGACGGGACCGGAACTAGGTTTATAGAGGAATTGAGGTTTGGGACTAAGTTCAGAGAGGAATCGAGATCTTGATGTCGAGAATGTCATGCGGGACGTTCAGGCTAGAGAACACTATACATGAAGACTGGTTAGTCACGTGAGTGCGGCAGGTGGGCCGTACGCGTGCATATGTGATTTTTAGGTTGTATACATATTTTGGGCCAAGTGGAGTTGTATACGAACTCTTTAGAATTGCTCATTATAAATAGGGTGAGGTGTCTCCTGTTTATTTGAGCCAGGTATTATGATTTGTACTCTTTTGTTTGGAGTAGTGTTAGACAAAAAAAAATAAAAAAAAACTTTCTTACGAACCGAGCCGTGCTACAGTAATCATGATTGTCTTTCGGCTGGGGGCGATTTTCTTTTGCTCTTGGTAGCTGTGTATTATGGTGAAGCAGCGTGGAGAAATCAAATCAAGAGTTTGGCAACTAGAAGTCTTGCCGTGCATGCATACAAGAAGCGGGAGTGAGTTTGGTGACTAAAAGTGCTGATCGCTACATGCATGCATGCATGAGTGCGAGAGTTTTTTTTTTCCAGGTCGGTGGCACATGTATGCAGGCAAGCAAGGAGCGACTAGCAGAAAACGTCGAACAGAAGATTATCTTGCGCTAGGGCTTGTCTTCTAGTTGCTGCTGGTGTTTGATCCTTTGTTGCTTGCGTTTCCTGGCGGCGTGAGACTTTTCCTGCTACTGCTTTGTCTTGCGGCCGGCGACTAATCACCTGCGCCTGGTGTCCATATGTTGCGGCTTGATTTGATTGCTCTCGTGGGCGACTAAAAATCAGCGGCGGCTGGCCAATTTTTGTTGGCTGACGGCTGGACGATTTGTTGGTGACCGCGCGCAACGAGCTTTATTGAAGACGTCCTGGCCGGCGGCGCTGATTTTGTTTTGTTTTTTTTTCCCCTGCTGCCATTGTGATTTTAGAGGGCGACTAGAAGTTAGTCTCGTGTGCTGAGTCTCCTGGTGACTAGAAGACGGCGGCTTTGGTTGCTCCTGGCAACTTGAAGTTTGTGACGTGCATGCATGCAGCGACTAGATAATGTCTAGTTTTTGGACGTCATCTTTTGCATGCAATTTGGGAGACTAAAAGATCGGCGCTTGTGACGTGATTTCTTTCGAGCGACGGAATTTTTCTCCGGAATAAAAATCACGTTGCAAGTCGATGGGTTGGTAATCTCATTCTTCGTTTTCGTTTTCACTCTCCGTTTACATGCGTGTTTCCTTTCTCAAATTGATTCATTGTTTCACCATGATAAAATTGATTTGATCTATTCAAAATCTGTCTAGGGCATCAAGTAATTGATCTGAAAAGTTTTATTAGTTAATTCCTCATAAATCCTGATTAATCTCGTAATTAGGGTTAGATTAATTTTCGTCATTATTGATACAGTAAAATTACGAAGGTAATATCTTTATATCCGTAGATCCGATCAAGCTGATTCCTATTGTGTTAATTTGGAAATTGAATCTAGTTTCTACAGTTAAAATTTCATATCAATCCAACGGTGGGATCTTCGGAAATCACTGTTTTAGTGGACGTATCTCTCTCTGTTTTTGTCGAATCCGAATCAGTCAATTTGAGTCCGAATTAGAGTGTTTCAAAAATTATCAAAAAATTAATTTTAGTTTCTGCGCAATCATTCATCCCCTCTGATTGCTAGTTTAGTATATATCGATCCTACAAAAAACCTCGGAGATGTTGCGAATTGTTGGGGGTTTGAAATGCAGACGTTTCGGCCTTTCGGCTCACACCAACCGGACAGCTCCGGTCGCATCGCCTTCCCCAGCCCTCTCGTGCCGTCCGTCACTCCGCGCCTCGCTCCTCCCACTCTAAACCCCCCTCATCTGCACTCCCATTCCCGTGGATGGCGGAGGATCAGGACGTGGAGACACTACTACGTAACCGACCTTTCCTACCGCCCATCAAGACGGTTGGAATGAACCAGGACCGATATTTAGATCACCCCGGCTCAATGGCTACAGTCTCGGGAGCGATTAGTACGGTTGAAGACACGAACCTGCATCGATGAGATCAAATCAAGATCGGTTGGTTTCACGAACCGTACTATTTAGCACTCCACTAAATAGTACGGTTCGTGACACCAACCCAGATCGACAGTTATCTCATCAAGACGGTTCGTCTTCAACCGATCGAGTCCCAATTTAAACTTCTTCCTCCTCCCGCTCTGCGCTGCACCCAGATCATTCCAAAGGCTTGCGAAAAGAACTTGAAGCTTCGGCCAAGATCTTGAAGGGAGGGGAGGTGCTGCCCAAAATTTCAAAATTTTGGTCATTTTACTCACAACCAAGGTAGCTAAGGTTAGTAATACCATTCCTCACTTCATTTGGTGTTAAATGGAGCCTCTTTTTTGCTTGAATTATGAAGAAAATTTGATCTTTTCCCATGATTGATCAAAGATTATGAATGTAGAGGGAGGTGCTACCCAAATTTCAAAATTTTGGTCATTTTACTCGCAACCAAGGTAACTAAGGTTAGTAACATCATTCCTCACATCATTTGGTGTTAAATGGAGCCTCTTTTTTGCTTGAATTATGAAAAAAATTTGATCTTTTCCCATGATTGATGAAAGATTAATATGAATGTAGAGATCTAGCTTGATCTTTTCAAATAGGATACAAAAACTTGTTGTGTAAGCTTAGAATTTGCTTGGATTATAATGTAACTCGCCTTTAATGTGTGGATCTAGCTTAAATTTAGGTTTTAGTTCCATCGGTCGATGAAGGATGAGGTTTGGTTGCACGTAGTCGGGGGGAGAATGGTGCATGGAAATCATGGAGTTTGGGATCTTCAAATGGCAATGGTTATGTGGAAAAGAAGAAATTTAAATTCATTTGCGAATTAAAATAATATCGTAAATATGAATGGCTTTATAGAAAATATAAAATGAGTTCAATATTTGAGAAAAGTTTTCAAAAATACTTTGGAATATTTTAAACTTAGAAAATTACTTCTAGTATAATTTTGGTTTTAATTTCCATCAAGAAATTATTTTTGAAAACATCATTAATTAAGTGCTAGAGATTTAGAAAAATAAAAATAAATGATTGAATAATAATTTAGAAATTTTTAGGGTGTTACAATTTCAATGTAATTTGCAAACAAAGTCGCCGTGAATTTTGTTCGAATTTTGAATCCGCACTGATCGACCAATTCTTTTTGTAGGTTGCAAAAACTTGTTGTGTGGGTTTATATTTTGCTTGGATTATTATTTAGCTCGGATTGAAGGTGTGGATCTAGCTAATATTTAGGTTTCGTTCAACAATTCATTATCGGAAAATGAGGTAACAGCTTATCTTGATGTAACATAATGTAGATGGACCGCGATGGATGTACATGGATCGACGCTCCCTGAGTTCTTGCAAGGTTTGCAAGATTTTCTTCGTCTGGGCCGATGCACACACGACGTCGGGCTACATATGTTTGTCCATGCATAGATCGCAAGAATGAGAAGGAGTGGCCAAAATCCAGCCACCTTCACTTTCATTTGCTCACAAGAGGTTTCATGTCAAACTATACCGCTGGACCAAGCACGGTGAAGAAGAGATTATACAGAAGACGGTGAAGAAGAAGAGGAGACAACAATATCCGGACGCCTGGTCAACATGGTTCTTTCAAGATACATTGGGGGAGTGTGGTGATGATGACCTAGACCAGATGCTGCGTGATGGAGGGAGAATACATCGATGAAAGACATTACGAAAAGTTCCAGCGCCTATGGGAGGACCACGGAACACTGTTGTACCCAAACTGTCGACAGGGCCATAAAAAGTTGCGTATCACACTAGAACTCGATGCAATGGAAGGCGACCAATGGATTGTCCGATAAAGGATTCGACGAGTTGTTATGCCTCATAAAGAAGTTACTTCCAGAGGGGAACACATCGCCAAACTACGCACGATGCCAAACAAGTTGTCCGCCTTTGGGGTTGGAGGTACTGAAGATACATGCATGCCGTAATGATTGTATCCTTTATCGCAATGAGTATGAGGATTCGGAAGCTTGTCCGGTGCAAAACTTCGCGGTATAAGACCGACGTGATGACCTGTGAGGTAGAGGGGCGCGAAGAAGAAGAGACCTCCTGCTAAGGTGGTGTGGTATTTCCCTGTAATCCCCCGGTTGAAGTGTTTATTTGCGAACAAAGCGCATGCCTAGATGATGCGCTGGCACAAGGAAGACCGCAAGGACGACGGAAGGCTAAGGCACGTTGCTGATGGCTCCCAGTGGAGGAAAGTCGATAGAACATACCCGGACTTGTAGGATCAAGGATACCGACTAGAGGGGGGTGAATAGGAGGTTTTTCAATTTTAATCACTAAAGTCAAGATTAATATTTCTAAGCACAAGCGACAAGTATGGCAATATCAATGTCGAGCAATTCTAGTGACTACCAATTAAAATTTCTACTCAAATATATCAATGGCAACACAAGCAACACAATGATGATCAATTTACTAGAGACAATTCAAGACCTATGGAGGTAACACTAAAATGATCAAATTGCTAGTATTAGATCAATAGTAATAACAATGCAAACCACAAATGAGGGACACTTGGATTTTTATCCCGTGGTCTCGGAGACTTGCCGGTCTCCCCTACTCCACGTTGAGGTGACTTGAAAACCTTCAAGCGGCTCCACTTGCTTGAGCCTTCCCCGATCACTAGTGATAGCTCTTCCCCGCTCCGGGTAGGCGAAGCTTCGTGCCTTCACAACCGCCCGGGTCTTCACACAATCTTCTTTGTGAAGATCACCGGAGCCTCACGCCTCCAAGCCGTCTAGGAGGCGGCAACCTCCAAGAGTAACAAACTTGACGCGGGCTTGAATCTCAAGAGTGCAATCAATATGGCTCACTAATGCAATGCACTCAATTTTAGCTCTCCAACACTCTAAAATCAAGAATTTAATGCTCTAAAGGATGGAGAGAGTTGCTAGGGCTTAGAATGTATTCAATGGAGTGTCCAACTCTGTCCTAGCACAGGTGGGGGGGTATTTATAACCCCCACCAACTCAAACTAGCCGTTATTTCCTCTCACTGCAGATTTTGCGCCACGGCCGGTACTACCGCCCTCTAGGGGCCGGTAGTACCGCACCTGCGGTATAACGGCTATTCGGCGCAATAATCGCAGACCGACACGTAGTCACATACGTTTTTTATATATGGCGGTACTATCGCTCATGGGGCGGTAGTACGCACCGCCGACCGAAAAGGATGCCTTCGGAAAGAGCTACCGCTAACTAAGGTGCGGTAGTACAAGACCATGTACTACCGCCAGACCCACGTGGTTGTGTGGCGGAGAGGACCCAAACACACTTCTCGAAAATAGCTACGCTAATCGTGGTGCGGTAGTATCAAGACTCATGTACTACCGCCCAACCCAAGCAGAGTGCCATTCAATTTTTTCAACATTTTGATTTTTCCATCAAATGCATGATTTCAAGGATGAACTAATGGCCATATTAAAATGCACTTTTCAAGATTTAAAGCCCAAACCAAATCCTCTTAATAGTACGGCTACTATTCTAAAAAATCCGATCTTTTTCCCAACTCCGAGATCGGTGAAAATACTAGAAAATACTTCTAAATTTTTATACCTTCATTTCTTTAGCTTCTTTTATGCTGCATTCTTCCATTTCATACTTGTGACACTCCAACGTCCATTGAGGGATACATTTATCCTGATTCCAACTTACTTGCACAAAACATCGTTAGTCTTTTTTCGTGATTGTCATTAATTATCAAAACCCTAATCATATGGGGCCTAGATGCTTTTAATCTCCCCTTTTGGTAATTGATGACAATCCTCATAATCGAATTGAAGTAAATTGATATTTAGTGTGAGTGACCAACAGAAATCGATTACTCACACCATGGAATTCTTATTTAGCAATATTTTGTCTTTAGAGGACAAAAGATATTTGAATGAAATATTGCTAAATGAGAATAGCTCCCCCTACAAATGTGCCATGGATAAACAATAAATTTTGCACATTTGTATATGAGTTATGTATGGCAATGAAGATGATATTAATCAATTGAAATAACATGACTTGATGCGAAACACATAAGGAAGGATAAAATTTGAGCGAACATAAAAAATAGTTCAAGACAGAGTTCACAATAGATAATCAATAAGATGCAAAGCGACGACATAAAAACGACAACATAAATAACCACAAAGAGCTCAAATCCAACAACCACATAAGTTATGCAAGTTCATTACAAAGAAATATATAGATTTGAGCTAGGCTTCAACGGACTTCAATTCTTCATACTTCTCCCCCTTTGTCATCAAGGACCAAAAGAGGATCGCCAGGAACCGTCTACTCCTCAAAGATCTCTGTGAGTAGACCCGTGTGGCGGATGAGGAGACCAAGGATCCCAACCGGATGACGGAGGAGGATCATGGGAAGGAGGAATACTGTCGCTATCCGGACGATTTACGCCGATCTGATCGATGGTAGGAGCGATAGTGATCAAAGGAGGTGCTGTTTAACTCGGACGCCACGGACATCCTCAACCATCTCGCGATTGTGATATTGGAGCTCCATGACAAGTGCAAACTGTCCTTGCATGTAAGATTCTTGTCTCGCAAATCCACCATCATGTCGAACGGAGGGTCTCAAGGCGGCAAGATAGGCATCGGCACGAAGGCGGCTTGAGCGGCTTGAGCTTGGGCTTGGGCTGCTTGCTCGGCTTGAGCTCTTGCTTGAGCGGCTTGCTCGGCGATGTGATGCAGGACTTGAGGTGGAGCGACTCGAGGCTTGTATGGCTTGTGAGGACAAGGGGTGGAACCATTGTACTCGGCAACTCTCCGGATTAGTGCCATGATGTACGGAGCAAAATAGATGGTCTTCCCTCTATCCCTAGCCGATTGAGACATCTCTCTTATTATGAAGTCCACCACATCGAATTTTTCCCTCGCCATGACCTTTGCAATAACATTCCAAGCATGGCCTCTCACAGCATCAAAATTGCCACTCTTCGGATGAATAGTGACACGAATAATTTTATTGACCATGCTAGGTTGGAGTCAAGACCGGTGAGTTTCCAACCTTGTAGCGATGAGATTGATCATAGAATTCAGATGCTTGCTCCAAGGTCGAGTAGGCTCGTCATGGATTTTTGGATCTTGGCTATGAAAAATTCCCGATGCATGCTCAAAGTCATCCTTGGAAGCAGAGTAACGAGTAGTGTCATCATCCAAGTGATTTGCTCGAGGTTTTCAGACACATAGAGCGTCGCATAGAATTGCTTGATGACCTTTTCATTATAATCGTCCTTGTACCAAGGAAATTGTATAGCCCAATACCACCAAACAATTCAGAATACCAAGAAATTCGGTTTGCTCACGAATGTGCTTCCAACCGACCTAATTTGGTTGGCAAAGTCCTTTTCGCATATATTTGCTCAAACACCCTCTCGCTGAAATAAGGAATGGAACTTTGGATTTGGGGCGAGCGAGGTTGGAGATCTGAGTTTTGACTTCATGAGCATAATAATCATCGCCTTTGATTTGAGATGGATCATTTCTTCCAATTTGAGGCAACACTTCTTCTTCCTCTGAGCTCTCCTCACTATCACTCTCAGTCTCATCATCGCTGCCAGTAATTTCAGGAGCAGGAGCAGGGACCTTTCTCTTCTTAGCCTGAGAAGGCTCAGCAGTACCCTTCCCTTTAGCCCTTGTTGTCCTCATGGCGACAGTGTAGGAGTTGTCGCTATCTCCGCCTCCGAGTCCGGTGGGCACGCCACGACCTTTAGTCGTCTTCCTCGTGCCTTGCCCCCTCCGGAAGGACCGGTTCCGGCGACTTTAGTGCGAGGCATGATCTAGAGAAGATCAAGGAGGTTGAGATGTGAGAATTGAAAATGAATCGGATTTGACATGATGGAAAAGAAATAAGTGAAAGTCGAGAAAACGTTGCTTCAAAATGCATAAAACCAGGTGTTTCAACATTTCGGCGGTACTACCGCTCATCGAGGCAGAGTACCGCAAAGTCGGTACTACCGCTCCCGCTGGCGATAGTGCCGCCTCGCCATTACACGATGGAATTTGGGCAAAATCAAGCAATGTTGAGCCAAAGATGATTTAAATTAGGATTGGGGTAATGGAGACGATTAAGGACATCAATTTTATACCTAATCCTCGAGGTTCTTGTCACATTACAAGATTACACATTAAGATTCCATTTAAACCCTAGATTGCTCAAAAGGAATGAATCAAGAGAGAGAATGAGAGGAATTGATACCTTCGGAGGAGGAAGACTCAAGGACCGAAATCAATGGAAGAAATCCCGCAAACAAGAAGATTTTGAGGAGATGAAAATTAGGGTTTGAGGGAAGAGAGAGAGGCCGCATTTAAAATGGAGAGGAGAGGAGGTTTCGGGTGAGGAATATTGATGAAGAGAGAGAGAAGGCAGGGAGAACGGCAGGAAATGAAGTGGCCCCACAAATTTGCGACCTGAGCGGTACTACGCTCCTGGACCCCTAGTAATCAAGATTTATGGTACTATGCATTGCTAACGGCCGTAGTCTTAGTGCTAAGCGAATGGCAGGAACAGGAGAGAATTGCGAGTTGATTATATATTGATATATTGTGCATGAGTAGAGATTGGAGCATTCACAACCACAAGAAAAACACGAAACAAAAACTTTAACCACAATCAAGTGTGGAATCATGATTTGACTTGTTTGAGTTGAAATACCACATAAGAAACTAGAAATATGGCAATTCTAGCTCTTTGGGCAAAACTCAAGATGTGCCTTTAATAGATCAATATAGATCAAGTTTTGAATTTTATTAAGCTTTTGAAAGGCAAAAGATTTGTTTCATAATAAACATAAAGAAGGTTATAATTATGATATAAGTTCCAAAAGATAAGATTTATGCAATAATAAGTTTTAAATGAAGATTTGTGTGAATCCTTTGTATTTTGTAAATCCAAAATAGATTATTTTCAAGTAATTTTGACTTATAAAGTCTAGTTTTAAGTTTTTAAGATATTCATAGCACAAACTTTAATTTTCCACATTTTAGGGGATGTGATAAATACATAAATTTCATATTACTCCCCCTTGATGTGAGACTCATAAAAAAAATTGTGCCAAATAAAAACCAATTTAAGCAACCAAGGAATCTCACTTAAGCCACATTAGAGATATCAATGACATTTAATTCATTCCTCAATTTACAAAACCTTGTCTCATCTAGGGGTTTAGTGAGTATATCCGCTAATTGATTTTCCGTTCTGATGTGACTAATCTCAATATCCCCTTTACATACATGATCTCTCAAGAAATGATGACGGATATCAATGTGTTTTGTTCTTGAGTGTTGGACGGGGTTATTGGCTATTTTAACCGTGCTTTCATTATCACATAAGAGAGGCACCTGCTTAAAAATTATTCCATAATCCATTAGAGTTTGCCTCATCCATAACAATTGAGCGCAACAACTATCGGCGGATATATATTCGGCTTCGGCGGTGGATAAAGCTACGGAGTTTTGTTTCTTGGAGAACCATGAGACTAGGGATCTTCCTAGCAATTGGCAACTCCCGGAGGTGCTTTTTCTATCCACTTTACAACCCGCATAATCCGAATCCGAATATCCAATTAAATCAAATTTTGCACCTTTAGGATACCATAACCCTATGTTTGAGGAATGCTTTAAATATCTTAGAATTCTTTTTACGGCAACTAAATGACATTCTTTGGGAGAAGCTTGAAAGCGAGCACACATGCAAACACTAAACATAACATCGGCCTAGATGCAGTGAGGTAAAGCAAACTACCAATCATGGATCTATAAAGCTTTAAATCTACCTGGGTTTACCTCCCTCGTTTAAGTCGAGATGCCCGCTTGATGCCATTGGAGTCTTGATGGGCTTTCGTCCTCCATGCCAAACCTTTTGAGTAGATCCTTTGTGTACTTGGTTTGACTCACTAACGTCCCATTTTGAATTGCTTGATTTGAAGTCCAAGGAAGAAGCTCAACTCCCGATCATTGACATTTCAAACTCCCTAGACATCATATCACCAAACTCCTTGCAAAATTCTTCATTAGTAGAACCGAAAATGATATCATCAACATATATTTGACATACAAAGAATTCATCATCAATTATTTTTGTAAAGAGCGTTGTATCAACCTTCCCAATTTTGAAACCCTTTGAGAGTAGAAAATCTCTAAGTCGCTCATACCACGCTCTAGGAGCTTGTTTGAGTCCGTAGATAGCGCTTTAGAGAGTTTGTAGACATGATTAGGATATTTGGAATTTTCAAAACCGGGGGGTTGTTCGACAAATACCAATTCGGATATTTGTCCATTTAAGAACGCACTCTTTACATCCATTTGATATAACTTGATGTCAAAGCTTGAAGCAAATGCAAGCAAAATTCTAATGGCTTCTAATCTAGCTACGGTGCGAAAGTTTCACCAAATCTAATCCTTCAATTTGAGTGAAACCTTGTGCCACTAATCTAGCTTTATTTCTTACTACAATACCATTTTCATCTTGTTTATTACGAAAAACCCATTTTGTGCCAATTACATTATGTTCTTTGGGTCTTTCAACTAATGTCCAAACATCATTACGAGCAAAATTGTTCAATTCATCATGCATGGCATTTACCCAATCCGGATCACTTAATGCTTCATCTATGTGAGTAGGTTCAAATGAAGATACGAATGAATAATGCTCACAAAAAGAAGCGACACGGGATCGAGTTTGAACGCCCTTACTCACGCCACCCAATATTTGATCTATTGGATGATCTTTGGAGACCGTGATGAATTCGTTGAGGTAGAGGTTGAATTTGTTGGTCATTATTCTTGTCATCTTCGTCGATTGTATGAATTCGACTCGGTGTTGCGGAAGTTGAAGGCTCGGCTTGAGTGGATGAGGGTTGATCATGCTTATCAACTTCCGGCTTCACGTCTCCAAGTGTCATATTCTTCATAGCTTCTCTTAGTCCTTCTTCACCTACATCATCCAAATTTTCTTGCTCTTCTTGAGAGCCATTAGTCTCATCGAATTCAACATCACAAGTTTCTTCAACAAATCCTTTGTTTTTATTAAAAACTCGATAAGCTTTACTATTAGAAGAGTAACCAAGCAAGAAACCTTCGTCAGACCGACTTTGAAATTTAGAAAGTCGAACTCCTTTTTCAAGATATAACATTTGCAACCAAATACTGAAAATAAGAAATATTCGCCTTCTTCCAACAAGAAGCTCATAAGAGGTCTTTTTCAAGAGTCGATGCAAATAGAGTCTATTTGTAGCATGGCAAGCGGTATTAATGGCTTCCGCCCAAAAACTATCGGACGCACTATATTCATCTAACATCGTTCTTGCCATTTCAATTAATGTACGATTTTTCCGCTCCACAACTCCATTTTGCTTCGGAGTGTAGGTTGCGGAAAGTTCGCGCTTATTCCAAATTCATCACAATAATCTTCAATTCTTGTATTTTTGAACTCGAACCGCTTGTCACTACGGATTTTCTTTATTACAAAATCAAATTCGTTTTGAGCCCTTTTTGCAAACCTTTTGAAAATATTGGAGGTTTCGGATTTATCGTCTAAGAAGAAAACCCATGTATATCTAGAATAATCATCAACAACAACTAAACAATAAGAATTACCTCCAATGCTCTTATAGGTTGTCGGGCCAAACAAATCCATATGCAAGAGCTCTAATGGTCTAGATGTGGACATGATACTTTTTGACGGATGAGAACTAACGACTTGTTTACGGCTTGACAAGCACTACAAAGTCGATTTTCTCAAACTTCACATCTTTCAAGCCCACAACTAAATCATTTTAAATAGCTTTTAAGTTGAATCATTCCAACATGAGCTAGTCTTCTATGCCATAACCATCCTAAAGATGTTTTTGCCATTAAGCAAGTTTGAAGACATGAGTCATTTGAAGTGAAATCAACTAAATACAAATTTCCAAATCTAAATCCTTTAAACACTAGCGAATTATCATTTTCTTTTTGTAATGACAACATCATTTTTAGAGAATGTGCAAATAAGATCAAGATCACAAATTTGAGCAACGGATAGCAAATTGAAGTTCAATGTTTCAACTAATGATACATTTGAAATGGAAAGGTCGTTTGATATAGCAATTTTACCTAAGCCCAAAACCTTTCCTTTGCTATTGTCACCAAATGTGATCTTGTCGTTTTGTCCACTTCCCGAATCAAATGTGGTGAACATTTTCCTGTCACCGGTCATGTGTTGGGTGCATCCACTATCCAACACCCAATGCCGTCCACCGGTTTTGTAGTTCACCTACAAAAGAAAATCAAACCTTTTTAGGTACCCAAATTTGTTTGGGTCC
This sequence comes from Guadua angustifolia, assembly GCA_036346375.1. Classification (NCBI taxonomy): domain Eukaryota; kingdom Viridiplantae; phylum Streptophyta; class Magnoliopsida; order Poales; family Poaceae; genus Guadua; species Guadua angustifolia. Next base: position 14,653,984 of record CM070513.1, on the reverse strand, counting down.
TTGGAGGTTAGTGACCAAGGTTTTGGGAACCCAAACGGCTTTCTTTCTTTGGCCAATTATCGGGGTCCCAACAAATTTAGCAAAGACTTTACCATTTCTATCCCTTTTAAGCACATAACATGAATCATGAACATTTTCCTTAGTTGTTTTGCTCAAGGCACAATCATTTGCTAGATGTCCTACTTCATGACATTTAAAACAAAATTTACCATTCGATTTCACAAAGCGCGGAGCTTTGTTATTTATTTTCTTGTTCTTTTTAGGGATATATCCTAATCCTTCTTTATTATATGAGCATCTTTGACTACCCAAGATTTTATTTAGTGTTTCTTTACCCTTAAAACATCTATCCAAGCTTTTGTTTAGTTTATTTACTTGTTCTTTAAGCTCATTGTTTTCCACAATCAAATTTCCATGACACGAGCTAGCACTAGAGCATGATAAATCAACTAAATCATCACATGAAGTAGATATGCTTGATTTTTCTACATGAAATGAGCCATCGTCTAATCTAGGCAAAGCATCAATAATATTACATTCAATACCAATATCATTTGTGGATTTTGGAATATTCTTGGCAAGGAGAATTTCATGAGCTTCCTTTAGCTCCTCATAAGAATCCTTGAGAGAAAGAAATTCTTTTCTCAAGACCCTTGACTTTGATTTTTCTTTGCCAAGATATTCATTCAATTCCTCAAGCATATCCATTAGTTCATCATATGACGGTTCATCATTTTCATTAGAAATTACCTTGGTTTCTCCTCTAGCCATAAGACATAAAGGAGTGACGAAAGGTGACGAAGCCTCCTTGATGGCGTATACCGCAAGTCCCTTCTTCTTTGAGGGAGTTTCTTCTTGGATGAGTCGAGTCCAGAATATTCTTCTTCGAATCCCTCCCCAATGTGAGCTTCACCCTTGCCGTCCTTTTGAAATTTCTTGAATAGCTTCTTCTTGCCTTGAAAGAATTTCTTCTTCTTGGGTGATTTGTCCTTGTCATCCTTCTTCTTAGGACAATGTGAGGCTATGTGCCCTTTTCATCACACTCATAACATCGAATATTAGCATATCGGTTAGTGTTAGAATTTTGTCCTTTCTTATACCTTTGCGGACCGCTAAAGCTTGATCGCCTTCTCATGAATTTCTTCATTCTTCTTACTAGAAGTGCCATCTCCTCCCGGTGTCCTCATCTTTGAGTCTTCATCACTTGACTCGCCTTAGCTTTGAATGCGATGTTTTTCTTCTTGGAAGAACTTTGTTCCAACAACTCTTCCTTGTCTTTCTTGTAGAGCTCGTTAGTGATGAGATTGCCGAGAAGTCGGGTGGCGCCATCCTTGGCAATTCCGTGAGTTGAGGAATAAAGTAACCAATGTCTCATATTTCTCCGGAAGGGCCCTAAGCATCTTTCGAACAATATCAAAATCGGTTAGTGATGCACCAAGGCCTTTAAGCTCGTTTACTATGTTATTTAACCGTGAGTACATTTCATTAATGTTCTCATGAGGTAACATAATAAAACTCTCATATTTGATCCGAAGCATATGCAATTTGGCTTCTTTGACCGATGATGTGCCCTCATGAATTTCCGAGAGGGTTGTCCAAATCTCATGAGCGGTTTCGAGGTTGCTCACTCGATTGAACTCATCGCGCTCAAAGCACCAAATAGAGCGTTCATGGCTTGAGCATTGAGATGAATGTTTCGCTCAATTTGTTCCGTTGTAAGTGGGGATCAGCCCTGGGCGATACCTTCATCTACAATTCTCCATATGCTTGGGCTCATGGCTTTAAGATAAACGGTCATGCGAATTTTCCAATATGCATAATTTGTGCCATCGAAAAATGGCGCCTTGCCTATTGACACCCCATCACTAGCCATCCTAACTCTTAGGCGGTAAAGCCCTAAACAAGAGTCCTTGCTCTGATACCACTTGTAGGATCAAAGATACCGACTAGAGGGGGGGTGAATAGGAGGTTTTTCAATTTTAATCACTAAAGTCAAGATTAATATTTCTAAGCACAAGCGACAAGTATGGCAATATCAATGTCGAGCAATTCTAGTGACTACCAATTAAAATTTCTACTCAAATATATCAATGGCAACACAAGCAACACAATGATGATCAATTTACTAGAGACAATTCAAGACCTATGGAGGTAACACTAAAATGATCAAATTGCTAGTATTAGATCAATAGTAATAACAATGCAAACCACAAATGAGGGACACTTGGATTTTTATCCCGTGGTCTCGGAGACTTGCCGGTCTCCCCTACTCCACGTTGAGGTGACTTGAAAACCTTCAAGCCGGCTCCACTTGCTTGAGCCTTCCCCGATCACTAGTGATAGCTCTTCCCCGCTCCGGGTAGGCGAGCTTCGTGCCTTCACAACCGCCCGGGTCTTCACACAATCTTCTTTGTGAAGATCACCGGAGCCTCACGCCTCCAAGCCGTCTAGGAGGCGGCAACCTCCAAGAGTAACAAACTTGACGCGGGCTTGAATCTCAAGAGTGCAATCAATATGGCTCACTAATGCAATGCACTCAATTTTAGCTCTCCAACACTCTAAAATCAAGAATTCAATGCTCTAAAGGATGGAGAGAGTTGCTAGGGCTTAGAATGTATTCAATGGAGTGTCCAACACTGTCCTAGCACAGGTGGGGGGGTATTTATAACCCCCACCAACTCAAACTAGCCGTTATTTCCTCTCACTGCAGATTTTTATACAGTTGCCATACTACCGCCTCTAGGGGTTTGTAGTACCGCACCTGCGGTATAACGGCTATTTGGCGCAATAAGCGCACCGACACGAGTCACATAAGCGTTTTTTATATATGGCCGGTACTACCGCTCATGGGGGCGGTAGTACCGCACCTGCCGACCGGAAAAGGATGCCTTCTGGAAAAGAGCTACCGCCAACTAAGGTGCGGTAGTACCGCACCTGCGGTACTACCGCCCAGTCCACGCGGTAGTGCCGGCTGGAGAGGACCCGAAAACACACCTCTCTGGAAAATAGCTACCGCCAACTGTGGTGCGGTAGTACCGCACCTGCGGTACTACCGCCCAACCCAAGCGGTAGTGCCGGCCTCCGAATTTTTTCAACATTTTGATTTTTCCATCAAATGCATGATTTCAAGGATGAACTAATGAGCCATATTAAAATGCACTTTTCAAGATTTAAAGCCCAAACCAAGTCCCTCTTAATAGTACGGCTACTATTCTAAAAAATCCGATCTTTTTCCCAACTCCGAGATCGGTGAAAATACTAGAAAATACTTCTAAATTTTTATACCTTCATTTCTTTAGCTTCTTTTTGCTACTCCTTCCATTTCATACTTGTGACACTCCAACGTCCATTGAGGATACATTTATCCCGATTCCAACTTACTTGCACAAAACATCGTTAGTCTTTTTGGCGTGATTGTCATTAATTATCAAAACCCTAATCATATGGGGGCCTAGATGCTTTCAGGACTTTGCTGAGGATGCAAGGAACATATGGTTTGGGTTGAGTACGGATGGGATGAACCCGTTCGGCGATATGAGCAAAGCGATCCTGAGACTTGGCTCGTGACTCTATGTATCTACAACCTTCCTCCTTGGTCAGTGTATGAAGCGGAAGTACATTATGATGCCATTGCTTATCCAAGGCCCGAAGCAACCTCGAAACGACATTGATGTGTACCTCAAACCGTTGGTTGAAGATCTGTTAACACTTGTGGAACGATGGTGTACGTGTATGGGATGAGTACAAAAGATAGCACTTCACTCTCGTGCATTGCTATTCGTAACCATCAACGATCGGCCTGCACTTGGTAATCTATCGGGCCTATCTATCAAAGGATATAAAGCCCGCATCCACCGCTTAGAGGATACGGACACAAGTACCTAAAAACTCTCGAAAGGTTGTGTACATGGGCCACCGTAGGTTCCTCCATATGAAGGACCGTTCACGGAGGAAGGGTGAGAATTTTGATGGGATGAAGAGAAACGAAGAAGCCCATGCATCGCATGGGGCGCTTGTATTTTCTTTGGTAAAAGATCTGAAAGTAGTATTTGGAAAAGGTCACGGTAGCAAACCCGTCCTTACCGAACAAGGTCACACGAAGGCCATTTGGAAGAAGAAGTCAATATTTTGGGACTTACCTTCTTGGAAAGACTTAGAGGTCCGCCACTCATTGGACTTCATGCATATCACGAAGAATGTCTGCGTGAACCTACTAGGTTTCCTAGATATGTACAGTAAGTCAAAAGATACACTTCAAGCACGAAAGGACCTCTGACTATTGGGACTCGTGAACGACCTTCATCCCGAAAAGAGAGAGAAAGGACAACATTACCTCCACCCCGCGAGCTACACTCGAGCAAGGAAGAAAAAAACATGATTAAGTTCTTGAACAAGTGTGAAGGTCCCTTCGGATACTCCTCGAACATAAGGAGACTCATAAACATGAAAGAGAATAAAATCGTACATAAAATCCCATGATTGTCATGTGTTGATGACCTGATTTCTCCAAATGGCGGTGCGAGGTATTCGCCAGATTGGGTACGAGGACAATCATAAAGGCGTGTTCGTTCTTCAACGCTGTGTCGCAGAAGGTCATCGAAATGAATAAGGTATCTAGTCCGCATGATGACATGGTCAATAGTCCGGTTAGCCTTGAGATGATCTTCCTCCATCCTTCTTTGATATTATGGTCCATCTCATGGTCCACATTGTTAAAGAGATAGAAATTCTCGGACTGTGTTCCTCCACAATATGTTCCCTTCGAGAGGTACATGGGTATCCTAAAGAAGTATGTTCAGAACGGTCTCGCCTGTATATTGCATTCTTGCAGGTGTCAAGACAGAGGAGGTGATCGAGTTTTGTGTTAGTTACATGGATGATCTGAATCCGATTGGCGTCCTGTATCACGCCATGAGGGGAGGCTACGGGAAAGAGACTTTAGGGAGAAAAGAGTCCTATAGCGACGATCTACTTGCATTTAAACAAGCACATTTCACGGTATTGAAACAAGCAAGCGTAGTGGCTCAGTATATCTATGATCACGAGATGAGTCTCTGGCGCCCAATACCCAGAGAAGTCGATAAGTGGATCGTGATGGAGCAAATGGATCATTTCGAGTTGGTTACAAAAGCAAGCTGTTGGGCAAGCAGACGACGATGAACAATTGAAACTCTTGGCTCGAGGACCGCCCACAACAATCATATCATTTCAAGGGTATGAGATAAATGGGTACACATTTTACACGACAACTCGGGATAGCAAGAGCACCAACCAAAGCAATTGGGGTCCGTATAGATGCATTGGACAAAAATGGAAAGATGGACACCTACTATGGTTTCATAGAGGAGATCTGGGAGCTAGAGTAGGCCATTAGAAGTCCCTCTGTTTGGTGCCAATGGGTTAAACCGCGGTACCGTGGATATCGATAAGTACGGTATGACAACTGTGGACCTCAAGCAAGTAGCCTATAGGACGAACCGTTCGTGCTCGCTAATGATGTGACACGGTATTCTATGTGATGGACATGGACAATGAAACCAAAAAAGCGAAGGAGAAGACTAGCAAGAGCGATCACCAAGGCGCCACGTGGTTCTTCCAGTAAAAGAAGGATTGTCGGAGTTGAGGCGCCACGGACGAAGAAGAGTATAATCGTTCGACGAGTGCCTCCTTTCACGGTGGGCGAGACATTAGTGTCTTGAATGATACTGAGGAATCTCCCTACGCGCCGCGATCATAATGAAGGATCACTTGTAAAAGCAAAGTATGTTAGCAAATAAGGATTGCTTTTGGTGTAATAGACTACTAACATACTAGTTTCTCATTCCTCTAGTGGTTTTCTGTATTTTCTGCTCAAATTGTACTAATATTTGACTAACAATATTGTTCAAAATCCTCTCGTACTAATATAACAAGGTGACGATTTGCAATGGAATTATAAGAGTGCAAAAATTACTTTATTTCTTACAATTTTCTATAATGTTAATTTATATTACATGGTTGGAAAAATATTGTAAAGAAAAACTTTAAACAAAGAGATTTAAAAAATATTGTGAAGTGGTAAAAGCATTTTTAAAAATTATTTAATGAAACAATAGTTAAACAAGAGATTTAAAACAAAAATCTTACAAAAAGGCTAAATGAATCTAAAGTGGTAAAAGCATTTTTAAAAATTATTTAATGAAACAATAGTTAAACAGTAGATTCAAAAAAAGAAATCTAAAAAAAAGACTAAATAAATCTAAAGTGGTAAAAGCATTTTTACAAATTATTTAATGAAACAGTAGTTAAACAACAAATAAAAAAAAGAAATAAAAGAAAGACGAAAAAAGAAGGGCTAGGGGGCACGAGCGGGGCTCGAACCCGAGACCTCACGGTCGGGAGAGCCCGCGAACTCAAGCGCCTCGCGCTAGCCAAGGGGGAGGAAGATTTCTTGTCGATTAGTATGGGCGCTAAATTGTTTTGAGTCTTTTAACATCATCTGGTTGGTGTTTTCAACCGGACCGATAGTGTCTAAGGCTCCTCGGTCCCTCTCCTCGACGGTGACCCATCCGATCCCGGTTGGTGTGTTCAATCGATCGATGTCTCATATCGCATGGGTTGGATACTCCAACCCAGATCGATGTGAGACATCGCCCGATTTAACACACCAACCGGACCGATGGTGCACCTATAAACCCATCCCGCCTCCTCTTCCCAATTTTTTACTCCCGCCATTGTTCCCCAATCTCCTCCTCCTCCCTTGCTTGCAAAGACCTCCGACGGCCGGACGCCTCCAGCGACTTGCACTGCACTCCTCCTCGCCTCCGACGACCCCGCCGCCGTCCTCGCCTCCGGCCTTGCCTCCGCGCCTTGCCTCCGCTTGCTGTTCCCCTCGGCCTTCGCCAACCCTAGGGTTTGTGCCTCCTTACCCAGAGCCGAAAGTGATTGGTTTTGGTTGCGTTGTCGCGTTTGAGATGTCGTGGTTGTCTCTATACATGTCCTTGCATGTGATTGGTACTTTGTAAGTTTTCGCTTTCTCTGTGATTGCTAATCTGTCAAGAGCTTGCAAAGGGCTAGTCTTTAAGGCTTGGGGACCTTGCAAGAGTGGGATTATTGTTCGATGAAGATTGGGCAGTATTGAGACCATTTGTGACAACAACAATTTTCCAAGATTTGACATTTAGTTGTATAGATCAATTGGTATCTAGTGATTCGATATATATATTTGTCTTATGAATCTTTATTGCTCATAATGGTTGAGCGTCTCGCAAGTTCGGTGGTGGTCTCGTGTTTGCTTATTGTTAACAAAATTGCTTATAGTGGTATACCGAGTTTCGATATCAAGACAACTCCGCTTTTCGTTCTGCTTTGCTCCCGGGTGCCTTTACCGCTTCGGTTCCGACAATTTATTCTATATGCCGATAGTCAGTTCTTGGCAATGGTTTGCCGCTTTGTGGTTTAGATTTTGTTATTTTGCTCTGTGATGACTGTGAATCACGTTGTTACACTTTGTGCTTGTTTACGGATAGTAAGTTGTATGCTCCTTTTGCTAGTAAGTTGTATGCTCCTTCTCAAATACCCCAAAAATGATCTTTCTTGCTAGTAAGTTGTATGCTCCTTTTGCATTCTCGATAGGCTCACCCTGTTTGCTTTATATTTCTGTCGGCTAGAATCATTTCCTTGTGTCAAGTGATTGTTTGTATATATATATATATATATATATATATATATATATATATATATATATATATATATATATATATATATATATATATATATATATATACCGATGTCTCTTTTACTTGTCATTATTAGGCAAATCTTCAAATACTTATTCATGAGCTTGTATCTTTGTGACATTAGATCATGTCTCTGCTCGATGCTTAAATGACATTGTGAGATTTCTATGTATGTGTGAGATTTCTATGTATATGTGAAGTTTGAAATGTATATGTATCATGTCAAATGAATATGTATCATGTGAATTATTCTAAGTTGTCAAGTCTTTGGAAAAGTTGTTTCATTTTCACTAAAGTAATGTTGTCACAAATTGGTCAATGATCTTTGTCCCTATTGACGAGGATGTCTTTAAGGCAACCCGTTATCCGAGAACAATACAAAATTGACAACTTGAGCACTATGCTAGTTGTGATGTCCCTTTTACTTGTCATTATAAGGCAAATCTTCAAATACTTATGTATGTGTGAGATTTCTATGTATATGTGAAGTTTGAAATATATATGTATCATGTGAAATGAATATGTATCATGCTAATTATTCTAATTTCTCGTGAATTTTGAAATTTCTATTTTTATTGATCAGTTTCTATGTATATGTGAGATTTCTATGTATGTGTGAGATTTCTATGTATATGTGAAGTTTGAAATGTATATGTATCATGTCAAATGAATATGTATCATGTGAATTATTCTAAGTTGTCAAGTCTTTGGAAAAGTTGTTTCATTTTCACTAAAGTAATGTTGTCACAAATTGGTCAATGATCTTTGTCCCTACTGACGAGGACGGTCTTTAAGGTAACCCGTTATCTGAGAACAATACAAAGTTGACAACTTGAGCACTATGCTAGTTGTGATGTCCCTTTTACTTGTCATTATTAGGCAAATCTTCAAATACTTATGTATGTGTGAGATTTCTATGTATATGTGAAGTTTGAAATATATATGTATCATGTGAAATGAATATGTATCATGTAATTATTCTAATTTACGGTGAATTTTGAAATTTCTATTTTTATTGATCAGTTTCTATGTATATGTGAGATTTCTATGTATGTGTGAGATTTCTATGTATATGTGAAGTTTGAAATGTATATGTATCATATCAAATGAATATGTATCATGTGAATTATTCTAAGTTGTCAAGTGCTGGAAAAGTTGTTTCATTTTCACTAAAGTAATGTTGTCACAAATTGACAACTTGAGCACTATGCTAGTTGTGATGTCCCTTTTACTTGTCATTATTAGGCAAATCTTCAAATACTTATGTATGTGTGAGATTTCTATGTATATGTGAAGTTTGAAATGTATATGTATCATGTCAAATGAATATGTATCATGTGAATTATTCTAAGTTCAGATTCATTATATCTGAGAATTACAAACAAGAAAATTAGACAAGTTTAAAGATCTTAAACTTGTCCTCAATTTTTCTTTTTGTAACTCTCGTATATAATGAATTTGATCTAATTGTACAAAATAAAATAAAAAATTCATATATTCTTAGAATATATTTGTAATAAAAAATAATGATCATTCTTATTCCACACTAAAATGATTTAAAAAAACCTGCAAGTTCAAGATCAATGAAGAAGAGGAGCGGAGGAAGCCTATGGAGCCACATGGTATCAAGAAGATCATCAACTAAGTTCATTGTCAAGCAGCGTACTTGTCTCATGGCTTCCTCCGCTCCTCTTCTTCATTGATCCACATCCATGCTTCTTGAACTTGGTAGGGCTTTTTTTTTTAAATCATTTTAGTGTGGAATAAGAATGATTCATTATTTTTATTACAAATATATTCTTGAGTATATATAAATTTTTTCATATTATTTTTCATTTCGAGATGTATATGTATCATTTTAAAGTTACATGTGCACATGTTTGTAGCATGAGGTCACAACATCGATCACTTGATTTCCATCGTATAAGTATACTTGTGCTGATTTACATTAGGAACATCTTGGCGCCGCATACCATCCTCTCTACCATCTCTTCCCTACCGTCTTCCAAGTCAAGCGAGTAGTACTATCACTTTACATGAAATGTGATCTATTTTCGTTAATTTTCAGGTGCTTCTTCTAGCCTAAGAAATGACGATGACGAAGAAGAATTTATGAGAAGTTTGATTGCGGGAAGTGATGATCATGAGGCGGCGGAACTGCACCGCCACCGAGGCCAATGAGCTGCACCGCCACCGAGGCCAATGAGCTGCAGAGCACGATGAGGGCGGCGAGGTAACAATCAATCGCATTCATGATTGTCGGCCCACTACCATGCTAAGCCAACATCTGACCGTTCATGATTGTACCATGCTTTCAGATCGGTCAACCAGGCAGGCAATCACGTCAGCGAGGTCCAAGCAAGAAGAAGGCAAGACATGTTATCACCGAAATCGGCGAGGACGGCCGGCCTCTTGCACCCTCGGGGGCGCTTGGGCGTTAATTGACAAGATGGCGTGCACGTTAGGGACCACGTGGCAATTAGCATAGCAAAATGGGATCAGGTCCCTCAAGATACGAAGAACATGCTTTGGAACGATGTGAAGGAGACATTCACCTTCCCCCAAGGGACCGAAGAGAAGGTGAAGAGTTACACTCTCAAGAAGATGGCGGTCGCATTCCAGACTTATAAAAAGAAGCTGAACACGGAGTATATCAAGAAGAATCGAACGCCCGACTTCAACAAGCACCCAAAGTTGCAAGATCACTGGGATGCGTTTGTGAGATACAAGACTTCGGACGAAGGTCAAAGTTTGAGTGAGAAGAATAAGCTGAATGCACTGAAGAAGAATTATCACCACCGACTCGGCCCTGGTGGTTACCGCCATGCAATACCAAAATGGGAGAAGAGGAACAGGACACGCTAGCGAAGGGTATCGCACCATAACAACGGATTGGCCCGACAAAGCAAAACATTGGTTCTATGCTCACGGCGGCGCCCTTGATGATAACGACAATCTTTGTGTTTGGGGAGGTGCTAAGAGATGTGGCTGAAGGCTTGTACATCCATCGAGGAGACTTCCCGAGGTAGCTTTGTGCCAAACAGGGAGAACGACGAGCTAACAAGGGCCTTGCAAAATCCGAGCACCCTGGACGTACAGGCGTCGGCGTTGTCCCGTGGAAGGTTGGTTTTATTTGGGACGCCGAGACCTATAGGAGTCGAGGCGAGGAGCAAGGCTCGGCAGACACACAACTTAGTGCGCTTGAAGAACGCTTGAATCAAACAAATGAGAGAATGCAAGAAGAGATCCGAAGATAGGTGCGGCTAGCCTTGAGCCAACAGCGAGAGACGGGCCAAGAAACTCCAAGTAATCCAGACATCATCGGCCCGGCAAGGAAGGCAAGCTTCGCTTCGATTGAAATTTGAGCGGACTTGGACAAGTATCCGTGAGACGACATCACACAATGGACACCTTGTGAGCTGCATATCCAAGCGGAACCTTACCTTCAAAGGCGCCGATGGTATGGCTCACCCATTAGAGCGGGGCAGCTTATCCATGGCCAACAGATACGGTTAGGATACTCCAAGGTCTCGGTGGAGGAGGTCTGCCTGTGGTACGAGGACCTTGACCTTGAAATTCTCGGAGGTGACGGGACTACGGGCTAGGAGAGGCAAGACACAATTTCATCCTGTGGCGTAACGGTACATAATTTTTCGAGATAACATGGACTTGTCCTCTCCATGAAGAAGCCCGAGAAGAAACCCGTCTCCTCCCAAGAACACATCGACTCCTACACCACCTCCTGGCGCATATAAGCCCGACAAGAAGCCCGTCTCCTACACCATCTCCGCGCATATAAGCCCCGAAGAAGCCCGTCTCCTCCCAAGAAGGCGCCGCTCTACACCACCTCCGCGCACATAAGCGCCACAAGAACCCCGTCTCCTCCCAAGAAGGCGCCGACCAAGGAATGAAGCCAGCTCGGCCAAGAGCTCCCAAGAAGACGGGGTCCTCCACCCAATCCAAGAAGTGGTGAACTTCCAAAGCGGTAGTATGATATGAACGATGAGGAGACCAAGAAGGTGGTAAAAGGAGAGGTAACTAAATTTCTTAGACCCAAGTCACCGGTGAAGAAGGTTCAACCCGCACGAAGAATTTTATAAAGGTTTAATGACTATTAAAATTTGAAGGATAAAAAGAAATGCCTCGCCAATCAAACTACGGCGCACATTGAGTAAGGAATGCCCCAAGAAGATGTCACCGAGGGAAGAGTAAGGAGATGCAACAATTCTTCGATGAAACCGGCCTTACCGCAAATCAAATATTAGGCACGGAAAAGATTGAGGTTGCCCAAGTAAGATGGTCATTTAAAATGGGCGAGATCATTGGTCGAGTGAGGAGCCGCTGACTAACGACAAAGATGCGCAATTTCATGAATGGTACTTGGGCCACCAAGCATGGTCTCTGAGATGTTATTTGTCAAGTTTAAGGAACAAGATTTTTTTCAGCGGTGAAGGTGAATTTGTTGTCGATCGGGACTACATATATGATCTATACCAGACAGGCGCCTCGGCGTGAGCTTGATGGGTTCTTTGGACTTTGTAAGTGTCTTAATTATTTGCAAAAACTATCGTGCACTTCCTTATACTATACTAACTTGCAAGCCTAACTAATTTCTTATGTAGCATGGAGATACAAAGATGCCGAAAGGATCGTATTTTCGACATAGGCTTCATGGACCCAATAGTTATCAACAAGACAACCGTTAGAGACCACCCAAGCGAAACAGAGAATAACATATTCAATGCGCTAATGGGTCAAAGATATAAGTCAAAGATATATCTAGCCTACTCATTTGAGTACGTGTTTTTAAATACCACCTCATTCTACTCTTTTTCATAACACGATGTTAGAACTAATTAGTTATCTACGTTGACACATCTATGTATAGTTTTCATGGATTCTTCTTATGATCGAGCTAGATCGTAGCTCGATCACAATTATGGACTCATAAAGGAGACCGGTTGAAAAGTATCAAAACTTTATCGATATGCTCGATCGGTATTAATTCTTGTTCCTTTCATTATCGTACTAGCTCTATTTCCTTCAATTTGAAACAAATTCTAATCATGTACATACAATTCGTAATCACATGTGTAGTGCATTCACGGTTCCGTGCTAAAAGCGTGGGCGTATTCAAGGAGAAATTTGACATTGCAATTGCCTCTCATGTACGTATATCATAATGCTAGCTTTTAGTTAGTTAACTTAATTTCTTTGCATCCATTTCACGGTTTCAACTTTTTCCACATGAGATCTTGACTCATTACGGGTAACAATTTATGCACTACTATGTATGCGAGTTTATGCACACCCAAACCGGAGCCGGCGACCGCATGCTAAAAGGCAACAAGGGGGTGAGTAAATATAATTACTAGCTTTAATTGTGTATAGGTACTCCTTATATCTTGTACAAATTCAAGTATTGATTAGTTAATGACTTAACGATAGGTGCCTCAATATTTGGCGGAACAAGGTTCGAACTCTCACAAACGCAGTGAGAGCAATCCAAGAACAACTCGTCGGCTTTATTTACGATGAGGTTGTAAATCCAAAAGGCGAGTTTCACGAACCAAACTTTAACAGGTGGGGCCCTTCGATAAGGACCAGTGAACTGTCGTGGTCGACATCTACAGCTAGCAAGAGCGATGCGCGTAAAAGATCCCGATGAATAGAAGGAAAAGAAATACTAAAGTTGTAATTAAAGTTGTGTACATATATAAAGTTGTGTACATATATATTGTAATACATTAGAAGAACAAATATGTGTACATATTTTAATACATTAGATGTAATTAAATTTATTAATGAATGTTCAGTGATTTAATTATCAGGCAAAGTGCATGATTGATTATCTTTGCTAGCTTTTAATTAGTTGTGATTTAACACACACATATATATAATAGCTACCGGAGAAATAGACCTATATATATACAAAACATTAGTACGGTTGGAGAAACTAACAGCATCGATGTTAAACTCATCGATACGGTTGGAGACACCAACCAGTCTCGATGAGGGCTCGAGGTTCCCAATGCGCTGCCACGTGTGGATCGAACCGCATCGATACTCCATCGAGACGGGTGAGTGAACCGATCGATGCCATTGAGCATCGATCCCGGATAGCTGCATACCGGTTCAAAACCGGTACTAAAGGCAGTTTTGGACCGGGACTAAATGCCCTTTCCGTAGTAGAGAGGGGTGATGCTGATGCACGTCCTGTTCCAGTTCCACGGTCGGTGCGAGGTCGGCGATGCTTTCTCGTCACCGCGCTGCCCGTCATTGCCGCCATCTACTCGGAGTCTTTGGTGACCATGGAGCTGGTGGATCTGCATGGTTTGCAGCAGCTGAGGCCTATGCTTAAAGGGTTAATGGTGTCCCGGCCCGTTGCTTCAAATGGAATCAGTCGATTGCCAACATCAATGCCCCGGGTCTGGAGACGCTCGAGTGGACGGAGCCGACATCTTCAACATATGAGCTCACTAAATTCAGTATAAGCCGGCCGGTCACTCTTTTCGATCGGATATACCATATTAACTAGTATCTATTTATACTTTCTTTGGTAATAAAGTAGTATAAATAGACTTCACAAATCAATAACTACATTTGATTTGTACTGCCTACCATATAGTATCAGTATAATACCCTGTAAATCTTCGACACTACCTGCTGAATCCACAGTGTGTTCTTCTCCACCGCATGCTCAGGAGCAGCATGCCGTGCGCCCGAGTCAATATTAGCAGGCTGCACTCCGGTGTTGAGGCCTCTACAGACTGTGTTGGATTCGTCGCCATGATAGGATGTGCTTGGTACGTGTTGCGCGGTGGTCCATTGCCTTCGAACTGGCCACGAGCATGGAGCATCTCGCCCTGCGAATCCACCGCGCGCCGCCTTCGAACTGACCACGACCTCCTCGTCCAGGTAACCCACCACCGATTTCAAATTGACCATGACCACGACCTCCGAATTCCCCACCGGCTTCGAATTGACCGCGACATGCAAACCCATAGACCGCTTCACATTATCTGTAACAGTCTCTTATTCAATTAACAAACTGTCTATACAATGGCACATAAAATAGAAAGCTGTCTATAAAACCATCAATTAAATAATAGACATCAGTTTTCTCTCTCCTCTATATCATCTAAAATCCTACATGACATAGTCTTACAGATAACTGATATACACCATTGTGCATACCATAAGAGCATATACAGTCAGTTATACATGTTAGCTGCATAGATTCTCTGTCCAAAATACGTCGGACAGAGACCACAGCTGATTGCCGAGACCGGCAAGACAGTGAACAACATCATTACGAGAACGCGAACAAAACAAAATGAAAACTTCATGAAACTCGGTTTCCAGCACCATATCGATATGTTCTCGAAGAAAAAAAAAAAAGCCCCTATCCATAGCGACATGCAAGGCCTTGACCGCTGCTACAGCTTCCCGCCTGGAGAGCTTCCTGAGAGATTCTTTTAGAAGACAACCACTCCGTCCTGCCGAGCACGAATCTCTGAGCAGAATTTCACGAGAAGATTTCACTCCAATTCTATTTAGCGGTTCCCTCATTTTTTTTTCAATTTTGGCAGTAGAGAAAACAGAGCCCAAGTGGTAACATACTAACATGGAAAAGGCTACCGCTGGTGAATTGATCAGGGCCCAAATATTGCCAGGCACTAATGTTTAAACAATGGCCCATTTGCACTTTTAGCTAGATTTTCTGAAGAAGAGCGTGCACGTTGGCTCGCGGTTTGCAGAGGGCTTCCAGAGGGACAGCCTTGAACATGACGGTCCCAGAGCTCGCAGCCATGTCAACCTCCTCGTCTCCGACCCTGCTCCAATCGAAGCACTGGATCAACGTCCCCAGCACCAGCCCCATGCTTCTCATGGCGAGGCTCTCCCCGGGGCACTTGCGCCTCCCCATCCCGAATGGTATCATGAACCTCCCCTCGGCGCCGCCGTGGCCGTGCTCGAACCTCTCCGGCCTGAACTCCTCCGGCGCCTCCCACGTCGCCGGGTCCCTCTGGATGGCGTACGCGTTGACGAACAGGATCGTCCCGGCCGGGACGTCGTACCCGTGGAGCTCGCAGTCGGTGGCGGCCTCGTGCGGCAGCAGCGTCGGCGTGGCGGGGCGCAGCCGGAGAGTCTCGGTGATGATGCAGTGGAGGTAGGGGAGGTGGGGCAGGTCGTTCTTGTCGAGAAGACGGCTGGAGACGCCAACGCGCGAGCCGATCTCCTCTTGCGCCTTTCGCAGCACCGCCGGGTGGTTCAGCAGCAGCGCCATCGCCCACTCAGTGGTCGTCGTTGTCGTTTCTGTCCCGGCGCCAAGAAGATTCTTCAGTTCAAAGACCATGATCGAACAAAAAAAGATTAGAGCAATGAGATTAGTAATGGATTAGTACAAGTCTAGAACACACAGGAACATGTATGCTTCGACTCACGGCTACTAGAGAGGCGATGAAAGTGTCCGTGTAGAGGTCAGGCTCTGACTTCTGCAGCGCGAGCATGACGCCGATCATGCTCTGCTTCTCGCCGGCGGCGTCATCCAGCTGCTGCCTCTGCCTCTCCGCGTCGATCAGCTTGTAAATCAAGGCGTTCCTCCGGTTCACCGTGTCCGCAAGCCGGCTCCTCACGCCGTGCACGTCGAGCCAGCGCACCACCGGCAGGTAGTCCCAGAGGTTGGCGAAGCCCAGGAGCGGCATGATCTCGTCGATGATGTCCTTCATCTCCTGAGCCTCCTCGGACATGTCCGCGTCGTCGGAGTAGGTGTTCCTGGTCTGCACGAAGGCCTCCATGAGGACGCTGTGGGAGAGGTCGAACAGCCGCCGCTTCAGCTCGACCCTGGCGACGCCGCCCGGCATGGCGGCCGCGGCGCGCGAGAGGCGGCTCACCAGGGCGCGCACCTCGCGCGCGATGACGGCGTCGGACATGAGGTCGACGCGACGCGCGGAGAGGAGGTGCACGGTGGCGGCGCGGCGCATGGCACGCCAGTGGGGGCCGTAGCTGGCGACGCTGAGCGCCGTGTAGTCGAAGGAGACCTCCCGCGCGGAGGGGAAGTGCGGCCGGTTGGCCAGGGCTGTGTCGCTCCTGGAGAAGCACTCCTTGGCCAGCTCTGCGGAGGTGACGACGATGGCGGTGCGGCGGCCGAGGCGGATCGTGAAGACGGGGCCGTGGCGCTCGGCGAGGCGCGCGAGCGTGGCGTGGAGCGGCTTCTTGAGGAAGGGTAGGTGGCCGAGGAAGGGCAGCGCGAAGCCGGGGCCAGGTGGGAGCCGACGCTTCTTGCTCGTCATGAAGAAGAAGAAGGCACATTGCAGCAAGAGGGCGAGGAGGACGGTGACGGCGGCTACGTAGTAGAAGCCGATGATCTCCATGGTCGTCGTTACAGCTACAGGACTGAAGTTGTTGTGTGGCAAATGAAGCGAAGTTATGAGCTCCTATTTATTCACTTAGTTACGTGCATGTATTTACCACTACTACAGTAACTGCCTAGATTGATCTGTTGAATCTTATGATTACGTGCATGTATTTACCACTACTACAGTAGCTGCCTAGATTGACCTGTTCAATCTTACGAAATGACGACGTACGAGACCGGCAAGCTTAATTTCTAGAGAGATGAGTTTAGCTTGTTGGACAAGGTCGCAAGCGTACGAAGCATATCTAATACGCACGCAGTGACGTCGTATATGACACCTCAACACTCCTATTCTTTCGTTTAATTATTGAGTAAATTTCACAAAACTATATTTTTTTACAAACTATCAAAAAATTACAGATTTTAATTTCTATTACGTAAAACTATAGATTTTACGAAAACTTGTATCATAAAACTATATGTTTTATGATTGATCGTTCTGTGTAATGGGTCGACAGTATGAGCCCACATGGCAGCTTAACGTGCTGTGTTACAAGAAACGATCAATTCTAAAACCTACAGTGTATTACACAAGTTCTTCTAAAATATGTAGTTTTGCGAAATAAAAACTAAAATCTATAATTTTTTTGTTAGTTTGTACAAGAATTTTATAGTTTCATGAAATTTACTCTTAATTGTTTAAAGGCACGTGAGCCTTCTTCCTCCTTTTAGAAATACTAGCAATAATAGCGCGCTACGCTGCGCCATTTTGCAGATGATCTATTGGTATGGACATATCAATTAAAGTAGTGGGATCATAGTCTTAAACCCATGATATAAGTTTAGATGGGCAAAGTACAGATATATGTTCGGTGTAAACAACGGAGAAATATTGTTCCATTTATAGGCCTACATGGTTGTATTTTTGTTTTTTTGCGTAATTATGATCTCCTTGTTTTCTTAAAAAAAGGGTCGCTAGGACCCGTCGGCGAATCTATGAACCGCTTTAAATCGTCGGTCAATGTTTCTTGTTTTTGGGCGAAAACCGGAGAGAGATATAAATATAATTTTGTTTGTATTTTTTTTTGCGTTAGGACCCATTGGCAAACATATGAGCTGCTATAGAACTTTGACGAATCTGCGTTTTTTTTAGAAAACCGCGTTTAGCCAGGATAACGCACTACGTTACATCGCATATGACGATACAACGTGAAAAATTTGAGAAATCTGGTCGTATTTTCAGTTTCCATATTTGTTTAAAAAAATAGGTCGTTAGGACTCGTCAAGCAAATCTATGGGCTACTATAAACCTTCGATTTAATCTATGTTTTTTTAGAAACCGCGTTACGACTTCTTGGCGAATCTATGGGTTGCTATAAATTTGCGATTTAATCAGGTTTATTTTGTTTTTTTTTTTTGCGTTAGGACGTTGGCAAAACATATGTTGCTATAGAACTTTGACGAATGCTTTTTAGAAAACCGCTTAGCCAGATAACGATTACGTTACATCACGATGACGATACAACGTGAAAAATTTGAGAAATCTGGTCGTATTTTCAGTTTCCATATTTGTTTTAAAAAATAAGCCGTTAGGATCTATCGGCGAATCTATGGGCTGCTATAAACCTTCGACAAATTTACGTTTTTTTTTTAGAAAACCGCGGTTATGATTTGTTAGCGAATCCATGGGTTGTTATAAATTTGCAACGAATCTGTGTTTTTTTTATTGTAGATGGAAAAAGCGACGAAAACATTTTTCTCGAGAAAAACAGAGAAAAGACCTAGACGTAAGGAGCAAGTGTCTGTTTGTTACGTTTTTGGACCTATCCGCTATCCTGAAAAATTAGAAAAGGGCTTGGTCGCGATTGAACCTAACGGGAGGGTTTTTTCGTAAAACGGCACGCCAGGGACTCAAACGCGATGAAAGAAAAAAAATCTTCCCCTCACAAAAAAATCGCGAAAGACCTATTTGTAATCCACATGGATCTATCCGTAATTCGAAGAAACGGAGGGGCTTTTTCGCGTTTGTGCGTGCGGTGACAGCTGGATAGTCTGAATGCTCTCCAATCCTTTGCGCTATAAAGGATGGAATTATAAGGCTTATAATTTGAATAATCTTATTTAGAAATATAAGACTTACATGTAGATTTAATGAGATTTTTTTCTACTAAACCTTTATTTATTCTCTCTCAACCATATACATTTATTTATTACCACCCACATAAAGTATTATCTCTCATCTTTGAAGACAATTAAGTGGAAGTATCTAAATTATTTTCTCATGTATTTTTAATTTTACCATAATCTTAATTATTGTATAAAGTTAAAATACGTCTTATATTTTTGAACGGTGATCGGTGAATCGAGTGATCTTTACACAACTTGTTGTAGCTAGGAGGCATTGTCCACAACCCTCATACATGAATAGATAGGGCCGGATCCAAGACATAGACGGGTGTTTACGAGACTCGTCTCCTTCTAATTTTAGATTTTATGCCCCACTTTTCTTATATATAGTTGCGGGAGGGTGGGCTCTACACACTGACCTACCGTTGAATCTGCCCTAGAGTGAGATCCAGTGCAGTCCCCTATAAACCATTGGATATAAAACGATGGTATATCTTTTGAAAATACTGTTCAAAAATATTGTGCCAATTTTTACGGTAGCAAACACTATAGCTGTTGGCATTAAAAAATATGATGAAGGATTGATCGACTCAAACACACTCAAACGGCGGGTCTAATTTCGGCTAGAAGCGTGCTAGCTGATTTGATTCTGCAATCGACAGGAAGAGTTAAGATCTAAACAACTATGTTAACCGATTGGAGTTTTCAATCGTAGATAGATCTAAATAGCTATTTAGCTGATTAAATCTCACGTAATGGCAAATCTATATAGCTTGTTACAGTTGATTAGATGGTTTGGTAAAAGCAGATTTTTTTCGAAAAAGGTGATGCGATCAAGATCAGAGAAAAGCAAACCTGGGCAAATTGGTTTAATTGAAGATGATCAACAATCGGTGATGTGCAACTTTATTGATCAATGTAACATTCCATTTTTGAGTCTTTTAAAAAATTTGGTGAATTTAAAATTTCTTTTAGTGTAAGCAAATTATTTGAAGTAAAATTTTAAGTTTAAATGAGTTCAAAATAATTTATTTGGGTTCCAAATGTTTAAAGTATTTTTGTGATTTTTTTGGAATTTTTCCTAATTTATTTGCTATTTATTTTGGTTTTCATTTAATTTTCTGATTTTTCTTAAAAGAAGAATCTTTTTAATTCTCTGAATTCCGCGCGGGCCATTTTTTCCGCGACCCACTCCTGGCCGCCCGGCCTGTTCTCCCTCTTCCTTGGGCCATCGCTTGCTTTTCCTACTGCTCACGCTGCCCGCTCACGCCTCCCTCTCCCGCCTAACTCCAGACGACCGACTCCGCGCCACACCCGCTGACACGTATAAGGTCAAGGATGCTAACTAAAGAGGGTGAATAGGCGGCTCTTAAAAATTACTTGTAAGAATCTCTACAATTAAATTCACTTCTAATTACTCTTATACTAAAACCTTAACAATAATTAATACAGAAGCGATACATTAAGGTTTTGACAATTAGAGCGTAAAGTCTCTAGATTCACTATGTGCACTAATTAATTATATCTAACAATAAATTACAATCCTAATTATGGATCAGGCTAGCCTAAAATTGCAAGTGGACTGGATCGGTTTTGGACTTGTTTTTTGGGTCAGATCTGGGCTGGATTGGACCAGGCTCAGGCTTGGATCTTCGCAATGCGTAGTATAAATGCAAAGTTCGCGACTCAAAACCCGCGACGTGCTCGATCTTTTTGTCAGAGAACTCCCTCAGTCGGGTCGGCGCGCGGTAGCATCGACCGCAACTATGACCTCCTACAGCACCGCCTCCGCATCGTCGACGAGGCGTAGCTCCCCCCGCATTCACCGGTGCCTCTTCGCGTTCGCAGCCTCCCGGGCGTCCGAAAGGAGCTCCTCAGCCGCGTCATCTCCCATCCTTGGAGCTTGCCCAGTGCGAGCTCACCTACAATGCCATGGGCCTCAAAATTGCCCGTGAGGCATTCAACAACACCGCTGGCACCGCCAAGCATGTCACAGCGAGCGTGCTCTATGACACCGTCGCGATCGCATCCGCAAGTGCCGCGGAGCTCGACGTCCTGCAGGTCCTCGCCGACGGCATCCAAGACGACGCTAGCAACTTCATGCGCTTCGTCATGCTGTGCGACTGAACCTTTCTTGAACTCTTGACCTCCAAAATTGGCCAACGTCTCCTAGTGATTGTGAGTCTGGTATGGGCTGCAGCCTTCGGGATAGAACTGATCACAATTGCCACTAGAAATGATTGAACTGTGATCAACGCCCAGGCTTTTCTTTGGGTTGGGGCCTGGGCTGGATTGGATCGAAGGAACCAAATTTCAGACTTGGACTAGGTATGTTTTGGGCTTGGGCCCATTGAAAGCACTTCAGAACCAAATCATCATTTATTAAAGAAAGCTTAGCATTTGACCAAGCCAGGAGTGGAGTAGTGGACATCTCCATGAGTAACTCAGTTGTCACTCTAGCAAGCAGTACCTCAGTGGTATTAATTCAGAAATTGTCAAAGGGGATGAGCCACACCATTCATAAAGCTAGTTGCATTTGCCGATGTATTGCTTGCAAACCATTGATGATCTCATACAGAAAGCTCTTACAAAACTAAGTAAATGTACAGGTTTTCATTTTTATTTTTTTGGTGAGGGTATCCTATTGCACAAAACACACCTTCCTCGGCAGTTGGATTCCCGGATTCCGGGGCCACCTTCCGCGGGGCATGTCCGCGTCATCTGCGGTGGTGTCGAGCTTGGCGGCGGCGGAGCTTGCGAGGAAGATGCACCGTCCAAGGAAGGAGCAATGAAGTTGGGTGTCGTGTTGGTTGCCTCCTAATGGCAGCTGCTTGGCTCGTCTAAACTGTCACTCACTGGCCCAAGTAACACGTTTAAGCTGTTTAACTGGAGTTAAACCGGAAGACCAGCATGACACAAAAATCTCTTGCTCCTGTATGCATTTCTGATTTCTCTGTACCGTCCATACATCGAAATCTCCACCCAAATCCGTGTCCGAAGTATCTTCTTTACACCCAGACTGCCATCACCATGAACCCAAGCAGACCAATGGAATTAACCCAACCGATTTATATGAGTAAACCAGAGCTGAGTTACAGAAGCCACTCAGTTCAAATGGATAGTAGTGATAGATAACAGAAGTACTAATAAGTAATAACACCATCTCAGGCATTCGGTGTAATATAAAACCACACAAGTCTTGTTCAAAGTTGTTTCATCCACAGGTAACTTGAAGGCTTTATGTATCACAGCACTCAACACTAGACAGCAATCATCGTAGGCAGCCAACCGCGGAAGCAATCAATCCAAGAAAGCTGCTTAGGTCTTGGCCCCAATCTCCTTTACGGCACAGATTTGTTCTTCACCCATGGCGGACATCACAGTCAAGATCATGTCCTTCCCTTCTTCACCAAATCCATTCTTAATCTTCATTTCAGAAAGCAACGAGTCTAAGATTAGTTGAAATGGTAGTAGAAGCGAAAACACGTGCCGTTGGTTGAGCTTGAGCTAGAGCACTGACCTGGGCAGCCAGGGCATCGTCAGTGGGAAGCCTCAAGTCATCCTTAGTGTTGCCACTCTCAGTCAAAAGGCTGACCTGTAAAATGCCCTCACCAAGTTGGAAGCAGGACAGGCTTTGCACAAAAAGAAACAAAGGAAGGCCAGGTTGGAAGCAAACATACAAATCCATCTTCGGAAATGTCAATCAGCTGATACTCAGTACGATCAACATGGGGGACCTAGATGACACGCGCATCAGAAAAAATTTCAAATAAACTGCGCACAATAACAATCGAACCAACAAAATGGAGCATGATCTGCAGGAAGCTCACATCACAGTTGTGGGATGAAGGAACAATATCCTCAAGCTTCTTTCCATTGAAAATGTCAATGCCCACGAAGTGGCACTTTGCATGACCATGCTTGCCGGTCTTGGAAGTGGAGACCTCAACCACCTACAACAAAGATTAAACCGAAATGATCCTCAGAACAAGAATTGTTGGATCACACATGACTACCTTGTAGAAGACAAGCAACTATAGTCCAGTAGGAAAAACTTGCAATTTCAAGCAAACAATAGCTTGCACAAAATGGGAACGATCTATCATACCAGCCTATGCAAATTCTGAGTTAAAACATGAATAAGTGAATAACATCAATTGCATGCACGCAGCTGCATAGACCAACTAAACAGAAGGGCAGGCATAAGAAGTTACAAAATACTGAGATCACATGCCTAGTAGATACCTAGCACAACTACATGCATGATACATGGGCATAGTTCTAATTTAACAAACATTGCAAAATTAATATATTAGTGAATGGATATGCCGACTGCTGATTAAATACTTCTTAGCAAAATTAAATTATCATAAAACAGACATCATCTCTACTTCCTCTCAAGAACTTTGCAAAATCCTGCCCCACTAAGATTCCCTGAAACATATTCCTAAAGGTAATTCTGCACCATCTTGAGATGGATAGCTAAGAGACCATCCACATGGCTTCTCAGTAGCCAGAGAACATCACCACTAACTAAAGACACTACTTTGATGGACATAAGACAAACACGTAAGCATCCTACACCGCAATGGGGAATTCCAGGTGCATCAATATCTCATGCATTAAGAGATATAAAAAAACATTGCAAAATTGTAGCTTCAAAAATTATGTTGACCCTTGTACACTGTATGTTAGATTTGTAGTCACATCTACAATTCCTTGTACCGTGAGTTGAGTGGATCTAATACTTGTAACACGCCCAAATCCACAATACACTGCTAATTCTAAGGTACACATAAATCATTATAGCAAATTCCCACATGCATCAATCCAACACAAAAGAACACGCAGGCCATACATTACTGCAAATCTTAACGAGGCCTATCTCAAGAACATATTCAGGGGTGTATTAATGAAGACCTTGCATGGGCGGTTCTTGATGACGATGTATCCGTTCTTGCGGATGGTGCCGGCCTGCTGCGGATACGTCTTGGAGGCGCCGGCGTCCGCCTTGGACTCGAAGTGGTGCTCCTCCGAGTCCGACATCTCCAACAACCAACCAAGAATCCTACCACAAGAACAGCAACAGCAACAACAAGAAACAGCACAGAAGGATCAGAACAAGAAGCTCCCCAATTTAACTGGATTAATCAAGAGATCTGGATCAAGAAAAAAAGATGGTTGCTGCTCACCGGAGGAGTGGGAGAATAGATGCAGCAGCGACGGATGGATCCGCGAGACTAGGGTTCTTGGTCGCCCATACGCCTCGGGGTCTCAACGGTTTTTTATGCTCTTAGCATGCGATGGGACAGCCTGATGGGGGTTGTTGCACTTGGGCCCTACGTTGCACCAGTCCGGGCTTGGCCCATAAATGGCCCAAATAGGGCAACCACCATACGACCCAATATAGGCCCATGAGGATTAGTCATTCGAGCCACACCGCAATCCATGAATGGAAAGCACCTGCAAGTTCGCATATGTATCCATGTAGGATACAGAATGTTGGAAAAATATCTCAGTAATCAGTTTCAAAAATTACAAAAATCATGGATGTACATCTCAACTTTCATGATCAAATTCATCTTATACTAGCAGTTACAAAAGACAAATTTAGCATGAACAGTGATTTTTACTGTTCATCACTATTCATTTTGCTGCTTGTTTTTTGTAACCGCTAGTATAGGATGAATTTGATCATGAAATTTTATATGTAGGTAAGTTGAGATGTACATCCATGATTTTTTCAGAATTTTTGAAACTTTTTTAGTTGCAAACGTGGTTTCACGGAGGGGGGGTTGCACCGGATATGTTGCCCAGAATGTTAGCTTCGAACATTGCAAATAGCAAACAATATCCTCACATACACAAAAATTTGAGATCAATGGTATCTCGATGCAGTTGCCATGAATGAAACGAAGTTCATGAAAGATCGGCATGCCATTGCCATCAGCAGAACGCAAATATCAGTAGCTTACCGATTAATGATCACCTCTGAATGCCTACCAAATTAAGGAAGCATACAAATGTGAGGAGATTTGTATTGAGGAATGAACAGATAAGGTTTACAAGTTCACCGCCGCCAATCGCCACCAAAATGGGTATCAAAAACCACCACCAACTCGCCGCCCTCTTTTGCAGCTATACGCCATATATATATAGCTCTGTTACTTCAGCCATACTCACACATCTCACCCCTCTCTTTACAACTCATTTGCCAGCAAAGCAATATCTGTTACTGGCTAAGCCAATCTGGACCAGCAAAACGCGTGTTGGGCTTGTGGGCTCTCTTGGTTCTCCGGACTGGCCGACTTGTGTCGAGTTTTCAATCCTTCCATCCATTTGCTTCGGCCTTGAGTCTTCTAGCCTTTCTTCCTGAGCTGCATGCCATGGTTGTGCGCTAACATCCTTCTTTCAGAAACTTTGCACTTTTATCAGAGCAAGTTAACAGATCCCACTATCCCTGGCTCCTGAAGCGAATTATCTGACGCCTTTCACAGACGTTTTTCTTTTCATGAACTAATTTAAGAAATTATTATAAAAAATGTACAAGATGTTTCGACTCAATAAGCAGTCCAGTTGGGGAGGCCGAATTATACCAATAAAGAGAATCTACACTCCTGATGATTATAATCACCTCACATCACTCTCATAGAAATCTCTATGAGAAATCTTCAACAATTGAATCCCTGAACGCGATGTCGACCAACTGTTACCGCAGATCAGGAGTTTCAAGATGCAGCGGTAGCGTTATTTCCGGAGGACATCTTGGCCTGCGACATCGTCTCGTTGTCCGTCCCCATCCAATCATGCCCACACCATCAGCTTCCAAGTTTGCAGTGTCGCATTTCACAGGTGGACTGGCCGGAGTATCTTCTTCAACAGTAGCTTCTACGTTTTTTCGGGGTTTCCTGCCCCGTGCCCGACCGCCATTCCGTCCCCGCCTACCTGAGCCCACCTCCCAAGATCCACCGGATGCCCTCACTAACCCTTCAAGCAACAGAAAATCCTCTGTGACTTCATGCCGGGAGAGTGATACAAGACCAGGCAAGATATCTTTCTGGAAGTCCCTCTTCTGTCGTCGCCTCCGTTGCTTGCCCCTTACTGGTTTGGTCAGGAGAAATGCAGCAGAGACCGTTTCTTCACCAATTAGAGCCTCGGGTGCCTGTGGCCTGTTCCAGTACTCGTCAATCTTAGTCTCTTCCAGCATCAGTGTCAAGGACTCGAATGAATCAGACCCGTCACCACTGGAGCAGTTGGCAATACAATCTTGGGTTTCTGCTTGCTTGGTAGGGTCACCAACATTGGATGTAACAAGATCGGCAAACCACTGCAACATGTGATAATCAACTTTATCTGGAGTTATTAGAGTGTCCATTGACATGGCAACGATGTCCTTCGCTGCACTTACAGCGGCAAATGTCTCGTCAACATTCAGCAAGATATCAAGTTTATTGTCCTCTTCACATGGTGGTGCTTCCAAATCAATATCGAACGACGTCTAGAATTGCCCTTCAGTACAGATGTGGCGTGGCATTCATGTGACACTACTGACAACTCTGAATTTTCTTCGTTTGGTACCTCATCGTTCAGATCAATTAGGTTCCTGATCAGAGGGGCACTTTTCATGATGACTCCTTCAGCAGCTGGTTTATTTAATGATGCATTATGGTGGCCAGATGGAGCTAAGAATGTGCTACTATCCTTAACTCTAACAGCAACATCTTCATTGATCTTATCCTTCTGAGCCAGGCAACCTTGGGATGCCGAAGCGGAAGCTGACAGGTTATGAAAAGCTGGGGTTGACTCTTTCCCGTCTTTATCATCTTCCAGATCAAGAACAACTACATCTGAATAGCCAAACGCCTTTCGCGACTTCTCCAAACCCATATAGTCGTCACAGGTAGCTTTCCTTTTGAGCCAGGGGATCCCTGAGACCAATCGCTTGCCTTTACTATGCTCTGAGCTGCCTGTGCATCTACCATCTTGCACTTCGGAACCATCTTCGGGACCATCCAAAGGTGTCTGATTCAAATTGAAACCCTTGTTTTTGTCACTCTTTCTATTACAATACTGAACATTTCGAGAGGATTGTCTGGCTAAGTGCTCAAACACTGGGAAATTGCTTTTCTCTAAATCACTAGAATTTGCAATCTTATGCTGACCATGCATTGCAGAAAATGAATCCAGTGGGAAACCATGGTAGAAGCCATTCGAATTACCAATGTTTTCCAATTTAAGACCCAATGCTCCAATGCTTTGAGTCATGAAACCAGGATTTGTATATGAATCTAAAGTTGGAGATGCCAAATGTGGATCAATTTCTCGGGAAGCAGGAGCATTATTTGTGCTGCTTCTGGGGTTGATATTGTAAGATCCAGATGGAAAAGGACTAGATAGTTGGTCTACGTGAGGAACAGATAATGCAGTAATAGGTGGAAGACATGAGCGATCTGAGCGGTCAAATATGGGAAGATTATGTGTGGGAGAGGCTTCGTGTGGATTCCGCAAGAACCATCCAACGGAATTATTCTGATCTGAGAAAATAGTCTGATTACTACTTGTAAATCTCTCATCAGCACCTTTGAAGACTTTCTGCAATTCAGTGTCGTAGAATCTTGGTGCAAAAAAATTCATGTGGCTGGCCTGTTTTCCTGAAGGATTGACATAAGAAATGGAAGAATGCTTAGATCTAATTAAATTAACTATAAGAACAAATAATCAGCAACAAGAAGCTAAAACATATGTGCCAACGATTTAACATTTCACAAACAATTAACAGGCATGTTAGTATGAGAAGATGTTTCTCGATGTGTAATTATCTAGCACAAGAAACACCAAAGAAGACATGTAGGTCACTAGTGCCGAGGAACAAAATGATGTAAGACTAATAAACAAAAACAAAAACTGAGAAAAGAGCATAATGCAATCCTCCAGGGTGACCCAGATAGGTGCTATAAAAAGGTTAATAAAGACCACTCTGCCGTGTTATACCCTTTGGAATAACGCTAATCAAAGAGAAGTAAAGTCAAATTAGGATATTCAAGCCATAAAAGAAAAGTAATCAGAAGCATGTGCAGAATTAAGAATTAAACCTCTATAGTTAATTTAAATGCAGTACCATGTCCACAAAAAGAAATCATCGAATGGTGCTATGATTTTTCTTATGTGTATAAATGTTTTTCTTGACATGCAGATGTACTAGTAAAACTTATGAGAAAAAAAACAAGTGTACAAGCTCTCATCATCATTACCCTCATTAGCTATTGGTTTCTCTCCCTGTCTTATTTTGCCGTTCATGTCACAGAAGTTCGAACATGTCCCTTCATCAGCATGTCCATCACTGGAGTTATCTCTACAGGAACCGAAGTAACTTGTGCTTGATTTCACTTCATTCCACTGAGAGTTCTCTTGGTGATGATTTTTTGGGACAACAAAGCCTCTATATGCTGAATCACATATTCCACTAGAAAACATGCCGGTGATCGGCTCATTAAGATCAGCCATTTGCTTGCCTCTCTGATTGCTTGTAGTCTGCAAATCTGACAGTGAATTGTTTCCTCCTAGCTTTCTCAAATCTTCTCCATTTTGTATTGTCAACTCAGCATCATTCCTAGGTTTTGGATTTGATGTTACACCAAGAAAATCTATAGGCTTATTCTCTGATGCATCTTCATCGTCCACATAGCAATCTGCTGGAAGCTGAAGGTCAAAATTGTTCTTTTTGCTCTTTTGAGCAATCCCACTTGGGGGAACACCATTTGGCGAGGATTGAACACTACCTTCCCTAAGGAATTTGTAGGAGTGATCCTTATCATTAAGCTCTATAGCAGGAGTCTTCCTGAATGCTGGAACTATTTCTGCCATCTGCATCTGCCAAGCCATGTTTGCCTTTCTGGGTGGGATTTGCGATGAAAATGAATTTGCCTGTGATGCATCTGCTTGCATCATGTAAGAGCATATCGGTTTACCTTGATAATCTTTCATCAAATCTCTTTGTGCTTTGTAAATCCGGTGAAGTTCATATACCTATGCAATAACAGTGTCAAACATGATGAAGGCAAAGCAAATATATATACAACGCAGAAAAGCTGAAGATTTTTATCATGTTCCTGAAGCTTTTATATTTATTATGAAGAAGGAACTTAAGACAATTAGGTCAATAATACCAAGGTTCCAACCTGATGCCTGAATACAGCTTCGTGCTCAAGCATTGTGCGCTTGAGCATTCCTCTATCGTATTCTGGGTAACTGTTTGTTTGGTTTTGCATGAAGCCATTGCTTAGCTGGCCACTCGATACATTCTCCCTGTAGTATGGAGACCAGCCACCATTTGTATTCACATTAAGATCCCTCACGACGCAATATCCAGGCACGTGGCTTTCCCCTTCTACTTTGGCTCCCATTCTTATTGCAGCTTGTTCAACAGACAAATCAAACAATGAGTCATCCTACAAAACCATATGTCACTGCAGTTTCAGTAAAACATAAGTCTCAATAAGCAGCAATGGTGATAGACATCTAAAGAACCTAAGTTCGGTAAGTGAAGTAGACATAATGAGAAAGCATGTAAGCAGGCAAGAAACAACTTTTCGTGCTCTACTCATTGTACAAATTGCCACATTTTGCCCATTTAAATGCACAACAAAAATAGCATAATACCTTAAAGCTGGCAAGTTTTGAATGCAAATAACTGCCATGTTTTGCTGGAAGAGGAAAAGGAACATATTGGCAATTTTACAGGGCATTGCACAATTCAGCAATGCAATATGGATTGTGGGCAAACTCTGGAATCATAATTACATCTGGAAATTATGTTGAGCAGAGCTATCCCTCCCTCCCTTGCTCCCTCGCTCCCTCCCTTCCTCTCTCTCAATCGAGCAGAGCAATGCTAAGATCAAGTATGTCGACCAAATGAAAAGGCACATCAATCACAAGATTTAAGAGTGAGTCCTTACCAAATAAAAAACAATGCGTTGTTAGCAAAAGCTTCCAATCAAGCCCAAAATGTAGCCTTACACCGAAGAATCCATGATCATCACCACGTGAGACACCGATAAAAAAATTAATGTCAATGCAGGTGCGCAATGTAATTCTTCATCAACAGTTCTGAGCTAAATCGATTGCTCAGGCTGCTCTATGGTTATGACCAAACTAAACGATTTCGCTGGATACCTGTCAATTCGATATAGTGTTGAGTAATTAGCGATGGTCTAACAAGCAAGACATTGACACTAAATTTATCATAGCACCAGTACAGCATATCATTATCCACGATTAAACAAGCAAGGAGAAGCAACAAGCGGAAAGGTCAAATTTGTAACACTGTTTGGATATCAACTCGGAAACAATTATAAGTGGGAAGATAAGTCAAACCGAACAGCTCAGACGAATAAAGCTCTTACTAACAGTAAACTAAAGCAGGATAGAATTATCATTTTACCACACACAAAATCCAACTGAAAACAACACCAAACCAATCCAAGGTACAAGGAACGAAACACACAGAAAAGATTGGGCAACACATGAAAGGAAAGATAGTCTGAACTAGAAATCTCACCTCACCGATCCTTGGCACTGCGCTGCAGCGGACTGAGCCTGACCACCCGCAGCATCCATGGAACAAAGAGCCTGGATGGCATCTCCATGGCCTCTCCAAGAAGCCCAGCAACCCCGAGAAGCGCACCAGCAAGCAGATTTAAAGAAAGGACGAGATGGAGTTCGATAAGAGGGCGAGAAAACTCGCCATGATTTCCACTGCAGCTACCGCAGAAACCAACAAAGGCTCCACTTTTTCCACTCTAGAACCCCAAGAGACGCATCAAAACGGTGTTTTGCAGTGAGAAAAACCCAGAGGGGTTGGAATTGGGGGATATGAACCAGTTGCGATGGACTGGAGGGCGGATTCGGGCAAGGAATTGGATCTGATGGGCCAAGGAGAGAAGAGGGAAGGAGGGGAAGGAATTGGATCTGGTCTCTTGTTCTTGTTTTTTGTCTGAGAGAGGGAGAGTTGTTTTCTTTCCCCCTATGCTGCTTGGTTTCTGTGGGTTTTTCTGCTCTCTCCAAATAGAAAGGGAAGGAGGGACAGCAAATTTGTCAACATCTGGTCTTTTCTCTCTCTCCTCCTGGTCTTTGTGCTAGTATGATGATCTGAATATCTGATCTGGTCTTAAAATCTTACATGTCAAAGAAAACCTAACTCTTTGCAGTTTGTTTTAGGAATGAATTGAGGTTTTGTTCTTGAGAAATTTGATCTGAATTACTTAGAATTCAGGCTTGAAAATATTAGTTGAGGAATTGATGGTGTAATTATTCCAGCACCTCTACTTCTTTTGTGTGGGAGGGAGTACTTGGTATAAAAATCAATGGCTTGCCACACAGGACAGTACCATACCTCCCAATCTTACTAAACAATCTGTCCTTTTTCCTCTGCAATACTTTATTCTCCTTTTTTACATGCCTAGTACAATCCCCAGTG
The DNA here is from genome assembly GCA_036346375.1 of Guadua angustifolia. Taxonomy (NCBI): domain Eukaryota; kingdom Viridiplantae; phylum Streptophyta; class Magnoliopsida; order Poales; family Poaceae; genus Guadua; species Guadua angustifolia. The sequence continues at coordinate 14,622,306 of CM070513.1, read as the reverse complement.
TTAATACACAATCATGACATTCTTGCTACCCTTATTAGTAGAGTTCAATGGATTTCTACTAGTGCTTCCGATTTTGCAAGGCATTTTTGGGAGTTCGAAAGTGTTTCTGTTGTTCTACTTGTTCCTTCATACACCACTTGATTCACTTGCCAGTGTATTGCTCCTGGATTTTGATTTAGGCGATTAGTATATTTTGATCTTGCATCTATACTGGTCCAATGAGTCCAGGTCGACTATTGTTAGCATGGGCGGATCCAATGTCGGGGGTGGGGAGCCAGCCCCACCTCCGGTTGGCCGAACCCCTCCTCCTCCCAGTATCCCTAATGCCAGAAAGAAACAGAGACATGACACCATGGTGGCAAATCGGCAGATTTAGAAACTGGTAACTGGAGTGAGATGTAAGAAGAAAAGTAAAAAACAATACTGTCAGGCAAGTGGGCCATCAAAATTAGTTATAGGCTTCCTTACTCTTATAGGCTTTCATCTGGTACAGTACTCGGCATCCTTTACTGTAGCGTAGCACTAGGAGTCCAAAAGACGAACAATGTCGGTGTCGTCTCGCAGGCGGCAGACCAATGCATGGGCGATTGCGGGCGGCAGGCACACGGGAGGGCATGACCACACGGCGAGTATCCGATTCGTGAGAACTCGCCGCGGCACACCAGCACCGACGGGAGCCGGAGACCCGGAGTCGAGGGCACCATACGTGCACCAAGGGCAGGGCAAGAGCGTAGCCGATATGTGGCAGATGCCTGAGAAGAGTTATCGGTTACTCGAGCGCGGGCGAATGCGCGATCGCTAGAGGAGGCCAAGGAACACGCGTTGTTGGGAGCCGGAGGAACACGATCATTAGAGGAGAGGAATCGCGCTCAAGCTACTGCTTTCAGCCGAGGGTCAACACACATCTCCAGAGCTCAAAGAGGAACTGAGGCTCACTCCGTCCAGTCGGCGGCCGAACGTGCATGCCAGAGTCTAGGTAGGAACCGAGGCGATCGACAAGGAGGAGCGACTGAGGACGAGGAGCCTCTCAGCTTCATATTGATCACTAGGACAATGACACCAAAGCCAGACTAATTCGCTAGCGCCACTAATTGCTTTGCTCGGTATAAAAAAATTGCCCCAAGTCCCAATGCAATGCCTCATGCCTAAATGCCTTTTGTTGTGATAACTGATGTCTGATTTTTGTATTATATTGTCCTAAGTCTATATTCTATTGACTAATTGATATTTTTGTCTCTCGGATTTAATATGTATGAATTTGAAATTTGGTTGGCAATAGATCGGTAGATGTAACATTAGTATACTTATGTTAAGTTAGAACTTCGATATAGAAACCCCACCTCTAATTTCATTCTAGATTCGCCACTGATTGTTAGCCCATATTTCCACTAGTTCGATGGAAGAAAGGACCATCACATTTGTTTAATGCTCTCTCACATTCAATATCTCTGTTACTTCTAATTAGGAGTTAGTGGCGGTCGCCCGTTCTTTTCTAAAATATCTGACCAGTTGGATCTAACATGCACAATTGAGATGAAAGAAAATTTAACCCGTTTCACTCTTTCAGCCACCACTCTCTCTTCAACCACTATGTATCAAGTTATTGAAACCCCAAACCCTTTCTCATCTCCTCTCTCCTAGGTTTTAGAGTTTCGTGGCGGCAACTGCCTCATCGGAGACGAGACGCGATGTAGCCGCCGATGAATGGGCAACACGCCCCAACACCGCAGGTCCCTGGGGTGCTGCCTCAGCAGTAGCAGTTCCCCACGCCGCAGTGCTACCAGCATCGCCGCAAAGATTATCAGGCCATCGCGGTGCTATTAGTCCGTCCCCGTGATGTCTCTTTGGCGATATAGGGTCGATCCAGAGAACATTTTTCGCAATACGCGCCGCCAGTAAAGATATATATGCTCCTCCGCCGTCGTTGCCGCGTCGCAAAGACGGGTGTAGGTGGTGTGCGGCTCGCGCCGAGACGAGAGATCAAGTCCTCGTGGATCGAGATCTCCAGATGGATGGATACGCCTACCTCTTCAACCCCTTTGCGCCCATGGGTAGCAGGTGTTACCTCTCTTGGTCGATCGATCGATTTCGAATTATGGTGTTACAAATTTATAATCCTGAGTGCTATGATGTTATTATTTAAGATTGTGAAATTAAAGATAATTTTAAGCTCGAGTTTGTAAACTGGCGTTTGGATTTTGTATGTTTCAATGAATTAATTTAAACATTCAACTATTGCACATTTAAAGTGAACAATATCATTCAGACAAAGTTAGCACTTTTTGCAAATGCATTTTTTGTCACAAATTAAGTTTTCATTGCAACGCACGGGCTACATGACTAGTCTTGGTGAAAAAGAAGCTGACATGTATAGTTAACACCCTATTCAATGCATACCTAAAGCACAACTAACTTCTACCTTCAAAAGCAAAAGAATGTCACGAAATTAGCAGAGACAAACAGCAATTGCATGCAAACACTGTAAGTCCGTAACACCACACTTTCGTAAATTTATTCTGTATTCTGTACTATACATAATTTTCTTACAAATTAAAACCCTTATTTCTATATATTAATACGTGGTTCACACGTTAAAAATAATTACGTGGAATTTCTTTTTTTAACTCATGCATGCATTCGAAGCACCCTAGATGTTAGATGTCGCAGTAGCAATCCGATGGATGTGTGTGTGATTGGGTACTCTTGTAGCTCTCTGCAACGCTCACTTTCGCCAGGGACAATAAACATGGTCAGATGTACAATGGTACATTGGTGCAAATAAGCGTGGACTATAGTAATGGGAGAAAAACAATTTATTGAATATTCTTCTAAGTTTTGGCTGATCCAATGGTTGCAGCTGCCCCGAGCTGCTGGTCAGGATGCGGGCCCCACCAAACAGAGTGAGGGATTATATATATCTACTGCCATGCCATGTGGGACCAGTCATGTGAGTTAAGTATACGACCCATGAAAGAGTACTCTTCTTAGTGGTGGTAGATTACTCTAATCCACAATGCAAAGTGACCAGTGGAAGATGATAGATATATATAATACTAGTCCTGTATGTTAGTATGTCAGTTACTGTCTCCAGCTACCCAGACCTTTTCATTGGATTTAGGCACATGATTTAGAAAAGCTCAAAGAATCATGAGGTCCTTGAGATCACAACCATTACATCACATGCCCACCCACTCGCTGGATTTGATGTCAAGTTATGCCTGCGTAGCATAAAGCGTCCGCTTTGCTTTTGCACCGGGGAGAAATGCTCGATGCACCCAGCCATGCGTTCTATATGTTTCGCTATATCTGTTCACAGGCTAAGCTAAGAAAACACTAAATCTAAAAAAATATATAATAAATAACGATCAAATACACCCCTGCTAAATAACATACCACGGCCACTTAACTTCTTATCAAACATCTAAGTAGAGGTGGAGATAGAAAAATTACAATAATTACACACTAAATTCCCTCTAATAAGGCCATTTCCAGTGTATAGTTTCATTCCCCAGTTTTTAAGAGTGTCATATCAGCTTTTGTCTAGGTAATCGTGTATCTCAGGTTTTATCTAGATGAAACTCTCTCACTTCCTATGAAACTCTCTCTATCTCTCTCTTCATAATTACCTTGCCATGTCACCAAACATAATGATGTATCATATCATTTAATGAGAATGAAATTCAGTTGAAACTTCTACTAGGAATGGCCTAAGCAAATATATTGAAACAGATATTTTCAAGACTGTAGACCGATATTGGGAAACGGGTGGGTGGAGTTAGATGCAAAAATACATATACTCCATGAGCTTGACCTAGGATTCCACAAGCAGAGAGCGAGGCAGAGAATCTCTCGACTGTTTACGTGCTTGAAGACAACACAATTGGTTGGCTGAGAATTATGCATTGGCTCAAGAAAATAAACCAAGAAATTAAGAGAGAGAAGGGAATTGGGAGGCAGCACGTCAAGAGAGAGAGAGGAAGAGGACAACATGCAATTGATGTGCACAGTTTGGAGCTGTCTAGAGAAAATTTCCGTCCAGGCTTGCGTCGTTCCCACGCGGTCGTACGTTGATCCCACCAAACAGAGTGAGGGATTATATATATCTACTGCCATGCCATGTGGGACCAGTCATGTGAGTTAAGTATACGACCCATGAAAGAATACTCTTCTTAGTGGTGGTAGATTACTCTAATTCACAATGCAAAGTGACCAGTGGAAGATGATAGATATATATAATACTAGTCCTGTACGTTAGTATGTCAGTTACTGTCTCCAGCTACCCAGACCTTCTCATTGGATTTAGGCACATGATTTAGAAAAGCTCAAAGAATCATGAGGTCCTTGAGATCACAACCATTACATCACATGCCCACCCACTCGCTGGATTTGATGTCAAGTTATGCCTGCGTAGCATAAAGCGTCTGCTTTGCTTTTGCACCGGGGAGAAATGCTCAATGCACCCAGCCATGCGTTCCATATGTTTCGCTGTATCTGTTCACAGGCTAAGCTAAGAAAACACTAAATCTAAAAAAATATATAATAAATAACGATCAAATACACCCCTGCTAAATAACATACCACGGCCACTTAACTTCTTATCAAACATCAAGTAGAGGTGGAGATAGAAAAATTACAATAATTACACACTAAATTCCCTCTAATAAGGCTATTTCCAGTGTATAGTTTCATTTCCCAGTTTTCAAGAGTGCCACATCAGGTTTTGTCTAGATAATCGTGTATCTCAGGTTTTATCTAGATGAAACTCTCTCTATCTCTCTTCATAATTACCTTGTCATGTCACCAAACATAATGATGTGTCATGTCATTTAATGAGAATGAAATTCAGTTGAAACTCCTATTAGGAATGACCTAAGCAAATATATTGAAACAGATATTCTCAAGACTGTAGACCGATATTGGGAAACGGGTGGGTGGAGTTAGATGCAAAAATACATATACTCCATGAGCTTGACCTAGGATTCCACAAGCAGAGAGCGAGGCAGAGAATCTCTCGACTGTTTACGTGCTTGAAGACAACACAATTGGTTGGCTGAGAATTATGCATTGGCTCAAGAAAATAAACCAAGAAATTAAGAGAGAGAAGGGAATTGGGAGGCAGCACGTCAAGAGAGAGAGAGGAAGAGGACAACATGCAATTGATGTGCACAGTTTGGAGCTGTCTAGAGAAAATTTCCGTCCAGGCTTGCGTCGTTCCCACGCGGTCGTACGTTGATCGCATACGAGAGGGACGTAGATTTCATTCATATCCGTTCTCTGCATGCGTTCCACACAAGCTCAAATGCGTGACAACAATGCCTCTTTAATGGAGAAGCAGTAGGAATCGGTCGTCCTCTTCACACGTATATACAGGTGAGAATTATATATGAGAGTAAGCATCGATCGTCTATGGATCTATATAAAAAAAAGGATAGATACTACTAAGATACTGCAGGTTGGGTCGACCTGATTTATTTACAATACTCCAATTGACATGTTCAGATTGATTTGAGTTATAAATCTCTGGCATAACAGACAGTTCACGAGGGCTTCCTCCCTACACATCCATACATTAGTAGAAAGCAGTGGTGGATCCAGAAAGAAATTATAGATAGGGTAAACTTGAAGTATATACACACTGGGTATAAATTTATTGGGTTATACCCTATCTATGAGCCAAATTTGTTGGGCTATGCAGTATATATACACCTGAGTATAAGAGCACTTGCCCTACCTATGCCCTACCTATGGACCAAATTTGTTGAGCTAGTATATACACACCTGGATATAAAAGTTCTTAATTATAGGTAAGGCGGCAGTCCAACCTACCATACTGTTAGATCCGCTCCTGGTAGAAAGCGTGATATAATCTTGATCAGACAAGCGTTTAACTCTTATGTACGGGTGCTTTACAGGAGACTTTTTGTTAATTTTTTTCTGTTCATAGCCACAAGGTATAAAATCAAAACACAGAATTGAACCATAATGGATACTCTTGGAACAGGACTAGAGGAGTGCCTGTACTGCAGGCTAGACAGACATGCATGGTGGCATGAATGGGGTGGCCCTAGGGCAGGGGCGAAACCGGCACCGATGGCAGGATCGAGTCGGCCACCACAAGAAGCTCCCAATTCATGGCCGCTGGGGGCCTCTTGTCGGCTTTCATGGCAGTGTCATCTGTGCGTCCGTCGTCCATGCACAATAATTACATGTGAGCTTTGCATCTATTGGCAGAGGCACCCTTCCTGTCAAAGCAACCATCCATCTCCCCAGGCCAGGCCAGGCCGCCCTTCTGCCACCGCACTGCGTACGTGCTTACAAAGAAACACAACTGCATTCTGAACTTCTGATTGTAGATCGACTCCGTTCTCATGCTCTTTCTTGTCCGATGCCCACAGGATCTCGTTGTTAGCTTCTTTATGTGGTGATATCAATCACAGGGGTTCTAACTTTTAACACGTTGGGATAAAAGCCAGTATGACGGAGCTTTTGTTGGGAATTGATTATTTCGCGGCTACATAAGGGACTGTTTGTTTTATTTTTAGATTCTTTAAAAACTGATTCTGAATTGTGGTTGTAAAGAAGCTGATTCTTTCAAAAGCTAGAATCCAAAAACACATATAAAGTGGATTGTGGATTCTGGTGTATATGGGTGGGCTGGATTGTGAGAATCAAATTCTAGAATTGGGCTGTTTGTTTTTTATTCTGCTTTTAGAGTCAGAATTCAGAATCAAAAGTTAAAACAAACATGCCCTAAGACCAGTGGCGAAGTCGGGATTTCATTAAGCCTTGGGCGAAAAACTAGATGGCTATTACTAACATCAAAGAGTATAGACAATGAGTTATAAGAAAAGTACAACAAAAATTAAAATAAATTTAAACTCCATGCTTAACATATCAACAAAATAAATAAAATATGTCAGAACAATATAGCATAGTGGAGTGTTAGAAAAGTTAATACCTAATTAATGAATGTTTGATGCATATGAGCCTACCATATCTTCATTAACAATGGTACAAGAACTTGAACCTGCAAAAGACAGAATTGCACATGCAAATTAGGCACACAAAACTAAGGTGGTAACTATTGAGGCAAATTGCAAAAAAAGAATGTAACATACCACTAGTACGAAAACCATGAGGTAGTTGTTGCTTATGATACCTCAAACTTGTAAAATCTTGTTATGTTCAATGCTTGCAAACATATCTCGCTCACTGTAGCAAGCCATAATATCATTTATCCATTCATAACTCATCTTATTATGCAACTCAATCTTAACAATGTTCATAACTGGGAAAGCTGTTTACTGTTGTGGTTGCAACCGGCAAAATCAAGGCCAACTCATTGAGGTGATATACCAATAGAAAAATTATGTGTCTATCAGTCTGAACCATCTTCACATCAAAATTACCAAGGTCATTGCAACTTGAAAATTTTGGATCAGCTCTCATATCAGTAATGAATGTTTCAAATTGGTTCTTAAGTACTATACAATCATATTGGGGGAAGTCAACGGTATAAATCTTAGCAAGTTCAATTAGTTAGTCTTCATCAAAGTTGGCAAAAGAATTCTTTGGATCAAGACAAACAATGCATCTCTATAACTGAGTAAATCTTTCAGCAACGCGATTGTTTAATTCAACAATAATTTGATCATGTACCATATTAAATATTTTATTATTAAAATGATGTTAGTAAGTTACCAATTGGCCACCACAACCCCTCGAGTAGCCCTGGATTATTATTGTATCCATCATATTTGGCACAATAATGTTATGTTAGAGATAAAAAGTCTTTACCTCCTGAAAGAGCTCATCCCAACCATGTTGCCTTTTGTCATAAATTTTTTGCAATGTGGCCCCAACTAATCCTACAGCACAAACAACATTCTGATATTTATTTTGCAAGTACTATGACAGATAAGGATGGCAGTTTTACACATGGGTTTGGGTATCCGCGGCTACCCGGTCCGATAAGGGTGGGCACAGGTAGCACTTCAGACCCATGGGTTTTGGAGTTTGAGTACCCGATAAAGACACAGGATGGGTGTGGGTGTCAATTTGTACCCGATGGGTATCCTATGACATGTGGGCCCTACTTTTATAAGATATGTATTAGAAAATTTAAACTATAACTATCTAAATAAGAGACTGAGACACATATAAGGCTTTAAAATGCAATACTATGTTCAAAAATTTGTTAAGTAAATATCATGTACTGAATTTATTTTGCACATATCATGCTCTGAATTTGTTGTGCATATATCATGCTCTTTGTTTTTAGACGATGTTTCTATGTTTTTAGAAAAGGGTCTTTTATATTTCTTTTTACTTCATCCTAGATTTGAATGCAAACCAAGCATCGTGGACTCTCATCTGGTCCCAGCCCCTATAAACATATCCTAAGTAAATATGTGAATTGTGTTGCCTTTTAAAGAAAAAGTTGTGAATTATTCCCTCCGTCCAAGTTAATAAGACATATTTTTTCTTGCCACATAGACCAAGAAAATATTAAAAATTACTAGATTACCTCTAATTATTATCACTAAGCATTATATTCAATAGATACATGTATGTTAGTATGATAATTTAAGCAAACACAAATAATATAAGAATAAAATAAAAATAAATTAGGGATTATTTTTTAATTCCATACTAAGTGAAAAATATATAATTTGGGTTTATTCTGAATTAAAATTCTAGAAATATGTCAATTCATGGAAAAAATAAAATAAGGTTTGGAATTTGATTTGTACATATATAAAAATTATTAACTATTATGTAATAAAAGTCGATTATATGTTTTTTGTAAGCGCTAAGAAATATAGAATGTGCTAACAATTCTCAGAAAATAGAGAAAACATTCTGACTCTTTATTTGGTGGACCTCTACAGAATGGAGGGATTAAAAGGGTGATATATCGACAAGAGTTTACTAGGCTATACCAGTACAAGAAATGTGATATGCATTAAAAGAAGTGCTAAAAAAGAGATAAGCAATGCAATAATAAAATTAAGAGATGATAATACAAATAGAAAATATCGTGTTATGCTACCTTTATTGTTTTGCTATGAAAGTATTTAGAGAAGAAAGTTTTGGTCACATGTGACAAGTATTAGGAAATAGAGTGAGTATATTATCTCCTATAATATATAATATTAAAATATCATAAATAGAGTTTTGCAGTGATCTATTTTCCAAAAGGCAAAATTACATACATATTGCCAAGTCATTTAAACATACGTTGAGGATGATGCAAGCACAAATGTGCGAGCTATCGGGGCCCAAATATGCAAATCTGGACCCTTCGTGTATACTGCAATAGTCCAAGATTACGCTAATGCACACAGTTACAACATAGATAAAATGTCATCCATACACAGCTGTGAATTATAAATAAACAAATTAAATTTGATAAATAAATTATTATTGTGACCTTACGATTGAGATTACATTTATTAGGCATCGCAAGACTCAAGCACTAAATAAGATAACTGCAACAGAATAAAGATAAACTCTAGTAGATCCCATCAACTTACCATAGATAATTGACAAGGAACTAGACCTATGGTCCGACCTCCTTGCAAAACTCCGCCTCCATGGTAGATTCCTATATTTCTTCAAACTGAATGATAATTAAAGTAAGGTGAGTACATAAAGTACTCTGCGAAGCAAATTGTGCACACAGAATGTAGAGTCTAATTTACTGTATGCAAGGCTTAAACAAAAGATACAGCTTCAGGGTTTACTTTGCATAAAGTATCATTTACGATAATAAGACAAATAGATTGAAAGAACAATTTAAAACGATATAGTAATAATATATTAACAAGAAGTTTCACTTAGTGTTAGGCAGCTTCACATAGTCTAAATCAATTATCCATGCAACCACAGCTTCACATAGTCTAAATCAATTATCCATGCAACCAATCTTCCCAATTTTATTTTATGAAAATTACCCCTTGTGTGAAATCTCCAAGCACATCCATGACCACGAAAACGGCTATTTGAATAGATCTGGCAAACTCTCTGCAGAGGTTGTATTGCTTTACCTACAAGATATGATCAATGTTATGGTCTAAACACATTTTCTTGGATGTGCGACCCAACCCGGAGGATCATAACAAAGTTTTTTAGAAACTCCACTCCCAACAATTGGCCCTCCCTGTAATCGCCTACACCCTTATTCCAATACAATGAATATCCAAACATAGCAAATAGATGTAGGGGTATATCGTTAGATTTTAGAATAGAAACTATCCATGATGTGGTTGACATATAGCTCACCACACCCTTCACTCTACACAGAGTCTAACTTACAATATAAGGCTGTAATTGCCTACACCCTTATTCCAATACAGTGAATATCCAAATATAGCAAACGGACATAGGGGTATAACGTTAGATTTTAGAATAGAAACCATCCATGTTGTGGTTAACATATGGCTCACCACACCCTTCACTCTACACACAGAGTCTAACTTACAATATAAGGATATCAATGTGGCAACTTGGTAACTTATTATGTCAGATTTTTCCTATTATAACATGTGATTGTAAGATTGAGGCTCAATTCAATGGTGCACAAAGTTAAGTCCTTAATATCTAGTGTGAGACTTCCTAATACACTAAGCCTGCACATGGAACTACATAGTCCCACACACAATTCACCATACATGACCTTCCACAGTTGTACCACTTGCTCTAGTCTAAATCATTAACCACCCTTATTGATTATCACAAAGCATCTAGATTTTCACACGGTTGTTTTATAGTCATTAATCAAGTGTAATGCTGCCATTCAAATGACATCAATATCCCATTATGGCTAAACATCACACTGCATTAACCAACCTACATTGGTGTTACAATAGTTACCAACTAATAATTAGCCATCCTAAGGTTACAAGGAATCATGGTATATAATCAATAAGATGGAATGATACAAAGGTGCTGCATAACAATTCCCAGAAATAATAAAACATTTAATAATTAAAGCAACATGCAATAATTTTAAGACAATATGTTTTGTAAATTGGGTGCAACATGATCAAAGCACACAACTTTCCTTGTATAGCTTCTAGTCCTATCCTTGAACAAGCACTTCTCCTTCGTAAGCATCCAAGACAGCAATGTTTACATGAAATGAGCGGCAAAAAACAAAATAGAAAACAAAAAAGAGATACAACAAACCTCCAAAAAATCAAATTAAGGGGGTGTTTGGGACAGCTCCAGCTCCACCAAAATCTGTGGAGTTGGTGGAGCAGGGTATGTCTAGCTCCAGAAATTAATGGAGCTGGAGCTGTGGATACATTAAAAGTGTTTAGGTAGATCATCTTGTTTATATTTAGACTAAAAATATAAACTTAATTCACTTTATTTTAGTCTATAAGTTTCAGATCTGAACTGGAGCTGGGAGTTGAAAACAGGGCTTAAATACATTGGAGGGTGGAGATTGATTTTAGATGAATTTAAAAATTTGAATAAACTTATTTAAAGTTCGTATGAGGAAAAACAGGCTTTCGAAAAATTTACTAGAAGAGAAAACACTGGAAAAAGATAAAGACATGATAATATTCAGAGAATACTCCTTCAGATAAGACTGACAAGTGGGACCCATGGTCTATATACCGAGTCTACAGACATTTGTTCACTGTTCTACAATGAACTTGGCCTATGGCTAGGCTGACAAATGGGTCCATATGTCATAGATATGGTCCATGGTGGACTGTTGGGCCACCTGTGAAGTGGGTTGCACGGAAGAGAAAGGGTAGGCCAAGAAGGAAATCGGTCCACAAAGGTTTTAGAAATTAAATTGATGTTTAAATTTTAGAAAATATAATAAATCTAAATGAGCTTGAATAAATAGCAAATGAACTCAAAAAAATTTCTCGCGATATAAGGAGCCCAACTAAAACTGATTTTCATTTAATTGAGATTTAAATTATTCAAATTAAATCTTTTTAATTTTGAAAATTCCTAATTAAGCTTTAATTAGTGAGGAAATCGGTGAAAATTTTTTAGGGACCTACACTACACACAGGAAATTTTCAAGAAGGAAAAATGGGATGTTACATGGGCCCACCTTGCTAATTTTTATAAAAAATCCAAATAAAACCTCTGTATATGGGAATAGATGGGGTACCTGTCGTCTACAAATACAAATAGAATGAATGACTCCGGCCAAAAAACGAATGATTGATCGTAGCTAGGGGTGGCGATGGGGACCCATTTCTTGATTCTCGGTGGGGAATTTCTCTATTATGGGACGGGTATGGGAAGAAATCGTTCCTCGCGGGAATGGAAACGGGAAAAATTATTCCCTCGTCGGGGATGGCGGGGACGGGGACGGGGAATTTTTTTCCCCGCGGGGACCCGGTTGGGGATCCAAATTTAGTTTAGTCCAATTTAGTTATTAGATTGCAAACATATTCTCTAGCCCATCATATTCACATTTTCATAAACGGGATAACATAATTTTCAATGAATGCATGCATTCTTTTTTTCCTTGTCTGTTAATATGATTTTAGAGTTAAAATGGCTATAAGAGCTCTTCTCTTGTGTGAATTTTCGCAGGGATGGGTCCCCGACGGGGCCCCGATACCCGAACGGGGATGGGGATGGTGGGATTTTCTCCCCCAAAATAGGGAACGGGGACAGGGACAGAGAAAATTTTGCATCGCGGGGATGAGAACGGGGAGGCATTCCCTTTGCCACCCCTAATCGTAGCTTCCGTTTTCAAGTTTCATGGAAAATATTGATGTCGTTGTGGAGCATATAGGGATATGGACAAGGGCATCCTAGAAAGAAAACAAGTATGCGACACCGGAGCCAGTGGAAGAAGGACTCGTTTTGTCCGCGCCGTGCACCCTGTGATACTCTCTCCCCCACAAATCTTGGGAGTGTACAAACAGCCAAGAAAGTTTTTTTTTTTTTTCATCTTGCTTCTCATGTTGCTACTGTGTCATCAATCATCGTTTGGTTCCCCTCCCAAATCAGATCAAAATCAATCGTTCTTATTGCTAACTGAACACACTTGTCTGAAGAACAATAACGAAGCCATGAAGAAGGCCGGCAGGTACAGCTACTGTTGCACGCACTGTGCTGATTGATCTTCTGTGACCACGCCACTTGCCACAGTGCAAACTGCATCGTTTTAGTTTGGATAGCCGATTTGATTTGACAAATCGTGTCATGTTCATGCAAAGCTTTTGTAATTGGGTTCAGGCTGTGCGCAATTAAACTCTTGTGCCCATCCAAACCGATCAGAATTCAGAATTCAGATGCTGTCCTATTATCGTGAGCGTTGACAAGTCAAAGCCAATGTAGCTGGCCCCACCCAAGAGCCAGAGCAATGCTGAAGCGATTAGTATCGTGCTTAACTACGATTCACTTATTTGATTTTATTGAAGCAGTTGTAATGTGTAAATGGTATGTTCATCAGTTCCATTCAGTTAAATTTACTTGGCTTAATTTTGTTTTACTTTTAACGAACAACACGTTGACAGCATCCATTCCTTCCACCGGAGGTGCAAGCGGAAAGAAGCAGCCTAAAAAAGATCAAGAACAGGAGAGATTCGCCACATCCCCATGTAACAAGGCGTTAATCAACCGGTCAAGGTTTGAAAAACCGGCAAAATTTCGGAAATCTCGTCCGAGATTCCGGATTCTGGACGAGGTCGGGATCCAAAATCCTTGCTAGATATAAAAATTTTAAAAAAATCAAATGCTACAGTAATTTTAGAAATTTCGGTAAGATTTCACCAAATCTCGGGATTTAAGACCGGAATTTGTATTTTCAGGGCCAGATTTGACCGAAATTGCCCTAATAACACTTAATAAATTCATCTTCCATCAAAATTTATTGAAAAACAGAAATTTTGAGACATTTTATAATTTCGGCAAAAACACTATAACATTTTTATAAAATTGTACAATCTTGATGATACTTTAAAAAATTAGGATAATATATTTAGAAATCTAGAATTATATAGAAAAATTTCAAAATTGTAGTATCAATATATATTAAACTAGCAATCAGAGGGGGGGTGAATGATTGCGCGGAAGCTAAAATCAATTTTTTAATGATTTTTGAAACACCTCAATTCGTACTCAAATTGTCTGATTCGGATTCGACAAAAACGGAGAGATATATGTCCACTAAAACAGTAATTTCTGAAGATCCCACCGTTGGATTGATGTGAAATTTTAACTGTAGAAACTAGATTTAATTTCCAAATTAACACACTAGGAATCAGCTTGATTGGATCTACGGATCTAAAGATATTACCTTCGCAATTTTACTGTATCAATAATGACGAAAATTAATCTAACCCTAATTACGAGATTAATCAGGATTTATGAGGAATTAACCAATAAAACTTTTCAGATCAATTACTTGATGCCCTAGCAAGGTTTTGAATAGATCAAATCAAAATTATTATGATGAAACTATGAATCAATCTAAAACTAAAACAGGCATAGAAACGAAGAACGAAAACGAAAAACGAGATTACCAGCACTTCGGCGAGCAAAACTTGATTTCGGCGAGCAAAACTTGATTTTTATTACCGAGATGTGTTGACTTGAAAATTTCCTGCCGGTAGAAACAAGTTGCCAGGAACTTTTTTCTTTTCGGCCGCGTGAACACAGCTTCTCGGAAAAATCTTCCAGCCGCCTTCTTGCCGCAGAACAACTCGCTTCTGGCCGCCCTTGATTTTTCTAGTCGCCAGGGGACTCCTGATCTCCAGCGCTCTGGTCAAAACGTCTCAAGCAGCCATACATGCGTGCAGCACAAATGTCAAGAACTTCTAGTCGATGCTCCTCGCTTGCATTACATGCATCGCTCTAGTTGATCATTCCGGATCGCAGGCTCCAAGCCGCCGCCCGCAAGAGCAAAAACAAAATCTCTCAGATCGCACGAAGCTTTTCCAGCCGCAATTAACTCAGATGCTCGGGAGAAAGATTTTTTTTTCTTTGTTAGAGCATCTCTAACAGTGCCTAAAATCCATTCCTAAAATCTGATTTTAGGCTTAATTGAAAAAAACGTACTCCAACAGTTCATCTTTCTAACTCCCTAAATTTTCACACGCCCAAAATAAGAACCTAGCGCCCTCATTTTTACACGCTGAGTTCGCGCTCCCAATCAGCATTTGGCGCCCCTCCTGCGGCCAAATCGCACGCGCAGGCTTTCTTCGCGCCATCCTCTCTCTCAGAGCCTGGAAGGACGGGAAGCACTTGTTGCACGTCTTGCACTCGTACACGAACTCCCCGGCTGCGCCGTCGACCGGGCGCCGGCTGCGGAACTTGGCCTCCTTGTCCGCCACCGCCTAGTCGATATCCGAGCGGCGACTTTGGGACGGCGCCGTAGCGCCTTGGCGAGAGCATGAGGCATGAGCGCCATATCCTCCTCCTCCTCCTCGGTGACGCACCGGACGTGGCCTCGTCGGCGCCGGACGCGACGTGGATCCCTCCGTGGCGGCGAACGACGACCTGGCGGCGGCGATCACCGCGCCAAGGCGCCGCTTGCTGCGCTTCGACGACGACCGCCACTAGGGCGAAGGCCTGCACCGGCGCGTCGTGGCGCGTGCGGCCTCTTCTTGGACGCCGCCCATGCTCGTCCCTGCGGCGTGTGCGTGGTAAACAAGAAGGGAGGAGAATACAAGGTGGAGTCGTGGAAGTGGGAAGGAAGGTTGGTGATGCTTTGCTGCCTCAGGTGTGTGTGTGGCTGCCACCGGCGATAATAAAGTGGATGTCAACAAGGCCAGATGGAGAAGGTCTGGAGGTTGATGGAGAAGGTTGGTTGATATATGACCGTACGTCAATACTCATAAGATACAATCCTCAATTTGATCTTATCTCTCCCTCTCTTCTTCCAATTCAAAGGTGTTTTTTAGGAGAAAATATGGAAATTGTTGGAGAACAAAGTATTTTGTAGACCTAAAAACTTTGGAAATGTCCCAATCTAAAGATATTGGGAGTCTAAATATTAGGAACTGTTGGAGATGCTCTTAGTTTGGTTACAGCACTTCAAAACAAAAGAGTACAATATCTAATCTTTGCTCACAATAAATAGAAGACCTCCCCCTATTTATAATGAGCAATTCTAAAGAGTTAGTTTACAACTCCACTTGGCCCAACATGGCCTAATACAACTTTGCACGCATGCGGCCCACCTGCCGCATTCACGTGACTAGTCAGCCTTCATGTACAGCGTTCTCTAGCCCGAGCGTCCCGCATGACATCCTCAATCACCAAGACCTCGATTCCTCGCTGAACCTAGTCCCAAACCTCAGTTCCTCCATGAACCTAGTTCTGATCCCGTCATCGACCATATTCGCCCTCGAGCAACACCTTGCACATGAATAAACAAGAAACGAATCTGAGCACAAGTCCATGACTTGACTCAAAGTCAATTCATGCAACCACTCACATTAACGCATTGCATCAAGCAAAGCCATTACCATGCTATCACAAACATATCAAATAATCATCTGAAATAGCACATGCATGAACATCACACATGCTATGATCACAACCACTTTGCAATGCCAATTTCATCATTAAGTCAATTTTTCAGCACATGATTTCACAAAAATAACTATACTTCATTTGTTATCTTTAAAAAAATTAAAAATAGAATGAACATAAATGAGACCATAACAGTGTTAGAATGTTATAAATTTTCTCGAGTTTGATGATGATCTAAAATTTTTAGGATAGATTAATAATTTCTTTAGAACCTTTTTCTAAAAGTTTCAAAAATTTAAACCTATTTTTGTAGGTCAACCAAAAATTATAAACTGTAAAAGCATACGCTCTAAAGTTTGAAAACTCTAAGTAGCATTGTCACAATTTTTAGAAATTTGTTAAGTTTGATCATTATCTAAAAATTATATGAGAATATTAGGGATGCTTCAAGATTATTCATAAAAATTTTCAAATTTTTTGCGTGCTCACAGCAATACCAAAAAAACATGCAAAAAAGTGTCATGGCTTTGACAAGGGTTTAAAAAACCTTTTTGAAAAAACCATGCGAAATTTGAAATTTGAAAATGGAAAAAATTGCTAAAAATACCACTCGAAAACCATCAGAAATCGAAGGGTTAAGAAATCAAAAATTTTGGAATTTTTTTTTAAAAATCGAAAACCGTTCGGTTTTTCACGACAAACTGTGTGGTTTTCATTTTTTTTAAAAAAAATCAAATTTTTTTATTTCTTAACCTTGAGTTTCTAATGCTTTTTGAGTAGTTTTTATTTTGTTGTTCACAAAAAACCGCACGATTTTCCACAAGAAATCACTCGGTTTTCACCGAAAACCAACCGACCAATTAAATGTTCCTTAAAAATGATTTTTGAGTGTCTTTCAACTATTTTTGAGTGGTTTTCAATGCATAATTTTTTTTCAATTTTTTTTATTTTTTATTGTTAATTAGACTAATTTACTGAGTGATTTTAAATCTCAAACCGTAGCAGTAAGATCGAAAATCGCGATTTTCGGTGGTTTTTGAAACCCTAGCTGTGACTCAAACCTAGGACCTGAGGTTTGCAAACTTTGTACTTTACCAACTAAGCTATAGCAGCTGCTAAGTATTTGCATTGAGGAGTTAATTGCTTTATGTATGTCAGCCACACTTTTTTTAAAGGAGACTCAATCATTCATTCCATCGGTTCACACTTCACAGACAGACCTCACTTTCCTCTCTGGACTCCATACACGAGCTCTACTTTTCCTCCTCGATCCTCACTGGCCTCCGGCCAAACTTCGGCTAGATTCGGACTTCTCCGGTCAAGAAACATTGTAATCTCGATGCTACAGACTAAGATTTTGACACATTTAGTTGAGATTTAATTCTTAAGCCCAACAATTCTTTTTGAAGCGAAATTTCATGAAATTTGTCCAAGGTTTCGCCATTTTGAGCCAGATTATTGACCACATGTGGCGGATTAGGTTGGTTGTAGGCCGGATGTGGCCAAATTTCGTCGATTGTTACATGTTGACAGTGTCATTTGCATATTCTTACTGTTCTTATTGTTACTAATATGTTGCAAGAAAAGATAAAGAATTTATGCAATTTCCCATAAGATATGCAAAATTAAAGGTACAATTAAATATTATATTGAGCAAAAACACACCATCACTAGAACATCTATCATTTAAAAGTGAATTGCATAACTACTGAACAAGTCAATAGCTCATTTGCATAATCGGAAGGTACTGTTATTTTTGTTATGTGTATTTCATTATTCAAGATAAATGGACAACCATTTACAATTTAGAATCACAAGACCATTTGATTGAAACAACTCATCTCTATCTTGTATGTCTGAATGGTAAATACAATCTAGTTAGTTACAGTAGTTTGTAAATTACACTGCTTATTCTAATATTAGTTTATATTCATTAGTTTTTAAATTACAATAATTAGTCTAATATTAATTTATAAAGAATGACAAACACGACATTGTTAATGGCTACTTTGCATTTAGTTATCACAAATAATATTTTCATTATTCATTCATTGGCATCTTTTATGTTTTCGTTGCAAGTTGTCGTGATGGCAGATCGTGTGGATAATTTATGGGAGCATAGGGAATGCATCGGACCATCTAGGTCAAAGTACAACTACTGTAGGCATGTGATGAAGGGTGGAGAGGTGACTCATCTGAAGGAACATCTGACTGGCTGTGTCAACAATGTGAAAGTCTATCTAGGCGTGCCTAAAGTGGTTAGACAGGCCATGCTTGCGGACCCCGTGGATGTTAGAAGAAGAAGAAGGAGGAGGAGGAGGCTTGCTACGAATGGGCCACCTTGGCCACCGACTATCGTATCGAGCAAGAGTAGCTCAAGATGGCTATAAGACTTGGCGCACATTATGAACCTTATGCTGAAAGACGTGTGTGATGTTCCGCATATCAAACAGGTTGTGGGAGAGTGCGAAGAGAATTTGCCGCTTCTTGTATAACAACAAAAATCTGCATGCACAGATGAGTTAACATATAGGTGGAGAGTTGGTGAGGCCAAATGCCACTAGGTTTGACATGACCTTTGTTTTCTTAGATAGCTTCTTTAGAAGGAGAAGTTTTAGCTGTGAATGACACATTCAGACTGGATAGGTAGTAGATGGGCTGCGATGGAGGATGGCAAATTTGCATATGACCACCTTGTGGACAGGGATTTTTTGGACTTTTTGTAGTAGACCATCTTGGCCGTAGAACCCTTGTACAAGATGTTGAGATTCACGAATCAAGATAAATTGCCCATGATAAGTGGTGTCATGATGCAGTATGCAATAGTGAGGATTGAGTACCACAAATGCTTGTGTGAAGATGGAGAGTAGTACAGGATATTTGTGCAAGTCCTGGAAAAGAGATTTGCCAAAATAAGGGATACCATGTTTGTGCAAGCAGGTCAATGAAATTAATATGTTCATTTCTATTGTGCTAACTATACAATGCTCATATTTGTTGTGCTAACTATACAATGATTTGTCCATTGTATCCTTCGTGTTAGACCCATAGTCTTAGTTCTTGTACAATATATGTAGCACTCCGATGTACATGGAAGCGCTCTCTACTACCCCAGCAGTTTAGCTGATGAGGACAGAAGTGCAGTGCAGGCCTTACGAGAAGCTAACATATAATGTCTTAGGAGGGGACGATTTGCCACCCATCTTGCACAGATCAGCATCACCGATCCTCACATGACGGCTGGTATGTACCTAATTTCAGGTATTGTTGTGTTGTTGTTGTCCACTGACTGACACACTTTTCTTTGTCGTCTTGTCTGCAGCTCAATAGTGGATGGTGTTCTATAATGTGACACCAGCGTTGTAGAAGTACGCCTTGTGGTTGGTGTCGTAGTGCACATCGTCCAATGGTTGTGAGAGCAAGTAGAGCACGTTTGCCTTAGTGCACACTTAACTAAGAAATCGATTAAGTTATGCGAAGCTCTAGCAGCTCGTATTCGTACACTACAATCTTTAACTTCACTTGTGGGACTACAAATCCACCCCCATGCCCACGACGATGACCCATTCAATCGCCTCATCGAGGATGCGATGCATTTGGTTAGCGACCCTATTGTAGAGTGGTTCGATTTATCTAGATCTGGTGGGGAGCTCCTACTCGACGAGGATAGTGGGTACAACCCACCCCTCCCAGCGAGATTCGTGATTGACACATCCCACCAGAAGAGATGAACAAGGCCACATGTAACGTGGAATTATGTTCTGTTCTACTTGGTTATCATGTATATTGAATCTCACAACGGTGTTAACATTACTTCCAATTGGTCGCAGGTGGGAAAAGCCTCCCAGATTGGGTCGAGTTCACAGTCGGTCAAACACACACAAGGAAGAGGAAGTGTGATACCAATGATGATGATGACATGCTAGCGAGAGCTTTAGGCAGGTTGGCAAACTTATCGGGCAGCCAGCATGTCAAGGGAAAAGGAAAGGCTCAAAGTAATAACGAGCTAATGTTGATAGTGATAACAACATGGATACACCCCCTTAGAATGTGTAATATCAGGAGACCATTGATAGTAGCTCGGTGACAAACTCTGAAGGCGACAATGGATGGAAGTTGGCCGCTACTCTCTCTGGCTTCGTTCATAGCCACAATCGCTGGGAGGATCGCAGCAGGGTGGAACCGCCCTAAGGAAGGGCTCACAGAGGTAGACACATATTATGGGGAAGGATGCAATGAGTGGTGGGGGTGGATAACAGGTAGGACAACCCCAGGATGACATAGGTTCATGGTCTAGCAGCCAATATTCGAGCTATTGGGGCATCCCGAATGAATATCCTACGTACGGTTCGATGCCCTATGGATGGGATCAGGGTCGGTACGATCACAGATAGAGTTATGACGGATCGAGCATATCTTGATCGTTTAACTACACTGATCCCTATATTGATTTGTACGCATGTGACACATCTGTCAGGTAGCTTTACCAGTCAAAGAATCATACCAACTGGATGGCTCATTATGAATATTGGAAGCTGTAGGGTCGAGGATGCGCCTAGAGGGGGGGTGAATAGGCGTTTTACGAAATTAATCGCTTACTAAGACAATTCGTTCTAATCAACCCCTATGTCAAAACCTAATCAAATATATATGTGGAAGCGATAAATAGGTTTTGACAATTAAAGCCTAAATCAACTAGGCTCACTAGTGCACTAACTAAATTATATCTCTAAACTAGAATTGCTAAATTGATCAATCAATTAACACTAAGCAATTCTAATTACAATCAAGCAATTGAACAATATACAATAAATGTAAATACTTGAAAGTAAAAGAGACAACCGATATTTTTCCGTGGTGTTCGGAGACTTGCCGGTCTCCCCTAGTCCACGTTGAGGCTAGCCCACACTTGGACCGGCTCCCGCTCGAGCACCCGCCTCTTTCCACTAGTCGTGGTTTTTCACGCTCGCGCGTAGGCTCAACCCGAACCTTCACAAACTTCGCCGGGGCATCTCACACCTCGACAGCTCCCGCGCACGACGCCTACGCCGTCTAGGAGTCGGCAACCTCCAAGAGTAACAAGCCGCTCCTTCGCTTGAACCTCACCGGACACAACAAATGCGCTCCTCGGTGATCACCAAGTGCAACACATGCACAAGGCCTCACTCAAGTGCAACACATGCACAAGAGGCTCTCAAACCACTTCTAATTGCAACACATGCAATTAGCTCACTCTTAAGCTCAAGAATCAAATGGGAGTATGCAACACATGCAACACCTCACCCAAAACCTCAACCAAGCCAGCAACCATTGCCCCAAGCCCCCCAAAGGGGTATATATAGCCCCCCACAAGAAAACTAGCCGTTGGGGGCTTTTTCGGGCAGAAAAACGGTCGGGCCGGTACTACCGCCCTCATAGGGCCGGTAGTACCGCCCTTGGCCCCAACGGTCGGCCAACGGTCATATGACCGGTACTACCGCCCTCGAGGGCGGTAGTCAAGATTTATGTACTACCGCTCCCACCGAGCGGTAGTGCCGGCCACGGCACACCAGAAAACACGCACACTGTAATAAAGCTACCGCCAACCAAAGGCCGGTAGTACCGCCCTTGCGGTACTACCGCCCCAAACATGCGGTAGTGCCGGCCACCAGGAGAAAAACCAATTCGACTCCGAAATCCATTTCTCCAAAAACCGAAACCCATTCTTTGAGCCTCTAGATGATCAACACATGATCAAACACACGTGCAAAACACATTTGCACCAACTTAGCTCATGCTCAAAGAATTTCAACCATATTGCAAAAACACATTTCGCAATCAACTCAAAGACTATTTGCAAAACGTATTAAGCAAATCAAACTCGAGTTTATGAGATTAATTCCCCTAGCCATGTGAAGGTCAACACAAGACCCGGTCAACTTGCCAACACCCGTTGCAAGCCCCACTCACATGCTCTCGGAATTCCGGACTCATAAACCTCAGTTTATTCGCACAACGAACTTGCAAATAACACAATAAACATATTTCATGCTTAAGCACTACTCTTTGCAACACATGCAAAAGTCTAGCTCCAAGCAACCTAAAATCAAGATGCATGAACTCTTCTAATTGCAACACATGCAATTCTTTAGTTCAATGCAACACCAAAACCAAACTTCACACCAAAACCAAATCACACGTATGAGCTCTTTACTCGCAACACATGCAAGCCTCTAGCTCCATACAAACACACAAACATCAAATCATGCTTGAGCTCTCTCCTTTTGCAACACATGCAAAACTTAGCTCCAAGCAACACCAAGGTTTTATAAAGATTTGTTTTGCGAACAAAACATGAAGCTTCAACTAATACAACACATGCAAAAGTGAACTTCACGCAAAAGCCAACGCACTAGCTTATCACTTCTTGCAACACATGCAAATCAAAGCATTATCACGAAAACCAAATGCATATACTCTTTCATCTTTGCAACACATGCAAATCGAGCATAATGCAAAACAACCAAGCATAGGCTTAACACATTTGCAACACATGCCAAATGGTTAACCCATATGCAAAAACCAAATCAAATAAGATTTGAGCTTGAGTGAACGCGGATGAGATCACCAACACATGATGAAGCTCAAGCAAAGGAACGACCCTCTTAATAGCACGGCGATAAAACCTTAGACTCAAAGACTACAAAAGTCCTTAGCCTATCTAATTATACCTTTCGCCACAAGACAAGCAATCCCTTTGGGGTCTTTATGATCATCGCTTTGATACTCCCCGGGATCATCACTCGACTCCTCTTGGGATCCACTCTTGACGCCCATCAACTCATGATGCCGTCCTTGTCCGTTCTCATCATCTCATCCATCTTTGGACCTAACTCAATCACAACTCATACAAATAGTTAGTCCAAGATGCATGGCTGTCTCAATTATCTCTTGCACTCCATTAACACATAATGGATGCCTTTAGATCAATTGAGCACAACCTAAATCAATTGAAATGATTGTAATGTGTCTTAAGTATAATAATGCAACACATGCTTAATTATACTTAAGAACTATCCATTGTCCTTAATTAATCAAGGAGCACCATCAACACATGATGAAGTGTTCTTTAATGATTAATAAGACAAATGAACTCAATTTAAATTATCATTTAAATTGATATGAGTATATATCAACTACACAAGTTTTCATATACTCATATTGATGAAAAGTAATGATCTATTATGTGTAGACTATATGGAAATGATCATTACTCTAAGTCATCAACTATAGAATAAACCCCACATGTATATGTGCATAAATATAATTGACTTGGATATAATATGCACATATTCAATTTGATTGTATTGGAGCATATCCTATATTTCCACGAGTATACTTATAACTAGGCAATTCAAACATATACTCAAGGATTTAGTTTCTTTGTCTTGATCCTTATGTGTGTCAATAACGAATCGATCAATACAAAGAGACTTTCAAGTTAAACTACAAACTCCCTCTAAATATGTGCATCCATGTAATATATGGATTGAGAAACATAATGCACATTTTGTGGTAAATGTAATGGGGACATTCATACTTTAACTTGACTCCAAAGTATGCAACTAATACTAGAATGAATATGCAAACATACCTTGGGTTTTCTATTTTTCAATGCGATGAGACTAATCAAAGATATTCTAAATAAACAAGTTAGTCTCAATATAAGATTTGTCATTAATAACAAAATCACATTAAATGGATAATCACAATATTAGATTTGTCATTAACACCAAAACCATAACTAATGAAGGTTGAACTTACAGAAGCCTGCCTGACTACCACAGGACATGACCTGGGAAGAGTACAAGCAACAGTATGAGAGGAGATATCACAAGATCATTGTCGATAACGAGGAAGAGGAGTTTGCACCACACGTATACTACTACTCGTAGGTACGTAACACATTGTTATCCATGCTTTGCATGATCCTACTCCTGTAATTATGCATCTTCTTGCAATACATGTTTATACTATATACTTATTCTTCAATTATGGCTCTTTGCAGGTGGTTCGGGCTGAGTGTTGCATTCTAGCGCCATCCGTGCTTTCACAAGTAGTTCTCACGTGCTCTGTTTGGTCATATTTGTGGTGTATATGTGATGAATTGTCATATGTATCAATTATATTTCATGCCTATTATTTGTGATGCCAATATATATTGATTGTTTCTAATTGTAACCTTTATAATCCGAATATCAATTGAAATGTTACCGAAATTTAACTTTATGGTACCCTTCTAAGAATTTTGTAAATTCACTGAAGTGTGATCATGATCCAAAATTTTGAAGATAGCTCAAGCATTGCCTTAGAACCATTCTGTAAAAGTTTCAAAAATTCTAAATCTTTTTTGGTTGCTCAACCAAAGCTATGTATTAATGATCATCAGGCTTTTATCACAACAGTATCACTGTCAGATGTTTTAAAATTTCTCAGGATTGATAATCATCTAAAAATTTTATGGCAAGATTAATGATGCATCAGGTCCATCCACAAAAAGTTAAAAATTTTCTAGCATGGTTTGATGCATTTTTCAATCGGTTGAAGTTTACTGGTAAGGCTTTTATTAGGACATCACCACTTTACAGATTTTTAAAATTTCTTGAGCTTCACCATCATCTAAAAATTTTACGGGAATATTAGTGATATGTCATAACCATGTACAAATTTTTTTAAAATTTTATAACATGGTTCGTTATTTTTCATTCGGTTCAAATTTCCACGTCAGCGTTTTATCAGGATAGTAGTAATATCCGAATTTTTAAAAATTTCTCAAGGTTGATAATCATATAAATTTTTGTGTGAATATTACTGATGTGTCAGGACCATCCACAAAAAATTTTAAATTTTTCGACGTTGATTAAACTATTTTTCGCTTGGTTCAATTTCACCAAAATCTCGGCAAATCTGGTCGAGATTTCGGCAATTCCCTCGAAATCTCAGAAATTTCGACGCAAAAAAAAAACAGATTTGAAATTTTATTTTTGTATTTCATCCAGAATTTATCCAAAATTCCGATATGTCGATGAAATTTTGAATTCTAGCCAACTCCGAGATGTCAACCGAAAATGAGATTTGAACTCTTGAACCGTATCGAGGGCTCCAGGCCATGCTATCATTCAACCTCTCTTTTCTTTATCATCCTTTAATACTAGTTTAATTATTCACACCCAATAGAAAAACTAATAGTATAGTATAACACAACACTGCTGCTAATATACTAGCAAACAGTGGTGAGTGGTGACATGACACCAGTAACATGATAGAGGAGCAAGCAGTAGCATTGCAGGATTTGCAGCCTTTTTATCCCTCTTTTGGTCCATTGCTAGCTAGCTTCTTTCTTCGCTGGTTAAACCAAAGGCTTCAGATCTACCAGCACTAGGAGGGTAGCTGTAAATTGATAATGGCTCCTGCACCTCATCTCATCTCAAATTGTTCAATCCAAACCCAACCTGAAATCACCTAAAGTACATGCATCACAGGCTAATTATAATCGGTCGTTGGTCAGATGCACGGCAAGATCTTTCAGAAGTTGCAGGGTCAGGCACCACATACACATGCACGCAGCATGCATGGAACATGGTCCTCCTCTCTGACGGAAACCGGAAATTTTAGGTAGGTTTTAATACCCGGCGTCATGCGTCGATCGCAGGAACTGTGCGCAGGTCAGCAACTCGTCTCAGAGGCTGCTGCGTGCTGTCTGAAGACTGGAGACCAGCGTTCAGGTTTCAGACTCAGGCACAGTCTCATGTTTGCCTGCAGATTTGTACCCAGCAGGTTCAACTTCCATGCAGTCATGGTCGATCACAAGTAGTACACATAAATCATACATGCACAGTAGCTGACTAGCTGGTACTGCACCAGCGAAGTACTGTAGCAACGACTCTAGCAAGTACAGTAGCACGTAAGGCAGAGAAGATGGCAAATGGTGCAGGTGAGTAAGTTAGTTTCTTGCAAGCCAAAGCACGCATCGTGCGTCAGCGTTCAGCACAGCTTTTCTTGCCGTGATCAGAAGCAGTTCTCGTGCGTGTTGTCATCTTTGATTCTAGCGAGGCGTTTTAATTGGATCTCTCCGTTCGTTTGACAGTTTTGTCTGAAACCTGTTGATGCATGATGCATGCAGAGTACCTTACTCCGTGGACTTGTAGGCTCTAGCTTCGATCGTTTACCAAACGGAAATGCCATGATTTAGTAGAGAGGTTCGACAGGGTACAAGAAAGCGGTAGTACTTTGATTTGATCCAGACTCAACAGCCCACGTAGATACAGTAAGTAGCCTTTCTTTCTATCTGTCTCCCTCTTGTCTTGAGAGGAGGGCCATGTAGCAGTTTAGCACTAGGACTTATGAAATGAAAATCAAGTACATGATATGGGCCAAGGTCCATGGAGCCCGAGCCAGTGTGTGAGATCCAGTAATGGGCCTTGAAATTTTTTTTGCGAGGAATGGGCCTTTATTTTCTTGCAGGATCATGGGCAAGTGGTTTTAAAATCACACACAGATCACACGAGAATGAAGCCAAGAAAGTAAAAGTTGGGTAGCAAACACACACTCATTCAGTTCGTTTTAGGATTTTGCACTTCAACTGAGGCAAGTGTAGAAAAAACAAATCACCCTATTTTATTAGGCCACTTATTGCTATTTGATAGTGTGTATTACTCTAGTCTATAGCATTAAATGATATTAGAAATAACCAACGAAGAGGGGTATATAAGGAAGAGAGGGTGAAAAATCATATCGAAATTGCAGAGTAACATGTATTTAGAAACAAAATTTGAAAGGTGGAATGTCACATGTAAAGAAGAGATGGAGTACCATATAACGCTACTGCTGAACTTCAGTAGCACTGTCGGAAATAAAGGAGAAGATGGCGCGGCATCTCCTCACATGGGCCTCCTTTCTGTCTCCTCTCCTCTCCTGTCCTTTAGCTAAACTTTACTGAAAAAGCTTTCACCGAGATATCTTCGTGGAGTAATCTTGTTCCACCAGGGCAACAGATTTTGTCAAAATAATTTGACACTTGACAGTCTTTGTTCCCCACACGGTTAAAAACTAACAGACACTGAAGTTGTTTCATTGTGAAACGAGCTCCAGTAGAAATTAAGCATTCTGAATTCTCATCTGTTGTTTTGTCTCCATCTAGCTCTTGGTAGCTGATAATTACTTTTGCTTGTAGTCAACTTGGAGGAGAAATATAATAATACATGTCGCAAGTAAGAGCAACTTAAAGAATCCTTTGCTAATTAATATTTATGTGGGAAAGGCTTGCTTCTAAAACACACTAAACATTTTGAAATGAGCTTGGGTAGAGAGCAATATGAATTTTTACCCCTTGTTTTGTCTCCATCTAGCTAGCCCTTCATGTCTTCAAGGCTGATATACGCTTAAAAAAAATGGCCAGGAGCTCTGGCTGATATATACTTACTCTTGCCTATATCAATGTGGACGAGAGATATATATAATGCAGATCACAAGAGCCACTTAAAAGTCCTTTGCTAATAAATATTTGTGCGGAAAAAAGGGCTTGCTTCTGTAATACTTTAAACCTAAAATGGACAATAATGTGGAGTCCCAGGAACCTTCCCGCATCCAATGGCCAGGCTCTACTAGTTAACCCCACTCACTTCCCCATCCTACATATCCTAGATCCTCTATCATAATCACACAAAATGATTAGAGCAATTACATCGTATTAAAAAGGCTGCTCAGTTAAGCGCCCACTTACAGAGATCAACCAAGGCATGTTTGCAAAGTAGAAATTTTACTGAAGAAACAGTTCCTACGTTTCAAATGAGGCCTTTCACGCCCTCGAACCGTACATAATGCTCATGCTATTTCAGAAATCAAATCCGCATAGATCCATCAATCTGTACCATGGGCGTGATTAGTCCACGGATCATTAGGCAATTAGTCGTAAAGCCCGTGCATTTGCCTCTAACTCTCTCTGCAAAAGCATGCGTCCACTGTACTTTACAGGGAGGGATTACCAGCTTTCACCCAGATCTGGAGTGGAGTACTGCATTACATATAGCTCTGCCTCTAGATGATTCTCGGCGCAATCATTGAACACCATACCGCACCACCGTGGCAGAGGAGAAGAGACGGCAAGGCGAGCGGAGGCCAGGGTCCCCTCCACCACAAGGCAGGCAGCACCAGCTCACCTCGTATGACTCTCACTCTGTCACTACTCACACCTCACTGGTAGTAGTTACTTCAGCTCATCCCACTCCTTCCCATCCCAACAAACACCAGCTGCCAAAGGAGATCGAGATCGGGAGATGTGCAGCCGCAGGAGAGGAAGGATGCTGCTGCTGCCGGCGAGCGCCGTCTTGCTGGTGCTGGTCCTGGCGTCGATGCCGGCGGCGACGGTGGCGACCAACTACACGGTGGGCGACGAGAAGGGGTGGAACCCCGACGTGGACTACACCGCCTGGGTCAAGAAGCACCGCCCCTTCTACAAGGGCGACTGGCTCCGTAAGCTCACCTCCTCACTTCGATTCAGTTCCTCCGTTCACTTCATATTCCATCTCTTCCGCCATTAAAGAAGCTGAATAACGAGGTCGCTGCAGTGTTCGAGTACCAGAACGGGCGGTCGGACGTGGTGCAGGTGGGCGAGGTCGGGTACGACAACTGCGACAAGGCGAGCGCCATCAGCAGCTACAGCAAGGGGCACAGCTACGCCTTCCAGCTCAAGGAGGCCAAGGACTACTACTTCATCTGCAGCTACGGCTACTGCTACAACGGCATGAAGCTCGCGGTCACCGCCAAGAAGGCGCCCACCTCCCCGCCGGGCTCCAAGTCCTCCCCGCCGCGTCGGACAAAACCGCCTCCCTCGCCACCCGGGTCGCGCCCTACAGCACCGCCGTCGCCGCCGTCGCCGCCGTGCTCCTCAGGATGTTTTGATCTAGCTGCCAAGTTCAGCTTGGCTCAGATCTTCAGCTTGATTCTTGTCATATTCTTCTCTGTTTCTTCTTCCCCTTTGGTTAATTGGTCAGTTTGCGTTTTCCTTCATTTTCCATTTGATCTCAAACGGTGTTGGATGGTGGTGGTGCTACTGTAGTTGAGGTTGCAAAGATTCAGGCGTGAATTAAGAAGAGCTTTTGCTCCTAGAACATTGATTTATCAAAACAAAGCACCGAGAGTTAGTAATTTCTTGGATTGTTTATTGTGGATGCATGTGATTGCCGAGGCAGCCAGCAGCGGATTGTGAGATGCAAGGCGAGCACATAACATGCACGCCCATGTGATTACAGTTAAGCAAGACGTTCGTACATTTGCTTCTCTGCTACTCCACTACCCTGGGGCTGGCTTGGCTTTATCGATCGCCATGTGGCCCAACGCAACGCCTATATCAAATATTCCGGTGCCTACCGATCAATACCGATTGGCTGATGTTACTACAACCATCTGAGCTGCTCGATCGCGTTGGTGTCTACTGTCTACAGACAAGGCGCTCATTAAGCGCAAGCACACGACGATGAGTGCATGGATCTCTATATAGTCCCGTTTGGAACGCATGCAGGCATGCAGCAATGTTGACGGTTCCCGCAGCAATGTTCTCTGTAGGGTAGGGATTTTACGTTTCAGATGGGCTTTAAGAAGACATTGGAGGACGATCCTTGTTTTGCTGCGCAAGGACTCTGCTGCTTGGTGCTAGCCATGGATGAAGCGGTGCATGATAAGACTGATTTGACACGAGAAGCGTCTCCTCCGATTTCTATTTGCTTTACCAGCGACAGATGGAGTGGAATCCCCAACCGGCCCATCATACATCCCGCGTCGAGTCAATATATTCTTCGGCAGCTGGGCTTTCGCGGCCCACCAAGACCAAGACCATACACAGACCAGCCAACAGGCAAGCAGTTCTCTTCGTTTAACTTGTAATAAGATCGTTTATGTAACTAAAGGAAATGGGTACAACTAGTTTGAAGTTATCTTCAGATTAAAGTATTTAAGGACTCTCGGAAAATTTTCAACTAGGAAAATTTGAACTCAGAAAATTTTAAATCAAGGAACTTTCAACAGGTAAAAGTTCAACTGGGACATTCAAATCAAGAACTTTTAAACAGAAAATTTTCAACTTAACAAATTTCAAATCAAAAAATTTCATAGGAAATTTCAGAATGAGAGATTAAAAAAAACTTTCAATTCTAAATATTTCGATTAAAAAATTTTCAGTTCAAAAATTTTCAATTAAAAAACTTTTGATTCAAAAAGTTCTGACTCAAAATACTTTCGATTCGAAAAGTTTCGATTCAAATTTTTTTCAAAAATATGGTTAAAAAATACTTATTATTCGAAAACTCAGGAGGAAATATGAAAATAAAAATATTTTTTTAAGTTTTGGGGAAGGGAGTGGGGAGGAAAGTGTGATGAAAAGGATGCAGCCAAGTATTACTACAAGAAAACCTTTGAAAGAGAATAAAGGAAGGGCAGTTGGTGAAAAAGATATTGTCACGTGTCATAATGAGATAACGTCCTCAACAAGATCAAATTAGCAACTCCCATGTTATGTTCCAAGTTCTAACATGCGCAATTTTGTATGTGTGGGCAGTTGGATGAATGGATGATTCGCAATGCCATTCACTCTCTTTTTGACCGTCCAATCGAAAAATCTAGATTAATTTTTTGTTGGTAAACTTGTAATAAATAAATTGCTTGATGATACTACAAGAAAAAAGTGCCAAATATATCTTGAAATTGTTTTTTTTCTCAATCGACCCAACTGACAATGGCACAGCACTGGATCCAACGATCCCGATAAAAAATAACCAACCACGGACTACTCCAGATAAGACGAGAAAACCCCAAAATTCAGCTGGCAATTAATGTTGGAAATCTAGGTATTATTTTTGTTTCAGATTTGAATATTAGCTAATTTCCAAAATTTCAAAGACAACAAGCAAGATAACAAGCACCAATTGC
Organism: Guadua angustifolia; assembly: GCA_036346375.1. Lineage (NCBI taxonomy): Eukaryota > Viridiplantae > Streptophyta > Magnoliopsida > Poales > Poaceae > Guadua > Guadua angustifolia. The sequence continues at coordinate 14,590,878 of CM070513.1, read as the reverse complement.
TACTAAAAATAGATCATGCATTGTTTCTTAACAAAAAACAATTATCATTTAGGGTTTGTGGAAGGAAAAAATTACTTTTTCATCATCCTAGTGGAAGTAGTGCGTCGAGAAAAGAACATACCCACAATGCGCTTTTTTATGGTAGTCGGCGCGAGGAGGAAGAACTTAATGAAGAAATAATTTCTGCCGAAACCTTATTCTAACATCGCGAGTTCTCTGCGGCAGCGGTTGGAGATCCGCTTTTTATCCTACATGGCATGCTAAGAAAGGTCGATGAAAGAGATTGTAAATGCTCTAACACAAATCACAATGGATGAACGCTAGTGCAAGAGACAAAAATCACTCATTCGGGCGTCTGGTTTAAAAATTCTGACACCATTATATGCTAATAATTTGTCATTGAACCCATACTTCCCTATTACTCACCATTATCATTATTTCAATCGATAAATGACCCCATTAATACTTTGCACCCATGAAAATTAAAAGGGTTTAAAATGAATTTAAAAAATACGTGGGAAAAAAATAATATCGAGGTAACCCCGAAATGTAGGGGTGACTTTAGCCTTGCTCCTCACCCTCTATATGCCTCATTACAAGACATGGTGGGGCTCTTTTAAATTGGCACTCTCCTTTTTTAAGTCTCAATATGGTATTATTATTTGTAGCTTTGGCATTAGAGATAAATGGACCGCATGGGCCTCATTTCTAACAATTAAAACCCTCCTTTCCTCATCTAAAACCCTAAAATTCAGGTCGCAACTAAACCGTCCTTTCCCCATCTAAAACCCCAGCGCGGCGAAGAGCCTGTTAGTTAAGCCTTGTGCACGTCATGTGTTAGTTAAGCATTGTGCACGTAGATTAGATGTTTGTCATTTGCATGCATGCGCACAAGCTCCGGGTTGTGGACGACGTGCGCGTAGGAGGCCGTGGCGAGTTTAGCTCTCCACGTCCGAGTCTTGCACCTGGACGGGACGCACGTCGCATGGGTCGTGGGGATGAACACGGCTGAGGTGCGGCGTAAGAATCGCTCAAGTGCACATACATTCAGTTGTAATTGTTTGCATATAAATAGAAGAGAAAACACCCAGAAACGCTGCAGCTTCATCGCAGCACAAATCGACTTGTGTTTGTGTCCAGTTCGTGTGTGTGTGAGCGTTCTTGAGCAGCAACTTGTCTTCTCTGGCGCCGGTGATCGCTGGCTGGGGATCTAACAGAGCCCCCACCATGGACGCCACCACCCTCGCCACCCGCCTCCGCCGCTCCACGCCCACGCACCACGCCTACACCGTCCGCGTCGCCAACCGCCGCGTCGCCGCCCTCGTCACCGCCCACCCGGCCGACGCCCGCCGCTGGGTCTACACCACCCGCTGGCTCAACCTCGGCCACCTACGCTCCAGCCGCCTGCTCGTCGGCCTCGGTGTCCAGTGGACCCCGACCCGGCGCCCCTTCCACGGCGCTACCCCGCCGCCGGCCACCCTGCAGCTCTGCGTGGGGAACCGCTGCCTCGTCTTCCACCTCGCCCAGGCCGACGCCGTCCCCGACGCGCTCCGCCGCTTCCTCGCCGACCCCCGCGTCACCTTCATCGGATCCGGAAACCACTCCGACCGCCGCATGCTGCGCGACCACTACGGCCTCCGCGTCGCGTCTGGGCTCGAGCTGCGCGCGGTGGCTGGCATGGGCAACGCCTCCATGGAGCACATGGCCGATCACTTCCTCGGGTACCCCGGGATCAAGAAGCCTAAGAACGTGGCCATGAGCGCGTGGCACGTGCACCAGCTCTCGCCGGAGCAGGTCGAGTACGCGTGCGTCGACGCCTACCTCGCCTTCCGCATTGGCGTCCACCTCAATGTCGGGACTCGGCTGAGGAGGAAGAAGAACAGGGAATTCGGCAGAGCCGTTTCACCGGCTTCACTTGATGGGAGTAGTAGTAGTAGTATCTAGCGTCCAGTAAAAGTAAACAGTAACTTCCGACAAAACCTGTGTCGTTTAGCTGGTTTTACTCGGTAAAAGTTCTTTTAACCACAACAGAATTCTGTCACGGAGAATCTTCTAATTGATGGGGTATAAAGCCCAAGTAATGGAGAGAAGGGACAGGAAGTTCTTCCGCATATCTCTAGTTTTTACTCTGTAGTTTGTAGAAAACGTAGTGTTGATCTGTCGGTTTATTTGAGCACTTGTTTTCTGTGGTTTTATCTGGGTTGTGTTTCCTGTTGGATTGCGGATTTCCGGCGAGTCTCGTCACTCTGCCCCGGCGGTCGCGAGCCCGAGCGCCCCCCCACCCCGGTGCTCCTTGGTGCTCGTGCGCCGCCTCCAGCTCAGCGTGCTCCCGTTCTCGTCCGCGAGCCACCTCCGGCTCGGCGTCCAGTGCCCATCCGTGCGGCGCCTCCCGCTGTGCGCGCTCCCCAGCCTCACTGGGCGTTGGTGGCCGTGGCTGTCGACGCGGCCAGGAGCAACTGCAAGATCGCGGGCGCCCGCCAAGGAGTCACTGGATCATCGGACTACCAGCGACAGGTGAAGCGGACATGAATGAAGCGGTGCATGATAAGACTGATTTGACACGAGAAGCGTCTCCTCCGATTTCTATTTGCTTTACCAGCGACAGACGGAGTGGAATCCCCGACCGGCCCATCATACATCACGCGTCGAGACAACAAATTCTTCTGCAGCTGGGCTTTCCGTGGCCCACTAAGACCATATACAGACCAACCTACAGGCCAGCAGTTCTCTTCGTTTATGAAAGTAAAATTTTAAAAATTTTCATTTAGGAAACTTTGAACTCAAAAAATTTTAAATCAAGAAACTTTCAACAGGGAAAAGCTCAACTCAGGACATTCAAATCAATAACTTTTAAACAGAAAATTTTCAACTTACCAAATTTCAAATCAAAAAATTTCATGGGAAATTTCAGAATGAGAAATTAAAAAAACTTTCAATTCAAAAACTTCTGATTTGAAAAATGTTTCGGTTCAAAAAAGTTTCAATTAAAAAACATTTGGTTCGAAAAGTTCTGACTCAAAAAAAAACTTTCAATTAAAAAAGTTTTGATTTAAAATTTTTCAAAAATGTTTAAAAAATACTTATTATTCAAAAACTCAGGAGGAAATATTAAAATAGAAACATTTTTTTAAGTTTAGGGGAAGGGAGTTGGGAGGAAAGTATGATGAAAAGGATGTAGCCAAGTATCACTACAAAAGAACCTTTGAAAGAGAACGAGGGAAGGGAAGATATTGTCATGTGTCACAACGAGCGTCCTCAACAAGATCAAACTAGGAAGTTTTCGCGGCGTGTCACGCCGCGCGTGCATGATTTTTTTGTAGAAATAATTTTATTTTTTTCGGTGGTGTTTTTCCATAACATCTAAGGGTTTCTTCACAAAAAAAACAAGCGGTATTTAAAGGTATCTGACCACAAAATCGAATTTTCGGATTTTCTAGGGTCTTCTGCATAAAAAGAAGGGATCTAAATACGTTTTCCAAAACTCTAGAGGGCTTATCTAGGGGCATTTGGAGAAAACTGAAATTTTCGGTTTTTTAGGGTCTTTCCACAAAAAAGGGACCTAAACGTGATTTCTAAAATTCTTTAGGGTTTTTTCGCAAAAAAACAGACCGTTTCCAGTGTCTTCTCCATAAAAAAATGGATCCAAATGCGATTTCCAAACTTTAGAGGGCTTATCTAGGGGCATTCAGCAAAAAAACCAAAATTTTCGTAATTTTCAGGGCCTTTCCGCGATTTTTTAAATTGTGGAGGTTTTTTTCACCAAAAAAAGGACCGCCGATGGCAAGGCCACGCGTCGTACGCGTGCCAGCACCGCGCGCCCGAGCCACGTGTCGCAAGCGAAAAATCCCGCGGCGTTGCGCGAGCTGGGAGTCGAACCAGCGATCACAGGCGTGGGAGCGAGCGGCCTAACCAACGCGCCGCACGTACGTTTGTGAAAATAGACGGCGTTAACATATATAAGCTGGGCAAACGCGTGAGGAACGAGGCGGCGTGGCTCAACGGCGCTTCGCCGACGCGCGCGGAGGCCTATTTCTTTGTAGCAAAAGGGTGACGTGGGGCGCGGAGGGAGCCGGATTTCTTCCAACTTTAGTAAGGTGATGATTAGCAACTCCCATGCAAACTTCACAAATGTTTTCCTGTTTATCTTGTATTTATACAGAGAGTTATGTTCCAAGTTCTAACATGCGCAATTTTGTATGTGTGGGCAGTTGGATGAATGGATGGTTCGCAATGCCATTCACTCTCTTTTTGACCGTCCAATCGAAAAATCTAGATTAATTTTTTGTTGGTAAACTTGTAATAAATAAATTGCTTGATGATACTACAAGAAAAAAGTGCCAAATATATCTTGAAATTGGTTTTTTTTTTCTCAAACGACTCAACTGACAATGGCACAGCACAGGTAGAGGATCCAACGATCCCGATATAAATAGCCAACCACGGACTACTCCAGATAAGACGAGAAAACCCCAAAATTCAGGTCGCAACTAAAACCCTCCTTTCCCCATCGAAAACCCCAGCGCGGCGAAGAGCCCCCACCATGGACGCCACCACCCTCGCCACCCGCCTCCGCCGCTCCACGCGCACGCACCACGCCTACACCGTCCGCGTCGCCAACCGCCGCGTCACCGCCCTCGTCACCGCCCACCCGGCCGACGCCCGCCGCTGGGTCTACACCACCCGCTGGCTCAACCTCGGCCACCTACGCTCCAGCCGCCTGCTCGTCGGCCTCGGTGTCCAGTGGACCCCGACCCGGCGCCCCCTCCACGGCGCTACCCCGCCGCCGGACACCCTGCAGCTCTGCGTGGGGAACCGCTGCCTCGTCTTCCACCTCGCCCAGGCCGACGCCGTCCCCAACGCGCTCCGCCGCTTCCTCGCCGACCCCCGCGTCACCTTCATCGGATCCGGAAACCGCTCCGACCGTCGCATGCTGCGCGACCACCACGGCCTCCACGTCGCGTCTGGGATCGAGCTGCGCTCGGTGGCTGGCATGGGCAACGCCTCCATGGAGAACATGGCCGATCGCTTCCTCGGGTACCGCGGGATCAAGAAGCCTAAGGACGTGGCCATGAGCGCGTGGCACGTGCTCCAGCTCTCGCCGGAGCAGGTCGAGTACGCGTGCGTCGACGCCTACCTCGCCTTCCGCATTGGCGTCCACCTCAGTGTCGGGACTCGGCTGAGGAGGAAGAAGAACAGGGAATTCGGCAGAGCCGTTTCACCGGCTTCAAGTGAAGATGTGTGAACGGCCAATATTTGATGGGAGTAGTAGTAGTAGTATCTAGCGTCCAGTAAAAGTAAACAGTAACTTCGGACAAAACCTGTGTCGTTTAGCTGGTTTTACTCGGTGAAAGTTCTTTAACCAAAACAGAATTCTGTTACGGAGAATCTTCTAATTGATGGGGTATAAAGCCCAACTAATGGAGAGAAGGGAAAGGAAGTTCTTCCGCATATCTCTAGTTTTTACTCTGTAGTTTGTAGAAAACGTAGTGTTGATCTGTCGGTTTATTTGAGCACTTGTTTTCTGTGGTTTTATCTGGGTTGTATTTCCTGTTGGATTGCGGATTTCTGGCGAGTCCTGTCGCTCTGCCCCGGCGGTCGCGAGCCCGAGCGCCCCACCCCGGTGCTCCTTGGTGCTCGTGCGCCGCCTCTAGCTCAGCGTGCTCCCGTTCTCGTCCGCGAGCCGCCTCCGGCTCGGCGTCCTGTGCCCATCCGTGCGGCGCCTCCCGCTGTGCGCGCTCCGTTTGTTGGAAGTATAAAGCTTGTGCCCAGACAAGATAGTTTAGGCTTTGTTGCATTACATTGTCTAAGTCCTCGCATGCATTTTTGGTCTGTGTCTTGGTCATGCATTCAGTTGTTTTTGTTGCGAGATTAGCTCGCACGTTTGAGTTATGTGCCATGATCCGTAAGCACGTACGTCGCATGGTCATGGGTTAGATGTGGCCGGAAATGTGGCGTGAGAAGCGCTCAAATACGTTTGTGTTTTTTTTTTCCGCATTCTGTTGTTCTTCCGGTTCAGAATAAATAGCAAAGAAGAAACCCGAAAACGCTGCAGCTTCATCGCAGCACAAAACTTGCTAGTGTCTCTGTTTTTCGTTCGCTTTATACTCTTGTGTGTTCAGGTGGAGTCCATCGTCTCCAGCGCCGGTGTTCATTGCTTGGAGACCTGACACCGTTGGTCTACGGTCCGGTGCCTCGCGCCGAGCGCGCTCCCCAGCCTCACTGGGCGTTGGTGGCCGTGGCTGTCGCCGCGGCCAGGAGCAACTACAAGATCGCGGACGCCCGCCAAGGAGTCAGTGGATCATCGGACACGGAGACGGAGTACGGTGGCGAGGTGGGCGAGACTGGCAACCTCTCCGTGGCCCATTCGAGCTTCACTTCAGACGACGATGAATTTTCTTCGGATGGGTTCGAGCTCGTCGGATATGGATCGGTCACCGATGAGGAGGAAAAGGAGGATGACTACGAGGACTACGCCGTCGTTGGGATCGAAATCCTACACAGATATTGGAATTCCTACCGTTGACGACCACCAGGAGGAAGGCTACAAGGAGTACACTGGCATCGGAATTCTCACTGTTAACGACGACGAGGAGGCTGGCGATGAAGAGTTCATCGGCAACGGAGCGGCCACGGTTCACATCGAGGAGTTGGAGGAAGAGGAGGGTGGGTGTCAAGCATCGGAGCACTTCGTCACCGTTCCGGCCACGGCCAACGTCGAGGATGGTGGTGGTGGTGGGTATCAGGCATTCGAGTACTACGGGAACAGCGAGGCGTTCGGCGGCGTGGAGGATGGGTATGGACAGGATGATTGGTGTGATCAAGGGGACTATGGGTATGATCAAGATGACGATGGCTACCAAGAGTTCTACTAGCTCGATCGATCGCTGCACTATTTTTTTGGAAGGAATTGTGCTGCTTATGTTTATGATGGAGCTTGCTTTGAAAATTGCATTGAAGACTAAGTTTTAGGTGATTTTCATTCAAGTCATTTTTATCTTTGCTATGCTTATCGAGACTGTTATTGGATGATATCGTACTGAAGAGATAAACATACAATAGGTGATATATGCTGCAGGGATTGCTTGATGTTAATTTGACTTTAGCCGTCTGCTATGAAGTTGTGATGATGAGCTTTGCTTGGCTTCTCTCAGCTCAGTGATCAATTGATCACAATTGGTGTCTTTTAGTTTCTCAATTTCTCATATGCTACCTACTTACTGATTAGCTACTTCGTTCTTTTTGAGCACTTCCCAGGGTTCCGATGGTGTCTGGCAAATCGAAAGACAGCGACTTCGTTCTTTTTGAGCACTTCCCAGGGTTCCGAGATCTCCGCGAGTTTGGCAATCGAGCATGTACGTTACATCAAGAGTTACTCCTGGTAGTTTGCTGCTATTGCATGTTTGCAACATAAAGATCAACAAGGCTAATATAGTTTTCTTGAAAGGCAACAAGGCTAATGTCGTAAGAGCAACTCCAATCTAAACCTTTATATTTTCCCTCTAAATCACTCATTTAGAGGTGGTATAAAAATTAGAAATACCTTATATCAAATTTGTCTCTAACCCACACTTCCTATTACTCACCTCTATTATTTATCTAAACATTATTATTACTATGCACCCATGAATTAATGAATAAAAAAATATGAAGAAAATAATAGGGGTAGAGGTGAAAACGGGTCGGGTAATACCCGATCCATATCCGTATTCGGGATAAATTTATCCGAAATTGCGGGTATGGTTTCGGGTATTTTTGGTTCGGGTACTACCGAATAATTTTTGTTCAGATACGGGATAAAAGATACCCGAGAAAAACGGGTCGGATACGGGTACTCAGCGGGTAATTACAGTCAGGTACCCGGTAAAACTGTCACTCTTGGCTCTTAGCTCAAACGATCATAACTTTTTACTTCGAACTCCGATTTAAGTGATCTTGGACTCTATGTGAAGCTTATCAAGAGAGCTATAATCTCCACCCATTTTCAAGATTTAAGCAACTATAGATATTTTTAAATATCATAAAAACATAGACTCGAATATAGTCACTCAAACCTAAAATCTGATTTTCAAAATCATTCACAAAAACTTGATCAAAAGCATGACTATAAGCTAGCAAGAGTCAATAAGATCCAATATTGAGCCATGTGATGATCAACTCATGATCAACATAATTTTGCAAAACACATTTGCATATAAACCGAGAAGTTATGAGATCAATCCTCTAGCTATGTAAGGATCAACATATGATTCCGACACTATACAAATTGAGACCTTCATGCACATATAGTAAACTTTATTTCGTTTGTTAATTGTACTCTATATGTTGAACTATGTGTGTCGAAGTTTATATGTGAATTGTACCCCTGTGTTAGACTATATGTGTTAATTGGGCTTTATGTTGAACTATACATATTTATTGCCCTTTATGTGTTGAATTATGTATTAATTAGACTCTATGTTGGACTATATGTGTTTATTGGACTCTATGTGTTAGATTATATATTAATTAGACTCTATGTTAGAGTACGTGTGTTTATTCTATTCTATGTGTTGTCTTATATCTTGATTTGGCTCTATGTGTTGAATTATATGTGATAATTGGACCACATGTGTTAGTTAAATTATTTTTATCACATACTTTGATCCTAGGTAGTTTGTGTACTATTCGACTAAGTACCCGTTATCCGTCTTGTACCCTTCTGTATAATATCCGGTATCCATTTTCTACCCATTTGTAAATACCCGGTATCTGTATCCATATCCTACCCGATTTTCCACTACCCATATCCGTATCCGAAAAAAAATTAGGGTAGGATACAGGATGACCTACTACCCGACCGTATCCAATCCGTTTTCACCCCTAATTGGAGGAAGGAGAAAGCCCCAAGATATAGGGTGAGAAGGGGCCTCCTAGAATAGGGATTATTTATAAGGGTTGGGTTGGAGCTCATATTTTTCCAATTCTCCTTATAATTTAGGATAAGGGAGGTTTAGGGGGTGGGTTAGGCTTGCTCTAAGGAAGGAATTCCATGCTAGAAAGATCCCCAAGCCTGCTCTAAAGTTCAGGGCAAATCTGCAAGTGCTAAGATTAAGCATAGTGTGTTTGTATTTAGAATATTTTCAGATACTTTCTGGTTTGCATTTAGCTAGTTCAAGACTTCAAGCATGTTTGGAACTTTGGATAGGGAGATTTATTTTTGGATAATTAATAGATTCCAAAAAAATGTAAAGAAATCAGCCTTCTCTAAAGTTGAAACACCTGCATCCTCGGAATTTTGTGGCACAAGATGAACATGGTATATATTAAGAGGAGAAAAACATTAATTGCTTTTGAGATCTATATTTACCATATTTCTAATTTTACAAAAAATACTATAAGTCACCTGGTACTATAGATTTTTTCCCATATCCTCTCCTTTGCTTTTGTCCTTGTGATCCATACAAGCACAAAACTAGAGATGGTCAAATGGACCATGCCACCGGCTCATGGCACGATGCTGTGGACATGCCCCATGCACAGCACACCCTAATTGTAAATAGACCATGCCAGCACAGCCCAAGAGAGCGGGCCATGCGTGGGCTATAGCCTCGACTCGGCGTGCCGGCATGGCCCATTTAGACCCGTTTATTCGGATTTCAAAAATTCTAACCATTTGCAACCGTTGGAAATCCAAAAAATCTCAATTTTTTCTATAAATAAGGTAGCACGCCCTAATTTCCTCACCAATAAACTTACAATCTCTTCTCTGCATTCTCCTGTGAAAATACTCTTACTCTTGGTGATAATTTGGCAAAATTCAAAATAGTTTTGCCAAAAATCTAAAATCTGGCTTTTGATTTATGTCAAGAAATCAAGGTAGGAAGAGTGATTTAATTTTTTAGGTGCTACCTCTGAGGCTGTAGTATCAAGGTTCTAGTAGGTAGTAGCTATTTTACAAAGAGGGTTTGTTTAGCTTTTCTACTAGAGCGATACTACTGGCCAACCAGGAGTGGTAGTACTAGACTTATGGGACTATCGGTATTAGGTGGCGGTAGTACCAGTTTTCTAGCGAGATGTGAATTAAATTGTGTTGATTTAATTGCATATAATTGTGAACACGTGTTACGTGATGTGTTTGCTTGTCTATGTTGGTTGTAGAACTTCGGGGCTAGGTCATGATGAGGTGAAGGTGAGATCGGGTTAGGCTAGGAGAGCTGAGCTCTAGAATGGTCAAGGAAGCAATTGCCTCTATGGTAGAGTGATCAAGGACACGTAGCGCACCAAGGGACTTGGGGCTCACTTGTAAGTGATAACGGTTCGAGGAGTTTGGATGCGTGAGATGCTTAGCGGCAAGTCATTAGGATTATGTAAAAAGTGTGAAGTGTGGCGATGCTTTCAAGAGAATTAAGCCTGGTCATTGGAGCAAATTGATAATATATCCAATATTGGTGGTCAAGGAGATTTGGAGTCTTTGAGTCTAAGGTTTTAATCGCCGTGCTATTAAGAGGGGTCGTTCCCTTTGCTTGAGCTTCATCATGTGTTGGTGATCTCATTCTGCGTTCACTCAAGCTCAAACCATTTGGATTTGGTTTTTGCATATGGTTTAACCATTTGGCATGTGTTGCGAATGGGTTAAACTTATGCTTGGTTGCATTTGGTTTTCGCATAATGCTTTGATTTGCATGTGTTGCAAGAAATGATAAGCTAGTGCGTTGGCTTTTGCGTGAAGTTCATTTTTGCATGTGTTGCATTAGTTGAAGCTTCATGCTTTGTTCGCAAAACAAATCTTTATAAAACAGTGTGGTTGCTTGGAGCTAAGTTTTGCATGTGTTGCAAAAGGAGAGAGCTCAAGCATGATTTTATGTTGAGTGTTTGTATGGAGCTAGAGGCTTGCATGTGTTGCGAGTAAAGAGCTCATACGTATGGTTTTGGTTTTAGTGTGAAGTTTGATTTGTGGTTGCTTTGAACTAGAGAATTGCATGTGTTGCAATTAGAGAGTTCAAGCATCTTGATTTAATGTTGCTTGGAGCTAGACTTTTGCATGTGTTGCAAAGAGTAGTGCTCAAGCATGAAATGGTTTTGTTGTGTTATTTGCAAGTTCGTTGTGCGAGTAAACTGAGGTTTATAAGTCCGAATTCGAGAGCATGTGAGTGGGGCTTCGTGTTGGCAAGTTGACCGGTCCTGTGTTGACCTTCACATGGCTAGGGGATTAATCTCATAAACTCGAGTTTGATTGCGTGTTGCAAATAGAGGTTGAGGCTTTGTAAAACTCTCGTGATTTGGTTTAAATTCTTTGAGCATGAGCTAAATTGGTGCAAATGTGTTTTGCACGGGTAAATGATCATGTGTTGATCACCTAGAAGCTCAAAGAATTGCATTTGGATCTTTGGAGAAAAAGATCGAAGAAATCGAGTCACTGCCGGGCGTGTGACCGCCTGGTTCTGCTTGACCGAGTGTGGGCGGTTGGGACGGCCTCGTCCGTCGGACCGCCGGGCGATCGGACCGGCCCCAGCGGCGTGAGTTTTCGATGGGTGGCGTTGGCGGTGGGTTTGGCGGTCGGGCCGGCCGGCTGCTGATCTGGCGACCGGCCATAGTATGGCGACCGCCCTTCCGCATGATGTGAGTTTTCGGAAGAAGAGTGTTGCGGTGCTTTTTGAGCTTTAGCTGGCGGTCGGACCGGCCGGTGATCACGGCGATGTGACCGAGGCGCTGTGTGATCGGGGCGGTGCGATCGTCAGGCAACATGGTCGGTTTTCCCACCGTTGGCATGTGACGGCCGGTCGGACCGAGGCCCGGTCCGACCGGATTTTTGCTGATTTCGCCCGTTTGGAGCCCCAACGGCTAGTTTTCTTGTGGGAGGCTATAAATACCCCCTTGGGGGGCTTGGGGCTGGGGTTGCTTGATGTTGTTGCTGTGTTAAGGTTTTGGGTGAGGTGTTGCATGTGTTGCATACTCCCATTTGATTCTTGAGCTTAAGAGTGAGACTAATTGCATTTGTTGCAATTAGGAAGTGGTTTGGGTACCTCTTGTGCATGTGTTGCACTTGAGGAGGCCTTGTGCATGTGTTGCACTTGGTGATCACCGAGGAGCGCATTCGTTGTGCCCGGTGAAGTTCAAGCGAAGGAGCGGCTTGTTACTCTTGGACGTTGCCGACTCCTAGATGGCGTAGGCGTCGTGCGCGGGAGCTCTCTAGGTGTGAGAAGCCCCGGCGAAGTTTGTGAAGGTTCGGGTTGAGCCTACGCGCGAGCGTGAAAAACCACGACTAGTGGAAAGAGGCGGGTGCTCGAGCGGGAGCCGGTCCAAGTGTGGGCTAGCCTCAACGTGGACTAGGGGAGACCGGCAAGTCTCCGAACACCACGGAAAAACATCGGTTGTCCCTTGTCTCTTTACTTTCAAGCATTTACATTATTGAGTATTTATCAATTGCTTGATTGCATTAGAATTGCTTAGTGTTATTTAGTTGATCAATTTAGCAATTCTTGTGTAGAGACATAATTTAGATAGTGCACATAGTGGGCCTAGTTGATTTAGGCCTTAAATTGTCAAAACCTATTTATCGCTTCCGCATTATCTTTGATTAGGTTTTGACATAGGGGTTGATTAGAGCGAATTGATTAGTGAGCGATCGAATTTCGTAAAACGCCTATTCACCCCCCTCTAGGCGCATCCTCGACCCTACAGTCGGTTGGACCGACCGGGGTCCGGTTGGACCGACCGTCTCGGCCGAATTTCAGTAAAAAATTCCAAACGGCTAGTTTTGGTTGGTGGAGGCTATAAATACCCCCTTGCTGCAGTGTGAGGGGTTTTTCTGGACCACATTGAATACCCTTGAGTTATTGCAAGCCTTCTAAACTCCTTGAGCACTAGTTTCACACATTTGAGATGTTTAGAAGCAAGTTGAGTGTGCATTCATTGATTGAGCCTTAGACACTCTAGTTCAACCTCAAGCAAGCGTCGAAGCTTATTACTCTTGGAGGTTGCCGCCTCCTAGACGGCTTGGAGGCGATCGGGATTGGTGATCTTCTCAAAGAAGGTTGTGAGAAGGCCCAATCGCTAGAAGGCAAGGAGCTCGCCTACCGGAGCGGGAAGAGCTACCTCTAGTGATCGGGAAGGCTCAAGCAAGTGGAGCCGACTTGAAGTGTTTCAAGTCACCTCAACGTGGAGTAGGGGAGACCGGCAAGTCTCCGAGACCACGAGATAAAATTCAAGTGTTCCTCAATTGTGGTTTGCATTGTTATTACCTTTGAATTAATACTAGAAATTTGATCATCTTAGTGCTACTTGCTTAAGTCTTGAGTTGTCTATAGTAAATTGATCATTATTGTGTTGCTTGTGTTGTCATTGATATATTTGAGTAGAAATTTTAGTCGGTAGACACTAGAATTTCTCGACATTGATATTGCCATACTTGTCACTTGTGCTTAGAAATATTAATCTTGACTTTAGTGATTAAAAATTTAAAAACCTCCTATTCACCCCCCCTCTAGTCGGTATCCTTGATCCTACAAGTGGTATCAGAGCAAGGACTCTTATTTAGGGCTTTACCTCCTAAGAGTAAGCATGGCTAGTGATGGGGTGTCGATAGGTAAAGCTCCATTTTTCAATGGTACTAATTATGCATATTGGAAAATTCGCATGACCGTATATCTTAAAGCTATGAACCCCAACATATGGAGAATTGTAAATGAGGGCTATGTTGTGACCGGTGATCCCGCTTTAACCCCGGAACAAAATGAAAGATATGTTCATTTAAATGCTCAAGCTATGAATGCTATCTTTGGTGCATTAAATGCGGATGAATTCAATCGCATAAGTAATTTAGAAACCGCATATGAAATTTGGAATACATTATCGAAAATTCATGAAGGGACATCCACGGTTAAGGAAGCTAAATTGCATATGCTTAGAGTAAAGTATGAAAGTTTTATTATGTTGCCTTATGAAAGTATAAATGAAATGTATTCTCGATTAAATAACATTGTTAATGAGCTCAAGGGACTTGGTTCCATCTTGAGTAATGTTGATGTTGTTAGGAAGATGCTTAGGGCCCTTCCGGAGAAGTATGAGACCTTGGTGACATTATTTCTCAACTCACCGGAGTTGCCAAGGATGACACCCACCGGACTTCTCTGCAATCTCATCACAAATGAACTCTACAAGAAGGACAAGGAAGAGTTGTTGGAACAAATCTCTTCCAAGAAGAAGAACATCGCCTTCAAGGCAAAGGCGGAGTCAAGTGATGAGGACTCCGAAGATGAGGACACCGAGGAGGAAATGGCACTCCTCGTGAGAAGGATGAAGAAATTTATGAGAAGGCGATCGAGCTTTAGCGGTCCGCAAAGGTACAAGAAAGGACAAAATTCTAACACTTACCGGTATGCTAATATCCGGTGTTATGAATGTGATGAAAAGGGACACATCGCCTCGCATTGCCCTAAGAAGAAGGATGACAAAGACAAATCACCTAAGAAAAAGAAATTCTTTCAAGGCAAGAAGAAGCTATTCAAAAAATTCCAAAAGGATGGCAAGGGTGAAGCTCATATTGGGGAGTGGGATTCCGAAGAAGAATATTCGGACTCCGACTCATCCGAAGAAGAAACTCCTTCAAAGAAGAAGAGTCTTGCCGGTATCGCCATCAAGGAGGCCTCATCGCCTTTTGTCACTCCTTTATGCCTTATGGCTAAAGGAGAATTTAAGGTAAATTCTAATGAAGACGATGAACCCTCATATGATGAATTAATGGACATGCTCGAGGATTTGAATGAATATCTTGGCAAAGAGAAATCAAAATTTAAGATTTTGAGAAAAGAATTTCTTTCTCTCAAAAATTCTTATGAAGAGCTAAAGGTAGCTCATGAGGTTCTCCTTGCCAAGGATCATTCAAAGTCTTCAAATGATATTGGAATTGAATGTAATATTTTTGATGTTTTGCCTAGATTAGACGATGGCTCACTTCATGTAGTAAAATCAAGCATATCTACTTCTTGTGATGATTTAGTTGATTTGCCATGTTCTAGTGCAAACTCATGTAATAAAAATTTGATTGTTGAAAACAATGAGCTTAAAGAGCAAGTAAATAAACTAAACAAAAGCTTGGATAGATGTTTCAAGGGTAAAGAAACACTAAATAAAATCTTGGGTAGTCAAAGATGCTCATATAATAAAGAAGGATTAGGATATATCCCTAAAAAGAACAAGAAAATAAGTAACAAAGCTCCGCGCTTTGTGAAATCGAATGGTAAATTTTGTTTTAAGTGTCATGAAGTAGGACATCTAGCAAATGATTGTGCCTTGAGCAAAACATCTAAGGATAATGTTCATGATTCATGTTATGTGCTTAAAAGAGATAGAAATGGTAAAGTCTTTGCTAAATTTGTTGGGACCCCGATAATTGGCCAAAGAAAGAAAGCCATTTGGGTTCCCAAAACCTTGGTCACTAACCTCCAAGGACCCAAACAAATTTGGGTACCTAAAAATGCTTGATTTTCTTTTGTAGGTAAACTACAAGACCGGTGGACGGCATTGGGTGTTGGATAGCGGTTGCACTCAACACATGACCGGCGACCGAAAGATGTTCACCACTTTTGATTCGGGAAGTGGACAACATGACAAGATCACTTTTGGTGATAATAGCAAAGGAAAGGTATTGGGCTTAGGTAAAATTGCCATATCAAATGACCTCTCCATTTCAAATGTCTCCTTAGTTGAAACATTAAATTTTAATTTGCTATCCGTTGCTCAAATTTGTGATTTTGATCTTATTTGCACATTCTCTAAAAATGGTGTTGTTATTACAAAAGAAAATGATAATTCGCTAGTGTTTAAAGGTTTTAGATTTGGAAATTTGTATTTAGTTGATTTCACCTCAAATGACTCATGTCTTCAAACTTGCTTAATGGCAAAAACATCTTTAGGATGGTTATGGCATAGAAGACTAGCTCATGTTGGGATGATTCAACTTAAAAAGTTGTTTAAAAATGATTTAGTTATGGGCTTGAAAGATGTGAAGTTTGAGAAAAATCGACTTTGTAGTGCTTGTCAAGCCGGTAAACAAGTCGCTAGTTCTCATCCCTCAAAGAGTATCATGTCCACATCTAGACCATTATAGCTCTTACACATGGATTTGTTTGGCCGACAACCTATAAGAGCATTGGGGTAATTCTTATTGCTTAGTCGTTGTTGATGATTACTCTAGGTATACATGGGTTTTCTTCTTAGACGACAAACCGAAACCTCCAACATTTTCAAAAAGTTTGCAAAAGGGCTCAAAATGAATTTGATTTTATAATAAAGAAAATTGTAGTGATAATGGTTCGAGTTCAAAAACACAAGAATTGAAGATTATTGTGATGAAATCGGAATAAAACACGAACTTTCCGCAACCTACACTCCGGAACAAAATGGAGTTGTGGAACGGAAAAATCGTACATTAATTGAAATGGTGTAAGTTCAACCTTCATTAATTATGGTTTTGGTGTTAATGACAAATCTAATCTTGTGTTAATGACAAATCCAATATTGAGTTTATTCCCTAATGCGATAGTGTTATTAATGACAATCTTATATCGAGACTAACATGTTGTTTAGAATATCTTTGTTTAGTCTCATCGCATTGAAAAATGGAAAACCCAAGGTATGTATGCGTATTCATTCTAGTATTAGTTGCATACTTTGGATTCAAGTTAAAATATAAATGTCCCCATTATATTAACCACAAACGTGCATCATGTTTCCCAATCCACACATTACATGGATGCACATAATTAGGGGGAGTTTGTAGTTTAACTTGAAAGTCTCTTTGTATTGATCAATTCGTTATTGACACATATAAGGATCAAGACAAAGAAACTGAATCCTTGAGTATATATTTGAATTGCCTAGTTATAAGTATACTCATGGTAATATAGGATATACTCCAATACGATCAATTTGAATATGTGCATATTATCTCCAAGTCAATCATATTTATGCACATATACATGTGGGGTGTATTCTATAGTTGATGATCTAGAGTAATGATCATTTCCATACAATTTACATATAATGGATCATTACTTTCCATCAACATGAGTATATGAAAACTTGTGTAGTTAATATATACTCATATCAATTTAAATGATAATTTAAATTGAGTTCATTTGTCTTATTAATTATTAACGAACACTTCATCATGTGTTGATGGTGCTCCGTGATTAATTGAGGACAAATGAATAGTTCTTAAGTATAATAAAGCATGAGTTGCATTATTGTATTTAAGACACATTTACAATCATTTCAATTGATTTATGTTGTGCTCAATTGATCTAAAGGCATCCATTATGTGTTAATGGAGTGCAAGAGATAATTGAGACAACCATGCATCTTGCACTAACAAGTTTTATGAGTTGTGATTGAGTTAGGTCCAAAGATGGATGAGATGATGAAAACGAGACAAGGACGGCATCATGAGTTGATGGGCGTCAAGAGTGGATCCCGA
Organism: Guadua angustifolia; assembly: GCA_036346375.1. Taxonomy (NCBI): domain Eukaryota; kingdom Viridiplantae; phylum Streptophyta; class Magnoliopsida; order Poales; family Poaceae; genus Guadua; species Guadua angustifolia. Next base: position 14,573,423 of record CM070513.1, on the reverse strand, counting down.
AGAGAAGTCGAGTGATGATCCCGGGGGAGTATCGAGTAAAGATCATAAAGACCCCAAAGGGGATTGCTTGCGCGCGGCGGCGAAGGTATAATTAGATAGGCTAAGGACTTTGTAGTCTTTGAGTCTAAGGTTTTATCGCCATGCTATTAAGAGGGGTTGTCTCCTAGCTTGAGCTTCATCATGTGTTGGTGATCTCATTCCGCGTTCACTCAAAGCTCAAATCTTATTTGATTTGGTTTTTGCATATGGGTTAACCATTTGGCATGTGTTGCGAATGGGTTAAACTTATGCTTGGTTGTATTTGGTTTTCGCATAATGCTTTGATTTGCATGTGTTGCAAATAGGATAAGCGAGTGCGTTGGCTTTTGCGTGAAGTTCATTTTTGCATGTGTTGCATTAGTTGAAGCTTCATGCTTTGGTTCGAAAACAATCTTTATAAAACCTTGGTGTTGCTTGGAGCTAAGTTTTGCATGTGTTGCAAAAGGAGAGAGCTCAAGCATGATTTGGTGATTGTGGTTGTGTATGTGCTAGAGGCTCGCATGTGTTGTGAGTGGAGAGCACATATGTTTGATTTGGTGTTTAAGTGTTTGTATGGAGCTAGAGGCTTGCATGTGTTGCAAGTAGAGAGCTCATACATGTGATTTGGTTTTAGTGTGAAGTTTGGTTTTGGTGTTGCATGGAACTAGAGAATTGCATGTGTTGCAATTAGAGAGTTCATACACCTTGATTTGATGTTGCTTGGAGCTAGACTTTTGCATGTGTTGCAAAGAGTAGTGCTCAAGCATGAAATGGTTTCATTGTGTTATTTGCAAGTTCACAGCGAATAAACCGAGGTTTATGAGTCCGGAATCCCGAGAGCATGTGAGTGGGGCTTGCAACGGGTGTTGGCAAGTTGATGGGTCTTGTGTTGACCTTCACATGGCTAGGGGATTAATCTCATAAACTCGAGTTTGATTTGTATCGTTTTGCAAATAGTTCTTGAGTTGATTGCGAAATGTGTTTTTGCAATTTGGTAGAAATTCTTTGAGCATGGATTATTTTGGTGCAAATGTGTTTTGCATAAGTGTATGATCATGTGTTGATCATCAATTGGCTTAAGGAATAGTGTTTGGCTCGTCGGTGAAAAGATTGCGAAAAACCGGTGTCAGAGTCTGTGGGCGTATATGACTGCCCCATGCGATCATATACCGGCGTATGTAGTCGGCCCCGTCTTGGTGTGATTTTTCCAGAGAGTTGCTTTTTGGCGCCGAGGGTGCGGATGACCGGAAGTCGGCCATCCTCTACTGGGCGCAGTATGACCGGGTTTTAGCAAGAACATCGGAAATTGACCGTTGGCTTAGGAGGGTCATACATACAGGTGTGCGGATGACCGCCCCTCTGCCTAATTTCAGTACTTTTGCCCCAACGGCTAGTTTTCTTGTGTGGGGAATAAATAGACCCCATGGGGGGCATTTGGCAGGTGTTGCTGGCATTGTTGAGGGTGTGGGAGTTGTGTGCATGTGTTGCTCTTCTCCATTTGTCTCTTGAGCTTAAGAGTGAGCTAATTGCATGTGTTGCAATTAGGAGTGGTTTGAGTGAGCTTTTGTGCATGTGTTGCACTTGAGTGGGGTCCTTGTGCATGTGTTGCACTTGGTGATCACCGGGAGCGCATTCGTTGTGCTCGGTGAAGTTCAAGAGAGGAGCGGCTTGTTACTCTTGGAGGTTGCCGACTCCTAGGCAGCGTGGCGTCGTCGGCGCGGGAGCTCTCGAGTGTGAGAAGCCCGGCAAGTTTGTGAAGGTTGGGTTGAGCCTACGGCAAGAAGCGTGAAAAACCACGACTAGTGGAAAGAGGCGGTGCTCGAGCGGAGCCGGTCCAAGTGTGGGCTTGCCTCAACGTGGACTAGGGAGACCGCAAGTCTCCGAACACCACGGAAAAATATCGGTTGTCTCTTGTCTCATTTATATTCAAGCACTTTATTTATTGTATATTGATCACTTGCTTGAATGCATTACAATTGCTTAGTGTAAATTGTTTATTCAATATAGCAATTCTTGTTTAGAGACATAAATTAGTTAGTGCACTAGTGAGCCTAGTTCATTTAGGCTTTAATTGTCAAAACCCATTTATCGCTTCCGCATATATATATATATTTGATTAGGTTTTGACATAGGGGTTGATTAGAGCGAATTGTTTAGTGAGCGATCGAATTTTGTAAAACGCCTATTCACCCCCCCTCTAGGCGCATCCTCGACCCTACAAATGGCAAGAACAATGCTTGGTGAATATGGTACTTCCGATAGTTTTTGGGCGGAAGCCATCAATACCGCTTGCCATGCAACAAATAGGCTTTATTTGCATCGTCTTTTGAAAAAGACTTCTTATGAGCTTCTTGTCGGAAGAAGGCCAAACATTTCTTATTTTCGAGTTTTCGGTTGCAAATGTTATATTTTGAAAAAGGGTGTTCGGCTCTCAAAGTTTCAAAGTTGATGCGATGAAGGCTTTTTGCTTGGTTATTCTTCTAATAGCAAAGCTTATCGAGTTTTTAATAAAAATAAAGGTTTTGTTGAAGAAACATATGATGTTGAGTTCGATGAGACTAATGGCTCTCAAGAAGAGCAAGAAAACTTGGATGATGTAGGTGAAGAAGGCTTAAGGGAAGCTATGAAGAATATGACAATTGGAGATGTAAAGCCGGAAGTGGATAGACAAGATCAACCTTCATCCACTCAAGCCGAGCCGTCAACCTCCACAACGCCTAGTCAAATTCAAACAATTGACGAAGATGACAAGAGCAATGATCAACAAGTTCAACCCCTACCTCTACGAATTCATCACGGTCTCTCCAAAGATCACCCAATAGACCAAATATTGGGTGACGTGAGTAAGGGTGTTCAAACTCGATCTCGTGTCGCTTCTTTTTGTGAGCATTATTCTTTCGTGTCATCATTTGAACCCACTTATGTAGATGAAGCATTAGATGATCCGGATTGGGTAAATGCAATGCATGATGAATTAAATAACTTTGCTCGTAATGATGTATGGACATTAGTAGAAAGACCTAAAGAGCATAACGTAATTGGCACTAAATGGGTTTTTCGAAATAAACAAGATGAAAATAGTATTGTAGTTAGAAACAAAGCTAGATTAGTGGCGCAAGGTTTCACTCAAGTCGAAGGATTAGATTTCGGTGAGACTTTTGCTCCCGTAGCTAGATTAGAAGCCATTAGAATCTTGCTTGCATTTGCGTCAAGTTTCGATATTAAATTATTTCAAATGGATGTAAAGAGTGCATTCTTAAATGGACAAATATCCGAATTGGTATTTGTAGAACAACCTCCCGGTTTTGAAAATTTCAAATATCCTAATCATGTGTACAAACTCTCTAAGGCGCTATATGGACTCAAACAAGCTCCTAGAGCATGGTATGAGCGACTTAAGGATTTTCTACTCTCAAAGGGTTTCAAAATTGGGAAGGTTGATACAACGCTCTTTACAAAAATAATTAATGATGAATTCTTTGTATGTCAAATATATGTTGATGATATCATTTTTGGTTCTACTAACGAAGATTTTTGCAAAGAATTTGGTGACATGATGTCTAGGGAGTTTGAAATGTCGATGATTGGGGAGTTGAGCTTCTTCCTTGGACTTCAAATCAAGCAACTCAAGAATGGAACGTTCGTGAGTCAAACCAAGTACACGAAGGATCTTCTCAAAAGATTTGGCATGGAGGACGAAAGCGATCAAGACTCCAATGGCATCAAATGGGCATCTTGACTTAAACGAGGGAGGTAAACCGGTAGATTTAAAGCTTTATAGATCTATGATTGGTAGTTTGCTTTACCTTACCGCATCTAGGCCCGACATTATGTTTAGTGTTTGCATGTGTGCTCGTTTTCAAGCTTCTCCCAAAGAATGCCATTTAGTTGCCGTAAAGAGAATTCTAAGATATTTAAAACATTCCTCAAACATAGGTTTATGGTATCCGAAAGGTGCTAAATTCGATTGAATTGGATATTCGGATTCGGATTATGCGGGTTGTAAAGTGGATAGAAAAAGCACCTCCGGGAGTTGCCAATTGCTAGGTAGATCCCTAGTTTCATGGTTCTCCAAGAAACAAAATTCCGTAGCTTTATCCACCGCCGAAGCCAAATATATATCCGCCGGTAGTTGTTGCGCACAATTATTGTGGATGAGGCAAACTCTAATGGATTATGGAATTAATTTTAAAAAGATGCCTCTCTTATGTGATAATGAAAGTGCGGTCAAAATAGAGAATAATCCCGTCCAACACTCAAGAACCAAACATATAGATATTCGCCATCATTTCTTGAGAGATCATGTTGGCAAAGGAGATATTGAGATTAGTCATATTCGAACCGAAAATCAACTAGCGGATATACTCACCAAACCCTTAGATGAGGCTAGATTTTGCAAATTGAGGAATGAATTAAATGTCATTGATATCTCTAATGTGGCCTAAATGTATTCCTTTTGGTTGCTTATTGGATTTTAGTTAATAATTGTTCTTTAGATAAGCCTCACATCTAGGGGGAGTAATATGCAATTAATGTATAAATCACATCCCCTAAAAGTGAAAAATTGAAGATTGTGCTATAAATATCTTAAAAGGATAAAAATAAACTTTATAAGTCAAGCTATTTGAAAATAGTTAAATTTACCCTCACAAAGTGCAAAGTTTCTCAAAAAAAATCTTCATTTACAATCTATCATTACATAAATCTTGTCTTTTGGAACTTATATCATATTATATCCTCTCTATGTTTATAATGAAACAAAACTTTTATCTTTCAAAGGGTTGATAAAATTCAAAACTGTGATCTATATTGATCTACTAAAAGCACATCTTGAGTTTAGCTCATAGAACTAGACTAGCCATGGTTCTAGTTTCTATGTGGTATTTTTTAACTCAAACAAATTCAAGATTGAAAATCCTTCGTCTTTGTTTGTTCTCTTAAATTAATGCAATATAAGGGTACTTATGCTCTAAATTAGTGCAAAATATTTATGCCCAAATTGCTCAAAATCTTGCATTTTGCGGCGGTCGGACCATGTGCAGTCTTGATCGCCCATGCAAGGATGTGATCTGTTCGGTCACACCGAAAGCATCCAAGGCCTGCAGCTTTTTCTTCTCTCTCTCAATTATCACCCGTGCAGCCCCTGTCTTCTTCTCATCCCGTGCTCTCCCTCATATCAATCTCCTCCAAAGAGCTTTCTTATCCTCCATTGCTCTCTCACCAAAAAGGGGCTCTCTCTTGGATCTCCTCCTCAAGAGCAAATCACTTGTGTTCTTCCCCCTCATTTTGATCCTCTCCCTCAAGGTAACTCTCGTTCTTCATCTCTCTCAAGATCTCGAAGTCCTTCATGCCCTATTGTTCCATTTTCTCCATTCTAGGGTTTATGCAAAATGTAGCAAAATGTGACAAATCAAACCAACAAAAGTTGCAAAAATGCGTTGTCTAATGTTTCTAGATACCATTTTGAGACTTTTATTGGTTCGATATACTGATTCCATCAAGATTTTGCAAAAATCACAAAAATGGGAAACCATGTTCGAGTGGGTCGGTCACACCATCCAGCATGCGGTCACACCTCCCATGGTGCGGTCTGACCGACCATGACAGTGATTATTGCGAAATTTTCGTTTCAATTTTGCCACAAGTTGCATACTAATCCTACCTTAGGGTATGTCCTCCTTGATTCTCATTCACTCCTTGAAATTCCTAGAAACCATGCCGAGGACCAAAAATCTTGCGAAGAATCTTCCTCCTCGCGGTGGTGGTGTTGTCCGGAAATCAACAAGGGCTGGTGGCTCCGCTGGAACATGACAAGGATTGTGAGGATTCCCAAACAAGACGTGCAGAGATAGGGAAATCCGACGGAAGGTTAGCGAAGAGCTTGGTAGAAATTTGCGCCAGAAAAGAGAAAGAAGTTGCACAGAAGAGGAATCGAGAAAATGAAAGCGAAAATGAAAGTGAAGATGAAGGTGAAGAATCGAAGAAGATCGAAGAAAGCTTTGATGATTTCCAACCATCCATGGATTTAAGGAAAATCAAAGTGAAAAGTTTTCTCTCTTAGCCTTGCAAATCAACATTTACTCCTCGCAGATGGTGAACAATTTCGAACAATCTTTCAAGAAAAGGCATACCATGAGATCTATCTTAACAAGGACTTTGCCGATCAAAATGGGTAAACCGGGAATATATCAGAACTATTCCCTTTGTTTGTGGGTGTGCTGAACTCTTTCATGGTGCTAATCTTGATAACCGTGTGCTTAAAGTGTGATTTCAATGAAGTTTTGATTAGACAGCTTTTATGCCACCGCTCACGATGTCTAAGTAAATAGAATTGTTCGAGTTACTGTTCATCCTAAGAGCGGTAATTTTGATGAAATTCGAGGCTATGCATGGAACATGATGGATAAAATCTTGAAGAATGAGCGGTTTGATGTCGTGGATTTCATTCTTCGCGAGATTAAGTCTTCTGCTGGGGATAGAGGTAAAAGTATCTATTTTGCCCCCTACATCATGATGCTTATAAAAGAGATTATCGGTTTAAGTGGTGGATGTGGAGGTGTCCATAAGCCCTATAAGCCACGAGATGTTGGTGTCAACATTCAAAGGGTCAATCATCATCCCAACAAGAAGAAGGTGAAGAAGAAGAGCGCGACAAGCAGCAAAGAAGAATAGCCTCTCTTCCAGTGCTCATCCTTTTTCTCGCCCATACTTTGATAACTTTGAGGTACTTCAGAATGCCATGATGAGCAACTTTGCGCGCCTGGAAACTACTATGGTGGATAACGATGCAAGACTTGAGGCATCCCAGGCTCAAACCCGTCAGGTTGTCGAGGAGGTTCGAGGTCGTTTGGACTCCGTTGATTCTTCCATCGGCGAGCTCCGTTCATCTTTTGACGAGTATCGCCGTTATGGACGTCATTATGAATCTCATCGTCATCATCCGCCTCCTCCACCTCCTTCGTCCTAGTGCTCTCTTGATCCAAACCCCTTTTGGCACTTGATGACAAAGGGGGAGAAAAGTGAAGAAATTAAGTCTCTTGAAGCCTAGCTCTAATCTACCTTTTTTTTTGTAATGAACTTGTAATGTTCGTGACTTATGTGGCTGTTTATGTTGTTTGCTCTCGTTGATCTTTATATTGTGAACTCGAACTTGAACTCGTTGGTTCTTTTGCGCTCAATATTATCTAAATTATCCCTCTTATGAGTTTCGCATTATGCCATGATCATTCATTTGCTTATTATCATCTCTATTGTCATATGAAACTCATACACAAATGTGCAAATTCTTATTGTTTATTCATAGCACATTTGTAGGGGGAGCTATGCTCTCATTTAGCAATATTCTCATTCAAATATCTTGTATCCTCCAAAAGACAAGATATTGCTAAATAAGAATTCCCGTGTGAGTAATTGATTTTTATTAGTCACTCACACAAAATCTCAATTTACTTCAATTTGCTTATAAGGATTGTCATCAATTACCAAAAATGGGGAGATTGAAAGCATCTAGGCCCCCATGTGGTTTAGGTTTTGGTAATTAATGACAATCAAGGTTAAAAGACTAATGTTGTTTGTGAGTAAGTTGAAAACAGGAAAATGTATTCTTCAGAAGATGTCTGATGATCTCAAGTGCAAAAGGTGAAGTATGCATCAAGAGAGCAAAAGAAACAAAGGTATGAAAGTTTAGAAGTACTTTTCGTAGTTTTACCGATCGTGGAAGGTTGTTGAAGAGATCGGATTTTTAGTTTTAGTGCCGTACTATCAAGAGGGGCTTTTGTCGCTGTGTTTAAGGTTGAAAAGGTGTCAAGGCTCAAAATTATGTTGGTTAGGCACTTGCACAATTTACACTCAAAGAAATCCTCTTCAGCTGCACAAAATTTGTCCTGGCGGTTTGACGAGCTTGATCGATCTTGCGATCGACCACGGTGCAACCGCGTCACGTTCGGTCTGCTTTCTCCAGAGAAGCGCCTCAACGAGCTATAGTTGGGCGGTCCGACCGGGCTGTGGGCGGTCCAACCGGACCTTTGGTTCAACCGAGTGGCCTTCGGTGCATTTTCTCCAGAAAGGGGGTAAAACCCCATTTTCACGGGCGGTGCGACCGGGGCCTAGCCGGTCCAACCGGACGGCCGGTCCAACCGGATGCCAGGCGGTGCGATTTTCACAGAGAGGTAGTTTTTCGCTGAGTTCGCATGCTTGCACTGGCGGTGCGACCGGAGCTCGTGCGGTCGGACCGGAGGTGCGGTCGAACCGGCCCTCGATCGATGTCGCCATTGTCCAATCCGTCCTTGACCGAGCATTTATTTCACTATTCCGACCGTTGGACCGTGAGGTTCGGCCGGACCGCCGAGGTCGACTGGCTGTCTCGGCCAATTTGATAAAAAATTCCAAGCGGCTAGTTTTGGTTGGTGGAGGCTATAAATACCCCTTGCTGCGGTGTGAGGGTTTTTCGGACCACATTGAATACCCTTGAGTTATTGCAAGCCTTCTAAACTCCTTGAGCACTAGTTTCACACATTTGAGAGGTTTAGAAGCAAGTTGAGTGTGCATTCATTGATTGAGCCTTAGACACTCTAGTTCAACCTCAAGCAAGCGTCAAGCTTATTACTCTTGAGGTTGCCGCCTCCTAGACGGCTTGGAGGCGATCGGGATTGGTGATCTTCTCAAAGAAGGTTGTGAGAAGGCCCAATCGTTAGAAGGCAAGGAGCTCGCCACCGGAGGCGGGAAGAGCTACCTCTAGTGATCGGGAAGGCTCAAGCAAGTGGAGCCGGCTTGAAGTGTTTCAAGTCACCTCAACGTGGAGTAGGGGAGACCAGCAAGTCTCCGAGACCACGGGATAAAATTCAAGTGTAACCTCCTATTCACCCCCCCTCTAGTCGGTATCCTTGATCCTACAACGACTACAATTCCTCAACATTCCAAACTCATTTTCGACGACTTGACTTTTCGACGACGAACACATCTCCTCAACGTCCCAGACTCATCTTTGACGAACTTGACTTTAAACGACAAACACAATTCCTCAACATCCCAGACACATCTCCTACAAGATCAACTTAGAACGAAGAACCAATCTTCTCAATATCTAGAACTCAACATCATGTTGCAAATAGACACAACTTTGACTTGCACTGTACACATAAAACCTGCTTCTCTGTAACCGCATGGCACGACTTTGGTTTTCTGCAGCCGCATGGCACGAGGAAGTCCACGTCATGTCGCCTCCGCCTCTTCTGGTGCCGCATGTCACTTGGCACCTCCGTAGTAGCTCACGCCACCCCACCAGTTTGGTGTCTCCTCTTCTCTCTATTTGCTTTTATTCACTTGCGTACTTAGCTGTCACAAGGGGACAGTTTCATATGTAGAAAAAATGTTATAGAAGATTCGGATCGATATTTCTACTGTTATCGAAGGAAAATATTTCACACGTAAGAAAAAATATTTCACCAGCAGAGAAAAAATATTGCAGCGTCCAAAAAAATCGGATGTCCGGCTCATAGCAATTCTGTTATTTTTTTAGCCCTCGTACATGCCTGCATGTGGCATGTCCTCTGCTTCTTCGGTTCTTGCACCACCGGCCAGTGGATCTCTTTTTTTCTATGTGATGCCAGCCTCCGACTTTCCTGGCCCCGAAGCGCCCGCCGATCCAAGCTCAACACCACATCACCTGCTTCCTCGAGTGCCGCCTTAGAGTCTGCTCCCTGGGGTAGTGGGTTGATTCGAAATTTTAGATTCTGATATCAATTATTAAAGAAATTTTGTTAGCTTACACAACTGCTAAGCCTTTTCTGATTTTCATTATTATTTATGCTAGAGATTACATGCTAACTTGGATAGTAATCCGAACTCTAAATCTTCACAGACACAAACAAAACCTAAAACTAAAACTAACCAATGCATGTCAAGATTATCTCGAACATTTAGAAGAAAAATTGTTGTGTGATAATTCACACCTTTGGTCGCTGTTTCTGGTCCAAGGTAGTTACCGCGCTCCAGTAATTTAGGACTTTGTGGAGTTAACGGGTGCTAGTGATCGATTAACTAAGTTGGAGTTAATGGATCCTATCCGGTTTGCATTTTGCAGATTACACCCAGTTAATTGAAAGGCTATTGCATCGTCTCCAACCGTACACCCCAACCCACGTCTGGCCAGTCGCCAGTGGCTATTGGAGTATTGGCTACGCTATGGTTGCCAAGAGGTCAAGAAGTTAAGAACCACACCACGCCGCGCCATGATCGCCAAGAAGACACACACCAAACAGCGCCACGCCACGGTCGCCACCACCGCCGGCGCCGTGACCGCGCGCCTCCGCCGCTTGTCTCCGACGCACAACGCCTACAGTGCGCGTCGCCGGTTTCAGAGTACTCGCCGCTGGTGGCGCTAAGGCCACCGCCTTCGCTCCGGTCGCCGGGCTCAGTGGCTCACGACGGGCTTGGGGGTGCAACGGACGCCGCTCTTCCGCGCCACAACGGGTTGGAGGTGGCGTGCACGCACGAGATGCGGGCGGTGACGGTCATGGGCGCCGCGTCGATGGTGTTAGAAATAATTTTGTAGTTAGTTTAAGGGTTTGATTAAGAGTGCGTTTAGAAAAAAAGAGTCCGATAAGGATAAGAAAGTGGAATCCTATTCTGTTTTTGTGGGTTGAAATTTTAGGTATAAATATAGAAGTAAATCTTAGTTATAAAAACGAACAGAGTGAGATAAAATAAAGAGAAAATTATCTTGAAAATTTAGACGTTCTGTTTCAATAAGTGAGCCACTGAAATCCGAGTTCGCGCCGTGAGTCGGCGAGTTGAGTTTCCGAGCAATCGCGTATTCGCGTAGGAGGTTGTTTCGGCGAGAGCAGCAGCAGCGCAAGTTCCCAGGAGGCGTGACATCAGGCAGCAAGGAGCCAACGACGGTAGCAAAGCCGACCTCCGTGACGAGAGCGACGTGCGACCGCGGAGAAGCGTGGCCAGGTCTTGACAGCCGTGATCCACGTGACGCAAGGCTGAGCACAGGATATCAAAAATCCATCGTACTCGATCGAAGACGAAGTTATCCGTGATCCGTCCCGTGAAATCCGAGCCGGACTCGCGCGTGCTCTGCGACCCAATAAGTAAAACCAGAAGCTGCAACGCTAGAAGTTCCGGTCTACGGCACACAAGGCCTAAGGGAACAGTGTATGATTCCTGTAGCAACAGTACGTGCAAGAGCAAAAGAAAAAAAGAAGACAACAAGCTCAAGCTCAGGTGGTGGTTGCTATTCTAGCTGGTTGCTCTCACATAGATCTGGGCATATGGGCCGTGCCTCAGTGGGTCGGTCCGAGGCACGGAGGGCACGGCACGGTCTAAGCCTGGTCCGGCACGTTAGAGGGTCGTGCCGGGCCCAAAAACGCAAGACGATGGGCGGACGCGGCCGGCCCGACCATTTGGCCATGCCCGTGCCGGCCCCAAGACGGTATGCACGTCGGCCAGAGCGACACATTCTTTCTTTGCTCTAAGAACTCCCAAGCTCAGATCTTGAAATGATCGGACTCAAATCTTAAGCGAAAAGAGGCACAAGGATCGAGAGGTCCAAATCTTGAAGAACACTAGAATTTCGAACTATTAAAGCTTGAAAAATTTGAAATGTTGGGGTATAAATGAAGTCTAACCAAACTTCACCTACACTTGACCGAAAAGGAGATTTCAAAGTGATAGCAAAATGCAACATTCACATGATAATGATACATTCACATTTGAACCAAGAATTAAATAACATCTTTCTATTTTACGATAATACTACTAATAGTTTATAAGGCGTATTTTTTACAATCAATTTCATGTGTCTCCGGGCCTTTTCCTCTCGTCGCAATAGTATAAATGGGCCGGGCCTGGGCTGGCACGGCACGAAAGCAGTGCAAGGTTAAATGGGCCGTGCCAGGCTCGCTGAAGATGAGTCGGACCGGTCCGCCCCAAGACGTAGCTGACCTGACGTTCGGCCGAAGACGATTCTGGCCCAAAGCACGATGGGCCCGTGCCGTGCCGAGCCGACCCGGCACGATGCCCACCTCTACTCTCACATGGAGAAAACAAGGGAGGAGAGGTGCTGTGTACTTTAAGGTGTTCTATTGCTTTACATAAGCAGGACAAGGCAAGGTGTACATTATGGACGACAAAGCGAAGACTCCGAGTGGATCTATAACCTTTTAGTATTCTCTTCTTGACAATTGATAATTACCCGGTATAGATAATGAAGATGAAGGTAAACTTGCGCGCCCAGAGTGTTTGGGGTGCAGTCGATCCAAAGAAGGCTGAGCAAGATAACAGGATAGATCAGACTGCACTTGCTGCGATCTATCAAGCAGTACCAGATTTGATGATGCATCAGCTCATCGGGAAGGAGACAACATGTGAAGCATGGCTAACACTTGAGAAGATACACGTGGGAGTTGACCGCGTGAAGGAGGTGCGACTACAAAATCTACGGAACGAGTTTGAGAATTTTCAGATGGGAGAAACCCAGTCAGTGGACGAGTTCACCGGTAAGCTTACTTCATTATACAACTAAATTATTTCTCTCGGCGACAGGATGGAAGAATCTATGGCAATGAAGAAATACCTACGCGTGCTACCAGAAAAGTTTGTATCTGTTGTCACCACGCTCATGTACTTCCCAGATTTGGAGAATATAAAAATTGAGGAGATCACCGGTTCGCTCAAAGCACATGAGGAGTTACTGAAGGGGTATCAGTCCCGTAAAGAGCAGGAGTATCAATCCCGTAATGAGCAGCTGTTGCTGTTAAAGGAAGATGAAAGAGGTGATAGCAAGCAGTTTAACCGCAGGCGTGGACGCGACGATTTCAGTAGACGAGGAGGCAGAGGTGGTCGAGGAGACAAAGGTGATCGAGGACATAAGTCTGAACAAGATGGTGATTACAAACCACGAGATAAGTCACATATCAAATGTTTTGAATGTGAAAAATATGGTCATTACGCGGCGGAGTGTCGCAGTCATATAAAGTGCTTCAACTGTAACAAGTATAGGCATTTTGCTTCGGATTGCCGGAATAGAAAGAAGAACGAGGAGGTAAACCTCACCCAAGCTAGTGTAGACGACGAAACGGCTTTACTCCTCTCATTGTGCAAAGAAGAGAAGCCGAACATGTTGATGTTGAACAAGGAGAATATAGTTCCTAAATTATGCATGGAGGGAGATAGCCACGATCACATTGATTTGTGGTACCTGGACAATGGAGCAAGCAATCACATGACTAGAGATCGCTCCATGTTTCATGAGCATGACAAGAAAATTTCAGGGAGAGTAAAGTTTGGCGATGGCTCTACGGTGCAAATAAGAGGCAAAAGAACAATGTTGGTACAATGCAAGAACGGCGATCAGAAGTTATTCTCTGAAATTTATTATATACCGAGTTTGTGCAACAATATAATCAGTCTCGGGCAATTAGCAGAAGAAGGGTGCATAGTAGAGCTGCAGGCGGAGTTCTTGCGTGTTTATGACAAGAACAAAGATTTATTGATGAAGGTTATGAGATCCCCAAACCGGTTGTACAAAATTTTCTTAAAAACTTGTAAACCGGTTTGTTAAAAGGTAGAAGTTTATTGATGTATGTTGCAAAAGAAGGCGGACTCCCAAACGAAGGAGTCACGGCAAAGTAGAAGAAAACAAAGCGCTCAGGGGTGGCGCACAGGAACAATAGCAGCGGTGCAGGAAAAAGAACAGCAGCAGAAAAGAAAATACGGGAGGCGACAGCAGCAGTTGGAGGCGCTCCATGTTGAGCAACCGCTACGTGAAGAGCTACTTGACCATGTAAAAAGGCAGGAGCAAGGGCTTCGTGTGGCTCGATGGCAGACGGCCATCACGTACTACGTGGGGCTGCAACAAAGAAGAGAAGCTGGTAGTACTGTACATGCAATGATGCAACAAAAATAGAAGAGAAGTTGTAGTAATGCACATGCAAAGAAAAGAATAGGAGATAAGAAAAGAGCAGTTTGGCAATAGTGTAAGAAATCAACAGAAAGAAAAGAGAAAGTGAAGAAAATTTGTTGAAGAAATTTAGAAAATTAGATAGGGTTGAGTTAGAAGTTAAATATTACAAAATTGAAGGGGAAAATGTTAGAGATAATTTTGTAATTAATTTAGGAGTTTGATTAAGAGTCCGTTTAGGAAAAGGAGTTCAATTAGGATAAGAAAGTGGAATCTTATTCTGTTTTTGTGAGTTAAAGTTTTAGATATAAATATAAAGATAAACTCAAATTGTAAAAACCAACATAACGAGATGAAATAAAAAGAAAACTATCTCGAAGTTTTTGACATTCTTTCAACGGATGGGAACAGATGGAGCGCATGGCGGAGAAGCTCGTCGGGTGGCGCGGGATCAAGAAGGCGAGGTGGGTGCGCACGAGCAACTGGGACGGGCGGACGCTGTCTAAGAAGCAGGTGCAGTACGCGTGCGTGGAGGCCTACGTCTCGTGCCGCCTCGGAGTCCACGCCGGCGTGACGCCCGCCGGTCACGGACAACGTGTGATGAGTGAATGGTCCAGGAGAAGTGAGCTAGCATTCGATCGCGTACGTACACAACGTGCTCGATCGATCGTGGTTGATGTCATCAAGCGGACGGTCGGGTTTATTCTACTAGTAGTATATTTGCTTGCTAGGTTACTTAATTGCTCTCTTTTGGTAGATAGAATAGTTAATTATTACTCTCCGTTTCTGAATATACCATGACATTACAGGGTCAACAAGATAGGTGTACAAGGTCCTTCTCTTCATGGTGTCAACTATATATATACGAATCGGAGCAACAGTGTCAGTTGTGCTCTCTCCTGCTCCAAGTACCCCTCAATGGCGTTGGGCATGCAGTCAAATGTGTCCCATGCGGCCATGCCTATATCTCAGATGCTTCACGGGAATTCGCCGCGGAGGAATCCTAGAACACACATCGGCATGTCTGTACACCATTGTTGTACTCAGCACCACAGGAGTTGCAGAACTCATGCCCACACCTGCAGAAGTGAAACAACCTTTAGCACAGGCGATAGGAATTGGAAAATGCATTGATGAATCAGTTGTCTTTAGTACATGCATTTGCAGGGCAATGGCCCATTTTGGATGGCCTCTTTTAGGATTGACATATTGATTTAGTCTACACTACAGTGCAGCTTAGTTCTAAATAAAGGTGTCTAATTTTCTTTAGAAATTCCATGCAGCTGAGGAGGGATGAAGATTAACAACGTCAAAACTATGCGGCAAATATGGAAAAAAATACATAACATACCAGCAAGTCATATGAAAGTAGCCTTATGTGAGTTCAATCAGTCTTTGACATCTCTGTTGGCAAAGAAACAAGAAAAGAAAGACGTATTATCCAAAAATGCATGGGTTTCAACTTGGTACACTACATTAAGACAGTTAATTAATTGAAGTGAAATAGCATAACAGACTAGCAAGTGTTCTTAGCTTCTAGACAAAACGCATTTCATAGGCCATTGCATAAAACTGTGAATGACAAAAAAAGGCAATCTAAACAAACAGGCCATCCATCAATGCCAAGTGCTCAGCCACCAGCTCCTCCACAAAGAAATCCAGCTTCTTCTGTACCCTAAGAACAGGCACCCCAGGTGACCTGGAAAAAAATTACGTGAAGAAGGTATGTAAATTTAACTCTGTGCATTTCTACTTCGATAGATGTCACGTGTTCATCTTACCAATCTCAACCATTTATTTAATTTCTCACTCCTCCCATTAATAACACTCTTGATTTCCCACTCCTTCAATTAATAACACTGTTGGTAGGGTGAGATTGAGATTTAACTAGATAGACACGTGGCATCCATCGGAGTAGGGATGCACATGATTAAATTTACATACCTCCTCCACGGAATTTGTTTCCCTTTCTACTCCACAAAAATGAATTACATCTTGCTTTAGATTTACTAAACCCCAGATTTAGTTCTTTTGGAAGGTAGAACGTTTGATACGGTTTTCACCTGCAAGCAAGAATCTGAGAGTTCAAACCATATCAAACACCCTCTTAGTTAGATGACTTATTATTTTTTAGATAATGTATCTTACTCTAATTCATTATAGTAAAATTGGAAATAGCTAAAGCGTAGATGCATGTAAGAAAAAAAAAGTGATAAAATGCCATCCGTGATTTATATTTAGAAAAATAAAATTTAGAAACTAGTGACATATATTTAGAGATAGAGAGTAGTTGTTGGCTAGAGTGAAAGTAAGTTGGCGATCGAAATTGGCATGCGTGGTGATCCATTAAGCCTTTGTTACTCGTGTACACGCATGCATTGGGATCGAGGGAGGCTTGGACATACGGAGTTCCTGCAATGCATCACAATGCGCAGGTAGAAGACGTTCCAATTCCGGAAGGACTCTCCTTCCTAGTGCTAGTGGGTACACTGCACAAGTACACGCAGAGAGAGAGAGAGAGAGCGCGATTTGCGTGGAACGAATCTCGAGGCAGGCACCACCCTCCTCCACCTGCCGCCTGATCCATCCATCCAACGGAGACCAACACGGCGAGATCATCAGAAGAAAGATTTCCAGTCACGCGCGCGTCCAATCGGATCCTGACTTCCTGAGTGACCTGTGACTTGCCTTCCCCCCCCCCGGGCGGTCAGTCCAGTCCCATCGCGAACTAGGCGAGGTCAGTGAAGGTTGAAGTTTGATCCGCTTTGACTGTAATGGACTGTACCGCTGTACGCGATGTGCTGTTCTTCGACAGCCATGAATATTGTTCAGATAAACCCACCCGCGAATAATGATGCATCGAATGTATACAAAACATTTTTTTCCTTCCAACTGGCGGTAGATTTTTTAACCTGCTATCAACGCATTATTAGAAATCTACATTGTTTGACTTCTATTTTACAAAACTAGATACTCCCTCCGGTATAGAAAAACTTGACGTTGAAGCGTTGTGCACTGTGCTTCTAAAAACTTGACGTTGGAGTAGTATGGGGCTAGTATGGACATGCTTACCGGAGGGAGTATTTTAGTAGAATTTATATCATAAAATACTGGAGGGAGATCTGGTCTAAAACGTCAAGTTTTTCAATACCGGAGGGAGTATTTTAGAAGAATTTATATCATAAAATTATAGGTTTTATAATTAACCGTTTCTCGTAATGTATTTGACAGTGTGGGATCATATAGTAGCCTCACATGTCATGTGGGTCCACGCTGTTAGACTCGTACAAGAAAAAATGAATTCTAAAACATATAATTTTGTCGCTTAAATTCACGTAAAATACGTAATTTTATGAAATATGAGCTAGAATATACAATTTTATGATAATTTGCACGAGAAATTTATAGTTTTGTGAAATTTATTCTTGAGTAATAACCTTGTACACCTAGGTAGAACTTCTAGCTTTTGCATGACTGCGATGAGGCGGAAGAATAGCTCAGTGTCACCGGAGTCGATCAATGAGCATAGTGTGGTCGCTAGAGCCCAGAGGAGAGGTCCCGCGAAGTCAACCTAGGATAACGCATTGTCCCCAACGCTGACAGTGGGTGATGGTGTGGAGGTGCGCGCTGACGCTAGCAGCCCGAATTTTTTTTAAATAATATATTTTTTATAAACAATTACAGAATTAATATGCCGAAAAAAATAATTACAGGAATACTCGCCTGTCGCAATTCCAAATAGATCTGAAGAGTCATGCATAATTTCGAATTGCGACATAGCGATAGTCGCAATTTGGAATTATGACAGATCAGATTCTGACTTCGTGCAATTCCAAATTGCGACAGAGAGCCTTTACCTGCACATGCCGAGGCCTCGGCCTCATTTTTCGCCATGGCTGGCCTTCTTTCATTCTTTGCTGCCACATGCCGAGCCGAGAGGAGAGGGAGAGAAAGAGAGGAGAGAGAGAGAAAGAGAGGAGGAGGAAGAAGGAGAGGAGAGGAGCAGAAGGAGGAGAAAAGGGAGGAAGATTTCGTCGCGCGTGGAGGTAATTTTTTTTGCACTAAATTTTGTTTTGTAAATTTCATTGTAGTGATTAAATTAGGATAGTTATGAGCAAAGGCAAGTCACGAGCGATAGCGAAGCCCGTTCGACCTGATGCGGAAAATTAGGGTTAGGTTTAGGTTGGTTGTATGAGTAGACTAGGGTTTAGGTTAATTTTATACCAATGGACGAATTAGCGTTAGCGATCCGATTGTGTAGTATTTGAATTAGGGTTTAGGTTGGTAGTATGCGGGGATTGTGCCGTCTGTTCCCAAAACCCGCACATGCTCTCTCGGCACGTGGAACTTGCACTAATTAGGGTTAGGGTTAATTTTATACCAAGTGACGAATTAGGGTTAGCGATCTGATTGTGTAGTATTTTAGTTAGGGTTTAGGTTGGTAGTATACGGGGATTGTGCCGTGTGTTCCCAAAACCCGCACATGCTCTCTCGGCACGTGGTAGGTTAAGAGTATCGTCGCGGCTCCATCTAAGCTGCGCAATAGCAAAAATATTCATCATAGAATAAAACGATATTACCTGTTGTAATACCGGGTGTAGAGTTTGTCGTCATATGAGTAGATTAAGAGTTGAAATTTGGTAGCGTTTTGTCGTGCCATCATTAAAAATCAATGGAATGTTAAGCGGTATGGACGAACGAGTAGAATTTAAAATACACTACGGAGAAGGGGTTCATGAGATGGGTGCACAAGGGTGGAACTTAGTCATTTTCAAGTGTTATGGTGGCTTGTCGCGTCTTTGGTGGCGTTAAGTGAGGCACAGATTAACAAATGGTTGTACTGACATGTTCTCCTTGGATAGGGAATTGCATGATCTGGCTACACGGAGTGGGGTCTCGAGACGGGATTACACGTCTTGGGAGTTAGTAGAACTGAAGGGACCAAGTCTTGGAGCTCATACATAAGATTGGCAATCGAAAATGGTTGGCCATTAGTGTTGTTGGCGCAAGCATTTCGAAAAGCGATCTTGACCATACGATGCGGAGACGAGGTGGTGGTGATGAAGCGAGAGGAAGTCGGGAGAGTAGCGAAATGAAGATGTGCGAGATGAGGAAGGCGATGTCGCAAATCCAGATCTTCAGAACCACGTATGTGGCGAGACGAGGAGAAAACATTGAATCGTTGGTTGATGCAATGGAGGCGAGAGCCGAGTATGACAATTTGAGTAACGACTACGACGACGAAGAGCAAATCCCTACGGAGTGGGATGCATGTCAGTTCGATAGATTGGTGGTCAACGAGGGTGAACACTTCCCGTGGCAGTCAGATAGGAATGAGGTGAGGCAAGGTGCCATTTACAAGAATAAGAGTGAGGTTCAGGAAGCAGTGACAGCATGGGCAGTGTCGCTTCGTAGAACATTTAAGGTTGCGGTCGGACTGAGGACGACGATGTTAGATGCGGATGGAGGGCGCCAATGGCGTGTGCATGCGCATCGGCCTAAATGGGATACCGTTTGGAAGTGTTCTATAGTCGCCCCCACACGCGTGCGTGCTTACTGAGTCTGCCCAATCACATAGAAACATATCTTGGGTTTTGTTGCAAATGCAATGTATGGGGAGATTGTGCGTAACTTAGATTTAGAGCCACGTGCCATCATACTTGCAATAGAGCGAGGTTTCAAGACACCATAAGCTATGCCAAAGCTTGGAGGGCGGCGAAGGCTTTGGAAACTAGATTTGGTACATTCGAAGACGCGTGTCGAACTTACGGTATGCTTCGGTGATCAAGGAAAGAAATCTCGGAACTTATGTCGATATTTGTGGCGGCCCTCGCAGCCTTATTTGGGAAGATGGTACTTCAGCGGGCATTCTTTGCTTTTGGTGCATGTGTCAACGCGTTCAGCATTCTTGTCCGTTGTTATGCGTTGATGGCACATTCTTGGTAGGAAGTATAAAGGTCGGATATTGACCGCCATAGGAGTTGATGGCAACAATCGAGTTCTTCGATGGCGCTTGCATTCGTGGAGGGTGAGAACACGAAAGCGGCTCGGTTTCGAGGAGCGTGAAAGTGGGGTTGTGGATCGGTATACAGGTTTGTGTTATACACGATCGGCACCCCGATTTCTTGAAGGCGATCGTGCGATTCTGAAAGGTGCGAAGAAACACATGCATGGCCCGATATCTGAAGTAGGTGGTGCAAAGCGGCACATGGGTGCTAACTTCTACAAGCGGTTTAGGAACAAGGATCTTCTGAAGCTTTTTAAGAGGTTGTGCGACCGGACCCAACAGAGAAAGTTTGATGCTTTGTGGAAGAAGTTGGACGAGCCGACATCGAGGCATACCGCGAAATAACGAAGAGGCCAATTCCTAGCACAGAGGAAGCCCCAGATAATCTGGAAGTGTTATTTATGACCCTCCGCACTTGGTGGGAGGAATGGAAGGTCGACGAAATGCTTCTCGAATGGATAGAGCATGAGCCTAAGCGAAATGGGCATTGCTTTACGACACCGATGGTTCCGGTATGGGGTTATGACGACTAACTTGGTTGAGGTTTACAATGGGTCATCGCGAGGACCGAGACCCGTTCCTCTTGTTGCTATAGTGGAGGGTGTTCTTCATGGTGTTGCGAAGTACTTTGTGGATCGTCATGCGAGGCGATTGCCCGCATGAGTAATCCTGATGTGAAATACTCGGAGGTGATCTGTACGTACATGGAGGAGAAAGGGAAGAAGGGGGAGATGCATAGATCATTGAAAATGGGTATGAGGGAGCTGCGTTTCGAGGTAATATGCAAAGAGAAAGCAGGACGTGGGACGAACCGGCGTAAAGTTGCTCACGAATGCATTCTACATCGGTAAACATGTCGCGTCATCTGGCGTCCTTACCTCCCGGAGCTGGTAGCGGCGCAAGCACCTGACGGCCTCTCCTTGCAGTGCACTCGTGACGCCGCTTTTTGGTTCACACGACGCCACCTTGTTTTCGACGTGTACGTCGAGACGTACGCCGTGCACCGCGTGATGAGGCAGTTCGGCCTCCGTCAGGTCTTCCCCGTCCCCACCGGTGAGGTGGTCCCACCACACGAGCACATGCAAGTGCTCTTCCATGTCTATTTCAGTTGCATTTTTTTCATGTTTGCGGAACTAAAGTCATTGCTCACGTTCTCATGCAGGGTCACACGTAAGGGGTACATCGGTACCGGTAGCTGGGCGGCACGAATGATCCCTCACGTTCA
Organism: Guadua angustifolia; assembly: GCA_036346375.1. Lineage (NCBI taxonomy): Eukaryota > Viridiplantae > Streptophyta > Magnoliopsida > Poales > Poaceae > Guadua > Guadua angustifolia. The sequence continues at coordinate 14,552,267 of CM070513.1, read as the reverse complement.
GCAGTGGGCGCAGGCGTTGGCGGACGTTCACCAGGAGGATGCCCCGTACGACCCCGGCATGTACGACGAGTACATCCGGTGGTACGCACCACGCACACGCGTTCGGGTTGTGCGCGTCGTTGACTCGCCTCCAAGGCACGAGCCCTCCGTTGCGGACACCTACCCCACCCAGCCGGACTCAGCGTTTCACCGATCGGTCAGTACTCCTTCCACAATCCTTGCAATGTATCGTTACTGTAATTGTACGAACTAAGTGGCATTTCAATTCGTGTGCAGAGCGACCTTGCTAGGGAGGTCGTAGACGAGGTGGACGCACTGTTGGTACAGGTAGGCCAGGGGGACAGGGTTGAGGTCGCGGGGGTGCTCAGAGCGGCGTTGCAGCGTGTACGCCGGGGGGCCGTCCGCATCGTCCAGGTTACGTCGTGCAGGAGGCCTAGGGACGACGACGTCGTACAGGTTCACGGGCGTGCCTCCGCTGTACGGGGTCGACACCCGCCGCAGGCCACACCACACACGCAGGCGGCCCCCCTCCTCACGTCCCAGGGGGGTCTGGTTGGCAGCAGTCCGCACCGTACGCACCTATGACTGCAGGTATACCGCGCTGTCTCTTTTCATCTTTTATGATCTTAATGTTATGTAATGTACTAAAAAGACAACTTTATCAACAGGGGCCTATGCAGCACCAGAGCAGAGCGCGAGCACCTCTGCTGACTACTCTCTTCTCGGCGACGTCGACTTGGACTTCTTCGTAGATCCGCCCCAGCAGCCGACGGGTGCGGTCCTTGGCCCCTCGCAGCTCGCCGGGGCGCCCGGTCCGAGCCACCCATCGCCCGACGTCTTCGCTACTCCTCCAGCACCAGCACGGCCTGCTAGGAGTACCCGTGGACAGAGCCTCGACCGGTGACGTACCCCTCGGGTATGTCGTGCGCGTGGGAGGCCCGGGACCACCGAGGAGTGACCAGCGTCAGAGTTAGGTTTTTCTATCGTACTAGATGTCTTTGTACATAATTTATTTTTCACATTATGTAGCAAACTTATGCATGGTACTTTATTTCCTTACGTTATGTTCTATTATGATATCAGTTCATCTTCGTAATACACTGATGCCAGCTTCTCACCACCACTATAAAACAGGGTGACATCCAACACAGCCTTACCAGGCTGACACGACAACACACGCAACAGCTTTTCCAGCGCGATGTGACTACTCGCTGCTAGCAGCTTTACCAGGCTGACACGACAACACACGCATAGCGGCTTTTCGGTAGCGATGTGACTACTCATTGCTAGCGACTTTACGGTGACACGACAACACGCTGCAGCAGCTTTTTCGGTAGCGATGTGACTACTCGGCGCTAGCAACTTTACCAGTGAGACGACAACACGCCGCAACACGCTGCAAAGAGAGTCAATTGTGTGGAGTAACCCTCACCACCACTATAAAAGCAGGGCGAGGGTAGACATCCAGCGAGAATCAAACCAAAGAATAAGCGTCGGTGAATCTACACAAATTAGGGCACAATGTCGTTCTCCGTCGCCTCTTGAGAAGCGAGGTCATCCATTTCAATATCCGGATGAGAGTTGCGTCGATGCCCCAATTCTGCCGGAGTTGCCCCGACCCAAATGCGACTGCAACCTACCGGCGAAGATGATGCAATCTACCCATGGAGAGATGGCCACACACTCACTCTTGTTGTGGCCGCACTCCACGAGGTAAACCCTCGCATCCACACAATCTGAGGTAACACTACCATCTCATGCATCGTTCTTTCTTTTCTCAAAGACAAGGACCGGTGTTGCTTCTTCCGATGGATCGACGGTCGAACGACGTGACTACGAATTTCTCTACAGCTGCCACGACGCCTACCCCGCTTCGCCCGAGAACTTCACCCGGTGGGAGAGGCCGCTAGGATATGTCCCTTTCCTAGATCGACCAGAGCTCAGGGCCGGTGGGCAAGGGGCCAACCAATCGGTGAGTTTCATGCGTCATACTCATGTTAAACTCACAAATCCGTAGTTCTAAACAGTTCATCGCACACAGGAGTTCAAAAGGAAACTTGCGAATGTGCTCAAGTCAAAGGAGAAACCTCCTCCAGGGCCACCCGAAAGCCCCGACGTTTGCGTACATGGCCTGGAGGCAGTGGTTGATACATGCCATGGTGATCTAGCGGACCGGAGATTCTACCGGTGCCCCTTGGCCGAGGATGAGCGGTCTTTGGTACTTCAAGCCGGTGGACGGAGGCGTACCACCCACATCTCATGCTTCCTGCATGGGATAACTGTGGTTTCGTGACCGCGAGTGCCTTTTTCGATTTCCGTAACAAAATACCGGGGCAACGTCTGCCTATCTCGCCCATACGTAAGTTGTAGCCCGCATTGCGTAGGCCGCCCTTGATTTTTTCTGTATTTTTTGGACCGTGTCCGCTTTGTCTCGCAGGCTACGAAAACCCTAAGTGGCCACGATTTCCGTGGTTTCGTGATCATGAGTACCTTTTCCGATTTCCGTAACAAAATGCAGCCAACGTCGCCTATCTCGCCCATACGTAAGTAGTAGCACGCTATGAGGTCGCTCTTGATTTTTCCCGTATTTTTGGATGGATCCGGCACACCATGAGACTACTGAAAACTCTTAAGTGGCCACGATTTCCCGGTTTAGTGGCCCGACTATTGAGACAAACATGTACAACATGTCAATTTGGAATTGCGACTATAGGGTATTTCGTCAATTTTTTGACGTAATATTTCTGTAAATTTAAAAAATTATCTTAAAAAATCCAACTCAATGAATTAGTAAACAAATTATCTTATAATATTTGTCCATGATTACACATATATTTTTTCCAAATTCCAAATCAATGAATTAGTAAACAAATTATCTAACTAATATTACGCCTAGTAAACAAATTATCTAACTAATATTCATGCTTAATTTGAATTTGCGACAAAGGACTCATGACAGAGTTTACATCGCAGTCAATTTGCGATTAGGTCTCTGTCAGCAAATTCAAATTGCGACTAAGTCTCTGTCGCAATTTGAACTTGCGATAAAGACTAATGTCAGTTCAAAATAGCGACAAGCGAGTATTCCTGTAATTATTTTTTTCGGCATATTAATTCTGTAATTGTTTATAAAAAATATATTATTTAAAAAAAATCCTAACAGCCCCCTCCTAAGAGCAAGTATAGTAAGAGGCTTATAGCTCACTTATGTGGCACTTTTACCAATATGGTAGAGAGAGACATCTAAAAATAAGAGGAGCGGGCTCTCATGCAACAACCCACCTCTACACGTGCTCCAAGACAAATAGAGGAAAAAGAAAGAGAGAAGATGTCAATCTAATAGCCAATCTTATAGCCCACCCTATTATATGAGTGTTAGTAGTAATGGATCTATATGACATGGCAACATCATACAGCCAACAGTGGGCTCTATTATTAGCCTTGCTCTAAAACGTTTTCAGACTGAGGATAGAATATGAGGAAATTTTAGGACCTGAAATCTCATATTTAAGCGCTATTGAAGCACTAACTTGCGAATTGCACAAGACTTGATATTGTATTGACAGTAAATTTGCTAGCAAGACACAGTGCAGCCCCAACCAAAAGATATTGGGCTGGTGTTAAAACTTTACTTAAATGCCTTCAAGGTACTTAAAATCTTGGATTATTTTTTTAGAATAATCAAGACTTAACAATTGTCTGATTCCTATAGTGCCAAATCTCACACTAGTTTTGTGTTTCCCTACAATGTTATATACATTTCTTGACAGTCTTTTAAACAGATCTTAGTAGTTATTTCTACCAACCACGCGGAGATTATAGCTTTATATGAAACCTCACATAAATGTGTTTGGCTAAGATGTGTGATTAATCATATCCAGAAGTTATGTGGTCTTAATATTAATCATATCCAGAAGTTATGTGGCCTTAATACCGTCGATATCTTACAATTATTTATGAAGATAATGCTACTTGTGTTGTATAAATGCAAATGAATTATGTAAAAAAACATCACGAAACATATTGTTCCTAAACTTTTCTATCCTCACAAATTTCCAGAAGAATGGTGTTGTAATAATTCTGCAAACTAAGTCATTTCAAAATCTTACATATTTATTTACTATGTCCTTGCCAAAATCTACATTTTAAAGATATGTCAACGGCATTGAAATTAGACGACTTAGATATATGCAGAGTATAGAGAGTAAATTCCTAAATCATGACCCTTAGCATGATCACGAAGATCTTATTTTAAATTCAAAAGATAAGTTGTACTCTTTTTTCTTAGTGAGTTTTTTTAAAGTTTTCTCACATGAAGATTTATAATAAGATAACTAGTGTAACACAGTGTACGAGTGCACTTTTTTTCTCGGTCTTTTTTTCCATTGGGTTTTTAAAGGAAGTTTTTGATAAGATATGTGTGTTATGCAGCATTCGTCCAAGAGAGAATGTTAAGATATAGATATATTTGAGTCTATATTTGAGTGAATTCTATTTTTATATAAGCGAATCTGAATCTAACTCTTATTGTCTTCTACTATATATTTAGCACTCTGTTGTACAAGAAAATCAATATAATAAAGAGAGATAATAGAATTACACCTCTCAATATATGCTTCCTTTTATGTTTGCTGGTTTTTTTAGTGCACTGTGATTGAAGAGGATGGGCAACGTTGTTTTACAACAGAAGTAACTCAGTGAGATGGATGAGGAAGGGTTGGGAAGGGACACGGTGTGACACTCTGACGCGAGATGATTAACAAGGTGGCGGGAACGAGGCGGCGACGACAGTGGCGTCACGTACAGTGGAAGGTCGGGCGTCCTGCACTGCGAGTCTGCGACATCAAGTCGATCAACATCCCCCTGCACGCATGCTTCGATCCCCAGTTCACCAACTTCGGCCTGGCGCGGCTTGTGCGCGCGCACGTCCTCCGACTCGTCAAGCGTTTTGGCGCCAAGGTCGTCGTCTGCGTCAACCGCACTGCGAGCCTGCGCATGACATGTATGTTGTCGGACGCTGACGTGGACGCCATGTTAGTTAAATATGTCCACGTAGATGCCACGACAGAGTGGGGCAAACTGAATAATTTCGTAAGTTCAAGGTTTCGACATAGTTTATGGTGAAAATTAATCGACACCAGAGTTCAAGGTTGAAAAAATCGTTTTTTTTTTCTAAAGTTCAATCATGTTTTCAGTTCACCCTGTATATATGTTTGGGTCTTTCTGAAGTATTCACAAAGGAAAGGATGATGCTGGCCGTTCGGTGTTAATGGTATATGTTTTGTTGTTGTTGTACTACTTGTTTTTTTTTGTAAACGATCGCTAGTCTAATCGTGACTCACAGATTAGTAGAAAAGTTTCAAAAAATTCTGAAAAAAATCATGGATGTACATCTTATCTTACCCTATCTACATATAAAATTTAATGATTAAATTCGTCATATCATCTCAAATTTGTCTTTTTTGTAACTTCTAGCATAGGACGAATTTGATCATGAAATTTTATATGTTGATGGGGTAAGATGAGATGTACATCCATGATTTTTTTCAGAATTTTTTGAAACTTTTCTTAGTTAGATTGCATGGTGATTACACAGGAGCCCTGATTACACAACGGTCATTGCCTTCTTTGTAGAGGGGTGGTTCTATCATTCAGTTTTGTGATGCTAGCATATGAGGAACTCAATCATAGAGTTGGAAGGTGTCCATGTCGAGTCTAGTAAAAGCCATTGCACAAGCATCTCTTAAAAGTCACCCCCTATGTTTGCACAGTGCATACAAATATACAATCTCTATGACTCGAACCAGTCCAACAAAGAGACTGACAAAATACATGGCATAAAGAACATCCATAATAACAGTAATGACATAATGAATCGTGTCACGTTATGGTACATGTTAACCACTCGTACTAACCGATACATGTGAATATCATGCCACTTATTTTATGCTTACTATACACTGGAGAACGGCGACAATGGATATGCCGAGTTAAAACTACATTGCCCAAATCTGGCGTATACAAAGGCAGCATCTTACACAACAATACACTCATGCGTACTAGAAGTCTAGTATACAGCACTAGAGGACCCCAAAAAATGTCTGGAAGTGACATTACCGTGTTGGGGATTCAGTGCGATAAATAGGTCACAGATAAAAAATGATTCGCGTCAGACTGATAGTGTTTGCGTTTCTTAGGATTCCTCGTTCTTCACTGGAGCCCACTGTGCAGCTTCCCTCTTCCTTCTAACAAGAAATCCAAATGCAAAACCCAGCAGCAGCGCAAACATCACACTGCCTCCGATTTCTAAGTACAACGGAAAAATTTTCTTCTCAGTGCCGACCCCCGAGCTGAGCTTTGCATCATCAACCACCTCACCAACACTACTGTTGCTTGATACTTGCTCAGAGAATATCTCCACCATATCATGGACTTGACCATCATGGTTCCCGACATATATTAGTGTTAGCTTCTCCCTTGTAGCTACAAGTTTTGTGTATCCGAACTCGCCACCACGGTACATGGACCTCTCAGGCTGTGGAAAGATTGGAACATCTGGGTGATCAAGCCTTGGTTGCCAGATCGGCTGCCAATCTTGACCACCCATCCCGATTACAACATGAACAGGAGCACCGGGGTATACAAAGCTTGATGACAAGTTGAGACATTGGAAGTTCTTAATGGGGCAGAACCTCTCGTACCTGTGGACATGTCCCCATAGTGCAAGGGTCACATTATATGTCACCAAGAGTGGTTCCAAATGCTGGAGCATCTGCTGTCTCATAGCAAGATCCCTTGCTTCATTGCTTGAGGTATACATGGGTCGGTGGCCCTGAAAAACGACAAATGGAGTTCTACTTCGGTTGACCTTCTCAAGGTCAGCTTTTAGGAAATTGTATTGGTCACTGCCCTGAACAAAATTAGTTTCAGTTGACATGTATACAAAATGCACGACACCTGAATCGAAGGAGTAATAGAGATTCCGGGTGTCTGGAGCTCCAGTGCCAGTAGGTAGAATAGAATTTCCGGGCATTCTGAACTTGACACTGTATGGTATTCCACATTCACCTCCACCATCAGTTCCATATATGCCAGCAGCCCACAATGGTTTCCAAGGTTGTGATGGCCAATCATACTCATGATTTCCTATGCAGACATGGTATGGAGTATTGGCAGCAATAGGCTCAATCTGGCTGAAGAAATGATCCCATACCCAAGAATAACCTCTAGCATAGCTGATGTCTCCAATGTGAGAAATAAATGCAGGTTTATCTCCAAGGGCTTGAATATCACGGAGGATCCACTTTACAGTTGATAAGCTCTCCTCTTGTGTGCGGATATAGGTGTTATAAGGGACATAAGTGCCCATATCACCAAAGAGAAAAGCAATGGTCTCATTGGCCTCACTGTCACGTGAAATAAAGCTGTATGTCTCACTCCATCCTCCCGAGTCACTACCAACCTATCGAAAAATAGTCCAGTCAATGAAATTCTAGAGCTGAAGAGAATATATATGGAAAACATGATGATAAATAATGCTCACTACTGTTGGATTATATGAACCACGACCAGTACCCTAGCATAGCTTGTCTCACAGGCCAGCTTATTCGGCTTATGGCTCTAGAAGTTCGTCTTCTACAAGCAACTTCTTTTAAGAGGGGATTGAGCATAGGCTTTAAGCCTAGCTTACCCTGACACACCTACATATTAAGCTATGCCAAAAGAGCCCGAAGTGAATGCTGAACTCACGGAAACAAGAGAAAAACATACATCTAGTTCCAGTTTTCAAAGGGTGCTGCCATTTCATATCATCATACGTCAACCATATGAAGTAAATAATCTAAGTAGTAAGTACCATGCATGCTACATCGTAATTGTTTCACATCTTCTTGGTTAACCCATCCTATGTAGACCTTCAGTGATTGCAAAGCAGCTCCACACCATTTTAACTACCAATGAAATTAAGGCGAAACTGTTCCACAGTTAGACAACTCTAAACATATTTCGCCAATTATACTACTGAAAAGTGACAAGACAAATATATCCGCCGCGATATGAAATATAGCTATATAAGCTTTAACACAGCTATATGGAGTATGGACAGCCTAGGCCTCATCAGCAGATCCTTAAAAGTCATGTTACACACTTCAGTCAAAAATCAAATTAACTGTTGATAACTAGTATGTCATACAGAGCTCTACTTGTAACAGCAAAAGTCACAAAGGCAGAACAGGTATAGATTATTGGTATTCAACTATTCATGATCAAAGTTCAATCATATAAATTATAAATTCGAAATAAAAAAGTAAATTTCAAAATTCCCCATTGGGCTGTTACAGAAAATACTGCCTACTAAGTTTTCTAATGACCCATCAAACGTTCAGAAAAAAAACTCCAGCACAGCAGCTTCAGCACTTAAAGGGAACACTCACAGATAATGCTTAAAGTGGGTGCACTGCTCACTATAGTTGGATACAATCAACTGGGATCGTTAATATATAATTAAAGCCAACGCTGAGAAATTCATAATCAATCCGACCACCATCTTTAAGAGCAACAGCCATTAGATAAAGGCCACTCAAGTGACACAGAGCTAGTACAAGTCACACAAACAAGACTATCTTATAAGCCAAGATCAACAGTAAAGCAAAATTTCCCCATATGTTTTGTTTGGAATCCTTCATATGCTCATCGTTGATATTTCAACTATCTTCAACACAAATTAAACTATCTTCTGAAACCACAAATGCTCTAGCTCACTCCCAGACTCAAATCCTAAAGGCCGTGCACCTACAGTAACCCAATTGCATCTGCAGGCTCCTCCAGCTTCTACGATTGATAGAGCTAAATTGCTACTCAGAAGCACAAAAATTGGATCTTTGCAAGAAGTAACCTATCTTCACCACAAATTGAACTTATGAATCAGAAGTCAAAACCTTACAAGTCTCATATGCTGAATCAATGAAATTCAATATCGGAATCCACAAATGCTCCAGCTCACTCCTGGACTCATCAAATGCTAGAGCACATCCCCCTAGATTGATCTAATTTCCACTGAAGGGTGCAGCATAAACGATTGATAGAAGCTAAATTGCTACTCAGAATCACAAAAAATATCTCCTTACTGGTTAAACCCGTCCACAATTTACCTTGTAAAAATACTTCCTTCCGGGCTCCAACCCCTTCATGAGGCCGTCGAAGACGAAGCCCGGATCCCTCCACGCGACGCTGTCGTTCGCCGGCCAATCGCACATGTGCTTCTGCTCGTACGTCCTCACCTCCGTCTCCAACTCCCTCCAGCCCTTCTCCTCCTCCTTCCCCAGCCCGTACCTGACCGTCCTCTTCCCGCCGTCGCTGCACACGAACAGCACCCGCATCTCGTCGACCCTATCCGCGAACGCGAGGTGCACCTGCTCGGGCCGGGCCGAATCGGCGAACGCGACCTCGCGGGAAACCGCGACGCGGTGGCGGCCGTGGGGGAGCGGGTTGCCGTCGTGGTCTTTGTGGTGGTAGGAGTACTCCTTGGCGGGCCAGCGGAAGAGGCGGAACTGATAGGGCGCCCGCAGGTTGGGGAGGCGCGGGAGGGCGAGCTCGCCACCACCGGTGTGCCAGGAGGAGGAGCCATTGAGGAAGAGGTAGCCGAGGAAGTCGCGGTCGGGGGAGGACGGCGGCGAGTAGATGGCGACGTAGTCGAGGGCGTCCGGGGCGGGGAGGTCGGACCATCGGATCGTGATCTCGCGGTCCGATTGGGTGAGCTTCTCCGGGGTCGCGGTGAGGGTGGTCGCGGCTGCCTCGCCGGCGGCGAGGGCCGCGGAGACGGCGAGGAAGAGGAGGAAGTGGGAGGTTTTGGGGTGCATTTTGCCGGGGACGCCGAGCAAGCGAGCGGACGGAGAAATTAGTTTCCAATCCAAGAGGGAAAATGTTAGGCGGACAGCCAGTAGCCGACACGTGCGGGTCATTGATGACGTGGGTTCCATCTGTCAGTTCGGAGAACCCCGATCGAGCGTGCGTAGGACAAATGGAATATTCTGTTCAAGGGGTATAACCAATAGAGAAGTTTGATTTTACGGAATTGCTACAGACGTCTGAATTTTTCAGACGTATTGTAATATTTTTTTTACACGTGTAATATTTTTTATCAACGCATGCAACATTTTTCTTCGACAAACAGTGAAATGCGGCACAGTAAACGGATGTTGCAAGCGTTGAAAAAAATGTTGCACGCGTCAGAAAAAAATATTTCAAGCATTGAAAAAAAATATTGCAAGAGACTTCCGATGGAATGAACAGTATCGGACGTTCGAGCGCTAGTTCTGTCCTTGATTTTATGGATGAACCAGTATACGCTTTGCATAAGGGTGCGTTTGGTAGCAGTAATCTTGTTAAGATTCCCAGTAACTATAGGGTAATCTAAAATAATCACCCTGTTTGGCACAACAACTTCCAAATCTAGGGTTGGAATGGAAAATTACTGATGTAACTATATTTCGATAGTTTATGGTATCATGATTACCTTTGAAATTTGTAGCTATCTTTCATTACTGGACCATAGGAATCCAATTGAAGCGATTTTTTCTCACGCGAAGCTCTCTGGCTAGTGTGATTTCTTCACGATCTGTTTCTCGACGATTGTGTTGGAATATTAGGTATATTAATAATGAATTTATTTCAAAAATAAACTATGACAATAATTAAAAATAAAATAGAAAAAATAAATAAACTAGACATAAACAATATACCAATTGAAATGTCTACCTCATCTATATTATTAGATAAACATAACATAGATGTGGTTCGCGTGTGTTACCGAGATGACGTGAAGACGTAGCCAAATCAGTAGTAGATGTCGATGAAGATCAGCAGGCAATGTAGTCAAAGCCGATCATCGGTGAAGAAAACAACGAGCAGTTGCGTGAAGACGTTTTCCAAAAATGTGATTCGTCCTCTCATGGTACAGGATCTCAAGGACGAACGTTTCGAAGACCTATTCTCCCAGTAGTTGGCGCACGTCAGTGAAAGGACGGGGAAAACAAAGGCAATGCAGTACTGAGAGAAAGCAAAAGGTTTTAGCCAAAAACGTCTGTAATAACCTTAAACTCATCACAGACGATATTCATGAACAAGAAATAAGTTTTGTTTGTTGGCCCTATAGTAAATTGTTTAAAAAATTATCATAAAATTACCATATGTAGAGGAAGTGAACTTCTAAAATTATGCAAAATTTCAAGACCAAACACAATCACATCTTAAAGATATGAAATTGACAAAATACTAAACAGTGAAAAGCCACTATTTAGCCAAATTTGCCTTTTTTATATCTTTTAACTGATATTGATTTGGTCTTTAAATCTTACAAAGTTGTAGAATCTCACCTATCCTACGTATGGTAATTTTTTTTGAGAATTTTTGAAAAATTGTACATGTGGTTTTCATGAATAAGAATTTAGTTCTATTTGTTGGACGTGCAGAAAAATATTTGAAAAATTCTCAAAAAATTACCATATATAGGGGAGGCGAGCTTTTACAATCCTGTAAAATTTAAAGACCAAACTCAATCACATTTGAAAGATATGAAATTAATAAAGTGCTAAACAGTAGGATATGCTGTCTTTTACTACCAAGAAAATACCATTTTACTGTCTATTACTCAAGATCTTATTACATCCAATGTAAAGCACCCTATTTAATAGTAAAATCTTGCACATATAAGTAATTTGGTTTTCATTTGACAGTAAACCACTTTTATTATGTAAAGTCTGTAAAGAAATATATGTATAAGTTTTAAAAAAATCTCAAAAAATTAACATACGTAGCAGAGGTGGTATCTACCACCGTGTAAAATTTGAAAACAAAAATCTATCTTATTTGAAATTATGGCTAAATCAAAGAAAAAATATATTATTGTACAAACTAGAAATGCATTCACTAGTTGGGTTTCGTACTGATAGGTTTAGTCAATTGAGCAATTTGTTGTACTGACTGGTTGAAGGGGGTTCAATTGCACTAATTAATGCTATGCACAGTTTCGGTTGAACTGCAATACTGGTTAGCGTTTAGAATAAGCTATTCTACATGCAGATGTAGAATAGCATATATATATATATGTGTGTGTGTGTGTGTGTTTGTGTGTGTATGAAAATGGTTCTATACTCTTGGGAGTGCGTACATCCACCTTGCATATACCGCTTAAACAACAAATTTATATCTCTTTATCCTTTTGAGGATACTCTAGTAATGATTATAAGGTACTCCAAAGTGAATTTTATGAAAAATTTCATCAAAGTCCGCTTTTTATAGCATAATTGCATATATACTCATTTTACATATAAAAAAAGATACATAGCAAAAATAACGTGCTCCGATGAATTTTTTAACCCATGTCGCATTGGAATATTATAAAATTAGTATTTAAGTATATCAAAAGTGATAAAGAAGTATAACACGTTCATTTAATAGTATATTAGAAATGGGAGTACGTACTTCAGGAGTACAATGTATATATATTTATATATATATAGACAGATAGATAGAGATAGAGAGAGACGCTTTCTCCATCCTTGCCATACTTTTATAGCAGCACCATTTAATTTGTTCATTTGTTGTGAGCTTCCAGTTTCACACAACATGGATCAATCATTTCCTCATTTTCTTGAGCGTGCAGTACAAATAGCCGGGAACTAAAGAGTGAAAAAAATGACCAAACCAAATAGTAGAACAGGGTATCATAAATAATGTTAAACAAATTGGGATTCATTTAGCAACTGATTTTTTATCGTCAGGCTATCGTCTCCACTGGATTCTGCTGCCTATTCTTGAGCACTATGAACAGTATGCCCTCCGCCACTCCTTTTGTCAGCTGCAGGAATACGCCTGTTGCTAATATGAAATCTTTGAAGTAAATTTGAAATGCTACATGCATCGCAAAATTTGCTGAATCTCCGAATCTTTAAAGCTAAGCAGCAGGATAAGGTGCCCACAAAATTACTGTTAGGGTTTGTGTCGAATATATGTACGAGTATGGTTACAATTGGACTCTGTGTTGTAATAGGCAGGGGGAGATAGAGTAGGAGTCGGACTCTATGTCCTTGTCCCCTATATAAAGGATGCAGCCCTGGTGTAACAGGTGAACGACTAACAATAGTAGCATAGGCAAAGAAGGGAGCGTGGTCTGCTGTGGCCGTGCTCAATGTAGCCGGTATGCTGCGGTATTGTTGATTGGGGAGGAGCGCTCATAATCATAGCCCTGCAGATGTAAACGCAAGCCGAACTGCGTTATCAAACATCGTGTCTCCTTATATCGTTCTGATCTTACATTGATATCGACCCTGTTTTTCCTAACAATTACCTATGGGATTCTATCGAATTGATAGGTTTGCCCCATCCATGCCATACTTTTATAGTACCATCTGCTAATTTTTTGTGTGCTTTAATTCAATGCGTCGATCATTTCCACAACTCATGTTGTCAGGATGAGTACCAACCAACAACCTGTGAGACTATGGCCTAGTTCGTTTTATCTTCTGAATTATGAGAGAAGCCGTTTCTAATTGTGGGAGAATCGGATCAGACCGACTGCGACTTCTAAGTTTTGGATCAGATCGGTGAGAATCAGCGAGAATAAGATTTCAACCGAATTCTGAGGGCCTGTTTGGCAGGGATTCAGCTTCTCCGAATTCTGAGGGCCTGTTTGGCAGGAATTCTGAGAATCTAGTGAAGTTGAAAATTTTAGCTTCATCAGATTCATGAAGCTGAAACTGTGAGTACATTAAGAGTGTTTAGATAGATCATCTTGTTTACATTTTAGACTAAAAATATAAACTTAATTCACTTTATTTTAGCCTATAAGTTTCAGATCTCAGGTAAAGTTAGAATCCGGAGCTCTACCAAACAGACCCTGATTCTATGTAGAGGACAGCTTTTGATTGTGGAAGAAGCTATCTAGAATCCTCCCATTCGGTAAACAATCCAGTTTTTTTTAAGCAGAAGCTGAAATGAATGGCCTATGTGGAGGCCAACCATGGCAAGTGATGCATATATAACAACCAACGTGCTTGTTCTTGAAATTTGAGTTTGAAAAGAGTAAAAAGGTTGAAAAAATTGGAATCTCTTTGTTTTTTGTTTGATAAGATTATCCTTTCGAAAAGGATCATCGGGTCGGTTCGGATTATTCGATTAGAACGGATCATTCTTTTAGAAAAAGTGTATTGGAAATGTTGTATGTATCAGATCACTCTTTTGGATCGGATGATCAATCGGATCTTTGGAACAGTGAGGGTGTATTGTTGTTTTTGTACGTAATGGATCATCCTGTTGGAACGGAGGATCAAACGGATTATTAGGACAGAGAGCACGTCTTCAAAATATTCAGACATTTCTAAGTGTTCCATTAGGTTGGCGACTTTGGGATCTTTACACCTTTTTGAGAGAACTTTGTAATAGAGCCATTGATGATGTTTTTAGCTTAATTGTGAGTTGTTCATGATGAGATGGTGATATGAAATGTTTTACTTATGTGTCGAGCAATGTTGGCAAAATGGTAAGCATGGGTGGCTAGATGGCTTTAGGCTTTTGGGGTTAAGTGCATATGTGTCGGTGTTCGTATAACCGCAAGTAAATTTGTAAGTATAGGGGTCGCGCGCTCCCTCTTCTTGAATGATTAGACTACGAGAGTCCAAGATGTATACTGGTTCGGGCCGAATGTCCCTACTAGGGGTGGAATTGAGCCGAGCCGAGCCGAGCTCGGCTCGGCTCGTTTGGGCTCGTTGAAAATCGAGCCGAGCCAGGCTCGGCTTGGAGAGTGAATCGAGCTAAAATCTGAGCTCGGCTCGGGCTCGATCGAGCCGCGAGCCGGCTCGTTACGGCTCGTGAGCTGGGACAAAATTCCAAAGTCCACACTCCGTCACTCGGTCTCCCGTCACTCGGTCCTCCCCCAAATCCATCGAATCGAAGAGAGGAGAGCACTCAGCGACCAGAGGAGCTAGGGTTCGGGCGGGCGGGCCTTCGGCGCCGGCGACGCCTCCCCGACTCGGCGACTCCACTGCCACCACGCCGCCGCCGCCTCCCACTCGGCTCCACGCCTCCACCCCGTGGCTGCCTCGCCCCGCCCGCCTCCCCCACGGCTCCACGGCCTGTGCTCCAGCCCTCCACGGCTCACTCCACCGTCGCCGCCACGCCGTCGTTGGCTCGCCTGCCTCCCCCACGGCTCCACCCCGTCGGCCGTCGCCTCCTCCCGGCCGGCAGCCTCCTCTCGTGGCTTCACGCCCACCCGTGCCGGCTTCCCGGCTCCCCCATGGAGCGACCGACGAAGAAGAAGCGAGTGGAGCTGGAGCAGCCGAGGTTGTCGGCGTCGGGAGCCTAAGGACGCGCCATGGACTTCGCTGGGCTCCGCACCCTCTCCTCCACCCCGATTCGATTCTCGTATACCACATCGAACCCTCGCTTAGCAAATCTAGACCATGTAGTTTCGACCTCCGCAGCCAAGCAATGTAGTTCGGGAAGTTGTGGTTTGTAGAAGCGTGATTCTATCTGGAAGCAATGTAGTGTGGATTCGTCGAATCGAACCCTTTCGCGTCCTCCCCCCATACAGCTGCAACTATAGAAGTCGTTCCATTAGACCATAACATTTGTGAGTTACTTCCAGTCAGTGTTTTGTTTCCTACGGAGTGGCATACTAATGATACTATAACTGCCTATCTATTGTGATGGTGGTCGTTTTATTAGCAGTTTAGCGCAATGCAAAGACGAAACTCCATCATAGTAGTGACTGTTTTCCAAGCATATAGTGTCTAGATCCTTGTGTTTGTCAGTTTGTCGAATATATATAAGTTATTTCGTGTGGTGACTTGAGATGATATTGAATTTATTAGAGCTTTTGTTTTCCCAGTGCAAAACCAAAATTTTGGCCAGAGATGCTAACTTTTTTCTTCACAGGAAATGGTAAGTAGAATGCCTTAGTGAACTATAGCGAAGGCCATATGCTATCACAATGTTAGACTATTTAGTTCAGTGTGGTGGTACATTGGTTACTCCTTGTAAAATTCTCTTGTAGGAGTTGAAGTTGTCTTGGTTCGACTTCCTTGAGAAAAATATGTTTGTTGTGAACTTGTAGCCAAATTGTACAGCCTTCTTTATCCACAAAGAAAACACAAAGATATGCAATGCAACCCGGTCTGGGAAATCATCAATGTTGGATCTTGCGGTTCCTATGCAGATGTATATCTTAATTCATTAGTTCTAGACTTGTAGCTGTTTGCTAGTGCGGTGTTATAATTATAAATACATCTACTAAGGTACATCCTTTTCTTGCTTTATCTTAAGTAAAAGCCTAATATGAAAGCTACATTTGAAATGGCACGCCTTTTGCCATTTTTAGTACTTTATACCTTACCCCATATTCTTTTCTTTAGAAGTTTCGCAATTTTGTTTCAGACCATACATGTGACTGATAATTTCAAGTACGCTTAATACAAAGAAGTCATGGAGCAGGCATCAAACCTTACTAAGCCTGCACTTCTTGGCTTGATTGTTGATTCTACATTATCAACATGTACATGTACACCTTTTTCTTGTCTTTATTCTCTGTCTAGAACTCTCTATTTTCAGACACCGAGTCAGTTGTTTGTAAATTGTAATGCAATTATGCAAATCATGAAGTGCTGACAATATATTTATTTCTGCATTATCTCGTTCAATGTTTGTATTCTTGTTGATATTTCAAAGTTATCAATGTTATTTATTTCATAACAATGTCATCAATGTTATTTATTTCATAACTTATCCACAGTAATTAACGAGTTTATCGAGCTAACGAGCCGAGCCCGAAAGCTGCTCGGGCTGCTATCGAAGCGAAGCCGAAGCAGAGAGTTCGGCTCGCTCATTGTCGCATCGAGCCGAGCCGAGCCGAGCCGAGCTCGAGCCGAGCTGCGAGCCTCGAGCTTAATTTCCAGCCCTAGTCCCTACGTCCAGTTCGTGGTGGTGGTTTGTATTGCTCCGGGTGCAGTGGGCTACACGGGATTACAAGCGAGGGCTAAGGACAGGCCCTTAGCGCTCATCCAAGTGGGGGAGCTCGGGAGTGTTTTTCTAGGTCGGATGACGGACCCGATGCGAATGGAGTCGAATTGAATCAAATGAAATCGAATGCGGATCGAATGCCCTTCCTTGGGGGCCCTGCCCCCCTTTATATAGGCGAAGGGGGCAAGTTACACGGGAGTTTGGAGAAGAATGGTAGGGGCATGCCACACCCAGGAGTCCCGATCTTCGGTCCTGGTGACTGTCGATTGACGGGTCCCTTCTCATCCCACGCCTGGGTTGGTAGATACAGTAGGAGGCATTCCGTCGGGAAGGGGCGACCGCCTCCGAGTGCCTGCTGATGCCGATGTCTTCGTCTTTGCGCTCTGCTGCCTCGGGAGGGAGCGCGTCCCTCCACTGTGCCTGACGGGGTGAAGGGACCGGCGCTTGACTTAGTGGCCCCCTGGCCACCTTGGGAAGGAGCCACCTGCCCCAGCATAGCCGTCGTGTCCACGGGGCAGGTGACCAGCTTGAGGCTGATTGGTGACGTGGCGGAGGTCGTTGAGTCGAAGCTCGTTGGGGATCCGACTCGAGGCCAGTCGAACTGCTGAGCGCCCGACTTCTTGGCGAGGTCGGCTCGCTGGGGCGTCCGACTAGTGGCGAGGTCGGACCGCCCCTGGTGGGCCTGTACAAGGCCGAGGGTTCTTCATGGCCCCTCGAGGCCTAAAGATGAACTTAAAACGGATCATCTGGTGTTCCAGCCAATATTTAGGAATAATCCCATCTGTGATGGACGGAGACTTTGATGATACCCCCTTCAGTACTCTGTGTCGCCGCCGATCTTGCCGCTATGTCCGTATGACTGAGAGATATACGATCTTGAAATAGATGTATACCTTGCTGTGGGGTATCCCCGGTATAAGTATTCGCCGAAGTTTCGGCCGTAGATCAAACGCGTGTGCGTTCCCGGACGGGCCCATCGTCTTCGTCGGTGTAGTCTCTTCGTATGCATGGCGACGCTTCAGCTTCTCGCGCCCCCATTTATTGGGGACTGCTCGGCTTCCGCGCCGTAAGCATGTATAAGAGTGGTACGATTGTTGAAGTTGGAGGAGTCATTCGCCTTTCGGATTTTCGACCGCTCCACAATACTTTGCTTCTCTTATGGCCTTTTCCAAGAACGGAACCTTGGTGTTCGTCTTCGGAGATGATGTCCTGCCGGCGCTCGCGGATGAGGAGGCCTTCACCGCGGAGCTTTGAGGCGGTCTCGAGCTCGCCCAGGCCAAGTGGGCTGAGCAGGACGCCACCGCCCGCAACATCGCCACCGTTGACGCGCTGATTGACGTCGTCCCGAAGCTTGTCAAGGCCAGGGACGCCCTTATCGAGGCAATTCGGCATGCGCGCGGTGCTTAAATTGTCGCGCCGTCTAGATGTCTTCAGGCTAGTTTATCGTGATGCGAGTGGAAACTATATGTAACTTGCGCACCATTTAAATGTTACTAGCCTTTATCTGACGAGTGCTTTAGTCCATGCGATCCCTTGGATCTTGGCCATAGTGCTGCGCAACGAAGCGGTTGGGTCCTTCGTGGCGGCCGCCTTAGTCGGCCGAGCCCGACCGACTTGGTCGAACGGTCTCGACCGGGTGCGCGCAAGTGCACCCGGTGGGTGTAGCCCCCGAGCCCCCAAGCGGGTCGGAGAGCCGGTCGGGGGGTTTACTTTGGTCGGCAAAAATTCGAACGGGTGAGTCGAGTGGACTCTGTTGGTTGCGAGCCCCGAGTGGATCGGAAGGTCGCTGGTGACGGCTCGACCGACTTGGTCGGCGGTTTGGATCGGTGTGGCCTTAGCCAGTGGGTGTAGCCCCCAAGCCCCCGAGCAGGTCGGAGAGCTGATTGGGGGGTTTACACTCGCTAGCTGGGCCCGACCGACTTGGTCGGAGGGGACTGGCTCGGCACCGCTTCGATCGGTGCGGACGCCTAGATGCCTCTAGTCAAGGTTCTGGTATCCGTGCGCTAGTTTTACGTCATAGCCAGACGCGGCCTTGGTCGGCAGGGATGTTCGAATGCCTCAGCGAGGTTTCGGTTCCCGAGTGCTCGTTTTACGTCGTAGTTAGATGCGGCCTCGGTTGACAGGGATGCCCGAATGCCTCAGCGAGGTTCCGGTTCCTGAGTGCTCGTTTTACGTTGTAGCTAGATGCGGCCTCGGTCGACAGGGATGCCCGAATGCCTCAGCAAGGTTCTGATTCCCGAGTGCTCGTTTTACGATGTAGCTAGACGCGGCCTCGGTCGGCAGAGATGCCCGAATGCCTCAACGTGGTTTTGGTTCCCGAGTGCTCATTTTACGTCGTAGCTAGACGAGTTAGTAAGGCTGGTTTAACGCCGGAGCTAGGCGAGGCCTTAGTCGGCAGGGATGCTCAGATGCCTCAGCGAGGTTCTGGTTTCCGAGCGCTCGTTTTACATCGTAGCTAGAAGCGTTTGCAGGGCTGGTTTTACGCCGGAGCTAGGCGGAGGGCGTCCGTCCTGAGTCCTCATCTGGCGAGGCTATCTGCGGGAGGAGTAGCCGCTGTCTGTCCCACGTGTACACCCCGTCCGCAGGTGTGGGACCTGGAGGGGGTGAGCAAGCGCGTGTTTACCATACGTTGGTTTGAACACCGTGCTCGTGGAGCTACCAACGGGTTATCCGAGTGGGCCCCGGAGATCACGCGACCTCCGAGCGGACGATCCCTGCGCCGGGTGTCCGACCCGCTGGGGGCGACCCATAAAAAACCTTTCTTTACTCGAGCTCAGACGGACTCCCGGCCGTCTCGCCAACCCGGGCGCGGTTGCTCTGCTACCTTCGAGGGCTCATGAGAGAGTGTGAAGTATGGTCTCGGACACGAGTTAAGACGATTGGGTCATCCGCCGACCCAACCAGAGACCCACTGGGGGTTCGCCTTGTCCTCGCCCCTCGCTCATTTTGTGCCGGGCGACCCTGAATCCACTTGGTGGATTTGGGCTTTGCAACCCGCGACGCCGGATCGGGTCCTGGCGCGAGCTATTGAGCTCTCTCGCCACCTCGAGGCCGGTGCGGCCCGGTGGACTTTTCATACCTGTTTCGGCCCAGTTGATCCGGCCCAAAGGCGGAGATCTAGAGGTTGCGGGGCGTCTCGCCCGGAGCGGTGCCCTGGCGTCTCCTGTCGGCATTTAATGTGCGTGCGGAAATTAAATGCGAAGCGAAATGATTGGGGTTCGATGCGTCTCACCAGCGGCATGGCGTGGCGATCCGACAGACGCCTTGACGCTTCGACCGGCAAGCGTCGGCTTGATCGGGCGTCCGTTCGTCGATCTTGGCGCTTACCGGTGCTCAGTTTTGGTGCCTATTCGGCACCTATAATTTTGGTGTTGGGGGGTGCTAGGGCACGCTCCTACCCTTTGCTTTCGCTGCCTGCCTTGCCTTCACTTTCCCCGCCCCCTCGCCTTTGCTTGTGACGAGAGAGCAAAAAAGAAAGTCAGAGAGCTCTTCACCTTTCCCCCCTCCCGCCGCCTGCATCTTCAGAGATGTCGCAGTCGGAGTGCACCGCCCAGCCCAGTCGCGCGCAAGGCTTGGAGAGGAAGGGGTTCCTCCCCCCGCAAGATGCCTCGCGATGGCGAGTGCCGACGGGGGCAGCGGAACCTGCGCCGGAGGATGGGGAGATCGTCGTGCTGGCCTCGTTCTATGAGCGCGGGTTCGGACTTCCGCTCCATCCCTTCGTCCGCAGGCTGCTGCATTTCTACGGGGTGGAGGTGCACCACCTCAACCCCAACGGCGTGCTCGACATCGCAGCCTTCATGACGCTGTGTGAGGCATTCCTGGGGATCGAGCCTCACTGGGCGCTGTGGAGGTACTTCTTTCAAGCCCGACTGTGGAAGGACAAGACGGCGGACGCTACGGCGTCAATGGGGGGTGCCGCCCTGCAGCTGCGCGCTCACCGCTCGGCGGAATACATCAACCTGAAGCCGCCGTCGAACCGAGGGTGGCACTCCGAGTGGTTCTATGTTCAAACCCGAAGGCAAGGCTCGGCCTTCTCCTACGGCTTCAAGCGGGTCCGAATGGGCCTGGGGGCCCGACCAGGGGGAGAAGAATAAAGTGGAGTTGATCGTCAAGCGGATCAAAGCCCAAATGAGCCGAGGCTTGACCGACGACGTTGTCGTGCGTGCATTCATGAAGATGCGCGTCCAGCTCCTCATGCACAGGGCGCGCCCCATGTTCCAATACAGGGGGGTGTCCGATCCCGTGAGGATGGAGGAGGCAGAACTTCCCGCGTCGGAGCTCAAGACCAGGGTGGCCGCCGTGCTGGGTGGGAGTGCCACCGTGGCGGCGGGTGGCCACCCTGAGCCCTTCTCGGTGGAGAATCCCCCGAACTTGGTAAGCCGAGTGATTCTCTTTTCCCTTTCCTTCCTCTTCAATCCTCTGCACATTGTCTGACCCGCGCCTTCGTGTTGCCCAGGGGTTGGGCAGGATGGTCTCCCGGGCATTGCTGCCAGGGGAGAAGGAGCAGAGGGCTAAGGCCCGCGAGGCGTCCGCACTGCAGGAGTCTGCCCGCAAGAAGCGGAATGAAGAGAGGAGGAAGAGGAAGAAGAAGAGTCGTGCGGCGAGAACCGCGCGGGGCGAGGAGGTCTCCGAAATGACCGTTGCCGACACGGCCGATCCGGAGTCGTCCTCGAGCGATAACGGTGGTGGCCACAACGATGACTCGTACGGCGCGTACGACTTCAGGCCGCTGGCTGGCGGTGGCCCAGATGAGGGTGTCGGTGCGTGCGTTGCCGTCGCTGCACCCCAGGCGGAGATGTCCCTGACGGAGACACCCTTGGGAAAACAGAGGGGTGATTCATCTCCGCTAGGGGGGCCAGCGAAGAAGATGCGGTTGGAGTTCCATCGCTCAGCAGTGGCCCGCTCCGGAGGGACGACGGCGTGGCGAGGACCGGTGCCATCCTCGCCACGCAGAATAGCCGAGGCGCTGACGCCGGTTGTTGCACTGGCAAGATTGGAACCAACGCAGGAGGAGAGGGCTCGACAGGAGCTGGGGCGCGAGGAGGCCCTAGCGCCCCTCGGCGGGTCGAAGCCTCGATCGTGAGGCCAAGGAGTCGGCGATAGTTGTAGCCGCCATCGCCAGACTCCACGCCACCGGCGTGGTCTCGCGCTGGCGATCCTACCATCGTCACCTAGGGATGCGTCGGAGAGGGTGGCCCAGACGTCGGAGGTGGTCACCGCCGGGTCGCAGATGGAGGCGCCGCATAGTCTTTCGCAAGTCCGGACGTCCGGCTGGCTTGACCTGGCGAGGCAATGACCAGCAAGAAAGCAGCTTCGTGCTAGACGACGAGGCGGAGGATGGGTTGTGGGGGGCCTTCCAGGAGGGCGCGCGTCGAGTCGAGGCTTGGGTGAGCCAGATCCGGAAGGGTCTGGCTCTCGCCCTGGAGTTCGCTGACGAGGCGCTAAACTCCATTTCTGAGGTAAACTGCCCGATCGGCACGGTAAGCCAAACTGAACCTCAGCTTCAGCTTTCGAATAGCTTCAGCGGTCAGCAAACTTAATGGTATGCCCGTGTTCCGCAGCAACTGAAGGTCCGATCAGGGGGAAAATCGGGGTTCCTCTGGATCCTGCATGATCGGAGGGCGGCGGCCGAGGAGGAGGAGGGTCGCCTGCACTCCGAGCTACGTGACGCTCGGGAAGCCTTGGCGCGCGAGTGGACGGAAGCGGAGGGGGTCCGCCAGGAGCTGGGGCAGTCCTCCAAGGCGCTGGGCGAGGAGCGTCGGATAACTAAGTCCCAGGAGACGAGGATATTTGAGCTTGAGTCTCTCCTGGCGACGGCAAACAGCGCCAAGGACACCACCGTCGCCGCGGGAGAGGTCAGCAGCAGCGGGAGGCGATCCGCCCGGAAGAGTTGACTCATGAGGAGGGACGCCTGCGACGCATCAGAGGCCGGGCTAAGGCCGAAGAGGATCTTCAGCGTCAAGCGGCCTCCGCGGCTGGTGAGCAACCTAACGATGGCGTAGCCTTTGCGATCGTGGATTGCCGGGCATGCTTCTTGATATTGCTTCGATCTGCAGAGTTGCAGAAAATTCTCCAAGACGCCGTGGAGGCGCGTAGACTGGCGGTGGAGGAGCGTGACACAATAGCCACGTCGCTGGAAGTGGCTATGTCGGCGAAGGGACTGGCGGAGCAAGATTTGTCCGAGCAAACCGCCGAACTGACGGCCCTGAGGGGGGTCAGCCGGGATGTCTGCAACCGGGTGTTTGGCACCGCCGTGCAGGGTCCAAGCTCCCTTGCCACCGCGTTAGCCCGCGTGCCGGAGCACGTCGAGCGTTCGGTGAGCGAGGGAATTGACCTCGGAGCTTCTTCGGCGCTGGTTTTCGTTATCTCCCAGTATGACGACATTGATCTTGCCGCCGTTAGCAGTGGGGTCGCCGCGGACCGGACCGAGGAGGAGGTCGACAAGTTCAGATCCCAGGTCGATCCGCACGCCGCGAAGATCGCCGGCCGGATACCTCCGCAAAGCATCCTCCACCGGAAATAGGAAGAAAGTTAGATATTTTGCTTTTAGCAATGTAAAGAATTTTGCCGTGTAACGAATTGAAGTTCGTTTTAGCATTTTTGGCCAGTCGGGCCATTCCGTAGGTCCGACTTTGTTCCTCGAACTTCCCTGAGGTGAGGAACATTCGACGACCATAGCTTTAGGAACCGCGGGGGTTGTACAAGCGTAGGTCGATATGTTAGCACCTTTGAGGAAAGCTCAGAGAAAAATAGGGACTTACGGAACGAAACGTTCGCTTGCACTCGTCACAGGAAAGGAGTGTTCCCGACCAGCTATGGATCGAACCGCACGGGCACTTCCTTCTTCCGCAAAGCACTACTTCGCAACCGTAGCCGCTGGGGCGTAGACCGTAGCACTTGGGTCGAGAGGGTTACCGCTAGGGAGAACCGAATAGCCGACCGGGTCACCGACCCGTGTGAGTGTAGGAACTTAAGCATAGATCGTTCAACTGCACTTGCGCAGGAAAGAAGTGTTCCCGACCAACTACGGATCGCACCGCATGGGCATTTCCTTCTACCGCGAAGCACTACTTCGAAACCGTAGCTGCTGGGGCGTAGGCCGTAGCGCTTGGGTCGAGAGGGTTACCGCTAGGGGGAACCGAATAGCCGACCGGGTCACCAACCCGTGTGAGTGTAGGAACTTAAGCATAAATCGTTCAACTGCGCTTGCGCAGGAAAGGAGTGTTCCCGACCAACTATGGATCACACCGCACGGGCATTTCCTTCTACCGCAAAGCACTACTTCGAAACCGTAGCCGCTGGGGCGTAGGCTGTAGCGCTTGGGTCGAGAGAGTTACCGCTAGGGGGAACCGAATAGCCAGTCGAGTCATCGACCCTTGTAAGTGTGTGAACCTGTAGCCCCTGAGCGGTGCGTGGTGTTCAAGCTGTGGTCGCCACGCAGCGCTTGCACTTGGAGGGGCAAAAGATTCGTGCGGGAACGAGAAAAAGCTTTAAGGATAGAATTGCCTTAACTTTTCATTCCGCGTGCTGGAGACGACGTGGCTGTTGGGCCTATCGCTCAGCGCTTTGCCAGGGCGGCCGAGCTAATGGGCCCTTTGCCACCTCGGGGCCGTCGTGGCCCGTCTGGGCCTTCCTTTGCTACATCGGTGCGGTCGTTCCGGCCCAGGAGCCGAAACCGAAGAGTCGCGCTGCGCTTGGCCCGAAGCGTTGTCCTTCCGCCCCTGTTGTCCTATCGCATTTTAATGCGTCGTGAGATTTTAATGCGTAGTGGCAGGGGTGGAGAGGGCACGTCTCGTCCGCCGGGCGAGGAGTTAATGCGCGTGCAGCGTTTGGCCCGACGCGGCGCCCGCTTGGACCGCTCTGCCCCGCCTCTATAAATACGGCATGGGGGCGTGAGAGCGACCACGTCTAGCCATTCTCCTTTGCTTCTTCGTCACCCCACGCCTGTTTCCAGCCTTTTGAAGAGCAAGATGACGAGCGGAGGAGGCGATGCCGCCGGCGACCCGAGGGCCGGCAAAAGGCCCCGTACCGACGGCGGATCATCCGCGACGGCGGCGAGGGGCAGGCTCACCCTGCCCTCGATGACTTTTCGCATCCGGAATCCTCTTTCGGAGTGAGTTTCCTTGGCTTGGCCTCGGGACGGCTTTGATTCTTTTTTACTGACGTTGGGTTGTTCCCTCCTTCTTTCAGCGCCCTTAGCTCGGGTTCAGGCCAACCGCCGGCGGCACCCCTGGTGGCCGCCCTGGTGGGGGAGGCGGAGGCCGCCAGAGCCACCTCCGACGCTCCCCCGACCGCCCCGGGTGGTCCCTCGGCGACGGGAGCCCAGGCCGTGGCCATGGTGACGTGGATGGAGGCTTCTCTGCGCCTCCAACCCGCAGCGACCGCCGCCCGGAGGCGGAGGTGTCATGGCAGCAGGCTCGGGCTCGAGCCACCAAGGAGGAGCTCGCCAAAACACGTGAGGAAGCGCAGGTGCAGCGGGCCCTGGCCGAGGCCGTCGGAGAAGAGCTCGCCAAGACGCTCGAAGAGGCGCTGGCGCAGCGGCTTCGGGCCGAGGCCGCTGAGGAGGAGTTGGCCAAGATGCATGAGGAGCGCTGGACCACGCGCGACAACCTCATGAACATGCTCGGCCCGGCCTTCGAGAGCATGGCCAGGAGCCTAAGGCCGCTGGTGGTGAGGCTGCAAGTGCCGTTGGAGCGTACCGCGTTGTAGTACTCCTTCGGCCTCACCCAAGCGGCCGACGCCCTGGCCGACCTGCCCCGCGCCTTATGCGAGTATTCCACTCGCGAGGGGCAGGGAATCGCCGTCGATGTGGCGGAGTACGTGCTGGACTGCTGCACCAGCCGTGACGCCTCCTTCGACCCGATCGTGACCGTCGCCGGGGTTGAAGGTGACACAGACCGGGTGCGGGCCAGAGTGCTGCCGGCGGCGGAGATTGTGGCAGGGATGGGCGCGATCATCGTGAGCAGTGACAACTCTGACGATGATGACGCTGTCCCGGGCGACGCCTATGTTTAGCTTAGGAACGCCCCGGGCCGCCCGCGTTTTGCTTTTGTTTTTGCAAGATGTAATGCATGTACATTTTATGTTATGGATTCTGGGGATTCTGCTTGATATTTTGCATTTCTTTTCTGTGATGAGCACTCGTTGAACAACCGTAGCTCTTAGGAACCACTAGGGTTATTAGAGCGTAGGTCGGAGCGCTAACACCTTGAGGGAAATGCGAAAATAGCAGTAGAATTGAAAGCCCAAAGACGCGTCCCAGATCGACCAAGGACCGCTCGACGGCATTCCTTTTGCCACAAAGTGCTATTGCAATAACCATGGTCATTTGGGCGAGGTCGTAGTACTTAGGCCGAAAGGATTACCGCTAGGGGGTCGCAATGGCCGGTTGGGGTGGCGTTTTCGGTTAGTATCGGGCCAAGAGGCTCGAGTGGCGATGAAGACCAGGATGCGGCTGAAGACGCCGCATGCCGAACTCGGAGGTTTTGCTGGAGACGCAGGAATAAAGGAAAAGTTTTAGGGAGAGAATCACCTTAACTTCCCAATACTCCATGCGTTAGGCACAACGTTGCCATCAGCGTTTTTGGGTCGAAAGGTGCCGGGTCGGGGGACCTCCACAATGGTGAAGGGCCCTTCCCACGGAGGAGACAATTTGTGCTCGTTTGTTGGATCGAACTCGCGCGCAGACTAGGACGAAGGACCTCGCCACGGGCGAGGCGCCGCCCTCGGCTGGGTCGTGAGGAGAGATCCGCTACCACCGGCCGATGAAGGGCTTCCTCCAGACGGAGTCGACAACCATCACGCCGCGGCCCGATTCGTATGGTCCCGCATCCGACTGTCCGGTAGTCGGAGCGGACGCACCCGGAGGGGCGATCGGCTGCTCGGAAAGCGAGTCCAGTCGGACGAAGGGTAGGTGGAGGTCGGAGACGAAGATCCCAGGCGGGATCGGTCCCTTCCCGGCAGTACGCTGCCACACGAGCGTCGCGAGGCTCCGAGGCCTTCATGACTCGGTCAACGACAAGCTTGGAGTCACCGTGTACATAGAGTCGGCGCGCGCCGAGGTCGGCAGCGATTCAGAGACCGTTGACGAGTGCTTCGTACCCGGCGACGTTGTTGGTTGCGTCGAAGTGGAGACGAATGACGTACTGGAGCTTGTTTCCGAGCGGGGAAACAAGGACGACTCCAGCACCGGCTCCACTCTTGGTGTAGGACCCGTCAAGGTACATCGTCCAGTACTCGGGGTCTTCAAGTGCCAGTGGCGCCTGAGCTTCGATCCACTCGGCGACAAAGTCGGCCAAGACCTGTGACCTGATCTCCGTCTGGGGGACGTACGATATGTCGTGGCCGTTGAGCTCAAGTGCCTGCTTGGCTATCCTTCCCGAAACATCGCGGTTGCGGACGATCTCGCCGAGCGGCGAGGAGGATGCCGTGGAGCAAAGATGGTCAGCCGCAGCGACATTTTGGCCGCGCGCGAAAGAACGGAAGGCCATCAAACCCCTCGGCCAGTTGGTGCCGGACCTAGCATGTGCGCGATCGCGCAGCCGCCAGCGCTGCGTCTTGCAGAAGCCGGTGCCGCCTGTGTCGCCTCGAGTTTGTCGGTGGGCCTTTTGAGCCTCCACCGCTTATGCCATCGTCGGCTCAAGACGGCGAGCTCGAGGCTCTCCTCCGCCTCCTGCGCCTCGGCACGCCGGGCGGCGGTTCCCGGACTTGTGGGGGTTGCGGCCGAGTCGGCCACGCCCGCCATGTTGCACTCACGAGAGTACAACCCGTCCGAAGTGTGCTCCGTGTCGGAGCTGGAGCCGTCGCTGGAGGAGACCTGCAGCAGTTCGTGGACGGAGGCTGGCGCAAAGCCTGCTGTCGCCACGAGTCGTGAGCCCGCGGGGGGCAAGGCCTCTTCTGTAAAGGACGCCGCCGCCGCCATGAAGTGGTGTGGCCAGCGAGGACAGCCCCGCATCGAGGTCCGTCTGAGGGCCTCAAGCTGAAGGTCGCCGAATGCGTGGCGCGGAGTCGAGCTCCCACGAGGCTCGATTCGAGGGGCGGAGGGACGAAGCGTGAGCTCTCCAGCCGAGTGGCGACGGTCGAGGAGCCAGCGGATCAGGTTCTCGACGCAAATGCGCTGTCGTGGGTGAAGAAAGCCATCAAGGAGGTGGTGGAGAGTGCAGGCGAAAGCGACGCGCGAAGGCCCTACCTAAGCGCCAACCGCCGGTGTTAAAGATAAAGCAAGTAAATTTGTAAGTATAGGGGTCGCGCGCTCCCTCTCCTTGAATGGTTAGACTACGGGAGTCCAAGATGTATACTGGTTCGGACCGAATGTCCCTACGTCTAGTTCGTGGTGGTGGTTTGTATTGCTCCAGGTGTAGCGGGCTACACGGGATTACAAGCGAGGGCTAAGGACAGGTCCTTAGCGCTCATCCGAGTGGGGGAGCTCGGGAGTGTTTGTCTAGGTCGGATGACGGACCCGATGCGAATGGAGTCGAATTGAATCAAATGAAATCGAATGCGGATCGAATGCCCTTCCCTGGGGGCCCTGCCCCCCTTTATATAGGCGAAGGGGGCAGGTTACACGGGAGTTTGGAGAAGAATGGTAGGGGCATGCCACGCCCAGGAGTCCCGGTCTTCGGTCCTGGTGACTGTCGATTGACGGGTCCCTTCTCAATCCATGCCTGGGTTGGTAGATACAGCAGGAGGCATTCCGTCGGGAAGGGGCGACTGCCCTCGAGTGCTGTCTGATCTTGGCGTCTTCATCTTGTGCTTTCTGCTTGCCGCCTCGGGAGGGAGCGCGTCCCTCCACTGTGCCTGACAGGGCGAAGGGACCGGCGCTTGACTTAGTGGCCCCTTGGCCACCTTGGGAAGGAGCCACCTGCCCTAGCATGGCCGTTGTGTCCACGGGCGGTGTGAAGCGCTTGAGGCCGACCGTGGCGTATGAGGTCGTTGAGTCGAGCTTCGTTGGGGATCGACCCAAGGCGGTCGAGACTGCGAGGCGTCCGACTTGCCGAGGTCGGGGAACTGCAGGCGTCAGGACCGATGGCGAGGTCGACCCATACGGTGGGCTGAACAAGGCCGAGGGTTCTTCGTGGCCCCTCGAGGCCTAGAGCTGAGCTTAAAATGGATCATCTGGTGTTCTAGCCAATATTTAGGGATAATCCCATCTGTGATGGATGGAGACTTTGGTGATACCCCCTTCAGTACTCTGTGTCACCGCCGATCTTGCCGCTATGTCCGTATGACTAAGAGATATACGATCTTGAAATAGATGTATACCTTACTGTGGGGTACTTCAGGTATAAGTATTCGTCAATATGGTTGCATGATGCATGTTTTTATTAATGTGGGTCAAGTTGTGAAGAATTTGTGTCTGCACACTGTTTCTTAGTCTTTTTATGTGTGGGTGATTTGAAGAATACTATAGTCAACGGTAATGAGAAATGGATATTGGTTGAGAGATCCAAGGTCCAAAACAGTTATGGATGTCAGGTGAGATGGTTGAGCTCAAGCAAGTTACATGGTAGACAAAGACGTTGAAGGCAAGGTTTGAGCCAAGGGTTACACCAAGTAGCTTGGTCGGTGCCAGTGCGGGGGTGGTCCAGTAGAATTGAATAGGAGAAACTAACTGATGAGTGGCAAGCCATTGGCGAACCTACACATGTCAAGCATGGAGTTGCTCACAAGTGAAGGATGTCAGCGAGTCAAGACATGGGTACCTTCATTCTCAAGTAGAAATAGATCCTTGAAATTCGTGTAAGAAGTTGTGTTCTTGTTTAAGATTTTGCTTTCTTCGTTTGGGTGTTTGTTTGCCTCTCCTTTTTCTCTTATTCGTTTTGCTTTGTGACAATGACATGTAAGCGATGGAGAAATCTCTTGGAGGTCAGATCCCATCCATCTACTCACCTCTCTTAGCAATTCCTTGAAGGTGCTTTTGTTTGGTCTTCTTTTGGGTAAAGCTTGCCTCGTCTTTGCTCATGAGGTTTTGGCTCGGATCTTGCTGCTCTTAGACTTGCTAGGATGTGTAGGAATTGATCCAATGTCATGTTGACTATTATTTACCCACGAGCAAATCCTAGTTCATGATTAGGGTTTGTTAGATCTACTAATATTTCTCCATCAAGTTTCAATTTTGATTTATTTTTTGGATGCTATGATGGGTGAAGAACATGTATGCATGTGTTAGCTTACTGCCAGGGCATGCGCACCAGGAAGAGCTACCGGGAGAGACATCAGCGCCAACTGGGCAGGGAGGCAGTGTTGATTCAATACCGGACGGTCCAGTCCGAAGAGCAAAACGAGCCCACAAGCCCAGTACACGTTTTGCTGGACCGGAATGGTTGTCCAAATAAAGGAAGGCTATACTGACGTTTATACTTGTAAAGGGTGTTGTGAACTAGGGCATACATACATATAAATAGTGTGTTGCGTGAGGAACAGGCGGGCGGCGAGTGTTTGGCGGCGAATAGCCAGTTTGGCGATATTCTGATCGGCGGCGAGTCTGTAATCAGCCTCGTCTTTTACATTGAGAAATACATCCAACTGTTCATAGACTCTAGATACTCACATTTGGTATCAGAGCCATCTGTCAGGCCCCTACTGAATCGGACTCAGATGTTCAGCCGATTCAGCAGAACCCAACCAGCCGCCGCCGCAACAAAGACAAGAAACACTAACTAGGGTTCTACAAGACTAAAGTAACTGGAATAATATGCGGAAGGTTACTCTTTCCATTCCATCTTCGTAATTTATACTTCATCCAAATTACAAAGGTAAAGTAAGTTTTTCACCGCTCAAAACATAAAGCAGCGAGTAAAAGAGTAAAGAGACAAAACACTCGGCTAAAGCGGCCTGATAAGAATCACTGCTCCGGTCGATGACCGTCTCGATGCAGCGATTTCTTCAGATTCGCCTCCGTTGATGTTATTTAAACTCCTTCTCTTTTGATCTTCACTTCCTCTGCTTCTCTGACTTTCCCGCGTCCTCCAACACTCAGACAGACTCCAGCCACCACAGCTCCTGACAATTCCCTGCCTCTGAGCTTCGTGCTTGCCCTCAAGCCGAGAAATCCGGAAAAGTGCTTCTGATAAAACTAGCATCTTCCCATGTAGCCTCCTTCTCTGACAAATTCTGCCATTTGATCAACCATTGAGTGACAGCTTGCCCATGTCGAGGAATCATCCTTCTATCCAAGACAGCCATTGGTTCGGTTTTAATTTTTCCAGTTGCATCCACCAGAGGTACACCCGGTAAAGGAAAGGCTTTGGACCCGACATGCTTCTTCAGCTGACTTACATGAAAAACGGGATGGATTCCAGCATCTGAAGGAAGCTGAAGCTTGTATGCGGCTGAACCAATTTTAATTACTCTGAAAGGCCCATAGTACTTAGCTCTTAACTTCAAAGAACCCCGCAGCCCAAAAGCATTTTGCCGGTATGGTTGTATTCTCAGATACACCATGTCCCCAGGCTCAAAGCTTCGTTCAGTTCTTCTCTTGTCAGCAAACCTTTTGATGCGATTTTGTGCCTTGAGTAAGTTTTCTTGAAGCTGTTTCAGCATTTCTTCTTTTTCTTCAATTGTAACTCTAGCCTCTTCAGAAATGTTGCAAGGGATTGACAATTCCGCTAGCTAAGGTGGGGGGTAGCCGTACAAAGCCTGGAAAGGAGTTACCTTTAGAGATGTATGGTAAGATGTATTGTACCACCATTCAGCCATTGTGAGCCATTGAACCCACTTTTTAGGTTCCATGAACACCATACTACGCAAATAAGCTTCTAAGCATTGGTTTACCCGCTCCGTTTGGCCGTCAGTTTGAGGGTGGTATGCCGTGCTAAATCGGAGTGATACTTTGAGCGCTTTAAAGACTTCCTGGAACAGCTTGCTAGTAAAGACCCAGTCTCGGTCAGTAACAATGGCAATGGGCATGCCATGCAACTTGAAAATATTGTCCAAGAAGATTTGCACCACTTGTTGGACAGAATAAGGATGAGCTAGAGCCATAAAATGGGCGTATTTGGTCAGACGGTCCACTACAACCAATATGACTTCCTTTCCCTTGGAATTCGGCAACCCTTCAATAAAATCCATTGATATATGTGACCAGGCCATCTCGGGTACCTCCAGTGGATCTAACAGTCCAGGAATGTGAATATGCTCAGATTTAGTGATTTGACAGACCGGGCATTCCCTCACATGGTATTCCACACTTCTGCGCATTTTCGGCCAATAAAACAGTTTCTTGATACGATGGAAAGTGGGCCTCACCCCGGAATGACCTCCAAAAGTGGAAGAATGGAAAGCCTCCAGTAATTTAGTTCTCAGATCAGTGTTATCCCCCACATACAATCAGCCCTTATATTTAATGATGCCCGATTCCACTTTGTACTTGCTGTCAAGTGTTTCCTCGGCCTGCTGCTCCTTCATAATTTTTGCCGCTCTTGCATCATGTTCATAGCTCTCCTTCACCTCCTGGATCCACTCAGGAATTACATATGTGACCATATTACAAGTTCCTTCTTCCTGTGCTGAATGTTCAATCCGAGATAAAGCATCTGCGGCCTTGTTATCTCTACCCTTTCTATATTCAATCTGGAAATCGAACTCCAATAGTTTGAGCATTAACTTGTGCTGCACTCTCTCCACCAATTTCTGCGATGTGATGAATTTTAAACTCTGTTGATCAGTTCTTATAATCACTTTGTTACCAAGCAAGTAATGGCGCCATTTTTTAAGAGCTACCAAGATCGCCAGGGCCTCCTTGTCGTATATGGACTTTGCTGCTGCTGTAACCCCCAAGGCCTTGCTGAGATATGCTATTGGTCTTCCCTGCTGCATCAAAACTGCTCCAAGTCCGGTTCCACTTGCATCAGTCTCCAATTGAAACGGTTGAGAAAAGTTTGGTAAAGCAAGTACTGGGCAAGATGTCATAATCTGTTTTAAACGCTCAAAAGCCTCAGTGTGCTCCAATTCCCATTTGAAACTGCCTTTCTTCAATAGATGAAAGAGAGGTTTACAAATCTCCCCATACCCCTTGACAAATCTCCTGTAGTATCCTGTCAAACCTAAAAACCCCCTCAGCTTGGACACCGAATCAGGTACTGGCCATTTGAGCACATCCATTATCTTGCTAGAATCCGTAGCCACTCCTTCTGAACTAATAACATGGCCCAAGTAATGAATAGAGTTCACTGCAAATACACATTTGCTCTTCTTAGCTACTAACTCGTTGTTTCTCAGTACGTCCAACGCAGACTCCAGATGGTGAAGATGTTCTTCCCGGTTTCTGCTATAAACCAAAATATCATCAAAAAACACCAATATAAACTTTCTTAAATAGTCCGCGAAAACAGTGTTCATCAAGGCCTGGAAAGTTGGAGGGGCATTACACAACCCAAAAGGCATCACCATATATTCATAATGGCCTAAATGAGTTTTAAACGCTGTTTTCGGAATATCTTCTTCTCGCATTCGGATTTGGTGATATCCAGAACGAAGATCCAACTTGGAATAGATAACCGAACCATGCAATTCATCAAGTAGGTCTTCAATCACTGGCATCGGAAACTTGTTTTTAATAGTCATCGCATTGAGCTGTAAAAAATCAACACACATTCGCCATGCCCCGTCCTTCTTCTTGACCATGAGAACTGGTGATGAGAATGGACTGCTACTCGGTCATATTTCTCCTGTTTTCAGCAAACCCTTGATGATCTCCTCCAATGCTGTTCTCTAGTGGTGGGGGATTCGGTATGGCCTCAAGTTAGGTGGCTCCACCCCAGGTTTCAAGTGAATTATATGATCACACTCCCTCTTGGGTGGTAGTCCCTCAATTTCAGCAAAAACATCAGAATACCGATCTAGCAAGTTTTGTATTTCAGGATCAACTTCTTTAGCAATGTCTTGCTGTTCCACCTCGGGTAAGTTTACAGCAACCAGAAGTCCCTCCGTCCCTTTCCTTGCCAACTTCTGTAACTGCTTTGTATTCAGCATGGATCTGCCCATTGGCTTGGTGAAGTTCTGGAATTGATAATGTTGGCCCTCCTTATAAATGTCTAGAGTCCTCTGCTTAAGGTCCAAAGTAATGGGACTGTGAGAATAAATCCAGTCTGCCCCAAATATAATGTCAAAATTTCCCAACTGTAATAGCTTGAAGGATGTCGTGAAGTTCACATTCTGAATTGTATATGACAGGGATTTCACCATGGCATCTGAAATAAGCTCTCCACCTCCAGCCACTGTCACTTTACTGCGGATCATGGCACTGTAAGGATAACCATTTTTGGCAGCATAATGGTAATCCATAAAGGAATGAGTGCTCCCACTGTCTACCAATCCAATAGCATTTTGACCACCAATCTGAACCATCAGGGAAAAGGTAACCGGCCCTTCTACTCCATGAGCTGCATATGCTGAGACAAGCATGATTTGTTCAGGCTGAGCTTCTTGGTCATTCTTCTCTGGGCTCCCTGGTGCTCGACAAATTCAGTCACTTCTCCTGTATTTCCATCTTCCTCCACCGATGAATTAACCCCTTCTCCATGCAACAGCAAAGAGTGTAATGCATTCCTGATTTTGCATTACTGGTTATGTTCCGGATTCCACGGCTCACCACAATGCCAACATGTTTTATTAGCCCTATCGGTAGCACTCTTCTTCTGATTCTCATTAGTCCCTGCCCCAGTCTGTGGTAAGCTAACCACTTTGGATGGTACAGTTACTCTTGGTCTGATTCCCCCACCAGCCGAACTGCTTTTCCTAGCTCCAGCTACCTTTTCTTCCAACTTAGCATACCAAAACGCCTCCAGTAACCCTCTTGGCTGATGAGTGCTCACACTGTATTTAATTTCATCCTTGAGACCTCCTATAAAGCAACTCATTAAAAAGTTTTCCTGAAGATATGCGTGATCCCTTTTAACCAATTCAACACATTTCTCAAAGTAATCAATATACTTCGCCACTGTGCTCAGTTGTTTCATCCCTAGCAATTTTTCAACAGCTTCATGAGCGTTGGCTTCCGCAAAACGATCACACAAAATTGCACAAAATTGTGGCCAATTAAGTTTATGCCATGGAATTTCTATCCCTTTGAACCAGGTATTTGCCCTCCCAACTAGGTGACCAACAGCTAGGTTCACCCATTGATCCACTGGCGTCCTAGCCATTTCATAAAATTTTTCACACTGATCTATCCACCCACTTGGATTCTCTCCTAAAACAAAGGATGTACTCAAGCTTAGGCCCTTGATAATCGCTTCAAAGATCTCGATGGACATTGTTGTTATCTGCCCCATCTACAATTCTTGGATTTTCAACCAAATGAACTCCTGGGTAATGCATACGTGGACCCCTAGTGACCCCTCCAGAAAAGTTTCCGGTCTGATTAAACTGGGACAGTGCAGGATGATAATAACCCTGTACAGATGGATCTCCCATTTCAGTATGAGGGCCGATCTGTAATGGCTGTGGAGCTTGAGGTCCCACCGCCGTTCCTCCATTTCCACCTCGGTAACACGGATAAGATGATGTTCTAATGGACGGGGAAAAATGGAAGGCAGTTGATTGGCCATCGACTGATTTCCCGTGACACCAGAAATTTCCAAAGCACCACCAGAAAACCCCATAGGAAAACCCACCCGATTAAGCTCAGAGGAAGGTAAGGGCAGGTTACCTCCAGCATTAACTGACGGGCTGTTCTGATCCATCACGTTGGACATGGGAATGTTTCTGGCCAGAAGCAGGCTCTTGATCTCCGCTATATCGCCCTTCATCTCCGCAACATCACCCTTCAAAAACTCCAAATCGGCCATGCGTTCCTGGAGCTTCGCGATCTCTTCTTGAGTGTCCATCTCTTCTTCAGCAACAGAGAAACAACCAATCGAAAGCCAAGATCGATGCTCTGATACCACTTTGTCAGGCCCCTACTGAATCGGACTCAGATGTTCAGCCGATTCAGCAGAACCCAACCAGCCGCCGCCGCAACAAAGACAAGAAACACTAACTAGGGTTCTACAAGACTAAAGTAACTGGAATAATATGCGGAAGGTTACTCTTTCCATTCCATCTTCAGAATTTATACTTCATCCAAATTACAGCAGGTAAAGTAAGTTTTTCACCGCTCAAAACGTAAACAGGCGAGTAAAAGAGTAAAGAGACAAAACACTCGGCTAAAGCAGCTTCAGTAATCACTGTTCCGGGTCAGATGACCGTCCGATGCAGCGATTTCCTTCGCATTCGCCTCTGGCCGTTGATGTTATTTAAACTCCTTTTCTGTTTCGGTCTTCACTTCCTCTGCTTCTCTGACTTTCCCACGTCCTCCAACACTCAGACAGACTCCAGCCACCATAGCTCCTGACACCATCTTCCTTTTTGCCGTCGATCTGGAGGAGGGTCACGATCATTTTACTCGTCTCCAAGCCAGGAAGGGAGTGATGGCGCCGCCGCGAGTTGAAGACCCCCTGGCCATGATCTTGTCCAAGCTCGAGGAGAACAGCAAGAAAGAGGAGGAGACCCGACAAATGGTCTCTAACGTTCAGCAGTATATACAGCGCGTCGATGATTCCTTGCGGAAATTGACGGAGGATCACGAGATGCTTGAAGCCTGGAAGCCAAAGGTGGAGGTTAGCGTGACGGAGTTGCAGACCTCGGTGACGGATTTAAAACAACAGATCGGCCGAGTTCTTGCGCGACTACCGAATGAACCAGCGGATCGTAAGGGAGGTTCAGAAGTTGGGGCGCTTGCTTCCGCTCATCTGGAAGACTCGCTGAAGGCGGCGACGTCCGGGCAGATTGGCCACCGCGAGTCTCATCTTCACCGGAGGTTAGGCCCTGGGGTCGGCGACACCCCGACGCCTCCTTCGGTCACAGGTACCCCATTTTTGACACCTATGCATAATCAGCAGTTCCAATCGAGTTCAATGTCAGCGTCTAATTTTGCATCGATGGCTCAGAGTCTGGGGGCTAACATGCCACAAGTGAATCTACCAGCGTTTGATGGTTCTAATCCTAAGTTATGGAAAAAACGCTGTGAAAATTTCTTTAACTTCTATTCTGTACCCGAAGAAATGTGGGTGCGTCTAGCTACATTAAGTTTCAAGGGCCGGCAATCTTTTGGCTTCAATCCATGGATAATAGAGTTTTCCATATGCAATGGGAAGAATTGGGGCTAGCTCTAGCCAACCGATTTGGTAGAGACCAACATGGGTCGCTAGTGCGCAAGTTCTTTCACATACATCAAACTGCTAGTGTGTCGAAATATATTGAACAGTTTGACAACTTGGTACACCAACTTTTAGCCTACGATAGCACCTTGCATAATGAATTCCTTACAACTAGATTCATTGATGGTCTCAAAGATGACATCCGTTCAGTCGTTGTCATCCAGCGTCCAAAGGATCTCGATACTGCTAGTTCTCTTGCGCTCTTGCAGGAGGACGTGCTGACATTTTCTCCGCGGCGTGAAGGTCGTCGTGTTGAAGTGGCTTCGGCTGGTCGGCCTTTTGGTCGCCCAATGGCAATGGCTCTTCCTCTACCGCCAACGAGCAAATTGGGTCTGAATGTGTCTGCCGAAGAAAAGAAACCACCGCCGATTTCACGATCCGCACCGTCAGATGATCGGATGTCGGCCTTAATGGCTTACCGGAAAGCTAAAGGACTGTGCTATAAATGTGGGGAGCGTTGGAGTCATACTCACCGATGCGCAGCTACTGTTCCTCTGCATCTAGTGGAAGAGATGTGGGCGTTAACTAAAGAAGTTCATGAAGATTCAGAACCAGAAGCTTTGGGTTCATTGCACGGGGGTTCAGACCAAGAGACTGTGGGTGAGCAAGTTTTGGCAATTTCCTGTGAAGCTGTGTCCAGTTCTGAGGGATGCAACACTATTCGGCTTATCGGCCTGGTGCATTGTCAGCAAGTTCTGATGCTGGTTGATTCAAGAAGCTCAGGGAGTTATATTGGCAGCCATCTGATTGCAGTCATGCCAAGTTCTCAGAAACTGTCCACATCAATTAAAGTCCGGGTAGCTAATGGCGGCATCTTGAGTTGTACCTCTTTTATTCCCAATTGTAGCTGGTATTGTCAAGGGTGCACATTCATATCTGATTTAAAGGTCTTGCCACTGAGTGGTTATGACATCATATTGGGCATGGACTGGTTGGAGAAGCACAGCCCGATGGAAATTCACTGGAGACACAAAACTCTGTCTTTTCGCTACAAAGATCAACCCATTCTTTTACAAGGAGTAATTCCAACCACCAACTGTTGTCCTGTCATCACTGAGAGCCAATTGGACGCCCTGCTGAAGTTTGACTCAGTCGAGCGAATTTTTGAAATCTCGCCACATGTATGCAAAGAAAAGCTCAGAAACTCGCGTAAATTAGCAAATTGGTGGAAGAATTTGCTCATCTGTTCCACATGCCGACTGGGCTACCTCCTCGACGTGAGTTCGACCACGCCATTCCTTTGTTGCCAGGGGTGCAGCCATTTTGTTTGAGGCCATACCGATACACTCCTCAACAAAAAAATGAAATAGAAAAATAGGTGAAGGAAATGCTGGCTGCGGGTGTGATTCAATACAGTTCCAGTCCATTTGCTTCCCCTGTCCTGTTGGTAAAGAAGAAGGACGGTGAGTGGCGCCTATGCGTGGACTATCGACGCTTAAATGCGCACACATTGAAGAACAAATACCCAATGCCAATCCTTGATGAATTATTAGATGAATTGGCGAGGTGCAACCATATTCTCCAAGCTAGACCATAGATCCGGATATCATCAAATCCGTATCAAAGAGGGCGATGAATATAAAACAACATTTCAAACGCATAACGGTCACTATGAATACAAGGTAATGTCTTTTGGGTTGACTGGAGCTCCTGCTACATTTCAAAGCTTTATGAACTTTGTTTTAGCGCCGTTGTTACGTAAATGCGTGGTGGTGTTTATTGATGATGTGTTGATCTATAGTCCAACCATGGAGACTCACCTTCATCATTTACGTCAAGTGTTTCAACTTCTCAGTCAACATCGATTGCATTTGAAATTGTCGAAATGTTGTTTTGCCCAGTCTCAACTTGAGTTCCTTGGTCATGTGGTCAGTGCTCAAGGTGTTGCTACTGATCCTTCTAAAATTGTAGTGATACAAAAGTGGCCTACACCGACATGTGTGAAGCATATACGCAGTTTTTTGGGCATGGCTGGCTATTATCGTCGCTTTGTCCAGGGGTTTGGCATTATTAGCAAGCCATTGACTAACTTACTCAAGAAAGGTCAGCACTTTATTTGGACCCATGAAGCTCAACAATCATTTTTGGCCCTTAAACAAGCCCTTGTATCAGCACCATTTTGGCATTACTGGATTTCTCTCAACCATTTGTGATTGAGTCCGATGCTAGTGACAAGGGAATTGGAGCAGTGTTACATCAAAATGGACATCCCATTGCTTTTATTCGTAAGGCGCTTGGACCGAAAAATCAAGGATTGTCTACTTATGAAAAAGAATTTCTAGCCATATTATTTGCCATTGATCAGTGGAGGCCATACCTACAACATGCGCCCTTTGTCATTAAGACTGATCGTCAAAGTCTTACTCATCTATTAGCTCAAAGAATCACTTCTCCCTCCAACAGAAGGCGGTGTCCAAGCTCTTGGGTTTACAGTTTACTATATAGTACAAAAAGGGGCAAGAAAATCGGGTGGCTGATGCTCTTTCCCGTCACCCCGGTCTAATGGCAGATACCGAAGACTCTTCCCTCACTTTGTCTGCAATTTCCATTTGCAAACCAGTTTGGTTGGAACAAGTTGTTCAAGGCTATCAAGATGATCCAGATACCTAGAAAATCCTTACTGCACTTTCGGTGGGCACAGAGGTACCATATTTTTCTCTTCATGATGGGCTTCTTCGGTTCAAGGGCAAAGTATGGATTGGCAACAATACTGATTTGCAACTCAAGTTAATGCATGCTCTCCATGATAGCGCTATCGGAGGCCATTCTGGGTTTCCTGTTACGTATCGTCGCATCAAAAACCTTTTCGCTTGGCTAGGGATGAAGAAAGCTATTCACCAATTTGTCACTACTTGTTCCATTTGCCAACAAGCCAAACCAGAAAGAGTTAAATACCCAGGTCTTTTATTGCCTCTCGAAATTCCTGCACATGCGTGGCACACAGTCACGTTAGACTTCATTGAAGGATTACCTAGAGCTCAGTCTTATAATTGCATTTTGGTGGTTGTCGACAAATTTTCCAAATTCGCTCATTTTATACCTCTGTCCCATCCATTTACCGCCCTCACAGTAGCTCAAGCATTCATGACTAATGTATACAAATTGCATGGTCTGCCTCGTGTTCTCGTCTCCAATCGTGACAAAGTTTTTACAAGCATGTTATGGCAAGAACTGTTTAAGCTTTTTGGTACATCTCTCAATATGAGTAGTGCATATCATCCCCAGTCGGACGGGCAAACGGAGCGGGTTAATCAATGCCTCGAAGGGTATCTTCGGTGTTTTGTGCATGCTTGTCCAAAGCAATGGATTAAATGGCTATATTTAGCTGAGTTTTGGTACAACACTACTTACCATTCCGCACTCAAGACATCGCCATTCGAGGTGTTGTATGGTCATCCCCCAAATCATTTTGGCATTGTTTCCACTGACGTTTGCACTATTCCAGATTTACAAGACTGGTTACAACACCGGGAACACATGAATGCTTTGGTGCGGTTTCATCTACAACGAGCACATCACCGAATGAAACAGCAGGCCGACAAGCACCGCACCGAGCGAACATTTGCAGTTGGAGATCTGGTTTACGTCAAGCTACAGCCGTATGCTCAAGCTTCAGTGGATCGGCGAACTAACTATAAGCTGGCTTTTCGTTATTTTGGACCTTATCCTGTTATCCATAAAGTCAATGATGTGGCGTATGAACTACAACTGCCAGCATCGAGCTCGGTCCATCCAGTATTTCACGTCTCGCTCCTTAAACTAGCCAAAGGAGCACCGGTCCAGGTCAGTGACACCATTCCCAATCTTGAAGACAACTTGCGTTTTCCCTTACACATTTTGGACCGTCGCTTATGCCGTCGCACTGGAAAAGTAATTCCTCAATTACTTGTGCATTGGTCTACCTGGCCGGCTTCCATGGCTACTTGGGAGGATGAACATGCAATGAAGGAGCAATTTCCGGGAGCGCCAGCTTGGGGACAAGCTGGCTGTCAAGGGGGGAGGAATGTTAGCTTACTGCTAGGGCATGCGCACCAGGAAGAGCTATCGGGAGAGACATCTGCGCCAACTGGGCAGGGAGGCAGTGTTGATTCAATACCGGACGGTCCAAATTCAAGAGCAAATCGAGCCCGAATGGTTGTCCAAGTAAAGGAACACGCTTATACTTGTTTTGTGAACTAGGGCATACATACATATAAATGGTTGTCCAAGGAAAGGAAGGCTAGCGCTTTACGATATTCGACGTTTATACTTGTAAAGGGTGTTAGACTGATTCAATGATCCCAAATTGATTGAACAAACCAAGTTTGGTTTGAACTTAGACCAAATCAAACCAAACTTGGTGCTCAGTTGGTTTGTTCAATCAATTTGGGATCATGCTGCGTGGGAGTATCCTCAGCTATCTAGTGAAACAATATTGAAATACTTGATGATGTATTTAGCCGACCAATGTGACCAAATGGCAGCTCGAAGGCTCTTTATTGGGGTTTAATTTGTTGTGTGTTTTCTCAGCATCGTTTCCCTACTCTGTCCATCTGATGGTTTGTTCACAGTGTTCATCAGCCAATTTATTTGCTAGCTAAACACTTGCAGTTCTTCCTTGAAGCAGACACGGCACCTCTATGCTTCATTAGCATGCAGTGACACACTATCCTGCATATGTATGTATGCAAGAGAGTTGGGGCATGAGATGAGGCGGCGTTTAGAAGAGTGTGTTCTGTGTTTCATTAGCCGACTGAGGTGATGATTAGGCCGGATATGGTAGGTGGCCTGCCAAATTGTTAACACACGTTGGTCACTGACTGTTGGGTTTAATCCCACATCGATAATTGATTGTGGGGGAGCACAACATATAAGGTGGGGCATCCCTCACCTATCAGGCTAGTCTTTTGGGTTGAGTTGGGCCAGGACCTTGGTTGTGGCTCTGGTTGGGCCAATAGATGTGGGAGACCTGGGCCGAAACTAGGTGTTGGTCTCGGGGGGAGCCGGGTCACTGCGGGCCATGAGACATCAGAAGCGCAGCGGCCCCAACAAGTGGTATCAGAGCCTAAGGTTTGAAACCCGGAACGTCTCCAGGGTCGCACGGTTATAGGGGAGCCTGGAAAACAAGTCTCGGGGTGACATGGGCTTGATGTCACGGGGGAGATTGTTGGGCCCGATGTATGATGAGGGAGATTGTTGGGTTTAATCCCACATCGGTAATTGATTGTGGGGGAGCACAACATATAAGGTGGGGCATCCCTCACCTATCAGGCTAGTCTTTTGAGTTGAGTTGGGCCAGGACCTTGGTTGTGGCTCTGGTTGGGCTAATGGATGTGGGAGACCTGGGCCGAAACTAGGTGTTGGTCTCGGGGGGGGGAGCCGGATCACTGCGGGCCATGAGATGGCAGGAGCGCAGCGGATCCTAACACTGACTTTGTGGGGCCCATATCCATATTATTTGGACATCCTCATGGGCATTAACCAAGTTCCCAGCAGTAACAAGCAGATTCGAAAAAAAAAATAGTAACAAGAAAGTACAGAATCATGTGAAGCTGTTTATCATCAGCAGCATTTTGATACTTATTCATGTCACAAATATGGAGCGATGGGATATCACGTTTTCTTATTCAGTAGTAGTAGGGAAAAAAAAAAGAAGTAACTCGATAATAATCTTACAAACAGTACCAGCCAGCGGCCATCATTCTTGGAATTCGGAGATATTGCAGTAGTAAATAAGACTGACACAACACTACTAACAAATCACAAAAGAAAGTGTTCTATGTTGCATAATTTAATTGGATCCTCCAACTCATCTTCGGCACTATCGCTAGCTTCGTTTCCTCTTATCTGACACAGAAGAAAGGCTGTTGCTAATATATAATCTTCAGGCGTAATGCGCCAAAAAAATGGCCGAATTCGTAGTGCTGGAGGGCACATCAACTATGCATTGATAGTAATATTGTTTTGTGTTCTTCCAATATCCCAAAAGTTTTTGAAGA
This sequence comes from Guadua angustifolia, assembly GCA_036346375.1. Taxonomy (NCBI): domain Eukaryota; kingdom Viridiplantae; phylum Streptophyta; class Magnoliopsida; order Poales; family Poaceae; genus Guadua; species Guadua angustifolia. The sequence continues at coordinate 14,509,081 of CM070513.1, read as the reverse complement.
GAACGCAAAATACTTAACAAGTGTACATTCAGAGGGGATTGTATTTTCAAAGTTTGTCATTCATGTCAGGCTGACTAATAATCACTCTCAACCCACAAATTAAACCACGCATGCAATTCTCTCTAATTCATAGGATTTCTCAATCCATGTCCTACATTTATAGTACCATTTGTTCAGTTGTTAAATGTGTTCTTGCAGTTTCACAACTTGTAGATCATTTTGTTTCATGCGGAATGCATTTTGTAACCGTTCCAAATGCTACTACAGTAGTACATTGGGAAAGAGAGCAGAAACAAGTGCAGATGTTGGGTGAAGCCGCACTGCCTGAACTACTACAAACGACCAAGTTTTGTTTCTCTCTGTTTGTTTGTTTGTTTTTGTTTTTTAATATATATATATATATATATACACACACATACACACACCATACCGTGAAAACTTTATGAAATCCACGTGTAGAAGTTTTAAAAATTTTTCAAAAAATTACCATACGTTAGGGAGATGAGCGCATATGTTGCATATAGGGGGGTGGGCGGGGGCTATTGTGTGTAAGGAAAAATGAAAAGGGAACACTCCTAGGTCTGCAGCTCAAAGGCCCAAGGGCCCACTCCTTTCTTAGGGCCAAACATGTAGCTCAGCCCTAGTTCATAGTTTTAACTCCAAGCCGAGTTATTGCTTGTTACATTTTTCTAACTAGTTGTTTTCTTGTATGTATGCTTAGCGTGCAGTAATGGCTTCTTGAATCCTGCAATCAAATTCTTCAGTTCAGTGAACCTCCTGACAAATTCCTGAAGCCTGCGTGCCTGCCACAAAAGGCATATATGGACAAACATAGGAGTAGTGGTAGTAGGGCCGGTCCTGAGTTTTTAAAGGCCCGAGGCAAAATTATAAACGAAGGCTCTCTAACATAAACATCAAAATATTTTTATACTATTATATATCAACTAAAAAGATAATATTCAGTGTATTATAAAAATTGTTACCGATAAATAAATGAAAGTAAAAAAGTGAGATTATTTACCTCAAACATCTTGTAGAGATCATCTTATGAAATATTTTCTAACATTTCTAGGTGCAAAATCATCAATTATGGCCTCAACATTAATGTGATCCAATAACTTCTTTTCAATACATAAAGTTGCCAGACCATTTAACCTTTCTTGAGACATTGTAGACCTTAAATAGTTCTTCAATAATTTCAACTTTGAAAAGCTTCATTCAGCTGATGCCACAGTTATCAGCACAGTAAATAAAATCTGATAAGCAACAGAAATATTAGCATAATAATCCACTTCCCTGACAAACTCAAAAATCTCCATAGCAGATATTAGTCTATCTGGCAAAGTCATTTGCATTATTCTTAACTCAGAAATCAGATTATTTAACTCAAAAACAAATGAATCATCAACATAGAAAGTTTTTGCCAACTTAGTACAATAATCTTTAAATTCAATATGATCCAATGAATTCAAAATTGTTGAGCTCAGAAGATACTTGGAGTTCTTTAAATCTGTTTTTCAATGAACTGTTTGCCATATCAACCATAACCAAAAAGTAATTAACTTTAAAATCTTTCTCACCTTGTAGAATTGCTTCACTACTGCAATCATTTTCATCAAATTATTAAAGATTGCTTCGGTTTCGACAAAAAACAGATTAACATACGTTTACTAAAATATTAATTTTTGAAGATCCCACTGTTGGATTAACGTGCAATTTGAACTGTAGAGACTAGATTCAATTTCGAAACTAGCCCAATAAGAATCAACTCAATCAGATCTACGAATCTAGAATTATGACCTTCACAAGTTGACTGTACTAATAGATGACAGGGTCCGGGGCGGCCGCCCCTGGGCCTGAGTGGCAGTGAAATTTTGCACTAATATAAAACGGTTATTTCCTCTATATATTGCACATAATTTTTTATTTTTTTTAAGAATGTTGAGTTTAACCAGTTCAGATAAATTTGAATTAAAACTCAAACTAGAGTTTTATTGATAGTTTATTGATAGTTTGATTGTATATATATATATTGATATATATATATATATATATATATATATATATATATATATATATATAAAACATGTGATCTAAATTCAATCAAAATCTTTGAATTTGAGCATATTTTTTCAAATATATGTGTTTCATTTGAAGTGTTATGAGTATATACCCTACAACTAAAATATTTAGAAAATATACTTAAAATACGGTTTAAATTCACATATTTAAAATCATAATACTCAGATACCGTAGTATCCTACTGGTGTCAACTTTGACAGTAGGTACAGCAGTGAGATTTGGACAGAGAGAAGACGTAGTCAGTGCTTTTCCTGTCAGATCAGGCTCAGGCTCGTACGTGGTCTGAACTAATTGGTCTATGCACGTCGTGGGATGTCATATACTCTTTTAGAGAATTAGAGATGCTTCTATATTTTTTTTAGCAATAGTATAAATATTAAAGTATAAATAAGTAGTAAATAATGATTACTTATCTCTTCGTTTGTTTTAAGATTTATGCAATATATGTTGAGAGAGAAAGTATGGAAGCACTGCTCATACTTTAGGTCTGTTTGGGGAATTATAGCTTTTCTGAAAAATTATTTTTTGGTTTTTTTGGACTGAAAAGCGACTATAACTTTCATAAGAGACCGTTTGATAAATAGCCAATTTTCTTAGCAATAAACTACAAAGTAAGTCCAACCTTATTTTCAGCTTTTGATTTTTACTTAGTTATATAAGGTTTCTAGTTTATACCAAAAGCTGCTTAAAACTGAGCTGTTTATAGAGTTTATTAGCTTTTTAAAAATTAAAGCTGGCTTAAAACTCCCAGATAAAACCTTCACGTACTGAATTAAGGCAAAACGTGCAATTTGGACACGTACAGTATACGGGACCACTGGTTGCACGCATCCATCATCGATACATCTATCGCTCTATCAGTATGGTACGAACGTAGCTGGTGGGGTATTGGACCGTGCTACGTTCGTAGTGCGTGTGTACTAGTATACTGCTACTACAGTAGCACGTACTCTCTCCATTTTTTATACTGTTTTAAAATACGTGCAGGTAATTATAACGTTTTAAATCTTTTTGATCATTGTTATATATACACAAAAGTATTTGAATTTATTATATGGAAATAATATTAGATTTGTTATAAAAATACTTTCACACAATTATATTTTTACCAACATACAATTAAAAGAAATAATCAAATGGGTGTACTAAACATCATGTCAATGTCAAAAAGACAATTGAAAAAGAACAGGTGGTATACGCACCACGACATGGACGGATCGATGACATGCATACTGATGTACAAGCCGAGTCGTACGTACGCGGTCTATCGTCTGTACGTGATGCGCTAACTGGATGTAGTACGTATGCTGATACGCTAACTGTCACTGATCGATCTGTATTTATATACCTTTTGCTATCTTTTATTTATTTAGTGAAAAATACTAATGATATTTTATTAGAAAATATTTTAGTTGAGTTCTAAATGTCTTAAAGTATTTTCTGAATTTTTTTGGATTTTTCTTAGTATTTTTGCTATTTTATTTGGCTTATTCCATTTTACAGATTTATTTTAATTCAGAAATTATTTAAAAATCATGTGAATAGTTCTGGGTCAAGCTCAGTGGACCTGGCCCATTCCCTCCACATCACCGGCCCGCTCATCCGTTTCCCCGTCGAAATCCTAATCCTAAGCCTATCGACCATTGAATCTTGATCCAACGGCCATGTTTTCTCGCGTCGCTAGCCCATATGGAATGCTATGATAGTGTTTAGGACCCTATTTAAATGTTCCGATTGGATTCTTTTGAGAGCTTGTTGATCTGCCAGGAACTATCGGATTCATCTATGCTCATGTCCCTGACTACCTCATATTTCATAATTTTTTTATTAATGTTAAATATATCATGCACTCTTGTTCTAAGATATCAACATATATCTTTTATTTTGTAGGATGAGACTATGGTTAACGTTGATAATGACTGAGCGCTTCAGTCTCGAGGACAAGTTGCTATGGTCATGCACTAGTGGTCTCATTTGAGATGTAGCCACCTGCCAACTTGCTTTGGCCACTTTGGTCTTTAAACTCTTCTACAAGATTGTGTCATTGTTAAGTCTTGTTTCCGTATATCTGTATGATGTAATTCTAATATTGTCTATTTGTCTTATTGTCTTTTTTATGGAGATATGGAGTCATGGTCATATTATTGTGATATTATTTATGTATTGTTTTATGTTCGTATGTGTACTGTTGAATGTCCTTTTGCAATTTTGTTGAACTACGTGATAAAATGACTTGTTAAATTACGATAGCTCCGTTGCATTCAAACTCATATGGTTGATTAATCAATTACTATATGTGTGCTACATGTGGTATCTATTCTCACTTGATATTTGATAAAAAATATTCGGTACCATAACGATTCTGCTCCGTATTCATTTCGAATCCATGGCCAATATTATCCGCATTATCCCCTAGGACTAGGATAGGAAGGTGGCATGAAGAGAGCAAGTGAAGATGGGGTTTCTCGCAGTCATCACTGACCCATGATCCCGCCTGTCAGGTTGGTGATGACGCCACCACCACTAAATTGCTTCGTTTAAGGAGTGTGTGTGTATATATATCACACACACCCATGTGCAACACATCTATTAGCTAGCTAAGCCCATCCCATCATAACTAATTCTTTCTCCTGTCTCCCATATATGATTTTGTGCAACATCATGTATGTCACTATACTTTTCCTATCCATATCACGGGAAATCACTCCCTGAGATATTATTTCTTGTACATTGACAAGTACCGCATGATGTATATATATCTAGGCCATCGATTCACATGGCTAAGCACACCTAACCATCACCGCGATATTTAATTACAAACATAGATCAATATTAATACACTCAACCAACCATATCTATATCCTAGATATGGGTGTGTTCGTGCTGCCGACGCATCGACAAGGAATGTTCCTAGTTGGTTGCATGATTCTTGTATCTTCTTCTCCTTCTTCTTTACTTTTTCTTTTTTCTTTTTGTTTTGCAAGAGGGTTATTATATCTTTAGAAAGGCCACCACTAATGTTCCCTCACATACTTAATTTACTAGTTATGTTCGAGTATATGCATGCACATAAGAGTTAGCAGCATATTGTTAACATGAATCACAAAATCAGCTACCTATATATCTTGGACAGAACTAGCACTCGAACGTCCGATACTGTTCATTTCATCGGACGCCTCTTGCAACGTTTTTTTTTCAATGCTTGAAACTTTTTTTTCGACGCGTGCAACATTTTTTTCAACGCTTGCAACATCCGTTTACTGTGTCGCATTTCACTGTTTATCGAAGCAAAATGTTGCACGCGTTAGCAAAAAATGCTACACACGTAGAAAAAAAATATTACAATGCGTCTGAAAAATTCAGACGTCCGAACTATAGCAATTCCGATATATCTTCCATGCATCGATCACCCCCACACGGGACAAAATGAGCAATTGGAGGGAGAGCCGACATACAGCCAATATAATGCGCGCGCGGTCAAATCGTGAAACGTAAAATGTCGACAGAAAATGGACAGTTGGGATTAATTAGATACTCAGCTGGCTTGTTTGGGTGGTAAAAACTTTATATATATACGGCGTGCGAATCTTTCTTTTTCGTCATGATCGGAAGCTTCCAAATTAACCCACCCGCCTTTCTTCCTCCACCGGCCAATCACAGAGCTTACTTCCGCCGGCAGCTACCCCCCACCTCCCACCACTCGCATGGCATCGCATCTCTCAAATACTAAACTGCCCCTTAAATATTATTAGAAAACAGCAGGAAGAAAAGACTAAACTGCCCCTTAAATATAGTGTCGGTGTCAAGTGCGGTTAAAAATCCACCGTTTGTTTTCTTTGACTCTCGTATCCCCGCTAGCTAATTAATTAATTCTCAAGTAATTTGAATGTGCAACTAATTAATTCTATGTGTTTGGAGTCATCTAGTAATTATTTAGATGAGTGGATGGGTTGGATAAGTCATCTAGTTTTGAGGAACATTATCTCAAGATTCTAGATAGAGCCATAAAAATTCTGTTGCATGAAGAGATGTATTTAGTCAAATTCAAATTTTAACGAAGTGTACTTGGTCAAATTGGGGTCAAATTTTGGCCAAAAATTTAAATTTCAGTCAAATTTTGTCCAAAAAATTTAAACCAAAATTCAAAACTTTGATCACAACTAGCCCATCCATCCTAAAAAAAATGTCTTATCCTATCCAGTTTCATCCATCTAACCAAACAAAAAAAATTGGCTCATCCTATATTTATCTAACCAAACAGGCACCTGGATAGCTCCATCCCTACCAAGTTGGATGGCCATACCACATCTAACTTCATCCAGGCAACCAAACACACCCTAAGTACAATGGTTTCGGGTCCCCATCTGCATTGTAAATCATTGTTTGCTATAGAGATTGTAATAATGCCCTCAATATATCTCGCTTTGTTTGTATTCGACATGTTTTGTTAGAAGATCATATAGATCCTCTCAAGGGTTAATTTTAACTAAATGATCTAATATGCATGTTCCGCTAACACATAGGCTTGCTGGACCCTAGCAAGCAGGGGCGGATTCAACAGTAGGTCAAGCAGGGATGATGCAGCACCAAGCGGCGTGTGGGCGTGCGAGTCGGCGGCTGGCGGTGGGGCTGAGGGCGTGGCGGGCTGTGGCAGTTGAGAAGGCGATTGACGAGCATGTGAGCCGGCGGTGGGCGCTATTTGCATGGGAGTGCAGCGCAGCGGGCTGCAGGTAGGGGCGAGAGGGCTGCGGGCTGCATGGGCATGCACCGGCCAAGCGGCAAACGAGGAGAGCATTCGGCAAGCAGATAGTATCTAAAATCTGATGCTGGGTCTGCCACCGTCCCGAGCTTAGACAACAACAGTTACATATGCATTTTGGATGCATTTACGTAGGCTAGCTACAACCTGGCCTCAAGGTTCCAAAAACCGGCAAGATTCCAGAAATCTCGGTGGAGATCTTGGATTTTGGCCTGGATAGGCAGGGCCAGCCCAAAGGGGAGGGCAACCGGTGCGACCACTAGGGGCCCCCCAATCTAGGAGGGCCCCGGTCCATATAGTTTGTAGGTATTAGCAAGCTAAGCAGCCCATTATTATCTGGTCAAATTAATTAGTTAATACTCCCTCTATCCCATATTATAGGGCGTATTAGTTTTAGCACGAATTTTCCATCTAGTTTGGATATTGCTAGAGAAATTACATCTAATATGAATGTAGAAGCATCATTCCCAATAAAACGCCGAGCTACCCGGAAAAAGCAGTTTGATGAAAGTGGTTATAATGAAGAGGTTTTATCAGCTGAGAAGTCTTTTGAGGTAAATTACTTTCTTGTTATGGTGGATGTAGCAATTTCTTCATTGAAGAACAGGTTCGAAGATCTTACTACATTTAAGAGTATATTTGGTTTTTTACTTAGCTCAAAAAATTTAAAGTCATTGGATAATATTGAACTAAGAAATTGTTGCACTAAATTTGTAAAAACATTTTCCCATAATAGTTCATGTGATATTGAGTTAGATGATTTTTTTCTGAACTAAAAGTGCTACAAATGACTTTATCTGCTCACTCACAGTCCGCCATGGAGATTTTTGAGTTTGTTAAGGATTTAGATTGCTATCCAAATATTTCAATTGCTTATCGAATCTTATTCACCATACCTATGACTGTAGACTCCGCTAAAAGAAGTTTTTCAAAGCTAAAATTATTAAAAAAAATACTTGCGGTCATCAATGTCACAAGAAAGGTTAAATGGTTTGGCAATTTTATGCATTGAGAAGGATAATTTGGATGAAATTGATATTGATACTATTATTGATGACTTTGCATCTAAGAGTGTTAGAAGGAACTTTAACTTGCCCATTTAAATTTGTAGGAGTTGGTGAGATTGGTTTTTGTCGCATCATTATGGTAGTGATAGCAATGTGGCGCGGGTGGACTTGAAGGTGCATCTTGGAGGCTAGAGCTCAATTTAGTTGAATAGTACATGAATTTGATTATGTTTAAACTATCTTTTGGTTGTGACTTGTTCTCTATCAAGTTTATTACATATGAAAGCATTCGATATTTTATCTGCAATAATTATGGTAGTCAATAAAAGGGCCACTTGATTTAGCTCGCCCCGGGCCCCTAAAATCTTTGGAACGATCCTGTGGATAGGATCCAAAATCCCAGTTAGGTTAAAAAATTTGAAAAAAATTTAAAATGCTACAATAATCTCAGAAATTTGTCAAATCTCACCGAAATCTCAGGTAATTTGATCGGAATTTGACATTTTTGACTGGATTTGGCCCAATAACCCTTAAGAAAGTCATCTTTTATGAAAATTTACTGAAAATTGAATTTTTGAGATATTCTACAATTTTGGTAGAAATGCTGTCAAATTTTTATAAAATTGTACAAGCGTGATCATGCTCTTAAAAATTTATAGTACTATATTTAGAAGTGTAGTACGATACATAAAATATTTTAAAATAATTGAACTTAATTTGTTATCTTTAAAAATACATAAAATATTTTAAAATAAAAAACAGAATGAACATAATTGAGGTAGTTTCCTTGTCAGAATTTTATAAATTTGCTCAAGTGTGATCATGATCCAAAATTTTTAGGAGAGCTTATGAATTTTCGAAGAACTCTTACCTAAAATTTTCAAAAATTTCAAACTTTTTTGTTTGCTCAATCAAAATCTATGGATGCATTGAACTCATTTGTTATCTTTCAAAAATAAAAAATACAAGGAACACAAATGGTATAGTACCATTGTAAGAATTTTATAAATTCACTGGAGTGCGATCATATCCAAAAGTTTTATGAGAGCTTAATAGTTACTTCAAAACCCTTATCTAAAAGATTCAAAAAATTTAATCCTTTTTTGGTTGCTTAAGAAAATCTATGTATTGATCATCAGTCTTTTATCAGGATATAACATTGTTAGAATTTTTGAAAATTTTTAAAGTTTGATAATCATCTAAAAATTTTATAAAAATATTGACGCTATCTAAAAAATTCTAAAAATTTTCTAACATGGTTTGAACTATTTTTCACTTGGTTGAAACTTACCGGTAAAGCATTTATTAGGACAATAACACTTTCTGAATTTTTAAAAATTCTTGAAGCTTGATCATCATCTAAAAATTTTACGAAAATATTAGTGATGCATCAGAACCATGCACAAAAAATTAAAAAATTTCTAACATGGTTTTTCCATTTTTTATTTGGTTCAAATTTGTCGGTCAGTGTTTTATCAGGATAGTAGCACTTTCTAAATTTTTAAAAATTCCTTACGCTTGATAATCATCTGAAATTTTTATGAGAACATTACTAATGTGTTAGGATCATCTATAAAAAATTTAAATTTTTTTAATGCTGTTTGAACCTTTTTTTTGCTCTGTTAAATTTCGCCGAAATCTTGGCAAATCTCGTCGATATTTTGGCAATTCCAGGCAAAATCTGAGAAATTTCGGTGCAAAAAACTGAATTTGAATTTTTATTTTTGTATTTTATTCTAAATTTATTTAAATTTCGAGATTATGATAAAATTACGTACTCCAGCCACCTACAAGATGTCACCCGAGATTCGAAACCTTGCCTGATCTATCCATGACCTCCACGACAGCACAATTTACACCAGGAGTACGTACGTACGCAAAGGTGATTTACTGACATGGTGTGTACTTGCATGCCTTACCGCCACTTATTATTTGCCATCAATTCGGCCATTATTAAGGCAGTACGTGCGAAATGTTAATTTTCGGTAGTACGTACGTCGTACTGCTATATATCGATCGATACCGCAACATGCACGTACGGGAGACCAATAAGCAATTAAGCATCTAATCTTACAGTACGAACACGAGCTAGCTAGCTACATATATACGCGTACGTCACGTAATTAATATGCTAGATATTTCGATGCATGTACTCACTCGTAGTTGTGGAATGTTATACATTAATTAGGTATTAACCAAAAGAAGATAAAGATGAATAAATAACCAAGAAAACGTATATAGCTACTATATATTATAGGCCGGAAGAAGGAACGGTGGTAATTTATTAATCACTGTACTCTGCAGTGAATTGAAGATGTTAGCTAGGAGAAGAGATCGATCCAACAATCAAATCCTTGTACTACTCTCTAGCTAGTAATATATACCGGCACAATTACTCGAATCTAGAAGTACTGAAATTAAACTCATATGTTTTGAGCGTTAACATGCTAATTACTCCATCTATTTTTGAATATATATCATTCTAGCTTCAATTTGTTCCTTGATACATGTCATTTACAATTTCGTGGTGAATTTTTTACCTTGTTTCCTCTTGTACACCTCCCATTTTAGCTATTGTTAATGACATTTATTGTCAGGTACTAGAGTAAGATAACCATATAAAGATATAATGGAGAGGGGTAATGTAGTCGTTTTTAGATGTGCCTTGACGTCTATTAAGAACTAAGAAATTTGAGGAGCTAGCTACTTGGGATCACTACAAAATACGACTGAGGGGGTGGACATAGGCCGTTTAACGGGCCAGCATCCATGAAAGTAAGAGTGACACGGGGTTTATACAGGTTCGAAGGTTCGAGAGAACCACCATATTCCTGTCGATGGGCCTGCAGGGGGTTTACTCTCGGAGGCCGATGTGAGGCATGAGCCTCTAGAGATCCGCGCGAGGATATCCATGACTTGGACAAATTTCGGCTTGATGGGCACTCAAGAGCTCCTCACGAGGGTTGAGGGGCAAAGACTCCATGCAAGGCACAAGCTTCGAGGGATTCGCACGAGGACATCTATAATTTGGCCAAACTTCGACTTTATGGACACTCGAGTACTCCTCACAAGGGCTGAGGGGCGAGGGCTCCATGCGAGGCACGAGCCTCGAGGAATTTGCACGAGGACATCTATGACTTGGCCAAACTTCGACTTTATGGGCACTCGAGCGCCCAAGACTTAGCAAAAAATGGGCTCAGTAGACACACTGGTGCCCAGGAGTTATCCAAATTTTGAACTTGATGTCGCGCATGTGCTCCACTCGAGGGGTGAAAGCTTCTTGTGTGGACGAGTGCTAAATTGGCACATAGTTTTGCTAGCTCGACAATTATTGTGCACAAGCATAGCAAGATGAACATGATGGACCTGCCAAATGCTTGAAGCAAGGCCCAAGTGAATGATGCATGGGTGCTCAAGGCTAGTTACCATGGAAGTGTTACCATGCCAAGGCTTTGGGTGTCATAACGTTTTCTTGTTGGTTGCGCTACTAGTCCCTCTATCTTTAGATGTGACAGTGGAAGCATCAAGGAACAAGTGTTAAACAAAACCCCTTACATGCTCCACACCCCTGATGAGCAAGGGAAGGGTTCTTCCTTAGTCATCATCAGTGCGTGTGCACATGAATTAACCAGGAGCATGCTTGGTGCTGCACAATAGCTTCCTGTTGCAGAGGCCAAAGCCGCCCACAACATTAACTTAGTTAGGACCAATGCCTAAGCACCCCGTAAGGGGCATGTCGTGGCTTTCATGAAATATGTCAGCATTGGAACCCTTTTACCCCATAGATGGAGACTTTTTCAAAGAGATCAGGAGTGTGCTAGAGTGGTTAATCTTTGCCGAGCAGCAGAGCAAGGCGAGGGGTGACCCGGAGGTCATTCGGCATGCGACCTGAAGCCAAAAGGGGACTAATCCTTAGTACATCCATTAACTTGGGCACTATTCCCAAGTTGTCACTAATGTCTTGGGTTTAGCAGGACATTAGCCGCCGTGGTGGAGGCGACGGACACCTAAGGCACCTTGAACTTTTGCTAGGGGAGACCACAGGGGTCGTATACCTTAAGCATCACGAGGGTGAAGTCCCATACAAGGAAGATGTATATATAGGGATTGCCATGGTGGAGATGACGGATGCCCAAGTCACCTTAGACTTTTGCTAGGGGAGACCACGAAGGTCGTACACACTACACACTACATGGGTGAAATCCCATACAAGAGAAATGTATAGAGACTACCATGGTGAAGGCAACGGACGCCCAAGCCACCATAGACTTTTGCTAGAGGAGACCACGAGGGTCGTACACCCTATGCACCTTAAGGGTGAAGTCCCATACAAGAGAAATGTATAGGGACTGCCATGGTGAAGGTGATGGACGTCCAAGCCACCATGAACTTTTGCTAGGGGAAGCCCCCGAGCCTTCCACTCGGTAGTGTAGTGGCCAAAAGGGATCCCTATTTGACACTGCGGCATGGGAGAGCAGGGGATGTTGTATGGGTTCCCCCCTTGCTCGCCTTCGAAGACAAAGGCCAGGCCTCCACATGCCCCCGAGTGGGTGGTTACTTGGACTAAGAGCAATGGTAGGAGCGACGAGAAGTGTGGAGGGCCACCATAAGGATGGTAAGAGGCCATCATATTGTCCACAGTTTGCCTTGCGGTCGCCTCCACTATAATCTGCCACTTGATTATGTCCGGTGCTTCAGGGATGATGGTCAACTCTGAAGCTCCCAACCCCGCAGCAACAAGGGTATTATGAGCCTCCTGCCCTAGGCCTAAGGCAACTAGCTCGAGGGAGGAGGCTACAACTAGGGGCCTTGGAACTTAAAGGATGTTGTTAGCCTTGGGATGGACTGCATCGATCTCTGCGAGTGGCGCACGCCTGGAGTTCCGTCGGGGAGGATGGTCGTCCTTGTGCTCCTTGCGCTTCAGGGTCGAAGGAGGTTTGGAGTGTTTTTTGGTAGGAGCCATAGCTTTGTATAAGTTAGCTACTCTCCCCACGGACAAAGCTAATGTCATATGTGTGAAAACCAAACACGAGTGAGGGGTTGGACGCAGGCCGTTTAACGAGCCAGTGTCTATGAGAGTAAGAGTGACACAAGGGGTTTATAGAAGTTCGGGGGTTCGAGAGAACCGCCCTACTCCTATCAGTGGATTCACAGGGGGTTGCTTCTCGGAGGCCAGTCCTCGAGGGCTCACCAGTTTGCATGTACTATTAAGGTGCTCAGGACAACTCAAGTTACAAATAAGAGATACATGAGGTATTTATAGGGTTAAGGGCCTATACAAATGACCAAAATACCCCTCATGAAAATAGCTAGTCTATGAGTACAAGGGGTAATATTGTCATTTCTGAGATAACTACAATTCTTTGATTTGCATGCTGTATAGTCATCAGTTACTGGTTAGGTATTCTCCAACAGATTTATTGATCTGCCAAGGGGTGGTTAATAGCAAAATGATCCTCCGAGCAAACGCTCATCACACCAATTTGGATGCAATCTCTAAGCACCACACAAAATTAACCACTCACAAGTTAATTTAGCACTCAAACTTAATTATTTGCACTAGCTGTATAATTGCGCATATATGCACAAACTAATTAAGGGAAAATTAAACAGCACAGATGCCCTTGTACACCTGAAAGACCATGTGGAAGTCTACCCATGTTGGTGATGAGTATTTGACTAAATTTGAACTTGGTATAATCTGGTTTGAGTTTAATTTGAGTTGAATTTTTAATTTGAAGAAATTTGAGTTTTGATTGCCTTTTCCGGTACTACTGGCCATGGTAGCGCAGTACTACCAGCCGAGTAGTAGCATCGGACCCTAGAACGGTGTGAAAAAACCCAAGAGGGTGTTTTTAGGAGGATCAGACAACCCAGTGCTACTAGCCATGTCAGTCGGTGCTACCGGTGGAGTGGTAGCACCGGCTCAATTGGCCGGTGTGAAATTTTCAGGTAAGGTGTTTTTATGGTGTTGCTCTAGATCGGTGCTACTGACCTAGGGGCGGTAGCACCGGCTCTTCTGAGCGTGATTGATATAATTAATGATTTTGTGATGATTATTATATATCTTTTTGAATATTGCTATGTGATGGGATTTCCTTGTCTTTGATGGTTGTAGGACGACGGTGCTAGGTCATGGTGAGGCGGAGGATGATCGGGAATATGCAAGGAGCGTCGAAGGTTCTAACGGTCGAGGATCGCCAGAAGATGATCGGAGACGGAGTCCATGCAAGCCAAGAAGACAAGGGACGGATGAGATGCTAGCTAGACGCTGCTCGGATCAATGAGAGCCATCAGATCATGGTCTAGTTGATAGGATAGCGGATCTAGTTAGTGTGTTTTGAAAACCGTGCAAGAAAACCCGTTATGTGTATGGGTTTTGGGTTAGCCCTTGCATGGCTGTTTGAGTAGGTTAATCCTAGCCCTTGATGGAGTGCTCTAGGGTTGAGGGACTTATCCAAGGGTGGTAGTAGCCGAGAGTAGTATAAATAGGGGGGAAGGGGTAGTCTTCTACTCTTGAAGGTTTTTAGAGGTTTTGTGTTTCTTTGAGCTTTTACACACCTTATTGTGAGGCTTTGTAAACCTCCCCTTCTAGAAATGCAAATCATTTTCTTCTATGTTTAATTTCCTTTACGCATTTACATTATGTCTTAAATTCCGCATTTAAATTCCGCGTTTACTTTTCTACAATTTACATTTACCCAATTTGGATTTGCCTCCCCTCCTTCTACATGCTTTTGTTTCTTGTGCAAGGATGGTGATTGATGGGTGAATCTTCTTCAGATCATATCCTAATCATTTAGGCAAATCAATGTGATTTTCTTACGGAAAATCGATTTTGTGCTCTTGAGTGAATAATTCTTGAAAATCGCATTTTTGGAAGTTTATATTTGAGTTCTTGCTTGCTATGACATATGGAAAACTATTCAAGATCATCTTGATCATCAAAACCCCACAAGCAAGTCTTAGATCGAGTTCTTAAATTTTTCACGAACTTGATGTGTTCTTCCTTCTAAGGGAAAAAGCTCAAAATTTTGACGTCAATCCTTGCTATTGAAGATTGAAACAAGTTCCTAACATCCTTATGATCATATCTACCAAGTTTCGTGAGTTTTTATCTAACTGATCAAAAGATCCCTCAAAATCTGCTATTGACTCATGCTATTTTTCAGACTGTTCTTCAGCTATTCTTGAGCTCGGCGCTACCGGCTACCCAGTGGTAGTACCGGCCATACATGATAGCTATCTCATGTTGTGTGCCTCCTTTTGAGTATCTTTCTTGAGAGTTTATTTGGATTATTCGTGGAGAAAATTTTATTTTTAGAATCATTTATCCTCTCTCTAATCGTCATCTCGATCCACTGACACCTTGAAAATTAACATTGCATAAGGACACAAATGCCGCCCTGTGCAAATTTAGCCCCGTTAAACGTGCATGGCTGTGCACTGGACGAAGAGCGCCCGTGCATCGCTACCTAGCCAGTGTACGTTTGTGCATGGCTCTGGCTGCTACTACCAGCTGCCTGTAAATTTCCATGCTGGCCTGCCTGCTACTACCAGCTGCTGGTACGTACCACCCTGGAATGATATGCACGGTACTCTTAAACCATTATTGTGCAGTGATGGTTCTTTAATTATTTTGTCTTTTATTGCATTATTTTCACTTGTATGTATAAGGGTGTCGGTAGAAACTAAGAGAAATATTCTTTTCCTAAAAATTAATCATGCTGCCAACAGCCGTTCGAAGCTACGGACTTCCTCCATTCCTAAATACATATCATTTTAGCTTTTAAATTTTGTTAAAAAAATATGTTATTCCATAGTTTCGAGACAACTTTGAACTATTTTTTCTTTTGCATATACGTATCATTCATTATTCCTAATATTATTTATTACTGTGAAATAGAGTAACATACAACATCTAAAAGCAAAAAGTGAGCTAATGAATTTTTTTTTGATCATTTCTATATATCTTAGTTGAAATACAAAAACGTGAAGCGTTATCGATATCTGTTCTAGAACGAATGAAAGTATCATCTTCCTTGACTCTGTCATCTCTCTTAGGTGAAAAGTTAGAGCTACGATGTGGAGCTATAGCACTGAAGATCGATGTGCTTAGACAACGATTGCAAGCCGGAGGACGACCAGAAAAGCATGTATGTATGTCCATTTAAGAACTAACCATGGTTAAGGTCGGAGGCATGGCATCTAGCGAAAAATGCAGCCGTGAAAAGCGGACAGTAAAATAGTAGATGAGTAAATGGAAAGAATAGGATATTTGCCCAGTTGGGTATACTGGTGGGGACAGGGAGTGCGGCCTGCTGAGTTTCGTGACGGGCAAATTAGGTCGCCAAGAGATTCGTGCTGGGGCCCCCCTCATCGCACCGTCCCTTTCGATCAGATCACCCGCGCGCATCATCGAATCTAACACACACACACAAAACGATTAAGTTGATTAATTAATCAATCAATTAATTACTATTCTAATCAATTAACAAGGGAAAAAAATAGTATTCTAATCACCGCGCGCCGCGGGATCGCCATGTGCCTGCCTCTCTAGTGGACCACTACTCGCTAGCTCGCTTGTACGCGTTCCATCGCGTACAGTGAACGGACGACGTGCTATATATTATAATATTTTTGTTGCAGGCAAGCATAGTATGTACTTTGTGTTTTAAACTTTTTTTTTTGTCTGAGACTCAGCTGCACATGTGTTAAAACTACAGGAAAAACATCACGTAGAGATATTTTTAAAAGAATTGGACTTCATTCAGTTGAAATTTGTCGGTAAGGTTTTTATTAGAACTATCACTTTCTGAATTTTGGAAAAAAAATTCTCAGGCTTGATCATCATTAAAAAAATTTATGAGACATTAGTGATGCGTCAAGACCATCCACAAAAATTTTGAAAATTTTATAATGTGGTTTGAACCTTTTTCATTCGGTTCAAATTTATTGGTAAGGTTTTTATCATGATAGTAGCACTGTCTGAATTTTTTAAAAATTTTCAAGCTTGATCATCATCTGAAAATTTTATGAAAACATTAGTGATGCATCAGGATGTACCATCCAAAAAAATTATGAAAATTTTCTAACATGGTTTGAACCATTTTTTATTCTCTTCAAATTTGATGAGATCTCAGCGATTTCGTCCAAAATCTCGATCCAAAAATTCCGCATTTGAATTTTTTTTTGAATTTTAACCAGATTTCATCTGAAATTGTGAAATCTCACAAAAAAATTGGATATCAATGCCCACTGAGATATGATCCAAAAATAAAATTTGAAACCTTGCTCCCTGCTATCACAGGTAGTTGTCATTTTAGACAGATGTGCAGTCAAGCTTTAGAAGATTTGACTATTAATATTTTTTTTAAATATTAAATATTTAAATTGTATACATGAAAATTATATATGTAGATTTGTCTCGAAAATACTTTCATAATATTACAATTTTATTGTATTTTATTAATACATTATAATAGAAATTAGTAGTAGTGAAAGTTGTGTTTTAAAGACTATGTCCGAAACGATAACTATTTGTGACCGAAGGGAGTAATAAAGATATAATTTTTAGTTTTTATGTGAATTTAAAGACATCAAACAAAATGCTATAATGCTGTCTCCACATATACTGTCGCTAGAGTCAAGGACTGATCAAGACCTTGTGGAAAAAGAGTATCCTCACTAATCAATCCAACGGCACATCACAAACTTGCTTATTTCTTATATAGTACTTGTTACGAGCAGTGGCGTATCTATAGCCGGGGCGCGGGAGCCCACCCGCGGCCCTGCAAGCCTCTTATACCTCCTCTTAAATAAACCCAATAAAATAGTCCAGTACCAGCCTAGCATCTCTCAATTATCTTATCCTTTGTATTATTACACACTTACATTATATGTGACTGTTAAATAAATATTTACAAACTTTGAACATGATTGGCTTGTTAGACTTTCGATATCTTAGTCTTAGCCCACCTCCTTCTAATTTTCTGGATACGCCTCTGGTTACGAGTAGTATTTAGCATGTCTTAAACATCTAAACAAAATAAAAAATGCCTCAATTAGTGTCTCTGCAAGATAAGTTCTATTTTAAACGTGTGTCTCTATATGATTTTTTTTGGCAATTTATAAAATGCCTCGAAAAACGCCTCTACAGTCCACATTCCATGTTGTTTATCCAAAATGTGTCAACTATTGTCTCTACACTTAAGACATATTCTAAAATGCCGGTCTTTACAATCTGATATAGTAATCTAGTGTAGATACAAATAAGAAAATGTCCCGTGGGAAGCTTCTATACGTAAGGTGATTAGCGTAACTTTCATGCGGTACTTTCTACTAAAATATACGTGTGTACAGCCTGATGGCAATATTCTACTAGAGTGTCGGTTTCGATTTGATCACCCGAAAGTACAGTATCTTTCACCTAGAGATTCCCTTTAATTTAATTAATAAATCATTGCAGTACAATACTCCATGTCAAAATATTGGCCAATTCATTGATTTGATCTTTGGTCAGTAGCTTGATTGCAGTACTCAACAGCTATGAACTTGAAAGGACCTGCCTGCTTAACCCATCGCAAATAGGGAATTAAGGTAAGATAATCGGGATTTCAGAATTAGCAATCAAAGTTATTTCAAAGTAAACCCGTCAATTCCTTAAATAAATCGAAATGAATATACATGTATACATTGAATCCCCGCATCCGCATAAATTGAGCTACGATAATCAGAAAATTAAAAACTTATATAGTGGTCTCAGAGGGATGACTGCAGCGGGGGTTGCGTCGTACGTTCCTAATAACCTAATAACCTTGCTCATACTCCTCTGCGCACGGAAGGTTATGGATATCGCCATGGTACCTCCAAAACCTGAGCAATCAGTCCCCATGATCATCATCAACCCGGACCAAAATATATGTATCTTTTGCATCAGTACAGAACATGCACAATAAGAACATGCACAATAATGTAAAGAATAATAGTAAATCGAAGGGAGCCACCAAGCCCTAACTGGGAGCAGAGGGGACGGCGTAGCAGGGAGCTAAGCATGGCCAAGAGGAGGCTGACTTGGAGCCATGTGGCATTGGAACCAGGGGCAAGAATCTAGGGGAGGGGATCGGAGTAGCTAGTGGAGACAACCGGGAGGGCCGGGGCACTCTGGCAAAGGAGGCAACCTAGGTGGGGCAGGGGCTAGCTCAACGGTGCGAGAGCCCGAGTGGCCCAAGGCACGTGTGCATGAATAGGGCCACGCCCAGAGAGAGCAAGCTGAGGGGGTGAGGTGCAGAAGGCCGCGAGGCGGCATGGCCGAAGGAAGCGCAAGGGTCGGCGCAGAAGGCGAGGCCGAGAATAAGGCCAGATGTGGGAGAAAGGGAAAAGAAGGAAAAAGGAAAAGGAGAAAAAGAAAAGAAAAGAGGAAAAAAAAGGAAGAAATTTAAATCCGTGCCTCAGCCATATAGATTTACCTATATTAAAATCCGATAAGAAGTTAACAACCTAATTTATCAAGCATTTAAAATAAAAGCCACAAAATTAAAAATATCCAACAAATTTAGAAGGGGCATATAAAAATAGCAATTGTGATAATAACAAAAAAAGTGAAAGATAATTCCGCTATTGAGATGAAATCGCAACTCAAAAATTTTAATGAGACACACAGATCGATTGAAATATGCCAATTTGTAGTGCGGCAAGTTAACATGTCCCAAATTAAAAAGCACCAAATTAATCTATTCCAGATTAAAAATTTGCTACCTATCAATATTAATTTAAAACAAGTCAGAAATACTCAAATGAACAAAATCCTCAATTTAAAATCTTTTCTTAAAAATGGTGAACTTAAAAGATCTCCCCTCTGAATAAAATATTACTTAGGCGTCAATCAATAATCTAAATCATTCTCTTCCAAAACTGGTACATATTCACATACTCGACAAAATATAAAAACAAAGAGGAAAATATGTTTATGTATCAATTTAAATCAAGTTAGAGAAAGGGTCGGACGCCATAAAGCATGCGAAAATCATGTAGCTATCTAAATTATAGCAATCATAAATTCAAGATTTGATTTAAATTTGACAGGGGGCCATCTGTAGCAACCGGGTGAGGACAACTAATTATACCAAAAATCTAGGCAAGTTTTTCTTTGACCATATTTTAGAACTTGTTTTCAAATGATTTCAAATCTATGCATGATATCATCAATGCATGGGAAAATACCTTTTAACGTAAAAACTCAAATTAGATGTTGTTGGAAAGGTGGCTGTGATGATGGCTGCTACGACAGTGGTTGGTTGTGGTTATGTAGAAGGGAAGTTAATGCTAGGGTAGTGTTTAAATTATCGATATGTATGGTGGATAGAGGGCGCTGATGAGGAGGATTGTCATGCCAGTGGGGTCCTTTACATAGGTTATAATATAAGGTCAAATAATTACACTCGGATAATGAGTCATAATTACAGTACCAACTATATTATGTGAAATCGATCAAAAAAGGTTGTTCTTTGAAGGTATGATGATCTTCACATTGGGTAAGAATATATAACTAGGAAGTGTGAAGCTGAAAAAATGTCAGAAAGGCCCAATGAAGGACTCAAAATCAACAGTGGTTGATTCAGACGCTATATAACTAGAGTACATCTGGCATGCTGTGAGTGGGTGGAGAACGTTGGTGAAGGGCACCTCGGCTCGTCGGTATGTTAGAGTTGGAGATCTAATGCTAGAATTAGTGATAAATATTTTGAGGCCTCATAGGATGGATCACTACGGATAAAGTAGTACCAACCTTAGAGAAAACTCAAAACCTAATTTGAGGTAAGGAGTATGTTGGATGGTTATGGTATAACTTTATTTATGCATTTGCTATTAATGTTTGCTAAGTATTTTTGTACTCAACCTTGTTTAACCCTCTCTTTGCTTAGAAACTGAGCAATATGGATCCACCGACGAGGAATGGGTAGAGGATTACCCACTGGATCCGGGTAACGAGGCGGCGGAGGACCACCAAGAGAACTAGGCGGTGTATTGGACCATACGGTGGAGACTACCGATCCATTAAGTACCTAGTTACTATGTAAATTAATTGTGGATATGACATGTACATTATGTAAGACTTGATAAATATGTACCTGTAGCATGTGCGGCAATGGATCGTAATATGTTCTATTTCAGTCTTTAATTATTGTTCTACTGCAACACTTTGAATATGGTGTATTATTTGATAAAATATCGGATGTGCTTGATATTTTCTTAGCTAATATACCAAGATTCATGTAATTATCTCAGAGTAATGACAGTGTTATTGTCGTTACCTTGGCCTAATTACACGGGTCTCCACAGAAATTGATTGATTTGGTTCAATGCGCAGCTTGCTACGAGTACTAGAGGATGCCTTAATACATAATTTATCTTCAAGTGTTAAATAGCACTTATATTTTTTTGCCCTGATAGCTAGCTATATAGCAATTGGAAGTAAGTTGTGTGTCGAAATGATTGAATCTTTCAATTCCCCCGCAATATATATATATAGGAAGCCTTTTCTATACTTTCAGGAGTACATACTCTCACCTTCAATATACCACCTAAATGAAAGTGTTATACTTCTTTATCACTTTTGATATACTTCAATAATAATTCTAAGATACTCTAATACGATATGGTTGAAAAAATTTTATCGGAGCCATTTATTTTTTTCTATATACCATTACATATGTAAAAGGAATATATAAACAAATTATGCTATAAAGGGTGGACTTTGATGAAAATTTTCGTTAAACTCACTTTGGAGTATCTTATAATCAGTACTATAATATACTCAAAAGATAAAGAGGTATAATAATATCATTTAAACGGTATATTAGAGGTGAAATGCGTACTAACGATATAGAACCATTTTCCTATATATATATATATATATATATAATATATATATAGAACCATTTATATATATATATATATATATATATGAAATATTTAGTGAAAACCACCCATTCCATGAAAACTCCGTGGAAACCACCCGTAGAAGTTTTGAAAAATTCTCAAAAATTACCATATGTAGGGAGGTGAACTTCTACAATTCTACAAAATTTGAGGATGAAACTCAATTGCATTTGAAAGATATGAAAAAGACATTTGAAAGATATGAAAAAGACAATGCATTGTAGAAGTTCACCTCCCCTACATATGGTAATTTTTGAGAATTTTTCAAAACTCATTATGTGGTTTCCACGGAGTTTTCATAGAATGGGTGGTTTTCATATATATATATATATATATATATATATATATATATATATATATATATATATATATATATATATATATAAGTACACTAACATTCTAAATATATGTTATTCTTACTTTCAAATTTTGTTTCTAAATACATATTATTTTACATACCCTTACTAGTTACCATTCGTGATTCCTAATATTATTTATTATTGTGAAATAGAGTAACACACATCATCCAAAAGCAATAAGTAATGTAATGAAGGAGCACGATTTAGTCATTTCTACTCAAGCTTTGGTTCAAGCTACACAATCCTAAAACGTCATCTATTCAGGAACGGATGGAGTATACTATACTATCATGCACGGATCTAGGTGGGGTGCCGAGTATACACCAACACCCCAAAAAAAAAAAAAATTAGGAGATTACCTCTTCAATGGGTTAGATTTGTTGATTAACTTGATCCCGATTTTGGTGGTTTCGAATTTGTAATACCTTAGAACTATTTGTATTATACTTTTAGTGAATTTGAAATATATATGTGTTGGATTTATAATATTACAAAATAACTATACAAGACTATAGAGTTGCGCGTATGAAATGTACTCTTCTATTGAAAGAATTCTTGTTCCTAGTTGATACTATTGAAAGTTTTCTAGTTCCTGCCTTGGTACTATACGAGGCCAGCTCACGGAAGAGACATAGGTCAATTACTCTGCCTGTTATACTACTGATTTGGTATGGGAATCCAACCAGCTTGCATGTGCAAGAGAATTGGTCAATTGAAAACAAAATTAATTTAGATGTGTGTACTGTACATTCCATTACACCAACTTAATCCCAAAATTGATTGTAATTAATTGGCAACATGCATCTGGGTCCAAATATGACCCGCATTGGCCGCCCAAAATATAGCTATCAACAAGACAGAAAGGTTGATCACATGGATCAGTACCTTTTTTTTTTTGCAGGTCATGGATCTGTACCTATTAATTAGGGGCATGAGTATATCCTGGCCTAAATGGTTAAGGTAGATAGGTACTATAAAACCAAAAGGATCAATCGAGCTAAGTGGACATGTAGTTATTAGGCTGCTTGATGAAAAATTATAAAGAAAATGGGCAATGACATGGGCCGTGAGTCCAAAGCTAGCTATCTCCATTATTTTTTTGTGTGTGCCCGGTGAGAGGTCTTGGGTTGTTGACGTGTGTGCTATATATATATATATATATATATATATATATATATATATATATATATATATATATATATATATATATATATATATATATAGGGTACGTCCCGTGTTATAATTAGCGTTTTCTGAAATTAAAATAGAAGCTACTTGATTGTAGTTGGTTGTCTCTAAAAATTTAAAAGAAAGATTAGCTAACTATAATGTGATGTGGTCGTGTGTTAGTGTAGAAGACTGGGTTGTGTTGCTGTAATTGTTTATACACAAGAGCGCCGTTGGATGAGGACAAAACGGAAATCGACATCCAGAAATCTCAGATTCCGGATAAGAGGACCTATCAATTAAACGGCAACTATAGATATCCCCATCGATCGGTCGCAATTAGGCACGATAACGTCCTACTCTTCGTAGCTGGTGGTCGTAGAATTACTTAATAACATATATCGATTGATCGGCTAGTTCCTACGTACGTAAGAATGAACTCCAAATACTCAATTAATTGCGGTTTTTGTTGCCACTTGTCTAGTTGCCTGGCCTGTACGTACATCTTGTTTTTGACTAGATATATAATTGTTGACGCCGAAAAATGTGACGAATAATTGATCGGCTCAAACACACGAAAACGTTGGGTTTAAGACGTGCCAACCGATTTGATCATATAATTAGTAAGATAAATAGAAAAATATACTCAAAGCCGATCTAGTGCAACAATCAATAGGATCTAAACAGCTAATAAGCTAATCAAATTTAGCGTAATGATAAGCCTAAATAACCGATTAAAGCTGATTAGATGGTAAATAAAGGTAGACTTTCCCAAAAAAAGGCGATACATAATAAGATCGAAGAAAATTAAACCTGATTAGCGTAATCGATGATAACCAACAATCGGCGATGCACAACTTTATTGATCAAGATTGGATTACAAGAATGATTTTAAATTACAGATCTATTTCTAATTGACAGGAATTAAAAAAAGGTAATGCAAGTTGTTTCATTGATTATGTTGTTCGATTCTGCTCACCCTTGACTATCTTTTATAAACCTCATTTTGTTTTACCTATCTTATGTTTCATTTCCTCTATGTTGGAATTAATCCGGTGTTTACTTTTTCTAATGTAACATCAAGCACATCTTAATTTTAATGTTCTTGCTAATTAACTTTTTAGTTCCCACAGGATTTCAAATGGCTTGACGTTAAACTTGTTCATGCGTTTCTCCAGATTAATGGGCCCAACCTTACATTATATTTCTCTCTTAAAAATTAGCATGCAAAACCGTCAAATGCACATTCTTTCCTTGAAAAAACCAAATCATACTTTCTCCGGTCACAAAAAGTTATCGTTAATTTTAGATATCAACATAGTCCCTAAAACTCAACTTTAATCATTAATTTCAATTATAATATTTTTTAAAAAATCCAATAAAATTATAATAATATGAAAGTACGTTTCGAAACGAATCTACACATATGATTTTTATGTATCAAATGTAAATATTTAAAAAGATATTGATAATTTAAGTTTTAAATGTTTGACTGCACCTAAACGGATATGTTTTTGTGAACAGGAGGGAGCACATGATGCGCAGGTAAGCATGACGGGAAGCTGCAGTAATAATTCCCAAATGTTTTTTACAATTTAATTTTCACCATGGTAACGAGTAGTACTAAATTAAAGGAGCTGGTGGACGTTAAGTTGATGCTAGTGACAAGGATTTGAGTTGACCTGGGCGAACGGGCATGTACACATCTTGCCCCACTTTTCCCGGAAAGACAAGAGCCAGTGCTCCCTTCCTCGTACTAGCTTTTAAATTTTATTCGTAATTACAAATCATTTCATAATTTTTAAACAACTTTTAACTGTTTTTTTGCCTTTACATACATCTATTATTTATTATTTTTAATATTATCTATTACCGTAGAATAGAGTAGCATACACCATTCATGAACAATAAATAAACTAACGAAGAAAGGTCATTAAAACACTGCCATGGTTGAAGGCGGGTAATAAGGGGTGTGTTTGGTTGGTGGAATGAGATTGAATCGGATGGAATAGTTTTGTACCATTTGATTCTATTGTTTTGGATGAATAGAATGGTTCAACATCTATAGGGAATATTCTTCAAATTTGCATCCCACTATTCAGAACAGAATGATTCCATTCAAACAACCAAACACATGGATAATATTTTTCTTAAACCATCTCATACATATACCACTTGATACAAACAACCAAAAACACCCTAACCAAACACACCCTAAGTGGACGGATGGACCAGTACCTATCAACTCCGGTAGGGATGGATGGATGGATGGATATTACCTCCATGCACAGTGCTGCAGCAACGACACAGGAAAAGAGGTGGGAAACCAAGCAAGCAATGGAAATTTAGAAAAGAGATCGAAAGGCGCTGCAAGTGGAGTGGATCGGGAGATAGATTGTTCGGCCTAGCAGTACCCAACAGTCTCTCTACGCATGCGTAGATGTGCACGGATGCTGAAACATTTCTGCGGGAGATTAAACCATTCCCCGTAAAAATCAGGAAGATCATATGTAAAAAAAAAAAGTCACGGAAATATTTTCTTGCTAGTGCATGGCTAGTTTCGTTTCCACGACAGTAGAACAAGCTGCAGCGTTTATTGGTTGAATTTCCAGTGCTATAATACAGTGGCAATAGTACAGTAATTCCCCCCAGTCGCGTTAGTCAAACGGTAGAGATCGATTCTAGTATTCATTGAGAGACGCGCGTTTGTTCGGATCGTAGCCATGTGAACTAATAAGGGCACTCCTAATGGATGATGTCTATAGCAATGTCTAGAAGAGAGAGAGATCATTTATTATGTGATGTCTATAGCAAACTCTCAATAGGTAGTGTGTATATTTTAGCAATCCAAGATCATTTATTATGCATATTATAGGATCCTGCATGCCACTAGAAACCAAACAGAGTCCCAATGGTATATTTTCGGTGTCTACTTTTCTTGGTCGAACCAAAGAAACCATGTCTTGCATGAGACATCGCTTTTTTCTCTGTCTTCTTTTAATGAACGTACAACTCAGCTTTTTGCTTACATGGCACAGTATAGACACCGCTTACATGGCCCATTGGGAGTGCCCTAATACCTCCCTCCTGTCGTTTTGGACATAGAGGCATGCAAGCTTTCGGAATTTTAACTGTTAATATATTTTTAAATATGTAAAATAAATACATAAAAATCATATCTATACATTTGTCTCGAAAATTGCTTTTATAATATCATAACTTTATTGGATTTTATTTATATTATAATAGAAATTAATGGTCAAATACATGTTTTGAAGATTATGTCGATGTCCAAAACGATAACTATATATGACTAAAGTGAGTAGAATAGTATAACAAATTAAGAAATAAATTGTGCCGCCAAATAAACATGGTAATACAAAGCCAGATAGAAATTGATTCTGGTATATCCACCATCATATGGCGCCTGGAATTGCCGATCGGAGACGCTGTCCACGCGTTGCCTTTGGTTTTTTTGCGAAAAGCCCCCTATGTTTCTACAAATTACGGATAGGTCCCTCGAAATTACGAATAGGTCCTTCGCGATTTTTTGTGAGGGGAAGATTTTTATTTTTTTTCGCGTTCGGGTCCCTCGCGCGGTACTTTACGGAAAAAAACCCCCGTTAAATTCAAATCGCGGACATGCCATTTTCTAATTTTTCAGGATAGCGGATAGGTCCAAAAACGTAACAAATAGGTCCTCGCTCCTTACGTCTAGGTCCTTTCTCCGTTTTTCACGGAAAAAATGTTTTCGTCACCAGAAATATATGTGCATCTCTAAGAAGGTTGTCATCACGTCTAGATCCTTTCTCCGTTTTGCCCGGAAAAAATATTTTCGTCATCAGAAATATGTGTACAACTCAAAAAAAGATTGTCGTCACTAATAATTTTTCGCCCTTTTCCCTCTAGACTATTTTCCCACCTCGTTTTTCCACCTCGGTCTCCGATATTTCCCAAATAATTCGTCGTTATCACGTCTAAATCCATTCTCCGTTTTGCCCAGAAAAAATGTTTTCGTCACCAGAGATATGTGTGCAACTCAAAAAATGTTGTCGTCACTAATAATTTTTCGCCATTTTCCCTCTAGACTGTTTTCCCACCTCGTTTTTCCACCTCGGTCTCCGATATTTCCCAAATAATTTGTCGAAGGAGATATTTCTACAACTCTAACTCTTTATTTTTCCCCCCCGTAACTCGATTTCTGCTGTTTTCCAGTGTGAGAAATATATTGAAAATCGCGCTTGCATCGTTTCGTCGACTTTTTTCCCCACGCTCACACAACACGGCGTGCAATCGCACGCCACCATACCTAGTATATATACACGTCACGAAGTAAATCTGAATCTCCAAATAGTACAACAACGCCTTACAAGTGTAACGCCAATAGAAGATGGAAGAGGATAAATTAAATAACACGAAATGAGTACTTTTTCTAAGTTGATAAGACATCTCTTGTGAATGATGTTGTTCATAAATATAGGGTTATTTTTATTTTGATATAAAATTAATGTAATATTTCCTCTATATTTTTAATAAATATCTATCTTTATTTTATATTATATATGCATTCGCATTACGTATAGTATTTACTTTAAATAATTAAGGAAAATCTAGTTATTTTCAATATCTTTTAATTTACATATTAAAAAGAAATATGTCTTAAAATAGACCAAGTGGTTACTTGTTGCAATAGTAACAGAGAAGTGCTTCCATGATTTTTTTTACAGTTGTACCAATATTAAAGTATAAACGAAAGGTAGATAGTGATTACTTATTCCTTAGTTTACTTTAAAATTCATACAACTTATATTAAGAGAAAAAATATTATACCACTCCTCGTAGCAAAAATAATTCGGCTAGTATGTACAAATCCAGGAGAGTAAAATAAAAATAAATGCACAGCTAGCCTGGCCCACATGAGGAGTGGACTACTGGAGCAGATGATAAAAAAGGCTACGGGGCCCAAAGAAGCCGAGCCGAGAGAAGAGACGAAACGACTACATATTATTGCCCGCCAGGAAAGCTAGCTTCTTACTCCTCCCTGCCAGTGCCGAGCCGAAGGTTTGGCTCCTCTGCTCACCTGGTGCACGTACGCATCTCGCGGTGGGTTTCTTGGCCATGGCCGGCGCCGGGGTCGGCGACTGGCCCTTCTCCGCCGACGCGTACGCCGACTCCTCGGCGATATTCGCGGAGCTCGGCTGGGCGGCCGGGCTCGACGCCGCTGGGGAGCTGCCGCCGCTGGATCCGCCAGAGGCCACGCCGCCGCCGGCGTCGGAGGTGGCCACTCCTGCCGGGTCCGTGGACGGCGGCGCCTCATCGAGCTCCACCGACGAAGGAGCCACGCCGGAGGACGCCGACGGGAAGCCGGCCGCCGCGTCGACGGAGGCAGCGTAAGTGGAATTGCGCTAGCTCAGCTTAATTACTCGCCCGTTGTTTGGCTATCGGTTCATCTCTCCCCCGCGAGCGAGTGGTAAAACCGTAATTACCATCGAGCTTTGCAAACTTTACAGAGCACACTAAAGTTTAATTAATTTGCCCTTTTCTTTTCTTCTCTTCTCTTCTCTTCTTGTTTTCGTTCGAATACTATACGTGATCTCACTAACGGTGGCCTTGTTCTTTACGTGGATTTGTGCCTCGATCGCTTCGAGGGGCAATTCGGTAAATGAGAGAGGGAGACAGGGGCAGTTCGGTCATGTGCGTGTGTGGTTAATTTGCGTCGAACGTTGCGCCGGGATTTGCGTGCTAAACACCACGCGCTTTCTTCCTCTCTTAATCGTCTCTCTCCTCTTCTCTCCTCTGCTCGTCTTTATTTTAGTTTAGTTTCTGCTATGGCCGCTTGTATGCTAGCTACCAGTGCCTTAGATTTACGTACGTACGTGTACGCGTATTTCCGTTTCATTTCTTGATTAATTGATTCCTCGATCGCGTCATTTCATCTTTTCGTGCTCGCTAATGTGAGCCTTATTCTAGCTAGCTCGTTCTTTCATTTCGTGGCCGAGTGGTAAAATTCAGATGGATCGAAAATCACAAAAGAGATCGGAAATTATGGCTACAAACTTAAAATATATGGAAGAATCAGCAATTCAGGAGTTGCACCTCTAGGTAGGAAACTTCTGCAAATTAAAAGATTTTTGTTAATCAATTTATCGTTTACTTGTCTTTTTTTTAGAGGAAATTAACCAACTGTGCCCAAGCCGGCCATTTTGCACCGATCCTACTTAATTAATTTGTTTGTAATAATTTTCCTAAACTTGATCTCCAACATTTCTCGAAATGAAAGAACGTGTGTGTTTCTGTCTCGTGCTGCATGCTACCAGGGCCCGTTTAAAATACGAAAAATCCACGAAATTTTCGCATAAAACGGTCAAATTTCCACGGTAGTTAGTAAAAATTCCGGCTTTAATCCCTACCCTTGGCCGAGCTTGTTCCACAGCACGAGCACTGAACTAATCAAGTTGCCACGTCGTGGCCTGCCCTTGTTCATTGCACCCGTACTCTTGCAATAATACGCTCACATGTGACCACGCCGTACGTATGTATACGTACGTGATCGATCGGCATGCTTTTCATGCATGCATGCGAGTTGCTATACACTTTCACATGTTCATATATATGCGTGCGGTGTTAAATTAGTTATGACTAAACTTTTACGAAAAAAAAAACTTAATTATGCTTCTGAGACATATATGCACGTACGCGTGCAGGAGCAAGCCGGCGCCGGGGAAGAAGGGGCAGAAGCGCGCCCGGCAGCCGCGGTTCGCGTTCATGACCAAGAGCGAGATCGACCACCTCGAGGATGGCTACCGCTGGAGGAAGTACGGCCAGAAGGCCGTCAAGAATAGCCCTTTCCCCAGGTATTTTTTACCTATTTATCTCTCGACTATTTTGTATCATACATACATGTTGCACGGCTTGCTGCACCATATATATATATTTATCGGTAGATATATCCTGCATGTCAAATGTTTCGCACGCTCAATATATCTCCACCAAATTTATTGACAGAAACTACCTATGCTTAATTCAGAACATTTAAGATATTAAGATTGAGAGTGCACCCCAAATCCCAATACATGTAGTACTGACAATGTGCAGGAGTACAACACCATGCATACGATCAATTGGGTGCACAGTAAGTACGTGAATTGAATTAAGGTACTTGCAATTAATTAAGTAGTGGTGTATCTACTCCAATATCGTTCCATAATGAACATCGCGGTACTTCATAGAGTAGCTAGTTTTCTTCTAACGAGAAAGCAAGGAGGCTGTCGCATGCATGCTTCTCTCTTAGTTTTTGAACATGCATGGTCATCACATATAAAATATGCGTAGTTTTAATCTATTCATGAGGTGTGTGTGTGTGTATATATATATATATATATATTGGAATGGCATAATTAGTACTTAAACTTATCTCTGATTAAATAGCTATATATGCTGATCGTTCTTGTCAAAAAGGAAAAAAACACGGATCATATGGACTACATTTGAACTCTAGTCGTACTGTTGAGTCTTAGCTATTGTACCGCAAGAAAGAGAGAATCCTATGACGTCGTTGGTCGAATCCTAATTAATTGCCTATGCAAAATTAATGAATGCATATCTACCAACTCCATAAAAAAAGAAGAGCTGAAAACTAGCTAGATGCATATATATTAATTTTAGTTGATGAATTCCTTCCCCCTAAGGATATCCGCAATGGTTAAAGATAATTGCTCTCTATAGTAAGATTCATATCATCTATATACTATGCTATAGTAAACCTTTGCAATGGTGAATCTATATAGATGTCTATAGCTATTTTTAATTAATAGAGTGCTCTCTCTCTTTCTTCATTTAATTAATAGACAATCTACATGTCTATAGATAGCAGCGCCCTCTCTCTTTTTATTTAATTGCTTGCCACATAGGATAGATGCTGATATGAACTTCTTATAGATAGCTAACTAGGCACCATTGCGGATGCTCTAATTCCTTTTACAGATCAAGAAAATGCAGCTAATTAACTAGCAAGCTAGGCCAACTAACTTCTCAATTTTCTCCAGCAAAATACACATGATTATATTTTTCGATGCGTGAACTGGTGTAGAAATCTTTTACATTGGATTTCTTTATCAATGTAATATAGGAGCTACTACAGATGCACCAACAGCAAGTGCACGGTGAAGAAGCGCGTGGAGCGCTCCTCCGAGGACCCCTCCGTCGTGATCACCACCTACGAGGGCCAGCACTGCCACCACACCGTCACCTTCCCGCGCGGCGGCGCCGGCTCCCTTGCGCACGTCCACGCCGCCGCCCTCAGCCAGATGGGGTTCTCGGCGCACCACCTCTACAACAGCCTGCCGGAGATACACAGTACTCACCAAAACCTTCCTCCTCCGGCGCTGGACCCCCTCGTTTGCAGGCCGGCGATGTCGTCGTCGTCGCTCCTGCAACCGCTGCACTGCAACCAGGAGCTACAGGCGACAAGCAGCTACCCGTTGTCGACGACGACGACGACGGCGTTGACTTCTGTGTCGACGCAGTCATCTTTGATGACGGCGATGACGTCGCCGGCTAGTGTTCCCATCGACAAGGGGCTTCTTGATGACATGGTGCCGCCGGCAATGAGGCATGGATAATAGATGATGTAAATGACATGGGTGCATGCAGTCTGAGCGTTTGTAGCTTAATTCTTAGCTAGTGAATTACTTTGATCGATCAGCAAGTTGTTGGCAGGGAGAAGGATTAATAGGGTAATTAATTAAGGATATCGATCAATCGCTAGACTTGGAGATGGTGGTACATAGAACTCTACTGATCATTGCGGTTAAAAATGCGATAGTGTATAATAGTTTAAAATAATAAACCGTCTTATTATATGCTTTATGCAATTTCTAGTTTATTATATGTAATCCCGGCCGGTTTTACATTATTACTTTTTTTTTGTGAGAAAGAGCAGCTAAGATCGATGGATTATATATTGATGTTGTGCATGCTAATTGTTCATAGTCATCTCTCTTATTCTGTTGTCGGCAGACATATATATATACCTTAGTTCTGTCATTCAACTTGAAAAGGCATGCATGTGTGAATGGAGTAGCATCTTCTCTTCTCTTTCTTTCTTTCTTTCTTTCTTTCTCTGGTGTACAAGGGATCTGGGTGGTAAAGGCGTTCCCACGTAACGTACCATATGAACGCCGCAATAACTTTGTGTATATGTTTGGCCTTTTAGGCTTTTGCGAGTATATGGATAGAAAGTTTGCTTTCATCTTGTGTGGATGGAATTGGAATGTTGGATCGGCGTTCCTTTCTGTCGCGGCACTATATTTGCAATTTGTACGTGCTATTATCACACCACAAAAACTGACTGTGATAACGAAAAAAAGAATCGATTATGATGTATATTCGTGTAGTAGTGGCCAGCCCTCCCTCCTATTTCCTTAGCATGGGTCGACGACTTTGTACCACCACAAAAACTGACTGTGATAACGAAAAGAGAACCGATTGTGATGTACATTCCTATGGTAGTGGCCAGCCCTCCCTCCTATTTCATTGGCATGAGTCGACATCGTCGTACAAATTAAGGTGTCATGTTGTATATATTCCGCCATGGTTTAAAATTGTGATTTTTGCAGTTTTATAGTAAGGTCCTAAAAAAGCTACTGCAACTATCACGAAAGCTATTTTTTATCATGTTTTCAATATTAATTTTTTTAATATATATAAATCACCTCCAAACAAATCATATAAAATGGTACTTTAGAAGGTACTGATATTTTTATAATAAGAGTACGAGTCATGTTCGGAATCAACAATATACTAATACGTACAAGACCATAAATAGTAACTATATCATAATGTTCTTAACAACAAGTACTTAATCGCTAAGAAATATGAGTGTTGGATTATTAAAAAGGGCGAGATAGTCTTTCACTAGATTTTCTCATAATTCAGACTTATAAGAGATGCATTTATGTCTTTTAGTAATGTTAAGTTTCATAAAAGGTCTAATGTTTTGGCCTATGGGTAGCTACAAGCTACGTCAAATAGCGGAGTAATTAGTGTTTTAAACAGCTAGCTATAGCTACACTATACCTCTTTTAACCCAAAATGTGAAGCTATGGGCCAATGTTCCGCCATATTAGCTACAAGCTCTATAGCTAGTGGTAGCTCCGCTATCCTACATAAGTAACCATAGGTCAAAATATTGGGCACATTTTGAAATCAAACATTACTAAAAGGCCCAAATACATTTCGCCCAAATACATTTCTTATAAGTCTAAACTATGAGAAAACTGAATAAAAGACCCCATCTCGTCCTTCTTCGATAATCTAACATTCATATTTCTCAATGATTAAGTACTTATTATTAAGACTTGAAGGACCGAAAATAGTGATCAGAGGGGAATAAATGATTACAAAACAATTTCCCCCCAAAGAATCCAATCAAAAACTCACTTGATCAAATACGAGCCGAAATAAAAGATCTTCTGAAAAATCATCACAGGGGCAACACTACGCGCTATAGGGCCAGCACTACCAAGATGAGCGGTAACCCAGTTACTACTGAGGTATTGTGGTGGTAGTGCCGATGAACTGGTAAAACACAGATGAACAATGAAATCAACACGAGTTCAAGATTAAAAATTCATGTAACTTTTGATCAACTGATCCAAACCCTATAAAACTTTGTAGACACCTTCCTATGGAAGTCAGGAACCCATTCCAGCCTTCAATTGTAAGGATTGACATCAAAGTTCTATTATTTTTCAGTCGAAGGAGGAGTGCATAAAAACAAATTGATGAACAAGGCTTTAGCCCTAAACTTTCTCGCGGGGTTTTAATGATCAAGACAATCTTAAAGAGTTTCCCACATGTCATAGCAAGCAAGAATACCTAAGAAAGATCCATCAAACAAGCAAGATAAAGATCTACCTCAAAAACTTCCTTCTTAACTCAAAAACCAGTTTCTTAGAGAAACTTGGATAATCAAGAAGAAGCTTGCCTAGATGATTGAGGAGATAATCTACAGAAGATACATCTATCAATCGTATATCCTTGGCAGCACGAGATCAAGCAAGAAAGAAACCACAAGAAAAGATCAAGAGCAAAGCAAGAAGAAAAATTAAACTTAACGCAAAACCTTGAGCAAAGAGATGATTTGAATTCAGATCAAAAGGAAGGTTTACAAAGCTTCTTACCTAAGGGCAAAACTCCTAAGGAGCACTCGTACACCCACACAAGAAAACCAAAATCTTGTGAAAACCCTAATCGTTCTAACCTAAGCTTAGTGGCTTAGAGCCCCACCTTCCACTACATCTCCTTATATAGTAGAGGCAACCCTAACCCTAAAATCTGGACACATATATGGATACCATCCATATTTACATAGGCTAACCCGTTAACCCAACACCAAATCAGGTTTTACACTCCCATAAGCACGCTTTTCAAAGCAGCCTTCACCTCAACGCCCAATTCGCTCCACGAACCAGAATTTGCGTCAAACTCCACTTTGGCTTGACCTAAACCACTTAGGCCACCACCGTGGTTTTCCGCACTGCCTCAGTCGTTGGTATTGGACAAATTACCAATTTACCCCAATAATTGGTCCTCCTCCTCGAAGCATCATCCGTGCTTCGTCGCTTTCCACGTGACCCCAATGACTTGCTGCTAAGCCACTCACGCGTCCAGACTCCCACGAACATCCTCGCTTGCAAGTAGACCCAAGTCACTTGATGCGCCACATATCCTTGATCGCTTCATCATGACGGCACCCGCTTCCTTGACCGTTCTATGCCTCAACTCCTCTCTGAGTCTAGTCCTAGTCCATGTCGTTGTCCACCATGACCATCACTAGTGCTTCACGCTCTAATTCCTTGTTTTATCGATTCGCAACCACTTCCCAGTCTCAGTCATCTTTTGGGCCCTTTGACCATTTTTGACCTTAGCTCTCCTACCCTGGTCCTTGTCTCCTTCACCTCACCATGATCTAGCTTCGAAGTCATGCAACCAACACAAACAAACTATCATATAGCACTATTCATAATAATATGCAATACAAAATACATCATCAAAGCAAACATCACAATTCACTGGAAAACCGCCAACCAGAGGCTGGTAGTACCGCAAGTCTAATACTACCGCTCCCAAGTAGTCGATAATACCGCTCTCTCAAAAACTCAGTAGAAATCACCCTCTAGAATATAACTACCACTAATTGGAGGCCAGTAGTATCACACGCCCGATACTACCGCCCCCTCATGGCCGATAGTGCCAGATCTTGCACACCCCAAAGAAAATACCTCTCTTTAAAATAGCTATTGCCAGCTAAGGCTGGTAACACCTCAGGGTCAGCACTACCGCCACTCCAGGCCAGCAGCGCCGCCTTGACTTGATAGCCCTCAAATTGCCTCAAATTCATAATTGAATGCAAATCAAACTCAAACTTGAGCACCATATGCTCAAATACTGTCAATCACTCATCACAAATATGATAGACCTCTACATAGTCTTTCAATATCCCCCTTGATGAGTATATTAATAAACATCACAAAAGACACAAATTTGAGTTTGAAAGCAAAAGAAGAAAGCAATTTGATCTAGAGCAAGAAGAAATAAAATCATGACCAAGTTAGCAAAAAGAATTTTAAAGCAAGCTAAGAGAAAGAACAAGGTTTCCACAAAACCTCTAAAATTTCAAGAAATCTCACAAAAAGCTCAAATTAGCTTATGATCTTAAGAAAGATCTATTCAACATGATCGTAAGAGTCAAGATGCATTCATATTTCTTCCCATTTTTCTATGATGAAAATGCCTTTTCTACATCCCCCCTGTCAATATAGGAAACAAGAGAGCATTTTCTACCCCTTTCGTCATGTATGCATGAAATGCACCCTAAAAGAGCATTGAAGATTATCTAAGTGACCACAATGACAAAATATGGCACCAAACTACTTAAGTTCATATTATGCTAATCTAAGACATGTCTAGTGCAAATTATAATATCCTATCTAGCAAGCAAAAATAAGACTATGTCATTTTTATATGATTTCAATGAGTGCAACACTTAGCATAATCTCCAAACTAGAAATATAGCCACAATAGATCAAATGGATAACCTAGAATTCAACCTAGTTAATACTTTGGGGAAGCTAGACGTGCATAACTGATCCTCCATGCTCAATCACCTTTAATGCAAATTTTTGATTTTAACGTACCCAGTGGGGTGTGAAGAAGTTATCCTAGCAAAGTGCATCCCCGACTAGGAGACATCGACAAAGACCTCTTAGGCTTCACGCTCTTTCACACACCCAATGAGGTTTGGAGAGCTTATCCTAGCAAAGCATATCCCCGACTAGGAGCCATCAAACAAGGCCTTTTAGGCTTCACTCTCTTCCTTATTTTATTTATATTTATATTTTTTATTTTGATTGACTCATGACATAGTCGACCATCTCAAAGAACTCTTAAAAGAATTGTTTTGGTCATACACAATATATTCCAAGTTCATCCTAAGTGTAATAAGAAGCAGTCTTGTAAATGTAAAGTGTTGGGTTCAATCATAGCACAAACAAATCAGTTTTGATTATTTTAGCACTTTAGATTCATGAGCAACTAAAGGTCATCTTACAGCACACACAAGTCTAAATCTTGTACTAGTCTCATGAAAGGTCATCTTACAGGTCTCTGTAATCTTTATTCGCCTCACTACTCTAGACTCTATAGCTACAGAAGAAGTCGAGTAACCTAGAAGATACCATCAAGAGAATGTGATTCGAACTTATCTATGTTCCCAGACTCCAAAATGAAACACTTGCAACCAAACACACGAAAATAAGAAACACTGGGTTTTCGCCTATATCTCATCTCATAAGAAGTACGATGGAAATGTTCTCTCAAGAAAACTTGATTAGACATATGAATAAGCAGTAGCTATAGCATCAGTCCAAAATATC
Organism: Guadua angustifolia; assembly: GCA_036346375.1. Taxonomy (NCBI): domain Eukaryota; kingdom Viridiplantae; phylum Streptophyta; class Magnoliopsida; order Poales; family Poaceae; genus Guadua; species Guadua angustifolia. The sequence continues at coordinate 14,471,829 of CM070513.1, read as the reverse complement.
CTAGGAATGATGTACTCATCTAGCATCGTACTGGCCATCTCAAATAAGGTCCTGTTCTTTCTTTCCACTATGCTATTTTGTTGAGGGATGTATGAAGAGGAGAACTGATACTCTAAACCGAAATTCCCACAGAAACTCTCAAAGTAGGAGTTATTGAACTCCGTATCATTGTCACTGCATATAGCACGTAAGGCACCTGAGAGCTCAAAAGACAACCTAAGGTTCAAACCACTAAAATGGGTAAAAGACTCATCCTTTGAGGCCATGAAAAATATCCAGGAATATCTCGAAAAATCATTAACAATGACTAGAACATACCACTTCCCACCCGCTGACTGCACTCTAGCTGAACCAATAGTGTCTATATGTAAAAGCAGTCCTAGTGCATCAGTTATCACAACAGTAACTGGTGGATGAGAAGTACCAACCATCTTGCCATGCCAGATATATTGCTACCTTTTAAAGCGCCATGTTTTTATGTTTTGTTTGGAGGTAACTCATATTATACACACACATATACATATATAATTTTTTTATAAATTTTTAACACTGAAAATATGACAAATGACAGCTTACGCGATAGTTGCTGTAGCTTTTTTGGGATCTCGCCGTGAAGCCACAAAAATCACGATTTAAAACCTTGGAATAGACTTAAGAAAGATCAAGTACTCATTCCTATATACTTGGTTACATGGATTAGTTATTCTATTCTCATCGATATTAGCTTCTATGACTACTCAAGATACACGAAACGATGTGATGATGCGTGCGAACACATGAACATAATCTTTTTGCTTTGGAGCTCCTCTTTGTCCTACCGTACGTTCCGGTGAATCGCACTACAGGGATCTTGCTCACTGTCCTCGGCTTTTACCGACGACACAGATCCCCAAATCGCCGACACAGAGCTTGGTCGTCGGCCTGCCGACGACACAAGTCCCACGACACAGAGTCGACGACACAACTAACCTATGTCAACGGCAAGCATAAAACCCGACGACAAAAATGCCATCCTGGGCCGGCCCGACACCCAGACTTTTGTCGTCGGCTAAAAAAGGGCTGCCGATACAGATGCCACATCTGTGTCGTCGGCTTCATTGCGGCCGTCGATACAAATGCCACATCTGTGTCGTCGGCTTTATTGAGGCCGCCGACAAATATGCTATATCTATGTCGGCGGTTGTATGATTGCTGCCGATAAAAATGCCGCATCTGTGTCGTCGGCTTTCTCAGGGCGGACGACAAAGACCCCTCCTGGGATTGGAGCCAGAACCAGCCTGGCGCTATTTTTGTTGTCAGCTTTGTCTATGCCGACGACAAAGGTTGTAAAAATAAAAAAAATACTGGAAATTTAAAAAAAAATCCAGTTTTAACCTGCCAAAAAAACCCCATTCCTAGCAGTTTTATATTCCCAATTGCCCAAAACGATCACAATAGATAATTTCACACACATCACCACATTCGCATTCACCGATACAATTCACAAATGATCACCATTGACACAGAGATAGCAAAATGCATCAATAAGTCCCAAATTCAGCTCACATTCGGTATCTTACGTTCATACTCTATAGTGAAGTACCGACAAGGACCATAGCTCGAATTACATTCTGTCATCCCCAATGACATCAAGGACAAATGCATCTCTTAGCAACATTGTCTGTTTATCCCGCATTTTAAGAAACAAAATTCATGAATAGATCCCAAGCTGCATATAGCATGTTTAATTCTAGAACTTACAAATACACATCAAAATTGACCCAAAGCTAGAATTTTCCTAGTAAGATTTAACAGAGAAACAAGATAGCACAAGGATTTGCACTAAATTTCACAATTTGGATACGATTGCACCACGAAGCTACGAGGATACATCATTTGATTCGAGATAAGAAAATCCAAACATATTCGATTTTATAGGAGATTTAATAGGAGATTTAATTGGCAAAAGAGATGAACAATATATGTAAAATACAGTATATAATTAGCAAAGCACATACCATAACATCGTTCAAATGTTTCTCCAAATGAATTTGTTCGATATATGTGCGCTGAATATAAGAACCATCCGGACCTAATCGCGCCTGCGACAAATTTGACATAAAGCCTATCTCTTCCTTGCACCTTAATAAAAAGAAGCAAGGTAAGAATGTTTGCATTTCTTGACAAGTTGCTTGAGACCACGAAGAATAATGAATTGAGCGATAGTCAAGATGCACCCAAATACTGAGATCATATCGGCAATGCAGCAATCAAACGGCACATATGATGCTCACTGTATGTACCTTCGGTTAAGTTGCTCCGGCCGATCAATTTTAACAGTTGCCTTGCCATCGAAAACACACATCGCTTCTCTTGATATAGCTGCTATAGTATATCCCAATGCCATCAAACCATCGAGAAGGCGTACTCGACTTCAAAAGTAATCCTTGGTGATATTATAAAAGGATTATCGGTCACCCACTCCTTCAAATTACCAATAACACAAGCCAGTTAGTAAGAATGAACAAAGGTAAAAGAGGGAATATCTGAGATAACTAGATCACCATAAATCTTAAAACAAGACTGAGCAAATGCACTAAGTTAAGAAGTTCCTAATGAATATAAAAAGGTAAGTACAATTTCCACTTAGCAGACATCCACTCAAAGAGTAAAAAATTTTGACAGCACTTCCCCTAAAACTAGGACATCCACTCAGCAGACAAAAGACAACAGTTGATATGATAACAACATAAAGCAAATTATGATAGCCAACCAAGCACAACAACTACCACATTAATAAATTACATGACAAGAGCTTATTACAATTAGAAGCGATAAGTAAATGTGAAACTGTGGTGATGCAACATGTGTGCGTGCTACTACTCCCATCCCTTCATGTTGGCTTCAAGGTACCTACAAACAATAGACAAACAAGCGTGAGTCGAAGACTCAGCCAAGTACACAAATAGCTTATTGAGCAAAATAGGAGGTCAAATCAAGAAGGAAGGCAGGAGTCAAAGACTTCATTAGTAATGAACTAGGGTATTTCATTGAAGTATATCCTTATGAATATAGCAAAATGCATATATAGCAATTCACCGACACACATGACCACATTCGCATTCACCGATACAATTCACAATTGATCACAAACGCATATATAGCAAAATGCATCAATAATTCACAAATTCAGCTCACAAACCAAAAGGGTACATCACATTCACAATCAACAAGTCTATGAACCAGCAAAAGAAATAACTAAGTCGTGAACCGACAAAAGGATCGACAAACACCCGTCGGCGAATTGATCGTGGCGATCTTGTGCCATGGAATCACCTCCCTCACAGACATTAAATCGTCGCAGAGCAAAGCGCAAATGAGGTGGACACCTACAAGATTAGAGGAAACCACAATTTTCAAAACTTGTGTGCATTTGTGTACTTGTATGAATAGTTAGCGGCTGAAACAAAATCGTTACCCCCGTCGGCGTCTGCGTGAAGAACGGCGGAGGTGGCATCTGCGGTGACGAGAGGTCCCCCCTGCAATATTGTGGATATGATATGTTAGCATCTGAAACGTGTAAATACAACGTAGCTACGTATACAATCTTAATTACCTATATATAGTTGATCATCCAGAGGTTCTGACTCTAGAGGGCCTCGTACCGCCTCCTATCCTCCTCTCGCTCCTTTGCCTCCATTGCTCGTCAAATGCCGCCTCTCTGCTGCAACTCTGCGATCATCTTCGCCTGGGCTTCGGTGTGCCTTTGGTGGAAGAGGCGGCCTGCTGTCGACGTGCCCTAACTTGGCCCCTGATGGAGTCGGGCACCACCACCGAGTCCATGAAGCCGAGCCTGCCGTGACTCCTCCCACCGAACTGGTCGTATATGACCAGAGGGTCGACCGGCATGGTCAAGGGGTCACAGTCGGCACCGTGCTTCTCCTTCATGGCTACACTGTATGTATCCTGCGAAACAAATAAGATATGAAGTGGATTACCTCGGCCACAGTTGAAGTAGCTGTAGAGTAGCGAAAAGAGACAGTCACTTACAATCTTCTCCTGGGCAGCCGGGGGCATCGGTGGTTGCGTACCGTCAGGCCGAACATGGGGCGTGTGTGCCTGCGTCCACACGGTGAACAAGGGTAAGCAGGAGCCGAGCCGGATCACCCCTAGCAAGTGGCCCAGCTCCTGCTTACCCTTGTTGAGGCAAACCAAGCCTCTGCATGAAGAATTAATAACAAGTGGTTAACAAGTTTGTGGTTATCAATAAAAGACATCGAAAATTTGTAGCACATACCTTTGCCCGCTAGAAACAACTATCTCTATTCATCATTTGGATGTGGGGGCTTTTGGCAATTTATTCCGCCCCGACTTTTCTTGGGCCATGAGCTCGAGGCATCCCCGACTCGATACCGATTGACTCCCATGGATCCATCCTTGTCCTCGTCCCCGTCCTCATCCCCCTCCTCAAGCGCGTTGGTGGTCGTGTGGTGCTCCTCCACCTCCTGGGAGTCGGTGGTAGCCACCACCTCCTCCTCCTCCTCAGAAGCGTCGTACTAGGGTGTTGCCCTACTTTGCCTCCTCATGCCCCTCTTCCCGAAGACCTTCTTCAATTTTTTGGCCAACTTCTTCGTACCTCCAGCCATCCTGCACAAATTAAATTAAATGACATAAAGTACATTGATATTAATTGAAACGAATAAAATATAAATGTATATAAAATTAAATGACACAAAGTATATAAAATTAAACCTATAAAATTAAATAGCCTAAAAATCTTCGGCTTCCTCTTCCTCTTCCTCTGCCTCTTCCTCTTCCTCTTCCCTTTCCTCCTCTTCTTCTCCTTCTACATGAGATGGGTATACCGATCCCAAAATATTATCTAGCCCATCACCAATATCGACGTGCAGCTCTCCTGGTAACTCTTGTTCTTGGAATACCTCCACGTCTGGGTGAGAATCGTAGTTGTCTTCCGTGAGATCGGGCAATCTACCAGGTGGAAGACATTTATATACAATCCACCAACTTTTGTAATTCGGGTGGGCGTATGGCAGATAGAACACCAGCTCGACCTATTCGGGCAGAATGAACACGTCAGGCTTTTGATACAGCTTCTTATGATTGATCACCACTAGTCCTAGTTTTGGAGTACGCCGCACCCCACTAGTTGGATGGAACCATCTGCAACGAAAGAGCACGAGCGAGAGATCTTTGTTGCCTTCATACGAAATTTCTACAATAGCCTTCATAGCATCCATGGACCTTAATTCTACGGCTGCATCCACGTGACATTTGTCGGAGATCGTTGTGCACGCTGCGATGTCTTTGACACTGCACAAGCATTCGAGGCAAAATTCATTAAGGAATAAATGCCACACATTTGTAAATTAAGTGAACTTGTATAAGAGGAAGAAGGTTACGTGGTAATGAAACCAGGTTAGAAAGTTTGGACGGCCTTGTCCACGACCTCGCCATTTCAAATTGTCAATTTGTTCGCCCGAAGGTTCACCTGATCCTTCCCACTCTTCTTGAATAAATTGACTACAAGATTTAATATTTATTTCATACATTTATTTCATAAGTACATATTTATGACTTATTTCAGACATTTATTGACTTACTCGATGTACACCTTCATTTCATCCATGTTGTCGTACACATACAACTGAATCAAATCCTTTTCCGCTGCGTCCAAGTCACGTGTGGTGCTTTTGCCGACATTGCATCCGACTTGGTCATGGAACACCTCAAGTTGGAAGTACTTCGCGACATGCCTTCTTATACCTTGGTTGTGGCACATGGACCTTGTTTTTTATGTAAAGTATTTGTCCGTGAAGTAAGCGATCTCTGAATCGACCAAGCTTGGCAATCGCCGCCGACTCGTGTTTTATTCTTCACCTTCGCTCTAAGACTTTTCATCATCGCCCACTGAGATACATCCACCTAAATGCTATGGCCCCCCAACTTTTGCTTCATATGGAAGATGAACGAAGAGATATTGCATGCAATATAATTGAAAAACCGAGGACATAAATCTTCTCGAGCTTTGTCACAAGCACGACAATGTCCTTCTCCAATTCCTCCATCCTCGTCACGGATATCTCTTTTTGCGAGCTCTCGATAGAAGAAGCTAAGCTCGCCAAAGTGATCCATATATCATCGTCAACATATCCACGCCACACTACCGAAGCAGGCGCTCTATGAAGACTTTGTAGTCGTGGGCATTCATCCCATTTAACTTGCATTGCTCTATACTAACGGCATGTCGAAGGTTCCCGCATAACCATCTCGAATTTAACCTTTTCCTTAATCAATCAAGAATCGCTTTATTTGCCCACGTGTAAGGCGAATTTTGCCCTAGGTTTCCTCCCATTCTCATTGAGATTCATATGCGGCGATCACATATCGGGCTTGATCGAGCGTGCTTTCTTGTTATCTTTAGTCTTACGTGGGATGTCGGTTTGTGTTCATGACCGACTCGTACATATTTTTCTCTTGGTGCATCACGTCGATGTTGTGAGGTAACCGTGTCTTTTGCATAAGGAAGGTTGTAGATCTTGACTTATGAGTCAATGGTGCTCCTCACCATAGTCTTTCACATACCCGATATCCGCTAGATCATCATACCATCGATGATATCCTGCACTTGAAAGCGTTCGGGTGGCCCTTCTTCTGATCTTGCCTTTGAGAAATGCCTTTTTGATTCCTAAATGGGTGCTTCGGCTCCAGGAAACAACGGTGACAGTCGAACCAACAGGACTTACCCCCATTTTTCAGTGTGAAAGCATTAGTGTTACGCAGGCATATAGGGCATGACAACTTTCCATGCATTCTCCACCCTGAGAACATGCCATACACCGGAAAATCGTGAATTGACCATAGGTATGCGGCACGCATCCTAAAGTTCTTCCCCTTGTAGCTATCATGTGTCAAGACTCCTTTAGTCCACAGGTCAGTCAGCTCTTCTACGAGAGGTTGCATGAATAGATCTAAGTTTTTCCGGAGACTTAGGCCGGGTATTATAACGAAAGAAACATGTACTCTTCTTTCAAGCGAGTTGAGGCGGCGGGTTATGCGGGATTGCGAACACCGGCCGGACGCAATCTGGTGCGCCATCATATTGAATGGCGTGAACTTCGTCGGTCGAGAGGCCTATCGCACATTCCTAGGCTCCACCGCAAATTCGAGGTGTTGTTGGTCAAAGTGCCTCCAAGCTTACGCATCGACGGATGAATCATCACGCCCTCCTTTCTCGCTTGCCCTCTTTGTGCCACCTCATGTGTCTCGCCGTGGCCTTGGACATGTCTGAGCCAGCTGCAGGCGTTGATGATCGGAAGAAAGCGGAATGTTTTCGGGCCACCATCGTCTGTCTCATTCCACGTTCTGTACATTTAACTTCCTCGTACCGACTCTCATTACAATGCTTACAGTGAGTCAGCCCAGAATCGGTCTTCCAATAAAGCGCAGAACTTTGGGCAATAGTCTATCCTCTCACACGGCATGCCTAACACGCGAAGAAGCTTCTTCGACTCGTAAAGATTCGGAGTCATATTGTGTCCACTTGGAAGAAGGCTATCCAGCAGTTTGCGAAGGTCGTTGAAGCAATTGGTTGTGAGTTGTACTTGGTCTTCACCGACATTAGGCAGCGACAACGCCGAAATCAGATCACATCGGTATGCTCATGCGGCGGCAACTTGGTAGAATCAAGGAGCTTCTCGAATTGTTGGCAAGTGGCTCGGACTCTTCCTCGGGAGAGATCGTGGCCGAGCCACATCATCGATGAGCTCGTCTAATCTATCAACCGACCGTCGTAGCCCTCTTCAAAATCCACGGGGCCACACCGCGCGAACGCTTCCTCTCGCCATGAGCTACCCATACAAAGTAATTTGGTTTGAAACCATGCCTACATAGGTGATGGCTAATATCCTTCTTGGTCCTCTTCTCGGTGTTCGAAAGCACGCAGCAAGGACACCACACGACCATTGCATTAGGGTCGGGAATCTTCGGAAAGCATCATCCACGAATGCTCTAGCCTTCTCGATCCACTCGTCAGTGTGTCTCCCGGACTTCATCCAACCATCGTACATCCACCGCCGATTTTCCATCCAAAGATAAACACTATATAACGTCAATGCATGCATCCAAATTTCAGATTTAGACAGTTTAAACCTTGCTAAATAGGAGGGCTTACCCACCCATCGATGTGGGCTTAAGTATAGTGGTGCGTGGCACGAGGGTGCTCGGTCGAATTCGCGACATAACCCGTTGTTCTCCAAGTGCAGCAGCAGTGCGGCGTACCACTTATGTTATACACTAGGAGAGCGACAAGGAAATACCGTCGGAATCCCAACCCGTACACCCTCGTGTCACGACCACTTACTCAAGCAAGACATCCGTGGGCTGTCCAAAACATGGACAGCTCGAGGCGCAACACTTTTCGTAATGGAACCCAACGAATCACCGTCGAGCTCCTTACGAAAATATCGATGCCCGAGCGGGTTTAACTCAGCTCGGTTGGCGTTACAAATGCTAAATGTTGAACCGACCAAAAGCCTAATTATTTAAGTGTAGCATCTCGAGTAAAAATCTAATAGAAAATTCAATGATGGTGTGGATTGTTCTTACTACCATGATGATCTGGTTGTATGCGGTCTATAGTTGTCATTCTCCTAAATTATTAGAAATTTAATGACACCTCCCTAAAACTAGGACATCCACTCGCGAGACAAAAGGCAGTATTTAATATAATAACAACCACATATAGCAACTAACGATAACCAACCAAAATATACATTGAATTCTTACTTCAACATGGTTAATCAATACATCAACAGAATAGAATTTCTAATGCATTTTTACCACTATGCAAAGCATGAAGAAAATTCAACCTGGTAATTCAAGCAAGAAAGGACTCCATATTATGCGATTAACTGACACAGTAGGATCCTTAACCAGTGAGGCCTGTTTGTAGAATTTAAATTTTACACATACTTAGATTGAATGCTAGTAAAAAAAGCATCAAATTACTAAAATTACATAGTGCAATGAACAAACGTTGCAGATCAGCATGCATGCCTAATTAATTTCGATCAGCACGTGTGAGTAAAAAGTGTGCCTCTTTTATTGATTGCTTGTTTAATCGATTTAGCACATTTTTGCATGCTTTAGATCCCTAGCATTGATTAATTGCATGCTCACAGTGAATTAGAGTCCTAAGTATTGTTTTTCTTACTAGCTAGCCATGTATGCAAGCAATATGCTAGTGCTGGTACCAGTGCAAAATGGATAGCTAGATGTTCAATTACTCAGGCAAAACCATGCACAATATATCAGCAAAACAAACACCTAGAAGTACCTCATGCATGATATCGCATCTTTTGATCTCAGGTTAATCGAAACTTTCGCACAAACACATTTGGTGCGATGCAATGAACAAACACAGAAATTTGGCCGAGGAGCGGAGGAGGCGGGCGGGCGAGGAGGGAAGCGGGCCGGCAGGAGGCGCGAGGAGGTCGGATGGGATGAGTGTGGCCGGGGAGGAGGTGGAGGGGACGGGAGGCCGGGCAGGTGGAGGCGGTGGGGCGGGAAGGGGAGGCGCGCCGGACGGGAGGCGGGCCGGAGGCAGCGGCCGGACGGGAGGCGGCGTGGCAGGCGGGACGGGAGGCGGCGACCGGCCGGGCAAGGTGGCGGAGACGGGAGGCTGGCCGGGCCGGGAGATCGCGCTGGAGGCCCGCGAGGAGGTCCGGAGGAGATCGATCCAGGCCGCCAAAACCGACGGAGGGAGAGTTAAGGCGAAGCGCAAAGAGTCCATGAGTCCATCGACTTCGCGCACGGGGTGATAATGGCATACCTGTGTCGTCGGCCACACTTAGGCAGCAAACACGGACAACTGGTAACTAAGCACCAAAGACACACGGGCCTTTGTCGAGAGAACCAAGTCAGTGTCGGCGGCTAATACAGGGCCGCGGACACATATATGGCTCACAGTAACCCTACGCGCACAGCATGCACGGGCCTGATCGGAGAGACAATCTGGCGTCGGCGGTTGTGACAGAGAACCGACGAAACAGCTCACATCTGTGTCGTCGGCCACAGTTAAACGCCGACCACACGACACCGGGTAACTAAGCACCACAGACGCGACGGGCCCATTGTCAGAGAACCAAGTCAGTGTCGGCGGCTAATATAGGGCTTGAAAGTGCATCTAGACACTTATGTTATTTTGGTGATTAATGACAAACGCATATAATGACAATCTATATAATTGTGTAAATGCTTAACTTAGTGATTAACAAATGACAAACCTCTAATATGATTATATTACTATGAGACTAACATGTTTATTCTTTGAGTTGAATATTAGTCTCATCTATTTAGAGAAATCAAGTAGGATGGTTAAGCAAAGATAAGGTATGCAATTGTGGTATCTCTTCGATATTTGTTATTGCATTCCTTTTGTGCAAATGCATAGTGAACTCCAAGTGGCATGTTGATTATATATATGCACATTGGTTCATATCATATTTATTTATGCATATATACTCACTTGAGTTCATTATGTGATTTGCTTTTAGTATGCATGTATTAACTAGAGTTAAACTTCACATTGCTATAGATTAAATTGGTGCATGCACGTTTTAGTTGCGTATCTTCTCATGCACTTCTCTTAGTGAAGTTTAATCTAGATTTGGATCACATATTCACTCTTATTCCAAATATTATTTGCACATATGCAATTCGTGTATATTCTATCATGTGTGTCGTTTAAGTAAAGACCGTGATCCTTTGCCATGATTTAATCGTTTCGTCATATTGGCAATTATCTCTCTAGTGCATATAGATCAATTACATATTCATCATAATGCACTTAGTAGAGAACATTTATAATGTCAAGTGTTTCCATTCGTGTTGTGCTTCTTTATATGAAACACTTGTGGTAATCAATTGCTCTCAAATATCAATTCATTCATATCTATTGAGCCTTTGGGACTAATATCTTTCATGAGTGGTTTGGAAAGAATTAGGTCCCGTGTGTGTATGATGACCAAGATATCTTGGAGGATGATCGTTAAGCCGAGGTCAACAAGACGGCGGTGTCACCAAGAGCTGAGGACTAAGTCAAGATCGACTTGGCGTGGAGATCGTCGAGAGGATGATCAAGTCAAGGTTGATAGGACGAGAGTCTCATGAGGTGAATCGAGTCAAGTTGGACAAAGGCGAAGCGTCATCAATCATTTGGTAAAGACATCATACACATTGCATCCACGGAGAAGACGGCATGCGGATTGAATGTAAGACTTAGATTTCTCGTTTGAATTTGAGTCTAAGGATTGCCGTACTATTAAGAGGGATGCGAACGTTGAATGACTTTTAGATGTGTCAAGTGCTCAAGTGATGATCCTTGTGAAAATTAGAGAGAAAGTGGTGTTGGTGGTGCCGGAAAGTGAGAGTTGTAGGTCTCCCTTGGATTCTTTGTGAAATCTGAATTTATCCTTTGAGATTTGGGTAGTGAGACCTTGTTAGTTGTGTAGCCCTTGTTCTTAGCTTTCAATAGAGTCCAAAATCACTGAAATTGGAGTCTAGAGTCAAAAGTTATGCTCGTTTTGGTCGAGCTGCTCAGTGCACATCGGATAGTCCGATGTTGACATCGGATAGTCCGATGAGGACTTAGAAAATCTTTGAAACATCTTTGAAAATGGGTACTCTCTGGGAATATCGGATAGTCCGATGTTTGATATCAGATAGTCCGATGTTTGATATCAGACAGTCCGATGTTCTCTTGGAAATTTGGAAATTTACACACATCGGATAGTCCGATGTTCCATATCGGAAAGTCCGATCTGTGATTTTTATTCAAGAGAATTTGAATTTCGTGTGGAGTCGATCTGAAATTTTACACACATTGGATAGTCCGATGTTCAATATCAGATAGTCCGATGTGGGTCTGACCAGGGCATAACGGCTAGTTTTTTGGAGCCTCTATTTAAACCCCCATCCGTCTCCATTTGTGGGGGGCTGCAACCACATTGATTTGAGGTGCCATACCCTTGTTCTTGAGCCCCCAAAACACCACTTTACCCTTAGATCTAAGTGATTCCCTTTGTGAGAAGGGTAGGGAAGAGTTTGAGGAGTGAGGTGTTAGGTTGAGTGTGTGTTGAGGAAGTGTTGATCTTTGAGCACTTGATTTCATCTTCAAGCTTGTTCTTCGTGAGCATTTGTTACTCTTGGAGGTTGAGGACTCCTAGGCGGCTAGGAGGTCGCCACGAGCCACCGGAGCTTTGTGTGTGGTTGGTAGTAGGAAGTTTGTGAAGGCCGGATTCCGCCTCCGCAAAGAAGGAATCAAAGAAGTGAAGACCGGCGAGTGCATTTGTGCAACAGGGAGGAAGAGGGTTGAAAGAGACCCGGCTCAAGCGTCAAAGGAGTTAGGCTGGCGAGTGCATTTGTGCACACGGAGTAAGAGGGTTGAAAGAGACCCGACTCAAGTGTGACGGAGCCGCCTCAGCGGAGCGTAGGATCCTCAAGGATCCGAACCGGGTGAAAAATCATCGTCTCCAAGTTTGCCTCTTACTCTTGCTTTAATATTTGATTTTGAATCTTGAAATTGACCGATCTACTTTTCTAGTGAGTTTTCGGTCTTTTCTTGTTGCTTTAATTAAATTTGCCTTGAAGTAATTGTTATAGCTAGCCTCCTACTCATTTGTTGCTTACCCTAGTCTAGCTCTAACTTGTGATAAACCTGTTTGTCATCGCTCTGATCGGATAATCCGATTGTGCATATCGGATAGTCCGATACATATCGGATTGTCCGATATCCAAAGTCGGATAGTCCGATTCTTTTCCGCTGCGAATTAAGATTTAATTTTATAAACGCCTATTCACCCCCCCTCTAGGTGACATCCCTGTCCTTTCAGGGCTGCGGACACAGATATGGGTCACAGTAACCCTACGCACACAGCATGCACGAGCCCACAGTCAGAGAGACAATACAGTGTCGGCGGTTGACAAAGAACCGACAAAACAGCTCACACCTATATCGTCGGCCACACTTAGGCGCCAAACACGACGCTGGTAACTAAGCACACAAAGACGCGCGCGGGCCCACTGTCGAGAACCAAGTCGATGTCGGCGGCTATCTGAGCCACGGACACGAGATATGGGTCACGATAACCTACGCAAAGCAGCATGCACGGGCCCTGATCGAGAGAGACAATACGATGTCGGCGGTTGACAGAGAACCAAGCGAAGCAGCTCACATTTGTGTCGCGGCCACGATTAAACGCCGACACGAACTTTGGGTAACTAAGCACCACAGACGACGGGCCTTGTCAGAGAACCAAGTCGATGTCGGCGGCTAATCTGGCTGCGGACACATATATGGGTCACGAGTAACCCTCGCACACAAAGCATGCACGAGCCTGATCGGAGAGACAATACAGTGTCGGCGGTTGACAAAGAACCGACAAAACAGCTCACACCTGTATCATCGGCCACACTTAGGCCGCCGACACGGACCTTTGGGTAACTAAGCACCACGACGACGCGGGCCTTGTCGAGAACCAAGTCGATGTCGGCGGCTATCTGAGCAGCGGACACGGATATGGGTCACAAGATAACCCTCATAAACGGCATGCGGGCCCATAGTCAGAGAGACAATACAGTGTCGACGGTTGATAGAGAATCGACGAAACAGCTCACACTTGTGTCGGCGGCCATGTCAATATCGCCGACACTGGGTCCCATTCCGTAGCCTGCAAAACGTCCAACAAGACATTTTTAGGACCAGTTTAAGGTTTTTAGAACATGCACAACCTATTCCAGCTGATTGCTCACTCTTCTTTCGCCCGGCATTTCATCGTCACAACAAGTTCAGCTGAAAACTCAAGAATGTGAGTCACCACCACCGTACATTCTTGATACTTTTGTAGCCTCGACGGGTCGAGCGAGACATTTCTAGGGTCACTTTAAGGTTTTACAACATACCTGACCTATTCGGGTCATTCCTCGCTCTTCAATCGCCGGCGTTGGATCGTCTGAGTTCTACTCAAACTCGAGGTAACGTCACGGAGACATGCACACATGCCGTCACATACCAATTAATTAAATAATAAAAATTACATGTCATATAGATGTATGTTGCCTAACAACCATTCTAAAAGCTCTATTTGATTTATCTTAGTTTTAAAAACAACAAAAACATTTTCAAATAGATTTTCTAAATTAATCTGGAATTACTATTGTAAATCGGCTAAAATAAAATAAATCGACAAAAGTTCATCGTGTCGTCGGCATTATTGAAGCCAACGACATAGGGTATTTTGTATCGGCGGTTGTCTCTCTACCGACGACAAAGAGTCTTCGTGCCACTCGTGGGCCTGAGCATCCTGGTTGGTCCCACATGGCGGCGATGTTTTTCCGTCTGACATGTGGGAGCACGTTGAACTCTCTGTTTGGGGTGGAGTGCCTGTGTCGGCAGTTTTGATGAAGCCACCGAAACAGCTCATGTTGGCGAGATCTGGAATTCAAATTAATTTCATCCCGCGCCGATACGTCATCGTGTTCTATATCGGCGGCTTTATATTTGCTGCCGACACAGACTTGCTGGGGTGTATGTATGTCATCGGGTTAGATTGACGCCGTCGACAGAAGCAAAATTTTCGTCGTCGGCCCTTTTATCGACGACAAAAATATTTCGGCCGACGACACTATTCTCGTTTCCTGTAGTGTCGGATCAGCATTCACATAATCATTTTGGGGAATGCAGGCAATCTGAGGCTCTAGACCTCGATGAAATTAAGGGGAAAGAAGGGAATGCGCTAGCGCTAGTACAGTATATATAATGCATGCACACCTATAATTGCAGGCACGCCAGCTTCCGTTGAGGGTTCTCACGTCGCGTTTGAGACCTGCAGAGCAGCTCAACTATATTAGGACAGCTAGCTCGAGGACTGAAAGCAACGGCGGCTTCCCGCCGGCGAGTTCAGGCCGTGCGTCTCATCGGAGTCCCACAGGCCATGGCACCTCGATGGCCGCCAAGCCAAGCCGCGTCGTAGGCGAGGCACCACCACAACCAACTTCCAGCCCAGGGACGCAGTGTTCTAGCACGACAACGCTCGGATGAACAAAAGAAGCTGAAACACCAGCATTTGACTCTTGCTAGACGTAAATGTTGGGAAATTCGGGTTGAGTGGTTAACATCATGCAAAATACAGGCCCTCTATCTAGTCTATCTACCCTATGATCTAATTTGAGAGATTAATTAATTTGCTTGTTGCAACTAGCTAGAGAAGTTACAGTGTAATTCTACTGCTATGTCTAGCAGTAAACCAGCAGTAACCTGAATGAGAGGATGCCACAGATGTTCTCTATATATAAGGGAGGACTGAAAACATAACGTGTGTAAAGCTTATATAAAAATAGTTGGATTTTTTAAAAAAATAGTACATAAATACGCTAAAAAATTATAAAAATATACCTCTATCATCAATTCAACTGGTGACAGAAACCTCAGCCTTGTTAGGCAAATGAATTCGTGACAAAATAATCTGTCGGCCAATTCAATCCACGACAAAACAGACTTCTGTCGCCATTTATAGAAGCTCTGTCGCCATTTCAATTGGCAACAAAAGTTCTGTTGCCAATTGAAATGGCGATAAAAGTATATTTTTTGTATTTTTTACATGTATTATTTTTGTAAAATTATTTAAAAATTTTATTATTAAAAAATATAAATAGTTGCATGTGGTGGCAGCTGACACTACTAAAAAAAGACATATATTAGATCCTCATCATGTTGTTTTCAAAAAGCATGCGTGATGGTTAATGTTTATCGATAGCGGTTTTTGAAAAATATCGTTGGTGATGAGATCAACATGTTTTAGCCAAAAAACGTCTGTAATTCTACCATGATGAGCATAGCAGAATCACAAACAGTTTTTGGCTAAAACTGTCTATGATGAGATTTTTTTGAAAATCATGATTTATGATAGTAGACTTTTATGTACTTGAGCATCGTTAACATAATATATGTTAACCAAATGTATAGCTGAGATACTATCCTCCACCGGGAAGTGATGCACAAATCTACTGAATTATCATGTGTGTGAGAAAATATAATAAGACTTCTGAAGTAATTATCCCAAAGAAGATAACAGTTGCGATGATCAAACATACTGATAAACAAAATAAAGTACTTTAATCTGGGATAAGGTCAGACAAAATAAGTTAAAAACAGGTAATAAAAAAGATCTGTGAAGCTTCTTCTGTCTTTAGTTTGAGCTGCTTGGACCTGTTGCATCTTCATTTGCTTTTTCTGCACAAAGCTTCTTATGTTTATATCCTCCTAGCGAAGCATTTATTTTGGGGCATCTACAAAGGGAGGTCACTGAAATAGGGATTTTGCCTTTCTTCTTGCGTGGACCCTTGGCCTTTTTGGGAGACTTGCTGCTATTTTCATTAACATGTAGAGCTAAAATAGGTGCAAAGTAAGGAATTATAGCCAGTCTTTTATTTATGTCCAAATCATCAGAGATTGCATTGAAGGATAGGCAATGAGCTATTTTCTTTTTCAAATGTTCCTAAAGGTTTGTAATTTCTTGAAAGACCATGTGGAGGTCTATCCTTGTGTGTGATGAGTAATTGATGAGATTTGAGTTTGGTTTGATTTGAAATTGAGTTTGATTTGAAATTGAGTTTGATTTGAATTAGATTTTCGATTTGAAGCAATTTGAGTGTTGGTTGCTTTTCCCAGTGCTACCGGTTTAGGGGCGGTAGCACCGGACCTTTGAGCGAAATTATGATTGATTAATGCTTTTGGGATAATCATTAAATATCTTTGTGGGCATTGCTATGTGAAAGGTTTTTCCTTGTCTTGAATGGTTGCAGGGCGACGTTGCTAGATCATGGTGAGACGGAGAATGACCGGGACTAAGCGAGGAGCGTCGGAGGTCCAAACGGTCGAGAGATCGTCGGAAGATGATCGGAGATGGAGTCCGGGCAAGCCAAGAAGACAAGGAAAGAAGGAGATGCTAACTAGACGCCGCGTGGATCAAGGAAGGCCGTTGGATTACGGTCTAGTTGATAGGTTAGTGGGTCTAGGTAGTATGATTTGAAAACCGGGCAAAAAAACCCGTTATGTGTGTGGATTTTGGGTTAGCTCTTGCATGGTTGTGTGAGTGGGTTAATCCTAATCCTTATATGAGTGCTCTATGAAAGGATCGGGTTGTCTCCTAGAGGGGGGGTGAATAGGCGTTATAAAATTTTAAATTCAAACTTCAGTGGAAACTTAAATCTTCGAAGTGTCCGAATTAAACTTCGGACTGTCCGAATGGTTCGGATAGTCCGAATGTTTCAGAGCTCAAAATTGCAAGAAAGTAGATCTAGACTATCTCGAGGATGGTACTAGCACCAAATGAAATTTATTAGCTTAGAGTACCTGCAGTAGTTGAATACCCACCAATACTCTTTACAAAAGGAAAATCACCACTTGAAATCCCACGATTTCAATTAACCACAAAAAGGAAAAAAGAGGAATCCAAGAATCGAAGACGAAACACTCGAAGATTTTTACTCGAAGTTCGGATCCTTAAGGGGATCCTACGTCTCCGTTGAGGCGGCACCAAGCTGGGGTCTCTTTCAACCCTAATCCTCAAGGTGTTACACCAAGCACTCAACTATTTCTTCTTTGAATCCTTTCCTTCCGGAGGTGGATCCAACCTTCACAAACTTCCGGCGGCTCTTCACACCAAGATCGGGAGCTCACCGGTAACTCCTAGCCGTCTAGGAGTCCTCAACCTCCAAGAGTAAAAGATTGACGAGAAATCCGCGAGAGAATGAACTCGGTGCTCAAGATGGATCTAGGACTCTCGATCTCTCAATCTTTCTTCTCACTTTCCCTCAAATGATTCAAGAATCAAAGCTCAAAGGGAGTGAAATCTAGGGCTCAAGGGGATGAGAAAGTACAATAAATGTTTTGAAGTAAAATGCCCTATTTGATAGGTGGGAGTGGAGAGCATTTATAGCCTCCCCAAAACTAGCCGTTTTGTGCTCAACTCGAGTCAGTTCAGACAGTCCGAACCTATGTTCGGATAGTTCGAACGAATAAAGATCAAAGGACAGAGCGCCCCAGTTCGGATAGTCCGAACATACATTCGGACATTCCGAAGTGTTCGGATACTCCGAAAAATATTCGGACATTCCGAACTCAAATTTTCTTGACCTAACAGAGAGGGTCCACTCGGATACTCCGAAGATAACTTCGGACATTCCGAATGGAAATTTTCCAAATCTAACAGAGAGGGTCTACTCGGACATTCCGAGTTGAAGCTCGGATACTCCGAATGAATTTGAGCAAAATGCATCTAAGACTTGACTTTTTGATCCTTTTACGACTAAGATCCATCATTGAGCACATAAAGTCATTCTATAGCTATTTCTCGTCATATCCCTCTTTATAGTACGGCAATCCTTAGACTCAATAAAAAATAAACTAGATACACATAATTAAGTCTAAAAATATTTTTTCTCCTTTGTTTTGAGAGTGACCTTTTGCTTCGAGACTTTATCACCGGATGCGATAATCTGTTAACACCTCCTCCCCTTGAAGGTTGTAGAGATTTTTGTGTTCCTTTGAGCTTTGTCCAGCTTGTTCTGAGGCTTTGTAAACCTCCTCCTTCCAGAAATGCAAATCTTTTTCATTCATGTTTGAATTTACGTTACGCACTTACTTTATGTCTTAAATTCAGCATTTAAATTCCTGCAATTTACTTTCTTGCAACTTGAATTTACCTCCTCTCCTTCTAAATGCTGCTGATCTTGAATGTCTTGAGTGTGTTCATATGGTTTTACATCTTTCTTACACCCTAAGATAGACTAGAGATTAAGTTTTCTATCAAGTTGCATCTTTGTCCAGAACTTGTTCTTCGCATAGCAGTTATTTCTTGATTTTTAGAAAAATATAGAAAAATTATTTTTGAGTGATTCTTACTGGAGAAGGTGTGGGACTCTCATATCCATTTGTACAAAAATTTGTGAGTCCACTGGTAGCACCGTTTGGGTGCCATGAAGTGAAAATCGAGCCCCAAACTTTTTGCTCGAAGTTCCTAACAGTCTGTGATATTTGATTTTTGCTGATTTTTTACAAGGATTTTTAAGGTGATCTTTGGCAGAGTGCTTTAAAACACATTTTCTCATAGGCAAAAAATTTTCAAAATTTTTAGAGCACCAGAAGTCCACCAACCACCTGCTCCAAGTGAGGATAGTTTCTGGAAATTCTGCTTTTACTTTTCTGAATGTGACTTTTGTGATTTGGCTCAATCTCCTTTCTAAAATTAAGAGTTGAATTGATTTCTTTTGTTTTGGATACTTGACAACCAGGATCGTGACTCAAAAATCCTCACATATTCCATGGTTCCCATCCATGCAAGTTAGGGGTACACATAGTTGTCAAGTTGTTCGGGTCTTTCACGATTACTTTTGCGTGATCTTTTCGATGTCTTAGTTGGAGTATTTTGTGGGGAAATTTTTCTTTGTGACCATTCACCCCCCTCTATTCACCATCTCGATCCTTCAATTAGTATCAGAGCTGGTTTTGCTCTTTTATAGATCTTGACCGGTCTCAAGAGCTATGACGACGGACAAATATTCCACCAAGCCTTCCATCTTTTCTGGAGTCGATTTTCCTTTTTAGAAATCTCGGATGGAGTCATACATCACTGCCCAGAGCTTCCTGATACGGTAGAAGGTGAAGCTCCCATATGAGGTTTCTGCCGACGAGAACGTCACGGCCGACAATATAGCTGACGTTGAGGCAAATGCTAAGGCAAGGAACATTCTCATACAGGGATTCAGTCATAGTGAGTATGATAGAATTGCTCACCTGCGATCTACTCACAAGATTTAGGTGACCCTCGATGCTTACCACGAAAGCATTGCCCAAATCAAGACCGTGAGGCAGGATCAGCACAAACGTGAATATAACAAATTTTGAACAACACGCTGGTGAGAGCCTTGATGAGTGTTTCGATTGTTTCACAAAGATTTTGAGCAATCTCCGAGCTATCGGTTGCACATACCCTAACTCAAACAATGCTCGATATTTTCTGACCGCACTCGATCTTCATGTTTGGGAGATGAAAGTGACCACCATTAAGGACACTACCGACTTATCGACCTTGACTCTTGACGGACTCTATTCCCAACTCAAGACTCATGAGATCGACGTCATCTCTCGTAAGACAAAATCACAGTCGATGGCCTTGGTCACTGATCCCATTAGATCTTCTTTCGATTCTTCTACTGGATTTTCTCTCTCCGCCCTTTGCGAGCTAAGCGATGACCAACTGGAAAAATTTTCAGAAAATGAGCTTGCTCTTTTAGCTCGCAAATTCTCTCATGCATATAAGAGGGTGAGAGAGAGGAACAGAGGTGGCATGATCACCTGCTTCGAATGTGATGGCCCTAACCACATTCGAGCGAACTATCCCAAACTAAAAAAGGGCAAGAATGACTCTGGCGGTTCCGGCAAGAACGACTACACTAACAAGAACCGCAACAAGAAGCCTCCAATTCGTGAGCTGGCGCACGAGAAGTACTGCAACTTCTCAAAGAACGAGAAGCTCTTCCACTGCGTCCTCGCCGCTCTCGACGACATCAGTCTCTCCGACACGGAGAATGGAGCAACGAAGATGAGGATGATCCGCAAGAAAAGAAAGGTGGTGACGACTTCTCTGGTATGTGCTTCATGGCAGACGCCAACGGCATCAGCGACTTCGAGCTCTACAGCGACTCGGACGAGGTACCCACCTATGACCAACTCGATGAAGCTTTTTGTAAACTAGAAAAATTTCATACTAGAGCTAGAGTTAGGTGTATGGAGCTTGAGAAGGAAGTAGGTATCTTGACTTGGGAGTTAGCTTCTCTTAGGTCTTCTCCCTCCCGAGTCACTGATGATTGTGTGTTGTGTGATGCTTTGCTTTTGGAGCTAGAGAACCTAAGGACTTTGCATGATAGTGTGCAAACTAAACTTGAAAGTTTTAGGTCGAAGAATGCTAGCACTTGCTCTATTGATGTTTCTTCTTTGGATGCTAGTTTTCTTCATGCTCACTCTACCCCTTCTTGCTCAAATTGCTCTAAATTACTTGTTGAAATTGATGCCATGAGTGCTCACCTTAGGATGCTTTCTTCTAGAAATGATGAACTTGAAATGCATGTTTTTAAGGACCCTGCCAGCTCATGTGAGAGTTGTAAGCAACTAAAACTTGATAGTGAAACTTTAAATGTCAAGTGTGCTAAACTTGATAAGGACTTACTAGATAAGTCACATAAGAGTTGCTTGCATTGTTCTGTGATTGAGGGGGACTTGGATAAAATTCAAGTCGAACTTAGGAAGAAGTTAGAAAACCAAGCCCATAGTATTAGAGAAACTCCTTGTGTTTCTTGTGAGGCCCTCAAGATTGAGGCAGCCGTGCTGAGGAAGAAAAATGCACGTGCTGGTGTTTCTTCTTCCTCTCACCCCTGTTCTTCATGTGCCTCTCTCTTCCAGGAGTGTAAGTATCTCATGAGAACTCTTGAGAAGTTTGTAGGAGGTAAGAAAAAGCTAAACCTCATTCTAGACAAATTGAAATCGAGGTAAGTTTTAAGAGTAATGCTTGTAGAATCCTTGATTCATCAGGATAGTTAGTTTGCGGGATTTCTAGATTTGGGAGAGTCTTTCATGCTGATTTTTCTGTTTCTTCTGGAGACTCTCTTCGATGTTTGATTGCTTTTGAGTCCTGTGATCTCTCCTTCTAGCACAGGAGACTTGGTCACATTGGATTTAATCATTTGACCAGAGTTAGCAGCCACGATTTTATTCATGGTTTTCCCAATTCAAGATGGTCAAAGATTTAGTTTGCTCTCCCTGCTGACATGGCAAGATGGTTGCTGCTTCTCATCCTTCAGTCACCGTAGTGATGGTGATGCACCGAGACGACTTTTACATATGGGCCTTTGTTGGTCGGCTAGAGTCTGGTCATCGGAGGAGAGAAGTGGTATGTCCTTATCATTGTTGATGATTTTTTGAGGTATTTTTGGGTATTTTTCATGGCCTCGAAGATGAGACTTTTTCTCACTTTAGGGGATTTGTTAGTAGATTGTCTATTGAGCTCTCAGGTGCATTACGAGCTATACGCAGTGATAATGGCACGGAGTTCAAGAATTCCTACTTTGAGAGTTTCTGTGTGGAGTCTGGTTTAAAGCATCAATTCTCTTCTCCTTACACCCCTCAACAAAATGGCGTAGTGGAAAGGAAGAACAGGACCCTAGTTGAGATGGCCAGGACGATGCTAGATGAGTACAATACTCCTAAGAAGTTTTGGGCTGAGGCTATAGCTACTGCTTGTCATGCTTTCAATCGCATCTTCTTGAGAGCACAATTGCATCACACTTCTTGTGAGTTAAGGTATGGGCAAAAGCCCAGTGTTTCTTATTTTCGCGTTTTTGGTTGAAAGTGCTTTATATTCAAGTCTGGTAACCTGGATAAGTTGGAGTCTCGTTCTTCTGATGGTATTTTTCTGGGCTACTCGACTTTTTCTCGTAACTATAGGGTCTGGAGTTGCGATGCGAATAGGATGATAGAGACCTGTGATGTGACCTTTGATGAGGCTAGCTCAGAAGCTAGACCTGATATTTCAGGCTCTTCTTATCCCTCTGAGACCATCTTTGTAGAGGATGAAGATGGTGGAGATGATGGTGTTCCACCTGATCCAGTTTCCTCTGCACCTGAGGTGCCTCCTGTTTCTATCTCTGCATCTCAGGGAGACCAACCCTTGCCTTCAGACTCTCCTTCAGCAAGTGGCTCTATTCCTACCTCTTCTGCTCAAGAGATAGAGGCCACTTTTTCTAGTCCTCCCCGCCACATTCAGCATTCTCATCCACCTGAGCAGATCATTGGTGATCTGTTTGAGCGTGTGACCGCTCAAAATCAGGCTTATCTTCTTTCTACCTTCACTCTGCCTTTATTGCCTCTTTCGAGCCAAAGGATGTTACTCATGCATTATTCGATGAATCATGGATTATTGCAATGCATGAGGAACTGGAAAACTTTAAGAGGAACAAAGTCTGACAGCTTGTAGAGCCTCCATCTGGTCATAATGTCATTGGGACCAAGTGGGTGTTCAAAAACAAAAAGAGTGAGGATGGGGTTGTCATTCGCAACAAGGCTAGGCTAGTTGCACAGAGCTTCACTCAGATTGAGAATCTTGACTTTAAGGAGACCTTTACCCTTATAGCTAGACTAGAGGTGATTAGGATCTTACTTGCATTTTCTGCATCCCAGGAGTTCAAGCTCTATCAAATGGATGTCAAGAGTGCATTCCTCAATGGTTATTCATTTCACCATCGTCCATTTGCAGTAGCCTATTCATTTCACCATCGTCCACCTCTAAGACTTCAGGGATGAAACAAAATGGATTAGGAATTCCAAAATTCACCATTTGCAAATTTGCCAAAGAAGATGAATTATTGGTAGCTTTGAGAATGCTTTGTGTTCATGTTGGGGAGTGTGAGGAGTTGCCCAAGTTGAGAGAAGAATGCTTGGTTGTTCTTACACAATCTCCAAGATTATTTTGGTCAAACCAAACACTTGAGTAATGACCATAATTAAAGTAAAAATTGCATCAAATAGAATTCCTGCATTCCTTTTTAATATGGTCTCCAAGTATTTTTCATGTTCCTTCAACCATAGTTTGTACTCTTTATGAAAATAAGCTCCACCATCATGAAATAGATGAAAATGAACAGTGAAATATTTGGAGACAATATTTTTTAAAGAGTAAACAAACAGACTAATATGTTTAGATGTGAATCTGTAACCATAATCATAAACTCTTCGAACATGGCGTCCCAAACAGTACTCAAGAACAAACTCAACTGATTCTTCTGATAACCAGAATGTAAATCTTGAAAATTTTGCTGGTAGATGAGTGCTGGTTACCCTAGTAATATGTATGTATGCTACTGACCAGCTGTGACCAAAATTTAAGAAAAACTCATCACAAATGGTTTAGGCCCAGAACTGTCTATCATCACCCTCTGTTTGAGCCAAATCGGCCCAACCCTCTAACCCCCGGCCCTCTCCCCTATAGCCTCCTCCCCCAATGCCTCTGACTCGCATTGTCGTCCTTCTCCTCAGGCCCTCTGCCCCCTGCGCCTCCTCCCCCAGCCCTCTTCCCAAGCCTCCTCCCCCCACACTTCTGCCCTAGCCACCTCCCCCTGAGCCTCTACCTCGCACCATCGTCCTTCTCCTTGGCACCTCTGCCCCCTACGCCTCCTCCCCGGCCCTCTACCCTAGCCTCCTCTCCTCGCACCTCTACCGTGTGTCATCGTCCTTCTACCCCATGCCTCTACCCCGCGCCGTCGTCCTTCTCCCCCGCATCACCTCCCTTGGCCTTCTGCCCTAGCCTCCTCCCCTAGCCCTCTAACCTAGCCTTCGTCCTCCCCCGTACCCAACGACACTGTCAGCCTCACTCGCGCTCAGCGACATGGTCGTCCTCCATCATCCCCCAGCGCTCGGCGACACCGTCTGCCTCCTCAACTCCTCCCCTAGGCTATCCTCCTCGATTCTTCCCCATGGTATATGATCTAAAATCCGTTATCACAAAGGAAGAATTCTTAAGGCACTAACATTTCAATTATGTGCTTCTGTTTAGGTGTATTATTATGCTGATTAACCCATAGTTGTTGATTGATAACTACTCTTGCTTGTGAGCTGAGATGGTTGAATGCACGATTATGCATGTGACCTTGGTCCTCATTGCTTTGTGTATGAAACCGAAATGCTATATGAATTCTACATGACCTTGTGGTCCTACATGAATATGGATCAGAAGTGGCTATATATGTTTGTGTTCTAAGGATCTAGGGTAGTATATATGTGTATGTAGTGCCTTATGTGCACTAACCTCCTTGAACTACTGATGTTTCCAGAAACAAACAAAATAGATTATCTACCGATGTGTCCCTGCACCAAAAAAATCATTACATCTTAATTTTTCTAAAACCTTATGTGTCCCTGCACCAAAAAAAACTAATTAAATGAAAATTGTATAGGTAAAAGTTACATAATTAAATATCTTACCAATAACTTCCAATCAATATTGTTTAGTTCATTTGGGTGCTCTCAGATATCCTTCATTTTTTCACTCCAATCCAATATGGAGGAAACTAAAGTTAGACAACATTCTAGAGATAGATATATTTTAAAAGGTGATAGAAATAAGGATTAGTTGTGAATTTGTTAGTTTCCACTTAGGTTAATTTGTGAACCTTATGTTATGAATTTGTAAGTTGTAATTATGGATTCAATTGGTTAATATATTTGAGTTGATTTTTGAAATGGATACGCTCTACGTTGTGTGTAATATGTAATCTAAGTTGATTTCTGAAATGTATGTCATAATAATATGCTTATGATGTAAATTTTGTAATCTGTTTTGTTTTAAAGGGCATAGACAGCATTTTTTTAGGATAGCCAGTAAATAGAAAAGTATAAATAGTAGGAAGACAACATTACAGATAGTTCTTATTTAGAACCGTCTGTGATGACAATGTTCACAAACGGTTCTCAAACCGTCTACAATGTGCTCTTTTATCACTAACATTTTGTTACTAACGGTTCACTAAACATCTGAGATGTCAATTTTGAACCATCTGTGATGTTGTGTTCTGTAGTAATATGAAGCTCTATAGTGCTCTTCACCGGCATCTCAATGACTTTGCTAATGTTAGGCTGACGATCCCAAGGGTATAATTGTACTCACCGTCAACCTCACAGGCGCTTGTGCTATACTACATATAAAAAATTTTACGGTGCATTACACTGGTAGTATATAGTGGATAGAAGAAATCAGATCCCATCATTGATTTGTTAAGAGTTTTTCTACTACGTACTCTACTACCAGAGAAAGTATAAATAAATTTTAGCTAATTTGATCTATTGGATCGAAAAGAATAAACGGCTCATATTGAATTTAGTGTATCGTAAAAGAATTCTCATATAAACACCGAGGGAATATAATTGCTGCTTGTTCCTGAACTAGCAATATCGATGTTAGCCTATGGAATGTCCACACAAAACATGGATCTGCGTCGATCTTTGATTTTTGCTGAAGCAGGAGGCCACCGCAATGATGTATATATTGTGCGTCGTATTAAGTTTACTTCTGCCCCCAAGTATGACATTGAGCTGATGTTACCTTATGTCACTGAGCTGATCAAAGTTTAATTCAACACATCAGGAACAAAATAAGAGATTGGCTCCACAGTGACCGTCACTTTTTTCATACATCTCCATTACATTAGGAATAAATATACGGAAAAATTCTATTTTGGCTGTAGGATTTCCACCCTTCTGATATCTACCGCATTGCAAATTTGCTTGTTGCGGCATGGACAACCCTGTGAAAATCTGGTCAACGAAATGTCACCGTTTCAAAATTTCTGGCACGCGATATATAGGGAACATACCTGTTTTAGATCATCGAAAGTGCCATAACTCTGGACGGATGTATTCCATTCGATGGTACACTGACCGGAGGAGTAAGGTTTGCCACTTGGGGGAAGAAGAGCACGCACAGCTCATGCTCAATGCAATGCAAGGAACAGCTGCTAGAACTTTTAAAGCCATGCGCACCATGCAGCTTGTGCACAATGGGGGATTATTGTACTTCTTAACTGAAACTGTACATGTGGAATCAATTCGGTTGTGTTGCGGACATCGTCGGTGTTCTTCCCATCCGAAATCGCTGCGACGAGGAAGACGGTCTCGAATCGATTCCAAGGTTTACGAGACATTGGTGATAAAAAAAGGGTCCTTTTCTCCAACAATGGCATGCGCATGAGCCGTATATGGTATATATTGCCTAGAAACAAGAAAGGATGAACGCTATCCCCCTGAGCATGAGCTGGGCATTCGCTCTAGGCTAGGCCGCCGCCGGCATGGCCTTGAGCCAGGCGTCGAGCGGCTTGCCGACGGAGTAGACGATGAACCCTATCTCCCTGAGCTTGCTGGCGTCGACGATGTTGCGGCCGTCGAAGGCGAAGGCGGGCTTCTCCATGCCTTCAAAGATTGCCCGGTAGTCGAGCGTCCTGAACTCGTCCCACTCGGTCAGGATGCACAGCGCGTGCGCGCCCCGCGCGGCCTCGTACGCGTCCCGCGCCACGCGCACGTGCGCCTTCGCGTTCGCCTCCGTCGGGCTCGCCGGCGCCAGATCCCTCCGTATCTGTTCCTCGCTCACCTGCGGGTCGTACACGCTGACCCGAGCCTTGTCGCCGAGCAGGCCCCTGCACACGTCGATCGCCGGAGACTCCCTCGTGTCGCCGGTGCCCTTCTTGAAGGCGAAACCCAGCACGGCCACCTTCTTGCCGGCCACCGTGTTGAACATCGACGACACTACGCGGCGCACGAATCGGCTCTTCTGGTAGTCGTTTATGGCGACCACCTGCCGCCAGTAGCCGGCTGCCTCCGGGAGGCCGTTGCACTCGCAGACGTACACCAGGCTAAGGACGTCCTTCTGGAAACACGAGCCCCCGAACCCCACGCCGGCGTTCAGGAACAGGCCGCCGACGCGGGAGTCCTTGCCGACGGCGAGCGACACCTTTGAGACGTCGGCACCCGTGGTCTCGCACAGCGCCGAGATGGCGTTCACTGATGAGATCCTCTGCGCCAAGAACGCGTTCGCGGCGAGCTTGGACAACTCCGCCGACCAGAGGTTGGTGGTGATGATCCGGTCGTCAGGAACCCAGTGCGCGTACACGTCCTTGAGCTTCCGCACGGCGTCCCTGCCTCCGGCAGTCTCGCGGCCTCCGATGAGCACGCGGTCAGGGCGGAGCAGGTTCTGGACGGCGGTGCCCTCGGCCAAGAACTCCGGATTGGAGAGAACCTGGAAGCCGCCGCCATTGCTGTTGTGCGCGAGGATCTTCTCGATGGCCTCGGCGGTCTTGACGGGGACGGTGGACTTCTCGACGACGATCTTGTCGGACCTTGACACGTCGGCGATCAGGCGCGCGGCGCTTTCCCAGTAGGTGAGGTCGGTGGCCTTGCCGGCGCCTAGGCCGCGGGTCTTCGTGGGCGTGTTCACGGACACGAAGACGATGTCCGCGTCGGCGACGTGCCGCTCGACGTCGACGCTGAAGAAGAGGTTCCGACCACGGCAGGCCTTCACCACCTCATCGAGGCCCGGCTCGAAGATGGGGAGGTGGTCGCTGTTCCACGCGTCGATGCGTGGCCTGGAGACGTCGACGACGACGATCTCGATGGCCGGGCACTTGAGCGCGATGATGGCCATCGTCGGGCCGCCAACATAGCCGGCGCCGATGCAGCAGATCTTCACCATGGCCTCTATACCTCCTGTCTGTACAAAAACAAAAAAAAAATAGCTGAAGGATTCTGAAGTGGAGACCAAAGTAGGACTAAGTACAATTGCTCCGCATGAGCATTACCACTTCTTCTCAAGAACTTGATTCCACCACAGCAATAATTAAGATATTCTGTTAGCAACTAGAGGAACGATCTTTCGGAAGAGGGAAGAATTTTCTTGTGTGCAAACTATGCAAGGAGCAGAGGTGACCTACAACTCTTTAAATACATCATTAACAGAGTCACCAAAAAAAAAGCAGAAGACGTACCCCGCTCCCTTCGGCAAACTTAACCGTGTCACTCATGGCTGATGAGAAAGCAGGGGATCGAATAAAGGAGCATGCATGAGCTGGTCTAGCAGGAGCAGCAGCAAAGCTGGCATTAATCTGAAATGGTTTTCAGGATACATGACAACTTCAACCCCACAGCGACTCAAAAAGATCATTACAGTAGTGTATAAAGGCATGACACGTCAAAAATGCTAGATTCGAGCATAAATCACACACGTCGGTCCAGTTCTCGCTGCCTTCACGTACAGCGTCAGGTGGCGTCCTTCCGCTCATGGCAGCAATGCAAAACAGTAGTGTATGCTCTTCTCTTTTCTTTTCTTGACCACTTTCGGCCCTCACTCATAGTGGGCGTCCGAATCAGGCGGAGACAATGAAAAGCTAAGGTATTTGCTGATTGGCTCCGTCATGCTCATGCCAGTTTCAGTGTGAATAATGCCAATTCTGGAGAGCTAGCTTGCCGACTATACTGTTGCTGTTTTTCGTTAGGTCAACGGCTAGCTTGTACATGATGATCAGAACATTGGCCTCACCTGACAGGAAGGATTAGGTACGTCCTTGTTGAGCCAGAGAAAAAGCTGAAGCCATGAGGGAAAATATCGGCTACTGTACACATGCCTGCCGTTTCTTGCATGGATATTTCGCAAGTATATACAATGGTATATGCCAGCTGTCTGTAAGACTATACTACGTAGGATTTTAGATAGCGTGGATGAGCGAGAAAGTTAATGTATATTATTTAACAGACGATCTTATATACAACTTTTTATTTTAAACACCATTGTATAAATAGTCTGTTAATTAGATAAAAGACAATTACAGACAACTATATAGACGATCTATTGTATGAGTTATTTTTAGTGCTGTCTATAAATAATATAGAGATATATTACAGACAGCTGCCGTCTATACCGGTATACATACCCTTAGAGCTTTAGAGTCGGTGGTTCCTTCTCGTTCCTGGCTAGGCTTGGCAAGCTTCTGGAGTCTGAAATACTAATCATGCATGTCCTCAACGACAAAAAGCAGGATTATGTTACGGAGAGAGTGACAAGTTCAATGTGATGGTATGCTTGACATGTAATCTCGCCGTCTTTTAATATGCTCAACAACATTAAACATCGCGCAAGCTATAAGCTTACATTGGTCAGAAGACATGCCAGAGTATCATACATAATGACTCACGACGCCGTGCATAGTGCAAGCACGGCAATTAAAATCATAAAAACCACACAGGAAACGCGAGTATCAGGTGTTGCTGCAGTGACCGATATCCTACTTCAACTGAAATACACCCACAATACCATGGCAAAACAATGGCACCACATGTACATAGAAAGTGCAACCACGAATGAAAGCAAAAGAAACCCTTTCTTTTCCATTGAATCAGAAACGGAGCACAACCTGTTTTCGAGTTTTGCCAAAGCCCGGTAGAACTTACAAATGGGAAATGGGCACAGCAAGAAAAGGAGTGCTCCAAATTAATGGCATCTAAGTAAAAGCTATCTTCCTTTCCTTTCTGCTTCTATTTACTACTACTCCTAATGAGCCCTAAATGACCTAAACCCAGCTAAGTCCCCTGTCACCTATAAATTTCCTACAATGTGCAAAGCACCAACACCAGTCATACTTGGACCCTTTGCCTTGTTACTCGCCCACCGTTATTTGCCTGAGCGCTGAAGTCGAGCACTCTCGGCCTGCCAGTCCAGTCTTCGTCGTCGGTGTCATCATCATCACCACCACCACCACCACCACCACGGCCTCTTGTAACAGCCATTGGCCTTCTAACTCTCGATGAACTTCTTGGAGTTGGACGCTTTTTCTGGACCGTAGCTGTATACATTCCATAGTCCATGGAATCTTCTCGCAGCAATGTCTTGAAATCCTGTGCAACACAAGTCACATCGAATGTTAACAAGAGTGTGCACCAAATCCCAGACCATAAACCTCCCAGACCATAAACCACAAAACTTTATTTTGCCAGGAAATATAGAGGTTCAGAATTACTACCTGGTATACACGTGCTACATCCTGCAGGCAGCTCGGCAAACTGATGTTAGTGTTGTTAATGTTAAACGGGATATTCTGCTTGGAGATTGTTTCACCAGGTTTTGGTGGATCCTTTAGAGAAAATGCCTGCACCGAAATTTGTTTCACCAGATTTTGGTGGAGCTTGCGTCATGTAAATGTGTGTTAGGAGTACTGATCACGAAACAAGGGGCGATGCATACCTGACAGCGGGCATCAGTTAAACTATAGACAATTTTCAAATGTCTCTTAAGTTTGAGGAGGAGCTGCAGAGCTATCGCATCATGGCAATCTTCCTGAAAACGAAAGGAAAATTTAGTGGAAAATGATGAGATGCAACCATGTAAGCAGTGTTCTAAATAGTACGCTATAGCTTTTTTGGACTCCAAACACAAAACTACAGGCCAATGTTCCATTTATATTAGCTACAAGCGCTATAGCTAACCGCTATTTGATATAGTTTGTAGCTAGCGATAGCTCCGCTACATAGGTAGCCATGGGCTAAAACATTTAGGCCATTTTGAAATCCAACATTACTAAAAAGACCTAAATGCATCTCTTATAAGCCAGAACTATGAGAAAACTTCGTAAAAGACTTCATCTCGCTCTTTTTAAACAATAGAACATCCATATTTCTCAATGATTGTTAAGAATATTATGATACAGTTATCATTTATGATATTTTGGACATGTATTAATATGTTCATTGATTTCAAACTAAACTCATATTATTACTATAAAAAAGATTAGTACCTTCTAAAATACTATGTTTTAATGATTTGTTTGGAGGTGACTTATATTATATTATATACATATTTAATTTTGTTTATCTTTTAATACTAAAAACATGACGAAGGATAGCTTCTGCGATAGATAGCGATAGCTGGTGTAGCTTTTTTGGGACCTTGCCACGAAAATCGCGATTTAAAACCTTGCATGTAAGAATTGCACCCATCTCTGCATCAGTATATTGACATACTCTATTCAAATCATTGCACCCAGAACTTTCTCTAACTCACCTGAAGTTTGGCCATGTCCACACCGGAAGGGCTGTATGGATTGTTAAGCACCCTTTGAGAAACATCTGCCAAATTCTGGTCAGAATATCCCCCAGGCTCATGCATAACATCACCAGTGTCTCCTGGCATACCCACCGTACATTGTTGCTGATTCATGGAAGTCCAATTTTTCAAATTTGCCTCGATTGCTCCGGCTCTTATTTGAATAACTCGATTTATATCATAGATCAAGTAAAGTGGTTCATCGGGGCATGTGAACGGGAGAGAGGCAAGAACTTCGGCACAGTATCTGCAATGTTTACACAACTTGAGAGCCGAATACCCATCAAAGAATAAAGGATCATAACTTTACTTCAATTACTTACACAAGAAAGCCGATTGTGGGGTAACTCCGGCTGTCAGACACAAATTTGCGGACTATTGAGTGAACAAATTTGTTTCTTGAATTTCGATTTGCACGGATAAGGCGGTATATTCTAGATATGCCAGGTTTAACAAATGCAATTGGATTTGATTTCATGTTTGTTGCCACCAAGTTATAGCTGCTGACTGTGGACTGAAAGAATCTAAATGACATTTGTAGGCCATCACCTAAGCGACTTTCAAAAAATGAAGGATACCTGCAAACAACTCCAACTGATCAGATGATTTTATTTTAAAAAAGGAACATAAACATAAAAAATTGGGTCACCATACTTTTCATTCATATTCATCAGCAGATGATGAGCCAACTTTGAGTTCCCCTCCAGTGGGTCAGTTTCAAGTGCTATAAGGTGTGGAACACAGGTAATAGGGTGAACTAAACCCTGGCGAAGAACAATTTCAACAATCTACAAAAAGAAAAACAACAGTCATTGTTTTCTATTGTAAAGTAAAAAGGGGGAATGTGAAAATGTGACATCAACCTAATTCACCTTCAGTGCAGCCTGACGAACTTGATCGTCCGTATCCAAGCATCTTTCAAGAATAGAATTCCAATACAATTGGATAATACCACCGCATATGTTGGTGTCTCCAGCACCAGCAGCAACAGGCACTTCACTTCCACCATTATTTGCATAGTGTAGAGGAGGCTTGCCAGTACTCTCTGTGGTAAGTTGGCTTTCCGCATCACGGAGATACTCATAAAGGTTTTGCAATCCTTGAATCTGGACAAGCAGGTCCAATTATTAAAAAAAATGCTATGCGGAGTAGATGCAATTACAAGAAGAATGCCTATACCTTTAATCTATAATCGACACCAGAAGACAGTGACGCCTCTATTAGATTTAGGATATCTTTCTGTAGCATAAATTCAGGTTTTGCAATAAGTATGTACCCCAAGGCCTGCATGCACAAATAGAAACTGTCATTCAATAAGAAAAAGTTCATGTAAAAAATATGCAAGCACACCAAACAACTAAAGCAACACAGTCATGTAGACAACTAGACATGTTAACAGTCACTTCATGTTTCTAGTTGCCAGTGTCACTAAGTGGAGTATTTAAGTGTATTAATGTTCACAGCACACCTGCAAAGCTCGAATCTTCAAGCTGAAATCCTCCTTGAGAAGATACCTTCTCTTGAGCAAGTCAAGAATCTTTGGGAAATCAAGTTGATTTTCAGATGTTGCCATCAGTTGATAACCATATCTAAGGAGCAGCCCGAGACAAAACAACGAACGACCCAATAGCTGAGTTTCAAAAAGACAAATGATCAGATAACTGCAAATAAGCTACATTATGTTGCAAGCACAGGAAACTAGGGAAAACGAAAGAAATGTTTCATCTCCCAAGCAAGATAAATGCATTTGCAAAACTGTCCTCAGTAGAATATGTTCGACAAATTCTATGCCCCACGATACCATATAACCCAAAGTGTCAACCAATATATAATTATGCCACTTGTTCTAAAACTATTATATCGGTTAAACAATTTAATATACACAATTCAACAACAACAATGGGAAGCCAAAGAAAGCACAGTCCCACATGAAGAGAAGCTAATTCAATCATACATCATATAGTGTTGCTTGTTATGGTGTGACATTTGTTTTGAAATATACAGCTAAAGCATGGACCACTAAAACAGGGTGTAAATTAAGAGAGAGGACTACGTTGTGCAAATAAGATTCATAAATAGCAAATTTGGATACATTTTTAGTTCACTCAATTAATAAGGTAAAAGTACAATACCTGACTATCAGAATTATAACCAGACAGATGCTTGTAAAAAATGTTAACAAGGTACTCCAGTAACCTCGGACCTCTACCTGCTGCATTGCTAAGGGCACAAAGGCACCTGTTCATGAAAATGAGCAAATAGAGATAAATAAAGAAGAATGCCTCAAGGCAAGAAAATCCGCATAAAGCCA
This sequence comes from Guadua angustifolia, assembly GCA_036346375.1. NCBI lineage: Eukaryota > Viridiplantae > Streptophyta > Magnoliopsida > Poales > Poaceae > Guadua > Guadua angustifolia. Next base: position 14,437,773 of record CM070513.1, on the reverse strand, counting down.
AGTAAGCTCAATTATTGATGCTTGAACCAAATGAGGTTTGCATTATTGCATGTAATGTTTGATTTGCACTAGATAAGCCCCCACCCCCCCTGACATACAAAAGGTGACGATTCAATAACATCCAAATTTTTGCTTTTCTAAGCTAAGTTGTTATCATTGAATTTTCTGGATTTTTTTGAATTTCCCCTAATTCTCTGGATTTTAAAAAGCTTTTCCCTATTTTCTGAATTTAAAAATTAATTTATGTGTAAAAGTAAAAAACCAACTTTAAGATGGAAAAAAAATCTAAGTTACAAAATACTTTGGGGAATTTTTGTGAAATTTCCAAAAAAAAATTAACTCTATTTGGTATTTTCTAAAGCCTATTTGGATTTTTTGGGTTTTTCATAGTTCAAAAATATAATCTAAATCCCCTAAATACTTTTGGGCCGAATTTCTTTCCCTCTGGCCTGTTTTCCATCTTTTCCATCCCGGCCTAATTCCATTTTCTTTTTCTTCCCAACCCATCATCCTTTTTCTTTTCTTTACCCAGCTCAATCCGTCACGCCTTCCTCTCTCCTCATTGACAGTGGGGCCGGCCTGTCAACTACTCAGCTCCATCCCCTTCCTCTCACCGTTGCGCCCACCGCCATTATCATGACGCGGAAACTCATTAATTCCATCGTTTCTTGCCCGTTCGAGTAACACAATTTATGCCATTCATTACCACTCATTCAATTCCACTAATCCCCGAAGTGACTGTCCGTCAGAGCTCGCAAATGCCCGCAATCAAACCGCGTTGCTGCTGCACCATCGCATCATGAGCCCTCTCCGCTACCCCCAAACCCCTATAAAAGGGAGCACCAGGTTCGCCTCTCAACACTCATTCACTCACCGCAAGAGCGACAACACCTTCCTTTCTTCTCGCCAAAACGCGATCACGCTGCAGTTGTCTTCCCCAAGCCTAGCCGCCATGCTCTCTCCAACATTCTGCCACCCCGATGAGTTTTGACCTCAACCGACCGTCTCACCATGTGTTCCCAACCCTTGTGATCCTTTTCCCTCACTCAATTTGATCTATCCCACAATCTCTCATCGGAATGTCTTCTTCCTTGCCACTAGTGCCCATCGCGCCTCGTCGTCGATTCCGATGTGTCCTAGGGAGCTCGCTGACACCATCTCACTGTGACCTTTGCCACGTTACATTCTACACCATGCACACCTCGCCATCGCAAGACTGCCACCGCCTCACCGTCGCTAAAGCTGAGCCGCCACCTTCGTCTCGCCGCCAATAGCCATGCTCAATCCCAGGTGACCAACCTTGGCGCAACCGCTTCGCCTCGCTTTCCTCTTTCCATTCCACGTCTCACCGTCCACCACCACACCACCAAACGCTAGTGACCATAGGGTCCTGAGCAACACCGCCATCGTCGGTACCACATCACGGCACGTAAGCACCACACATGCATCCCAAGTGCAATCCGCGCGCGTGGCATCTTGCGTGGCACACATCGCACTGTGCCATGCGCCCAATCCACCATGGACCAAGTGCGTGTTCATGGACCCAGTCCATCAACCTTAGGGCCCACATGTAAGTGAAAGCCCTAGTTTTCCTTTAGAAAATTAATTCAGCCGAAAAAACAAATTTCCCTGTTGACGTCAAGCTTGCATCATAATTCCAATTTTCTTTCGAAAAGAAATTCCAAAAAATCCAAATTATCTGCGGACATCATGCCGACGCAATAACTCTAGATTTCCTTAAGAAAGAATTTTTCAAAAAACCAAAAAAAAATCCTAAATAGTGTTTTCTCTCAATATTTTCTATTTTTAATCTTCCAGGAGCCCATTCTAACTCCGATTGACTCCATTCTTTCAACTAAATTCATCTAAAATCTTAAACTACACTATTGTGCCAGTTTTGTACATTTTTTTATTTGAATTTGGCTGTCTTTTACATTTAGATAATGAATTGGAGTATGAAATCGATGATCTAGATCACCACTACCATAACCAAGGCAAGTTACATCTTTGACCATATTTATCCCATTAATTCATATTACTTATATTCAGTTTTTTAAAATATGCATGCATATTTTTATTCAGCATAGTTTAAATTCCAATTTTAACTCCTTTTGCTATGGCCATTCTTGTTATTCGAAATCCATATGCCATTGTCGCCTTAGGAAAATTTCACTAGTTGATATAATAATTAACTAGTGATCCTTATAGAAAATGGTTAGTATTGCTTAGACCCAAATTTAGATTTTTGTGAGGAATTTTACGAAGCCAAAGGGAGTGCTTTAATTTAAAAACATGTTCTTGGCAAGGTGATTACTGAAGATAAATTTTAAAATTTTAAAAAATGAATTTTGGTGGGACTTGCCCAAGTGATTGATGTTTGGAATGGCAGCTAATCCATGGAATGGGCCAAAAAATATACATGTACAGTAGAGGACAAAATAGCAAATAACACTCTATACAAGTCACCCACCTCTCAAACTCAAGGTGGATCCACAACATTGAGTTTGGAGAGATGATCATCTGCGCTTAGTTTGTGCCTTGGTGAAGAAATCCGGGATCTAAACCTCGAAGGGCACATCTTGAAGAACAACCACCTCTTCTTTGCACTGCTGACCAGAACATAGGAAGCATCAACGCCAATGTGCTTAGTGAACTCGTGCTTCATCGGATCTCGAGTAATGCTGATCGCACCGGTACTATCGGAGCACACTGTCGTACGGGTAGAGACAGTGACAACAAAATCTGCCAGGAGGCACCGTAAACAAGTCACCTCAGCTATCACAAAGGCGGTAGAACTCACCTCGGCCTCGATCTGAGCGAGCTGCTAGATCTACTTCTTGGTCTTCCAGGCAATCAGAGAAGAACCAAGAAAGACACAATAAGCAGAGAGGGACTTACGATCAGAGGAATCACTAGCCTAGAAACCATCTAAGAGCAACCCCAACCCATCCCCTAAACCTCCCCCTATCCTAAATTATAAGGAGACTTAGAAAAATATAAGCTCCAACCCAACCCCTATTATAAACCCCTATTTTAGGGAGGTACTCTCTCACCCCTACATCTAGGGGCTTCTCTGCCCCTATTATTTTCTTTGGCATTTTTTATTCATTTTGAAATAATAATTCATGGGTGCAAAGTAATAATAATGTTTAGATAAATAATAGGGGTGAGTAATAGGGAGTATGGGTTGGAGACAAATTTGATATAGAGTACCCCTAATTTTTATACCACCCCTAAATGAGTGATTTAGGGGGAAAATATAGGGGTTTGGGTTGGAGTTGCTCTAAATAGGCTTGGAGCTGTAAATGGCTGGAGCAAGAGAAAAACAGACGGCGATCAATGGTACCATGAAGATACCGCAAGACTCGAAGGAGGTGACTGTAGTGTATCTGAGTAGGAGTCTACATAAACTGGCTCAGGATGTGAACAGCATGGGAGATGTCAGGACGAGTAATGCCAAGGTAAACAAGACTCCCAACTAGGTGGCGGTAGCGAGTAGGATCCTCAAGAGGAGTACCATCTCAGTAGGACGAAGCCGAAGGTGAAGCTCCATAGGAGCGGCAACAGTACGTTGATCCGTGAGACATGCCCGATCAAGGAGATCCTGAATGTACTTCCGCTAGGAGAGGTAGTAGCCCTCATGCGTGGAAGTGACCTCAACCCCAAGGAAATACCAAAGAGGACCCAAATCAGACATTTGAAACTGCTCACTGAGACGCGCCTTCACAAAGGTAACGTACTGAGGATCATCACCAGTTATGAGCATGCCATCTACGTAGAGAAGAAGAGTACGACCACGAGGAGAAGTGTGAACGAAGAGAGCAGGGTCGTGCTCACTAGCAACAAAACCAGCAGTGATGACAACAGAGGTGAAACGCTCAAACCAAACACGAGGGGCTTGTTTGAGCCCATAGAGAGAACGACGAAGGCGACACACGTGGCCATCTGGCATAGAATAGCCAGGAGGTGGGTGCATGCAGACGTCCTCACGTAGCTCACCGTGAAGAAAAGCATTCTTCACATCAAGCTGGGAGATGGTCAACTGGCGAACAGAAGCAACAGCTACAAGTGTGTGCACAGTGGTCCTGTGAGCAACAGGAGCGAAGGTCTCCTCATAGTCACGCCCATACTCCTGCAGGAAACCACGTGCAACAAGACATACCTTATAGCACTCAATAAAGCCATCAGAGCGAGTCTTGATCTTATAGACCCACTTGCACGTGATAGGAGTGACAGAAGCGGGAAGAGGGGCAAGGTCCCAAGTGCCAGTGCGCTCTAGAGCAGCAAGCTCCTCAACCATTGCGAACTGCCACTCAGGATGAGTAACAGCATCACGATAGGAAGTAGGCTCAGAGGAAACGGTAGCAGGAGCAACAAAACCATAGCGATCGGGACGAGGAATTGTACTCCGATCACGAAGAGCGTACCGCGGTGAAGGAGCAGGAGAGGTACGCTTTGAAGTAGGAGCAAAGGGAGAGGACTCTAAAGTGGGAGAAGGAGCTGGACCTAGAAGGGAAGAACTAGGAGGAGGTGCACGACGAGTGTAGTGAAAACAGACAGGAGGAGGCGTAAAGGCAAAGGGAGGCTGGTGAGGTGGCGAGGGAGAGGGTGGAGCAGTGGACGAAGGGACTGGAATGGAAGGTGAGGGTGATGGTGGCGAGGATGGAGGTAAAGATAGGGACGGAGGAGAGGGTGGTGGTGGATAGGAGGAAACATCAAGTAGAGTGAGGAAGGAGAGCGAATCAGAAGTAGAGTGCGAGCTAAAGGAAGGATCACGAGTGAAGAAGGATCGAGACTCATCAAAGGTGACATCTCGGGAGACCCGGATCCTGCGAGCCACAGGGTCCCAACAGCGATAACACTTGCGCTCATCATCGTAGCCAAGAAAAACGCACTCAACAGATTGAGCAATTAGCTTCGTCCGCTCACGAGGCTGAAGAAGCACAAAGACAACACACCCGAACGCACGAAGATGATTGTACTGAGTCCTACCAAAGAGATGCTCAACAGGGGTGGCACCCTGAAGAGCAGTAGAAAGCTGAAGGTTCACAAGGTAGACAGCAATAGAGACAACCTCAGCCCAGAAGTGGAGCGAACAAAGGAAGACAGCATCATCGCTTGAGCAGTTTCAAGAAGGTGACGATGCTTACGCTCAAAGACGCCATTCTGAGCGTGAGCACCAGTACAAGAGTACTGAGGAAGGGTACCCTGCTCAAGGAAATACTGACGAAGAGAGGTGGATAAGTATGCGCTAGCAGAGTCAGCACGGAAGACACGAATAGACGAGTCTTATCCTGCACTAGTCTTTCACTTTAATAAAATTTTAGATTAATACTTAAAAGTTTTAGCCTTCGAAGAATACTTACAGTATTTAAAAAAGTCAAATGTTGCTTTACGCTAAAACAAACTTAATTACGCCATCCTTTGTTAATATTCATGCATGCATTAATTCTGTTATGGGTGTAACTTGCGAAGTACATTTCGTACTCACCCTTGCTTATTAAATTGCTGTTCAAATGAGGACTTTGTTATCAGTGAGTTTCCCGATGTTTAGGCTGCTACCCTAGTTCATTGTCTGGCAAATCTATTGGGCCAACTACTACTTTTGTTTCCACTATTTAAATACTTTGGCATACACACTGTATCCTTGTAAAGACTCTAATATTACGTTAAATAAATTTATGCATGATGTGGTTGATATCGGTGAGTTTCCCAATGTTTAGGCCGCTACCCTAGTTGATTGTCTGGCAAATCTATTGGGCTAACTACTACTTTTGGTTCCGCTGTTTAAATACTTTGGCATGCGCATTGTATCCTTGTAAAGACTCTAATATTAAGTTAAATAAATTTATGCATGATGTGGTTGATACATCTTTGTTTCACAATGTACAACTAGTGTAGTTTACACAGAGAATCTGGGATGTCACTCTCGGATTCTACAATTCATAAAGGAAAAAGACATTCCTTAACTAAATGCATTCAAAAAAAGTATTATAAATGCTCAAATCATGCCATAATAGATAATAATATATGTTATTAACCTATTTAACGGTGTGAGGATATTTATCTTTGAACTCAATCTGTATCCTTATTCATTTTAGATAAAATCTATACCAGCTTAGCTAAAATCCATATCTGATCCCACGCCTATCCAAATTATAATCCACATTTATTTTGAAAAATGGATCCAGATATGGCTTTGCTAGGAGCATAGGATCCACTCAATATAAAATCCATTTTCATCCTATTTAATGAAAGTAATGCTGTGAAATTTGCTAAAAGAAAATTACCGGATGAAACAATATAAGAGATGTTATGAAAGTTGCTAAAAAAAGCACTCAATAATCAGAAAAATACAAATAAGACAACCCATCCATGCCACATCAATAACACAGGAGCTTGTGAAATATGAATTCCCAAGAAGCCATATTTGAAAATCAAGGGCATATGCATCAATACTGCTCATCAGAGAAAATTGAGGGTGAAGGTAAGGAATATAATTACTTGATACAGGCATGTACTACAGTCAAAAAAGAGTGGCGAACTATCATCTGCTTCAGGTCCTGCTCAAGTTCTACCACCACAGTTTGTGGTGGCTTCCGCAGGAGTGGAAGAACAGCATCAATCACAAAAATTATACTTTCAAGCAACTGGGCGGTTGATTTATTGTCAACCTGTGGACATAGAAGATCATGAGTGGGTGCAAAAGGTAGTAGTGAAAAAAAATAAATAAGGCAAACTATAATTTATTCACATAGCCATAAACACCCTTACATTCACTTTCAAAAAAGATAAATCTCAGCAATGTCATTGCACATGCAACTAAATGAATTTGTAGCAGAAAATATTGCAAACTCGCACAGCACAAAAAATTTACTTGCTTGCATCAACAAGAGCATCAACTTTTTAAGAAGAACAATCGAAGCCCAAGCTCTGCTGTTTTCAGTACAGTCTGAGTCTGGCACCTATTACACATGGCATCAGAATTTTCCAACATAGACACAGATATGCTAATGTCTGCAGTACAACTATCAGAGGAGCATGACAAAAAATACAATGTGGAAGGAATGTGCAGCAACAGGGCACAGATTTGAAGCCACAGGACAGCAGTGAGACATGGCTGCCAGAAAGTAGGAATTGCCCGTGAATAACACTAGCAGGTGAGGAGCTGAAATTTAATCATCACCCACCAGGAAGATGCCTTACTAAATATTATATAATTGTAACTTGGCTTTAAGTTAGAAAACTACGGTCTAAAATACTGAAGCTAAAATAATCTCCCTTTGAACATATAATTTCAGAGAGCAAACAGTAGGAGAAGCAGGAAACCATAAATCATGTAATCTCATGGAAATGACATAAAAAACCATAGTATAAATGAAATCAAGAAATGCAAACTAACATTCTTCCTAACGCTAAGCATTCATTCTCTTTGCTTCTGAAATAATAACTAAAGCGAAGAAGTTCATGTGATAGGCCCAAAGTTATTATGACAGGTGGAGATGGCAACCTAAAGGTCAACAGAAGGAAAACCATGCTCACCTGATTCTTAAGGTATGGTTGAAGCGTGACAACAAACTGAGAAGGATCAGTTACTGGAGTGCATAGGGTGGGATCGACGATACAAAATGCCTGCAAAGCAAGAACATAAGGAAGCGCATGGACTTCTGCCTCATTAGCAGCTCCCTCCTCAACCTTCATAACAAACACATGAAAGAATCAATCTCGATTGTGCAAAATTAAATAGTGTTTAACTCTGGTCAGAAAATACCTGCAATATTCTTTCTAACAAGCGTCTACATATCAATTCACAACGCTTCCGAAGTGATGCCATAATGGATGAGTTAATGCCTGATGCCTTAGTTGACTGTGGGAGGAAATCGAGAGTTAAATTACGTTTTATAATGGTAATAAGGGGCTGGTGATTGGGTATCTTTCTCAACATTTCGACAATTTGCTCTGTCTTTTTTGCAATCTCCATAGGAACTGAACTACCATCAGCAACCAAGTGTTTATGACTCCCAGTTGGTTCTTCAAACCATAGTTCATAAAATGTTTTGCATACAAGATCCTACAAAACAAAAGTGAAGATCCGTTTAAATTAACTAACATCAATAATGAAAAGGAACTAAAATCTTGCAGGTCCAAAGATGCTGCATAACATTCTTTTGTGATATCCTAAACTTCTATCCCTCAGCTTTACATTTTTAGCCATCAGAATCTGACTATCAATGCAACTTCAGGTTTGATGTTTTAAATTCTACATAAATAAAGGGCAAAAATCACGCAGAAGAGGATGCTCTAAATTTTGCAACAAGAGAGAGAGAGAGAGAGAAGAGTTTTCATGTATCAAGAACTTCCCCTGTCTACTTTTATGTAATAGAAAATTTTCCTGCTAAGGATGATTTTGATTTTGCAAAATGCAAGGGAATTTCCCATGTAACAGTACTAGTTAACTACCACTACTTACATTTATGGGAAACAACAATTGTTGAGCCCCTAAACACAGCACAATCGACCTTTGATATAAACATTTCTGCTGCAATACCAAATTCACTATAGTGATGTAATGTCCTGAGCACCGGTCAATGGTTTTTTTATATAAACTCACCTGTACACTTGACTCCTCATCATTAACACGTGAAATAATCTCCACAAAGGCATGAGTTGTATCCGTGTTGGGATTTGAAGCACAAAGATCGCGGATAATTTTGATCGCACGTTTGCGAACACTTACTCCAGTATCCTTTATCCGTTCAGCAACTTTTTCAATATACTGTGATGAAAGATGTACAGTTAATCACATTAACACCCAAGGATATGCCATAAGATAACTTCATCTATCGACTGACCTTAAGGCCCACATCAGGGTGTGAAGCAATATGCCTTCCAACAAGCTCAAGGGCAGCTTCACGAACAGATATAGCTGAATCACAAAACCTTCCTTCAACAGCACATTGGACACGTTTGTCACCCAAGACCTCAGGATCAGCTTCAACTATACTGCTGACCTACACAGGAGTTAGGTGCTAGGTAGTGATGCCTAGTGTCCAAATAACAATGATGCACAGCATATAGTTTTATAAAGTTCACATATACTCACCGCCCTTAAGGCCTTTGCTCTTATTACAGGAGAATTTTCTCTCAAGCTAGCCTGAGAAAACATTGGGTAATAACTCAGCAGCATCTAACTAAAACTAAAATCAAACATCAGGAAGCTATCGCGTACCAAAAGGAGTGCAAGAATTTTATCGAACCCCCGAGAAAACGAGTTCTTCTGGCCAAGTGCCAAGCAAATTTTCTTAGCCCAGTCTCTGGGTAATACCAAACCATTGCCAGAGTCTTGCAGAATCTCCTTAGCTTTCAATCTGGCAAGATAGTAGATAATCTTCTGCTCAGAATGAGGATCATCTTTGTACCACATGCAGAGATAGAACCTGCACACAAATAGTAATCAATCTCGAACACCATTTGGACAAACAAGACTAACATACCACACAACATACCATTGAGTAACCAGGTTCCCATCATCTTGTGGCCCAGCTTCCTGGAGATAACTCAAAAGTATTTGTTGAGCGGTATCCACTGCTGTCACCTCATTAGGTGCAGAAGATTTCTTCCTATGCGAGGCAGTAGTTCTTTTGCCATTTTCTTTATTTTGTAACTCATAGTACGACTGTAACACACTGAGCTGTTGTTTGCAAAAGCATAAGGGACAAGCATAATCACGCTGTAAGTTTTCCTGACTACCAGCCCCCATGCAGTCTGAATGGAAACATCTTCCACAGACATCACAGGCCATTTGTATACCCCTTCCACCAAGACAAACACAGCATTTATTTTTCAAGATTTTTGAGCCATCATTATCTGCATCAGTAAGCTCTTGCAATATCCAAAGCTTCTCCTTGCTACAGATGACAGAATCACGCTTCAATCTTGATGCAATACCACCAAGAAGATCGATAGCAAAGCAGCGAGCAGAAGTGTCCTTCGATTTCAATCCAGCATTTTGAAGTAGCAACACACAGAGAACCTGTACATAAATTAACGGGCACTTGAGGGCATTACTAAATTGATATCAACTCTCAAGAGCTGTGAATTGCGACCAAAAAAAACAATGCATTAATGCCAGCAGCGGCCCATGCCTACATTTAGGATCTGAAATTTAGCAACAGCACTGCAGAGTGCAATTTACCTCAAGTATAGGAGCAGCAGCTGGATACTCGGGCAAGTTTAGTATTGTTAGCAGGTCCTGAACAAGATTTTCAATAATCCCTTTGGCTTCTGACATATCTTGAGATTTAGCAGCAGTGAAACGTTGAAGCACATTGGTCCAAAAAAGGCAACAAGCCTCTGTTGCTGCTTCATGGCATTTAACTGGATAACTAGCATCAACTGTGGCATCAATGATAGTGCTCCAATTTACCGTTCCCTTTAAGCTGTCAGGAACATTTGCACTAAATTGAACCAAGTGAACTAACAGGGCTGTTATCATCTGGATTTGCTTTTGTTCTTCGTCTGCTAGATGGTAAGTTCTAATAGCATTTTTTGAAAACTGTAACTTCCGAAGAAGTTGAAGTGTTTCATCAACCAGGTAACTCCTGTGTTGTGTGTATGATGAGACAACCTGTGTAAGGATTTGAAAAGTAAGGAAACAAATTCTTTGAAAAACTGAAAGGGCAGAAAATGGTTGAGCCAATAAACAAAAAGCTACCGTGCAAATAACACCAATCGCCTTCAATTGTAAAAGCTGCATATTGTCCACCAAGAATGTAGTAAAGCATGTTTTTGCTAGCTGCAGAATACAACTATCTGACAAGCGCACCGTTATGAGGAGTTCCTTAAGACAGCCCAATATCAAGCATAGTTTCTGCACAGCAGAATATGTAGAAGCAGAAACTCTGACATGGAAAAAGAAAATTGAACTCTATTATTACCCCAGGGATATCCCATCAAAAACTAGAAAAAGGAAAAAAATTAAGCATAAATTGATCACATACTTGTTTGCAGAAGTTTTTCTCATGCTTAAATTAGAAGCAGTACGTCTCTTTTTGCTAGCTGGTCCGTTTCCCATGTCCTCCTCATCTTCATCTCCTAGATTTGACCAAGAAGAGAAAATATAAATACCAATCTGTGTGATATATGCATAAGTCAATCATGACAGATAAGTTTAGTTAACACTAAATGGTCAGTAGCTACAGCACTAAATTAGTGCATAAATATCAGCAGGGCATAATAAACTTTAGTCACACAGGACAATCTTGTCTCCCAGGAAATGATGTAGTATGAAATGCCCAAAGAACAGAGAAATGTATATATCCAACTTACAAAGCAAAATGTGACTGCAAAATCATGAAAAGACAAATATAGTAATAACTGCATGTAGACTTATATATTTTGAGACTACCATCATTTGTAACATTTTCAGCTGGCTTGTAGAGAGCTCGAAAGGTTGGGTTACTTGCAGCTATACAATCCATTATCTGATGCCTTGAAAAATCAAGAATTCGCTCGATAAGCTGGTACAACCAAAGTTTTGAAAAAAAGAGAAAGGTCAGAAACCTCAACAATGCCATTTCATAACTAGAAGGAAAAGGAAATCAGAACATACGTACCTCTTCTCGATACAGCTGCTTTGGCATATTATGGTGGGTCATAATTGCTAACGCTGCATGAATGGACTCCAAAGCAGAGAAAACCAAGGGTTCCGCATCTGCAGCATCAGGCTGAAGACACCCAAGCATTTGTTAAGACTATAATATGCAGCATCTTTTATCCAACAATTTCTAAAACAAAACAAAAAATAAGAAAACAATATGCAAATTTGAAGTAAAAACATTTTTGCAACAATAATGATGATCTTATAAATAACTCACATTTTCCTTGATGTCTATTGATAAACCTTGAGAACACCGGATCTGACGGTCTATCACATGTAATAGCCTTGTAAGCGTATCCATAGGAATCTCATGCAGCATCTTCTTTGATCGAACAGATGTGATTTCATTTACAAGAACCTTAACATCATTCAATGGAATTGATAACCAGTCATCGCCATCTGCATCATCAGGAATTTCTGCTCTTCCACAGAAATCCTCCACCATCTCACAGAAGTTGGTGATGACTTCTACAATACATAAACCAAACCGGAATCGGCTGAATGTTTTAAAGTAAAAAAGGAAGGAAGATGGGTCATAAACAGATGAACAAGAATAAACCTTGACTATTAGAAATGCCAGGGCCAGAACTTGACACAGAATTATCAATTTCTTTCTTCCTTACTTTTGGCTTCTTTGAAGCAACTGAATCTGGTGTTATTTCATTCTACAATTGAAAGCAACTAGCATCAAGACCGATCACAGGGAACTAAACATTAAAAAGAAGAAACCAATGGTGTCAGACAAACATGAAGATGCTCTCTGCGTGAGTTGATGACATCCGGAGGAAATACATGCTCTTTCCGTGCTTTATTCAGATTAGGTGTAAGATGCTCAAAATGCTTCTCACGTTCTCGATTTTGATATTCCTGACCTTCAAGGGGACCTGAAAATATTGACCAATGTAGCAAAAAATTACATACAATGAGAAAAGAAAGCTTAACAGAGTAACAATATGCAAATCATGCACAACCACATCAACATTCAAGCTTCAATGTTATCATTGAATAGAAGTTGTATTGACTTGCACTCGTCAAACACAAACGAACTTGGAAGACAGAACAAGCACATAGCCTATAACATCGGCGCTCTACTAAAATGCTTTCAAGCCGACATGATGAAACTGAAAGCAAAAACCAGCAAACTAGCATGGTATTGCCAGGATAAGAATAGCCAAAATGGGAAATATTTAAAAATACCTATCTGATACACTGGGCATGGTAAGAAGCTATTAATAGCATTGCATATACACAGAAGTACAAAAACAAAAAGGTTCACAACAGTAAAGCACCATCCAATCTACCAACTTCCACAGTCATGTAACGTCAATTTTATTAACAAAAAAAACAACATTAAAAACATCCAAAATAACCATGCTTTTTCTAAGATGGGTGTTTCTCAAGCCTACTGCTTGGGATCGAACCCAGGTCAGGAGCTACACTCTCCCACGCTCCCACCACTGTAACTTGGGTTCAACTCATCAGAGTATTAATTGGGTTACATTTTATTGTTTCCTACAAGCATTTTTGGTAGTGCATATATATAGAAATATTTGCACCGACGACATACAAGGCTATAACGAATTGGTTCTGTATGAACATCCTACTGCTACCAAGTGGAGCTTGTCATGTTCCCGTAACGAGATTTATCAGATGCACTATAGCCAATACTCGGTCTCAAAGGCAAATTAATAACTCCAAATGATCCTTGGTATGGTATACTTTACATCTGTTGGTTCAGTAAGAGAAGGAATGGAGTTGCTTTTAAAATAGGACCTATTAGATAAAGGGTAAATCGCACATTAATTCCCTCTACTTTCGCCAAAGGCTTGGTTTGGTCCCACTACTTCAGTGAAGCTCGAGTCAGTCCCTCTATGTGCAATTTATTTTCTGTTTACGATCTCGATGACAGGGCATTGACATGGCATGTCAAAATGCTGATGACGCAGTCCATAAATTGCAGTTTATTGTCTGTTTAGGATCTGACTGACAGGGCATTGGCATGGGCTTTGCACACAAAAAACAAAATGATACACCAAACTCAGTTTATCAGATGATGGCATGACATGGCAGCTTTTCCTACCGAATTACAGGGCATGAAACTGTGCTTGTTCACAGTAACATACAATGCTAGGCAGCAGCTACAACATCAGCAAATGAGATGGTACTATGGAAATTCACACCAACATACAATGGTAAACAGTAGCACAATACAGCAGTATATGAAATGCACATTCCAAGGCAAGTCATTGCAAAGTACTGTGCATACATACAAAGATTCCAAAGTTAAAGCTGCTATTAAGCAACTAGAGCAGAGGCTAGCAACTTGAAGTCCAGACAACTATGCTGTTCATTTCAATGGCCGGAAAAGTAACAAGAATTGTGAGATGCTAGCTAGCTGGTACGGCCTAAGGAAGGCTCAATTTGCAGAGTGTTTACCTTGCTCAGGGGGTGGGGGAGGAGGGGGTTTTTTGAACTTGAAGGCGTCGGGGTTATGCTTGAGCACCTCCCTCCAGAGCCAGGAGCACTGGCTGGGATCCACCTCGACGTGATCAGCCTCCGTGAAGCCCCTGTGTTGTGCAAGCCACACAAAAACGAAAAATCAGAGGGAAATTTCGCGCGGGAGTGAGCAGCAACGAGAGAGAGGGCGTGGAGTGGGGAGAAGGGAAGGCATGTGTGTTGCTACAGGTGGGTGACGTCGGTGCTGGCGAGTATGCGGGCGATGTTGGCGGCCTGCATGATCATGTCGGGGCGGTCGGGGACGGCGAGGGGCTCGTCATCGTCGTCGAGGCCCGCGCCGAGCGTGGCGGGGAGGGTGGGGAGCGGCAGCGCGACGGCGACCTCGGAGTGGACGGTGTTCGGCAGGCGGCACGCGCGCTCGAAGCCGCCCCTGCCGGGCTCCCTGGCGTCGCCGCCGGGGTCCATGGGGCACCGGCGGGCGAAACCCTAGATGCGGAGGCGAGGAGGAATTTGGGATTCGAACTGCGAGCTTATTTTCGTGGATTTTGGAGGGCGCGTCGCTTGTTCGGAAGGGGATTTGGAGCGCTGAGCTACGCTAAAAAGCATTTACGTGTCGCTGCTAATTTGGCCGGAGAGGGCCGCCCGCGCCGAGGGGAGGGGAGGGACGACCGGACGAATCTTGTGAGGGAAGCGAAGCCGCGGGGCGGGGATGCGCTCGCTACCAAGGCCAGCCAGGCTCGTGTGGTGGACTACTAAAAAAATCTAGAGAATGGTTAGTTGGATGGGCTTCATGAAAAATCCTAAATCTTTTGGGTGTGTTGGGCTCTACTCTGGGAGCCGGGCCTAGAAAAAAGGTCCCCGCGTGGCCCACCAGAGTAAAACTCCCACGACTCGATGTAGCTGGCTAGCTGCACGAGTCCCACTCCCATCCCACCAACATACAGCATTGCATATAACTGACTAACTGCGGTTAAAATACATGCATATGTCAATCTGAGTTGCCTCCACTCTCCAGAGCTCAGCGCCGACATTAAGGGGCTATTTGATTGCCTTCTCTCACAAGTTTAGCATGTTCGACTCAGCTAGTCTGATGAAATACGAGATGCAGAGACGGTATTTAATTGAGTGTTTAGTAGGCAGGAATTTTGAAATTTAAATATTTTAAAATTTATAGAGCAAGTGTGGTCTAGTTTTGTTCGAAAAAAGTCAGGAACCCATTTTTGAAATCGGTTTGGTAATCGGAAATGCTAATCAAAAGATATAAACAAAAAAGAAAAAAAGTAAAACTTACATACCCGCGTGGCACCGCACGTATGGTTTGCTATTGTGGTTGACAGTTGCCCCTTGCGCAGAACACGAGGCTACCATGTGCTGCATCCAGAGATACGCCCATTTCTCCATATCTCCAGAATCAGGCTGCATAGAGAATCTTGCATCCAGAGAGAGAGTCAGGCTCAAAACTAGATGCAGACAACCAAACAGCCCCTAAGAGTTCGTTTGGTTTAAGGACAAAGGGCCTATAGGTCAATGGGATAGGATCATCCATCCTAATAGAGATGAAGTCATCCAGAATTATTTTTTGTTAAAGGGATAAGAGATGGATAGGATAAGCCAAATTTTTGTTTGGTTAGAGAGATGAGAGTTGGATAATGGATAGAATGAGAGTTCAAATTTGGTTGGTAGGATAAAAGTTAAATAGCCTCATCTAGCCAATTTGAAGGGATGGTCTCATCCAGCATCTTTGAGGAATGTTCATGAGAGTTAGATGGTCTCATCTACCTATTCATCCAACCAAACAGCTGGATGAGCGTAAAAAGATGGACGGAACCATCCCATCTAACCTTTGTCCTTAACCAAAATGCACCCTAAAACTCGACGCCATTTGTGCCGGTGCTGGAATAAGACTATTCTTAGAAATAGTCTTTAAAGAGAAGCTTTTTTTGAAAATAGAACTAGAAAAGGCCAAAACAGGCAAAAAAAAACAATACTGAAACATGCTATGATGCAGCCTGCTTTGCCCTGTAGTCCACATCAATCTAGTTATTCTGCTCTCACTATCCACTCTAACACTATACATAAATTTGGGATCTTTTGCTCTCAACTCACCAATATAGTTCCATATTCTTTCGAACATCATCTGCTTACTCACGGCTTATCTCAATACACAAAGCGCAAAATGCTCTCTTATTGAATGCAACATTCTCAAGTGATCCAAAGAAACTACCAATAATGCAGTACAACTTGGTCGGCCGAACATTATTCTCCCTAAGATGACTGATCAAATCCCTTGTGTACCGGCCGATATGTCCAGGGAATGGCCAGTTCGTCTTCTCTCAACATGTCTCAGACAATGGGCAGTCATGCTCGCTGTGATGCCTGTCATTCGTTCTGTGAAGACGAATGAGAGCTGGGCATTCACAACGAGAGATTTTGAAATTTGACACCCTTTAAAAACGAATTTTTCAATATTTGACACCTTGACCCACTGTCATTGACTCAGATGGACCCACATGTCATACACAGAGCCTGAAAGGCATACGAATTGGGTGTCAAATATCGAAATACCCCATTCACAACAAGCCGACGTGCTATTAGGTTTCTTCGGTTTCCCCTACAATGCCGGAAACATACGAGTTAGGGAGTGATGTACTCATGGTAAGCATCCAACAAGTTGAACTGTCTTTACCTCACAACGGCGGACTGATGTCCGGCTCAGTCTTGCTCTTGTGAACATTCCTCCTGCAAGTGCCTAGATAGATTCTAAAACCAATCTCCCATTCCCCTGGCTCTGGTCCTGTCCCGATGGACATCTCCCCGGTGGCGGCCCCTCTTCACCAAGCTTTCCCTGCCCCATGGACAGAGGCCTCCGCCTTTGGACCTGTTGACCGGGACCTTTCCCTCCTTCTGCAATGGAATCTCCTCGATCTTCCAACAGAGAAAAGGTGTGACCCCATGCTTGATGAAGCGGCGACTGCTCCCTGGCGCGCCAACACGCAATCCCCTCACGCCAGCCCAGGTGGCCAAGCCCTCCTGCCTTCGCTGCCGAAAATGGGGGCTCAACTCCAGGGTGAAGAAAGGGGCACAGATGGCGCCGACACTACATCGCTACTGGCTCGATCCTTATTCCCCCATGTGGGCTGCGGCTTGGCGCCAGCCGACCTCCCGCCGAGCCCATGGGCGGCATCCACATGCGACGTCTTGAGCCTACGGTTGGCGCGATTGAGACCCGACCATCGCTCGCTTGTCGCCGCCAACACACGCACGACGGATTTCTGCGTGAAGTCTTGGCGCCTCGCGTGCGCCGCCGCTTCGGCGCCGATTCTTTGCACCTCTAGAGATTGGCTCCTCTGATGCCCCTTGCCGCAGCGTTCGCCTGGCGTCCAAGGCACGCCCATTTCCAGTGGCAAAAATGGCGGAGGAGCTGCTAGCTCGTCGCCTAGGCCTTCCTGCTTCTCAAGCAGAAGGGACTCACTCTGATGCCATGAAGCAGCTAATTAAGCTCTTCGACAAACCGCTATCCGATGACGTCATCGGCGCACTGGCATCCATCTGCCGTTTGGACGAAGGAACTAAGCTTGCTACTGTGGCTCCAGCAGCTATGATGGAAGGCATGCCGGCAGCGGGTGAAGCCTGAGCTCCCTGCTGCTCCATCAATTTCTAGCAGTTGTCTCCAGCAATCATGCTACCTAGCCTCGTATTAGTTGTCTTAGTAGTAGCTTCTCGAAGGGTGTTATCTTCAAAGGTAGACCTTCCTGTTGGTGGCTGGTTTTGTGCTTGCGTTGGTCTCGGCCCGGTCTCTGCAAACACCCCATGTACCGGTTGTTCAATCTATTGCTAGTAATGTGTTTGGCTCACGACTCGTCTACTACATGAACATGGTTGATCGACGTTGCTCAATCCTCAGTTGGAATGTGCGAGGACTAAACGGCGCGGCTAGACGTGACACGGTTCGGCAAACATTGGAGGCCACGCGACCCTCCATTGCTTGCTTCCAGGAAACGAAGTTGCAATCTGTACCCCCCTCCGTGGTGTCCCAAATTGGAGGGTTGCGTTTAGCAGCAAATTACCACTTGCCAGCTGACAGTACAAAAGGCGGAATTCTCATCCTTTGGGACAACGATGATGTGGACCTAGCAACTCCAACTGCTCACCATTTCTCACTGACCGTGCGCGTTACTCTCAGAAGCAACGCCACTTCATTCCTGCTAACAGTAGTGTATGGGGCAACTGAAGCTCGTGATAAGCCCATGTTCCTTCAGGAGCTTACCTCCCTAGTGCCAGCGCCCTCCGCTGCCTGGCTTATCCTTGGTGATTTCAACCTCATCTACGAAGCAAGAGATAAGAACAACAACAACCTGAACCGTCGGCTAATGACCGTGTTCCATACGATTTAAAACCGCATGCAGTGCGTGAAATTACGCTTCTGGCAAGGAAGTACACATGGAGCAATGAGCACGACGACCGACTATGGCCAAACTCGATCGAATCTTCGCAACCATGAGTGGGACTCCTCTTCTGCACCACCTACTACGCCCTCTCCTCCTCTATGTCGACCACCGCCCGCTTTTTCTTTAAAAGCGAATCTCGAAAGCCAAGACATTTCAAGTTCGAGGATTTTTGGCCTCGCATCCCGGGGTTCCTCGACGTTGTCCAGCAAGCATGGACAGCGCCACAACCTCCCTCAAACCCTATTAGGAGGCTCGTGCACAAGTTCCGGGCGACTGCCAGGGCTCTGCGGCAATGGAGCCAGGCACTACTAAGTGACGCTAAGCTGCAGTTCCACCTGGCTAATGTGATTATTCTGCGCCTCGATGTAGCGCAGGAAGCAAGACAACTCTCTCAGCCTGAGCTTAATCTTCGGAAAGCACTCAAACTACGAGTTCTAGGTCTAGCAGCGGTCGAGAAGGCTCGCAAGAGACAGTCCTCCAGGATCACTTGGCTCAAAGAAGGGGATGCAAACACCCGCTATTTCCACCTAAGGGCCGTAGGACGGCATCGCAAAAATTACATCCAAGCCTTGCAAACCGACCACGGCACCGTCACGATGCACGATGACAAGGCACGCGTGTTGTTCCAACATTTCTCAGCGCTGCTCGGTACAAAGAGCAACCACTCCCAAAGCGTCAACTGGCAACAACTCAACCTTCCATCACATAATGTCTCTGGATTGGATTCAGCTTTCACTGAGGAGGAAGTGCGCCACGCAGTTAACCTCCTACCAGCTGAAAAGGCCCCAGGTCTAGATGGTTTCACTGACACCTTCTATAAGTGTTGTTGGGAGATCATCAAACTAGATGTTATGGCCGTCTTCCATTCCATCTACAACTGTTCTTCCGGGCCCCTCCATCTACTCAACACAGCCATGATCGCTATGATCCCCAAGAAGGAAGCGGTGAATACGCCTAGCGACTATCGACCAATTAGCCTCATCCACTCCTTCGCAAAGCTCTTCTCCAAAGTATTAGCAGTTCACCTGTCAACGTACATAAACTCTATGATCTCCAATTCACAAAGTGCTTTTACCAAGGGCGATGCATCCAAGAAAACTTCTTATATGTCCGAAATCGTGCGAGGGCTTGCCACCGAAACCGCACCCCCGCACTTATGCTAAAGTTGGATTTCGAGAAGGCCTTCGACTCCGTGTCCTGGAAATACATATTGGACCTTCTCCAAGCCCGAGGTTTCGGCCCGAGATGGCGCGATTGGCTGGCCTTATCCTTCGCAATATCTACCTCGTCTGTACTTCTCAACGGAGTACCTGGGACCCCCATCCAACACCGTCGCGGTCTGAGACAGGACGATCCCCTATCACCCTACCTATTCATTCTAGCCATCAACCTGTTGCACCACATACTCGCAAAGCCACAGAAGACGGTATAATCTCCACCCTGCAAGGTCACGGCCCCGCGGTCCGCCTGTCCCTCTACGCTGATGATGCAGTCATATTTTTAAACCCTGTTAGGGAGGAGCTCGAAACAACCATCGCCATCCTCCAACATTTCGGTCAAGCCTCTGGCCTCAAAGTCAACATGCAAAAGAGCACTATAGTGGCGATCAGATACCACAACCTCATTTTGGATGATATCCTGCAACCCTTCACTGGTGCCATCTCGTCTTTCCCCATTAAATACCTTGGGCTACCCCTAACCTTGGGGAGACTTCGGCGTGTGGACCTACAACCCATTTAGGACAAAGCTGCTCGAAGGTTGGCAGGCTGGCAAGCGCGACATCTAACGTCAGGGGGCCGTCTAACCCTAGTTAGATCTGTCCTCACCTCACTCCCAACCTACCTCCTTACGGCGCTCAAGGTCCCCAAGAAATTCTTCAGGGATTGCGATAAAATTAGAAGGCAATTCCTATGGGCAGGCACCGCACAACTACATGGAGGCAGCTGCAAAGTGCAATGGCCCATTGTCTGTCGCCCGACTGACATGGGTGGTTTGGGAATACTGGACCTGGACCGTTTCGCGTGAGCACTCCGCCTATGTTGGTTATGGCTGCGATGGACTACCTCGCATGCATCGTGGGTGGGAACACGACTCCATGCGACCCGACCGACCGCAACTTTTTCACGCGGCTACCAAAGTAACCATCGGAAATGGTCAAAGGCATCCTACGGACTTCCAAGCGGCTCCACGGTACAGCCCCTTGCCATCTTGCACCTTTGCTCTACAAACACTCGAGACGGAAAGCGGATCGATGGAGAATGCTTTACGAACAATAAGCGGATCCGCGACATCCGGCATAGCTTGACCGGAGCTCCTTAACGAATACGTCACATTATGGGTCAAACTTCAGCCAATATCATTGCATACGATCTGCGGGATGAGATCACTTGGACACTCACCTCTAACGGACAATACTCAGCTCGCTCGGCATACCGTGCACAACTTACCGGATCTATCCAAAAGCCCTTCCGCACCTTAGCCTGGTCAGCATGGGCACCATCTCGATGTAAATTCTTCTTCTGGCTTGCTTTGCACAACCGACTCTGGACATCCCAACGCCTACAACTTAGAGGATGGCCAAATTCATACTTCTGCCACATGTGTTGTCGAAACCTAGAAACCGCCCATCACCTCTTCGTTGAGTGCCCCAAAGTTCGTCGTTTGTGGTCGTCCATTGCCAGTTGGATCTCTCTTCCCGCCCTTCTACTGGACCGTTGGCGACCGTCCACGGACCTGGAGCAATGGAGTTTGGACAGGATGAACTCAGTCGCACTTTTCAGGAAAGGTGTTAAATCACTTGTCATCCTAGTATGCTGGAAATGGTGGAAAGAGCGCAATACCAGAATCTCCGAGCACAAATGGTTGCCCCACAAAGTGCTCTTTGACTCCATCAAAGAAGAGGCGTCAAACTGGAGCATCGCAGGAGCGGTGGGACTCAAAAGACTACTGCAATGGCTACACACAAACACCTGACTCCCCCCCTCTCTTCTCTTCCATTTTCTTTCTTCTCTGTTTTTAATCTTAATTTTAATTTTATTTCTCTCTCTCCTCCTGGATTGTACTTAATCTAGGGTGCACTCCCGTGCATCACTTGTTCTTTGTCTTCCTGCTAATATATTGCAGCTTTTGCTGCTTCAAAAAAAAAAAAAAAAACAATCTCCCATGAGTACAGGCTATAAAACTCAAAGGCCTCTTCTATTCTATATCGTCGAACTATGTCCCTATAGATGGATCAATGACAAATGGGATCTCCTATCAGCCAACTGAATTCATGAATGCTAGCTCCAATGCACTTCTCCTACCAGGCGTTGGTTCTCTACTCTTAAATATTTTTAATCGGCGAACCCTACATTCGAAGTACATGGCCAGACAAGTTAGCTACGAACACATGAACCACATGTACAAGCTGCATAACCGTGGACGCTCGATAAACGTAATGTGATTTCAATCAACCAAGTACGTACGGACGCAAAAGGAACACTACAATGAAACGTTAAATAATCTATTCTCCATATACCATGCCTGCAATTAGTGCAATCTCACGTGCATCAAACAGATTTCATGTACACAACAATTTGAACTAGCCATGGCAAGAAATTAGATGGACAGTAAAATGGAAGATGTAGCCGACCACACACACAGCAATCAAGAATGGGACAAAAAGATTAGCAAGCAGATTACTAGATGGGGATTTCAGTAACTCAAATTGTAATATCCTCGTTTCACCCATTCCTACTGCATGTGTGAAAGCGAAGGCACTAGGAAGAATAACAGAGCGCGGCGGCATTAGCTCCCTGTGGATCTATCCAACTCACAATTAAAGAGAAGCTAGTAATATATGCAATGTAACCTTCTAGTCCAAGTTTCCTGTTGCTCGTACGCACTCTTGACGCCGCATCATCCAGTCCCGCGGCCTCAGCGCCCTTACATCTGTCCCCCAATGTCACTTACCGAACCCTCCGATCGAACTGAACTCGAATTGCTGAACCTTAATGCTACTTATATTTGAATTTTTAAGTTTTGGTTGGTCCCTGTAGCCCCTCTAACCAAGTTTTGGTTAGTCATGTGTATACTTGAATTTATTAGCTAGTAATTAGTAATTGTGTGTATATTTGAAAAGTAATTGTATACTATGATAATTTTTTGTTAGTCCACGTGGCCTTCCCTAACCCAAAATTCTGGCTCCGCACATGTTCATTCCGCCTGCCAACCGCTGGGTTCACCACCACTCGCCGATGGACCACCGGTGCTAGCCCTAATATCCACAGCACTCCTGCCAAATGGAGCAAATCTTTATGAGCATAGTCCTACAATGCAACCAGGGGCGTGGAGTGTTAAGTGCACTCATACCCGTTTCGAGGTCCATTCGTCGGACCTTGCGAGGTTTTTTTTTCCATGGCTCCTGGGCTCCCTCTGTCCATGAGAGGTTTGGAGGTACGAGGACCAAAGCTTAGAGCATCTTCAACAGTTCTGTAAATTCATTCCCTAAATGTGTTTTTGGGTTTGATGAAAAGAAAACGCAGTCCAACAGTTCCTCATCCACTCTCCCAAAATTTTCGCTCGCCCTATCCAGCGCCTCGGCTTCCTCATTTTTGCGCCACGCCTCCGCGCTCCCAATCGCCGAAGACTTCCCCTCCCGGCGAAATAGCGAGCGCGGGGTTTCTTCGCGCCAACCCATCTCCTCCGCGCCTCCGCACCAACACAGCTCCTCCGCGCCAACCCAGCTCCTCCCCCACCTCAGACCCTCACTCATCCTTTTCCCCACTAGCCACCGCACTCGGTTCCTCTGCTCTCTCGCGCAGCATGCCCGAGCGTCGCCGCCCAGTCTCCTCTACCTCCACCGGCGCCGCTATTTCTGCGCCGAGCATGGCCGCTTTTTTCTGGCGCGGGCTGCCGCGCCGCTTTCTCTGCTGCAGGCGCGGCAGTTCGCCTCCTTCTCCCACAGGAACCGCACGGCCCTCGCCCCTTTGCGCCGCCGCCGACCTTCTCGCCACCACCGCATGCTCGGCGCCAAGCCGCCGCCATCGGTTCTCCCGGCCGTCCTGGCGAGGTGACACTCATCACCCTTCTCTCTCTCACTCCTCCACTTCTTTACTCCTTTACTCACCTCCTATCTTTCTCCTAGTCTTGTCGCCGCCTCGCTCGGCCTCCTCCCAAGTCTGCCGCTGGTCTTCACCTCCGGCTCCGGCCGATGCCCCTAGATCCGCCGCCCTTGGCGTCTCCTGTAGCCAGTATCTTCGATGCGGCCGCATCGCACAGTATCTCCTGGCGAATCCTGCCAAGTAACCACCGTGGGACGAGGCCCTTCTGCGCATACGAGGTGAGGCCTACTATCCGATGATCACGAATTTTGTGGGTTTTATGGTTTCTTCGCCGCGGCATTCGAGATCGCACATTCGTAGCCATCGAAACCCTGGCTAGGGGCATCTGTTTCTTCGTGGTTTGGGATGGATTTGAGATAAACTTTGATGCTGCTGGCGTTACCTCCCTGTAGAATCATGTTTCTTGTTTACTGAAGTTCTTCTTGTTTACCAGAAAAGGTCAATCAATTTCAATGAAAAGGAGGAAAAATTGCTGGTGAATTTCGTGGATACTGGCTGTCTTGCTTCATCCATTGTAGTAAAGAAATAAAAAAATTGATCTTAGTTAGTCCTTGGGTGTAGTAACGCATAGCAAGACAGGAGGGAATATTTGCTTTTGGGTATATTATGTTCCTGCTCACAGAATTACTTCTTGTAGTTCCCCACATGAGCCCTCATAGATCTTGACAACCTAAAGTGTAAATGGACAAAATAAGTGAGTATGATTATGGAAGCAAACTAGCACACAGAGACCTAGCATCCTGCTCAGGAGAAAGAGGGGGCTGAAGAGAAAAGCACTAGGCATAGTACAGTTATGGAGAAAGAGTAAAACTGAATCATTTAACTCTTACGAGTGAATTTGTCATGCCATTTTTACTATTATATTATTTAGTAAAATCACACCTACGGTATTTCCATATGCATGGACTTAGTCCTCCATTGCCTCTTATTGATAGTTCTTTTATTTTGGCTGCACTGTTTGTTGGTTAATTTGCTGTTTGTGGGTTCTTTTCCTTCAAGATTAACCTGAATTCTTTCAATTGCATGAAAGCCATTGTATGTTGCCTTCTCAGGTGCCATTGTACTTGCAAATGATCATAGAGGAACATCAAAAGCTTGATGGATCACTTAAAGCTTGTGAGGAGCAGAAGCTTTCACAGTCACCAGTCACCACCAATCTTAGATTACCCTGATAGCGTGCAGACTTCTCCCAAGAAGCATATGTCACCAGATTCAGTGTGGGATGTGACAGCCAGAATTCGAATCCCATTTGATCGGTCCGTGGGGCCATGAACTCTGTGGAAAGAACCATATGTGATACTGCATTCCGAGTGGATGAGTTCAAAGCAGACCCTAGTATGAGCAAGTCATAAAGCAAAGCCTTCCTCGAAGGAAATCCTTTGGAGTTGTTAACCTTCACTGGATCATCTATCGCATGTGAATTTATATATCATCTTAACAACAGAATGACTGTTGTATGGACCTTCAGATCCACGCCTGATCCCTTCAGCCACGGCCAAATGCTGTTGTTGTCATTGTAGCATTCACCATACAGCTCTTGTCATTATGATGATGTTCTGAAATCTCTAGCAAGGAATAGTCCAGAGTTAAACACGTAGCAAGAAAGAGAATACGTTTATACGCAATACATTTGTTGCGAAGAGGGTACGGCCCCTGAAGCTTCCTGAAACTATCTGATAATAATCCGCTTTTATCACTGGTGATTTTCATATCTGGTACCGCTCTCATTTAGTCGTTGCATGAAGAAATTGGACTGCATGCATGGGCCGAACGATGGAAAAGCCAAGCAATGGGAAAGGGCCCATGTTTTAACAGAGTGTTTTGGGAATAAACTAGAGAGCTGTTGGAGGATGAGTGTTTTTTTGGGGAAAATGATTTTTGGGAAGGCTCCAATTAGATGTATTGGGAGTTAAAAATATTGGACACTGTTGGAGATGCTCTTATCAGATTAGGTACAAGAACTTAATTTGAATATTTGAACATCTCCAAAAGCGCCATTTGCATCTGACGGCACATTGCACATTAAACACCACAAGCTTACACAATACAATTATGTCAGATACGATGTAACCATATATCTGATTATTGCAGTCCCGTACTCCATTAAATGATAATCTAGAATGATGTACACATCCGAAAGATTTGTACGACGGCTGAGATGTAGCCTATACATGAAACACGCTATACAAAATCCTTATTTCTTCCGCAGAAAGTAGGGCCCGTCGCTTTCAACCACCATGGGGGAGGGGAGCTCCCGGTAGCCCATATTGCTAACTAGGTTGAGTTGCGTGCGATACCGCGCCACGAGGAAAAAATCTGGCACGAGTTTTTTGCAAATCAAATTTGCGAAACCACGAGTCTCTTTTTTTAAAATAACCGGCGGAAGGATCTATTTATGATTTTAATTTTTTTAAATAAAAAAAATCGGCGAAAGGACCTAAACATGATTTCCAGTTCAGCTATAAACCCTCGACGAATCTGGTTTTTTTATAAAACTATGTGGAAAAAAAATCGACGAAAGAACCTAAAAAAACCTTTTTTTAAAAAACATGTGTGCAAAAAAAACGACGAAAGGACCTAAACGCGATTTTGAAAGTGCATCTAGACACAGGCACTAGGAAGAATAACAGAGCGCGGCGGCATTAGCTCCTGTGGATCTATCCAACTCACAATTAAAGAGAAGCTAGTAATATATGCAATGTAACCTTCTAGTCCAAGTTTCCTGTTGCTCGTACGCACTCTTGACGCCGCATCATCCAGTCCCGCGGCCTCAGCGCCCTTACATCTGTCCCCCAATGTCACTTACCGAACCCTCCGATCGAACTGAACTCGAATTGCTGAACCTTAATGCTACTTATATTTGAATTTTTAAGTTTTGGTTGGTCCTGTAGCCCTCTAACCAAGTTTTGGTTAGTCATGTGTATCTTGAATTTATTAGCTAGTAATTAGTAATTGTGTGTATATTTGAAAAGTAATTGTATACTATGATAATTTTTGTTAGTCACGTGGCCTTCCCTAACCCAAAATTCGGCTCAAGACATGTTCATTCCACCGCCAACCGCTGGGTTCACCACCACTGCCGATGGACCACCGGTGCTAGCCCTAATATCCACAGCACTCCTGCCAAATGGAGCAAATCTTTATGAGCATAGTCCTACAATGCAACCAGGGCGGAGTGTTAAGTGCACTCATACCCGCCGAGGTCCATCATTCGGACCTTTGAGGTTTTTTTTCCATGGCTCCTGGGCTCCCTCTGTCCATGAGAGGTTTGAGGCACGAGGACCAAAGCTTAGAGCATCTCCAATAGTTCTGTAAATTCATTCCCTAAATGTGTTTTTGGGTTTGATGAAAAGAAAACGCAGTCCAACAGATCCTCATCCACTCTCCCAAAATTTTCGCCGCTCTATCCAGCCTCGGCTTTCTCATTTTTGCGCCACGCCCGCGCTCCCAATCGCCGAAGACTTCCCCTCCCGCAGCGAAATAGCGAGCCGGGTTTTTCGCGCCAACCCATCTCTCCGCGCCCCGCACCAACACAGCCTCCGGCCGCGCCAGCTCCTCCCCACCGCACCCTCACTCATCCTTTTCCCCACTAGCCACCGCGACTCGCTCTTCTGCTCTCGCTTCAAGAAGACGCCCGAGCTGCCGCCAGCCTCTACTACACCGCGCGCCGCTTTATTTCGGCACAGCATGGCCGCTTTTTTTCCTTTACGCCGTGCCGCCGCTGCTTGCCATACAAGCGTTGCGCGCTGGCGCCCTTTCCTCGAACCGTGACTGCTCGCCTTTTGCGCTGGCCGACCTTCGCCACCATCAAGATGCTCGCCGCCAAGCCGCCATCGGTTCTCCCACTGGCCCTCGAGCGAGGTGACACTCATCACCCTTCTCTCACTCCTCCACTTCTTTACTCCTTTACTCACCCTATCTCTCCTAGTGCTGCCGCCGCCACGCCTGCCTCCTCCCTGCGCCGCCGGGTTCACCTCCGGCTCGCGCCGATGCCCCTAGATCTCCGCCTTGGCGTTCCTCATACGCCAGATCTTCGGCGCAATGCATCGCGCAGTATCTCTCGAGCGAATCTCGCCAAGAACCACCGTGGACTCTTCTCATACTCGAGGTGAGGCCTACTATCCGATGATGTAATTTTGTGGGTTTTATGGTTTCTTCACGCCATGCATTCGAGATTCGCACATTCAGAGCCATCGAAACCCTGGCTAGGGCATCTGTTTCTTCGTGGTTTGGGATGGATTTGAGATAAACTTTAGATAAACTTTGATGCTGCTGGCGTTACTCCCTGTAGAATCATGTTTCTTGTTTACTGAAGTTCTTCTTGTTTACCAGAAAAGGTCAATCAATTTCAATGAAAAGGAGGAAAAATTGCTGGTGAATTTCGTGGATACTGGCTGTCTTGCTTCATCCATTGTAGTAAAGAAATAAAAAAATTGATCTTAGTTAGTCCTTGGGTGTAGTAACGCATAGCAAGACAGGAGGGAATATTTGCTTTTGGGTATATTATGTTCCTGCTCACAGAATTACTTCTTGTAGTTCCCCACATGAGCCCTCATAGATCTTGACAACCTAAAGTGTAAATGGACAAAATAAGTGAGTACGATTATGGAAGCAAACTAGCACACAGATACCTAGCATCCTGCTCAGGAGAAAGAGGGGGCTGAAGAGAAAAGCACTAGGCATAGTACAGTTATGGAGAAAGAGTAAAACTGAATCATTTAACTCTTACGAGTGAATTTGTCATGCCATTTTTACTATTATATTATTTAGTAAAATCACACCTACGGTATTTCCATATGCATGGACTTAGTCCTCCATTGCCTCTTATTGATAGTTCTTTTATTTTGGCTGCACTGTTTGTTGGTTAATTTGCTGTTTGTGGGTTCTTTTCCTTCAAGATTAACCTGAATTCTTTCAATTGCATGAAAGCCATTGTATGTTGCCTTCTCAGGTGCCATTGTACTTGCAAATGATCATAGAGGAACATCAAAAGCTTGATGGATCACTTAAAGCTTGTGAGGAGCAGAAGCTTTCACAGTCACCAGTCACCACCAATCTTAGATTACCCTGATAGCGTGCAGACTTCTCCCAAGAAGCATATGTCACCAGATTCAGTGTGGGATGTGACAGCCAGAATTCGAATCCCATTTGATCGGTCCGTGGGGCCATGAACTCTGTGGAAAGAACCATATGTGATACTGCATTCCGAGTGGATGAGTTCAAAGCAGACCCTAGTATGAGCAAGTCATAAAGCAAAGCCTTCCTCGAAGGAAATCCTTTGGAGTTGTTAACCTTCACTGGATCATCTATCGCATGTGAATTTATATATCATCTTAACAACAGAATGACTGTTGTATGGACCTTCAGATCCACGCCTGATCCCTTCAGCCACGGCCAAATGCTGTTGTTGTCATTGTAGCATTCACCATACAGCTCTTGTCATTATGATGATGTTCTGAAATCTCTAGCAAGGAATAGTCCAGAGTTAAACACGTAGCAAGAAAGAGAATACGTTTATACGCAATACATTTGTTGCGAAGAGGGTACGGCCCCTGAAGCTTCCTGAAACTATCTGATAATAATCCGCTTTTATCACTGGTGATTTTCATATCTGGTACCGCTCTCATTTAGTCGTTGCATGAAGAAATTGGACTGCATGCATGGGCCGAACGATGAAAAAGCCAAGCAACGGGAAAGGGCCCACGCCTTTAACAGAGTGTTTTGGGAATAAACTAGAGAGCTGTTGGAGGATGAGTGTTTTTAGGAAAATGATTTTTGGGAAGGCCCCAATTAGATGTATTGGGAGTTAAAAATATTGACATCGTTGAAGATGCTCTCGATTAGGTACAAGAACTTAATTTGAATATTTGAACATCTCCAAAAGCGCCATTTGCATCTGACGGCACATTGCACATTAAACACCACAAGCTTACACAATACAATTATGTCAGATACGATGTAACCATATATCTGATTATTGCAGTCCCGTACTCCATTAAATGATAATCTAGAATGATGTACACATCCGAAAGACTAGGTTGAGTTATGTACATATCATACGCCAAAAAAAAAATGACAGTTTTTGCAAATCAAATTTATAAAACCACTAGCTCTTTTTTAAAATAACCGGCAAAAAAGCAGCGAAAAAGGACCTAAAGCGATTTTGAAAGTGCATCTAGACACTTATGTTATTTTGGTGATTAATGACAAATGCATATTATGACAATCTATGTAATTGAGTAAATGCTTAACTTAGTGCTTAACAAATGACAAACATCTAATATGATTATATTGCTATGAGACTAACTTGTTATTGCCTAGTTGAGTATCAGTCTCATCTATTTAGAGGAAAATCAAGTGGGATGATTAAGCAAAGATAAGGTATGCAATTTTGGTATCTATTCTATATTTGTTATTGCATTCCTTTTGTGCAAATGCATAGTGAACTCCAAGTAGCATGTTGATTATATATATGCACATTGGTTCATGTTATATTTATTTGAAGGATGGAGATGTGAGCAGGAGGGGGTGAATGGTACATAAACAAATTGTCCACCAAAATACTCTAACAAAAACCTCGACAAGATCGCTCAAAGGAAATCGTGAAAAACCCGAAAACTTAGACAACTATGTGTACCCCTAACTTGCATGGATAAGTACCATAAAATATGTGGGGATTTTTTAGTCACAATTCTGGTTGTCTAGTATCCAAATATGAGAAGGAATCGATTCAACTCTTACTTTTAGAAAGGAGATCAATTCAAATTACAAAAGCCACTTTCGGAAAAAGCAAAAGCAGAATTTTGAACACATCCTCAATTTGAACAGGTGGTTGGTGGATTTCTGCAGCTCAAGAAATTTTGAGAATTTTTATCCCTATGAGCAGAAGAGTCGTGAAGAACTCAACCAAATTTTACCTTAAAACCCTTACAGAAAAAACAAAGAAAACTCTAAGAACACAGTCAGTCAAGAACTTCGAGCAGAAAATTTGGG
This sequence comes from Guadua angustifolia, assembly GCA_036346375.1. Taxonomy (NCBI): domain Eukaryota; kingdom Viridiplantae; phylum Streptophyta; class Magnoliopsida; order Poales; family Poaceae; genus Guadua; species Guadua angustifolia. The sequence goes on along the minus strand of CM070513.1, from coordinate 14,407,114 downwards.
GCTTGGTTTTCACCTCATGGCTCCCAAACGGTGCAACCAGTAGACTCCAAAATTTTATATAGATGGATATGAGGGTCCTGCACCTTCTCCAATAAGAATCACTCAAAAGGATTTTTCTATATTTTTCTAAAAATCAAACACTAACTGCTACGTGAAGAACAAGTTACGGAAGAGTTGCAACTTGCAAGAAAAAATAATCTCTACTCAATCCAAGAGTGCAAAAGAGATGTAAAACCAAATGAACACACTCAAAACATCCAAGATCAGCATTTAGAAGGAGGGCAAATCCAAATTGCAAGAAAGTAAATTGCTGCGAAAGTAAATCGTAAAGTAAATCTTTGAATTTAAATTGTGTAAAGTAAGACATAATGTAAATCACGAATTTAAATTCACAATAATGTAAAGAAATTTTTGTATTTCTGGTGGGAAGGTTTACAAAACCTCACTTCATGTGGGCAAAACTCAAAGGAGCAACTCAAACCTTCAAGAGGAGGAGGCTCCTCCTTTATTTATAATACTCTTGGGTCACCTACCACCCTTGGATGAGTCCCTCAACCTAGGGCACTCATCTAAGGGCTAGGATTAACCCTCTCACACAGTCATGCAAGGGCTAACCCAAAACCCACACACATCTTGGGTTTTCTTGCACGATTTTCAAAGCATACTAGACCCGCTAACGTGAGAGCAATTCCAATCTAATAATCTCAAAGATACAAAGGTGAGGTTACGTTTCTCGTCACGGGTGGTCTAGTCGACACACCTTGAACACGAGGAGGGGCGCACCAGGGTCTACAAAACACAACAAAACCTAAGCGTAAAAAGCGGTGGCGGCCACATATATAGCGGCGGCCAGGAGGTGTAGGGCAGCCAAAAGGGTGGTGGCCACCAAAACCCTAAGATACATGGGCCATAGGCTAAAAGTGAGTGTGTGACACCTGAATTTCTGGCCCGTGACATTGTTCTGCATTTTCCCGTCGTTCTGATCCTTTCTCACAGGAACACGCAGCCCTCGCCCCTTCTTGCGCCGCCGACCTTCTCCACCACCGCATGCTCGGCTCAAGCGCCGCATATCGGTTCTCCCGGCCGTCCGAGCGAGGTGACACTCATCACCCTTCTCTCTCTCACTCCTCCACTTCTTTACTCCTTTACTCACCTCCTATCTTTCTCCTAGTCTTGTCCGCCGCCTCGCTCGGCCTCCTCCCAAGTGCCGCTGGTGGTTCACCTCCGGCCCGGCCGCCGATGCCCCTAGATCCGCCGCCCTTGGCGTCTCCTGCCAGGTATCTTCGATGCGGCCGCATCGACGCAGTATCTCCTGGCGAATCCTCGCCAAGTAACCACCGTGGGCAGAGGCCCTTCTGCGCCCTGAGGTGAGGCCTACTATCCGATGATGCGAATTTTGTGGGTTTTATGGTTTCTTCGCCGCCGCGGCATTCGAGATTCGCACATTCGTAGCCATCGAAACCCTGGCTAGGGGCATCTGTTTCTTCGTGGTTTGGGATGGATTTGAGATAAACTTTGATGCTGCTGGCGTTACCTCCCTGTAGAATCATGTTTCTTGTTTACTGAAGTTCTTCTTGTTTACCAGAAAAGGTCAATCAATTTCAATGAAAAGGAGGAAAAATTGCTGGTGAATTTCGTGGATACTGGCTGTCTTGCTTCATCCATTGTAGTAAAGAAATAAAAAAATTGATCTTAGTTAGTCCTTGGGTGTAGTAACGCATAGCAAGACAGGAGGGAATATTTGCTTTTGGGTATATTATGTTCCTGCTCACAGAATTACTTCTTGTAGTTCCCCACATGAGCCCTCATAGATCTTGACAACCTAAAGTGTAAATGGACAAAATAAGTGAGTATGATTATGGAAGCAAACTAGCACACAGAGACCTAGCATCCTGCTCAGGAGAAAGAGGGGGCTGAAGAGAAAAGCACTAGGCATAGTACAGTTATGGAGAAAGAGTAAAACTGAATCATTTAACTCTTACGAGTGAATTTGTCATGCCATTTTTACTATTATATTATTTAGTAAAATCACACCTACGGTATTTCCATATGCATGGACTTAGTCCTCCATTGCCTCTTATTGATAGTTCTTTTATTTTGGCTGCACTGTTTGTTGGTTAATTTGCTGTTTGTGGGTTCTTTTCCTTCAAGATTAACCTGAATTCTTTCAATTGCATGAAAGCCATTGTATGTTGCCTTCTCAGGTGCCATTGTACTTGCAAATGATCATAGAGGAACATCAAAAGCTTGATGGATCACTTAAAGCTTGTGAGGAGCAGAAGCTTTCACAGTCACCAGTCACCACCAATCTTAGATTACCCTGATAGCGTGCAGACTTCTCCCAAGAAGCATATGTCACCAGATTCAGTGTGGGATGTGACAGCCAGAATTCGAATCCCATTTGATCGGTCCGTGGGGCCATGAACTCTGTGGAAAGAACCATATGTGATACTGCATTCCGAGTGGATGAGTTCAAAGCAGACCCTAGTATGAGCAAGTCATAAAGCAAAGCCTTCCTCGAAGGAAATCCTTTGGAGTTGTTAACCTTCACTGGATCATCTATCGCATGTGAATTTATATATCATCTTAACAACAGAATGACTGTTGTATGGACCTTCAGATCCACGCCTGATCCTTCAGCCACGGCCAAATGCTGTTGTTGTCATTGTAGCATTCACCATACAGCTCTTGTCATTATGATGATGTTCTGAAATCTCTAGCAAGGAATAGTCCAGAGTTAAACACGTAGCAAGAAAGAGAATACGTTTATACATAATACATTTGTTGCGAAGAGGTCTGCCCTGAAGCTTCCTGAAACTATCGATAATAATCCGCTTTTATCATTTGGTGATTTTCATATCTGGTACCGCTCTCATTTAGTCGTTGCATGAAGAAATTGGACTGCATGCATGGGCCGAACGATGGAAAAGCCAAGCAACGGGAAAGGGCCCACGTTTTAACAGAGTGTTTTGGGAATAAACTAGAGAGCTGTTGGAGGATGAGTGTTTTTTTAGGGAAAATGATTTTTGGGAAGGCCCCAATTAGATGTATTGGGAGTTAAAAATATTGGACACTGTTGAAGATGCTCTTATCAGATTAGGTACAAGAACTTAATTTGAATATTTGAACATCTCCAAAAGCGCCATTTGCATCTGACGGCACATTGCACATTAAACACCACAAGCTTACACAATACAATTATGTCAGATACGATGTAACCATATATCTGATTATTGCAGTCCCGTACTCCATTAAATGATAATCTAGAATGATGTACACATCCGAAAGATTTGTACGACGGCTGAGATGTAGCCTATACATGAAACACGCTATACAAAATCCTTATTTCTTCCGCAGAAAGTAGGGCCCGTCGCTTTCAACCACCATGGGGGAAGGGAGCTCCCGGTAGCCCATATTGCTAACTAGGTTGAGTTGCGTGCGATACTGCGCATGAGAAAAAAAATCAAGGCGAGTTTTTTGCAAATCAAATTTCGAAACCACGGTCTCTTTTTAAAATAACCGTGGAAGGATCTATTTATGATTTTAATTTGATTTAAAGAACCTAAAAACCCTTTTTAAAAAAACATGTGCAAAAAAAACGCATTTAAAGGACCTAAACGCGATTTTGAAAGTGCATCTAGACACTTATGTTATTTTGGTGATTAATGACAAATGCATATTATGACAATCTATGTAATTGAGTAAATGCTTAACTTAGTGCTTAACAAATGACAAACATCTAATATGATTATATTGCTATGAGACTAACTTGTTATTGCCTAGTTGAGTATCAGTCTCATCTATTTAGAGGAAAATCAAGTGGGATGATTAAGCAAAGATAAGGTATGCAATTTTGGTATCTATTCTATATTTGTTATTGCATTCCTTTTGTGCAAATGCATAGTGAACTCCAAGTAGCATGTTGATTATATATATGCACATTGGTTCATGTTATATTTATTTGAAGGATGGAGATGACGAACAGAGGGGGGGTGAATGGTCGCAAACAAATTGTCCACCAAAATACTCTAACAAAAACCTCGACAAGATCGCTCAAAGGAAATCGTGAAAAACCCGAAAACTTAGACAACTATGTGTACCCCTAACTTGCATGGATAAGTACCATAAAATATGTGGGGATTTTTTAGTCACAATTCTGGTTGTCTAGTATCCAAATATGAGAAGGAATCGATTCAACTCTTACTTTTAGAAAGGAGATCAATTCAAATTACAAAAGCCACTTTCAGAAAAGCAAAAGCAGAATTTTCAGAACCTGTCCTCAATTTGAACAGGTGGTTGGTGGATTTCTGCAGCTCAAGAAATTTTGAGAATTTTTATCCCTATGAGCAGAAGAGTCGTGAAGAACTCAACCAAATTTTACCTTAAAAACCCTTACAGAAAAAACAAGAAAACTCTAAGAACACAGTCAGTCAAGAACTTCGAGCAGAAAATTTGGGGCTTGGTTTTCACCTCATGGCTCCCAAACGGTGCAACCAGTAGACTCCAAAATTTTTATATAGATGGATATGAGGGTCCTGCACCTTCTCCAATAAGAATCACTCAAAAAGGATTTTTCTATATTTTTCTAAAAATCAAACACTAACTGCTACGTGAAGAACAAGTTCTGGACAGAGTTGCAACTTGCAAGAAAAAATAATCTCTACTCAATCCAAGAGTGCAAAAGAGATGTAAAACCAAATGAACACACTCAAAACATCCAAGATCAGCATTTAGAAGGAGGGGGGCAAATCCAAATTGCAAGAAAGTAAATTGCGCGAAAGTAAATGCGTAAAGTAAATGCTGAATTTAAATTGTGTAAAGTAAGACATAATGTAAATGCGGAATTTAAATTCACAATAATGTAAAGAAATTTTTTGTATTTCTGGTGGGAAGGTTTACAAAACCTCACTTCATGTGGGCAAAACTCAAAGGAGCAACTCAAACCTTCAAGAGGAGGAGGCTACCCCTCCACCCCTATTTATAATACTCTTGGGTCACCTACCACCCTTGGATGAGTCCCTCAACCCTAGGGCACTCATCTAAGGGCTAGGATTAACCCTCTCACACAGTCATGCAAGGGCTAACCCAAAACCCACACACATACTGGGTTTTCTTGCACGATTTTCAAAGCATACTACCTAGACCCGCTAACTTGAATTGGAGTCGTCTCGACTCCTTCTCATGATCTGCAAAATGTTAGTAGCAACAGGAGGCAAGGAAAGCAGATGTCCGCAAAGCAATATCATGTGAGGAAACAATCTTATTTAAAAGAATTTCTTTCTTGAACATTGGTTTAGATTGTTGTACTCCACTAACAAGTTTGTCATCCTCATGTTCTTTACCATTAGTTCTTTTTAGCGTTAATTTTGGCTAGCTCAAAGAGAGTCATTGGATTCAAAACCAATTTCTTTCCATTAAACTTGAAAGTATATTGATTGGTTCTACCATAGTGAATAGCATCAACATCATATAACCAAGGTCTACCTAATAAAAGTGAACATGATTCCATAGGTATGACATCACAACAAACATGCTCATGGTATGAACCAATGGAGCGAGGAACTTGCAGGTTGTGTTACTGAACCTTACCAATTGAGTTGAACCATTCCATTGAGTAAGGTTCTGAAGTGGGTCGTGGTCAAGCCAAGTTTCTCGACCATGTGTAGACTTGCGAGGTTGATGCAGTTTCCTCCATCAATGATGGCGTGTACAGCGTTCTTGCACAACAAACTTAGTTTGGAATAAGTTGTTCGTTGAGTTTCATTGGCATGTTCCTTTGGTGCACTAAGTAGGCGATGAGACATGAGGCTCATGTAGTTGTCCGTCATTGCAGACACTCAGTGCACACCATCTTGATCATTCTTGCCTCTGAGGTTAGTCGCAGGAGTAGCAAGCACGTTCTTATCGTTACATATTGAAATACACTTACTATCCTTCTTCTTGGGTGAGGTAGGCTTCAAATCTTTCTTCGTTGGTGTGTTCTCATTCTTGGTCGAAGGATAATCCCATGCTCGACCGTCTCACCCTTGATTTCTGCGTAGGACTCAAGTCGCTTAAGTTTTTCATGAGTATTTCTTTTCTCTTTCATCAAGCATGGACAATCCTCAATATCATCCTCATAAGTTGTCTTGCTATGTGAACACTGCCATTGTTGGGCAACAAACAGAGAACTCACAAGAGAATTAGTTCCTATGAACTACTAATATGTGGACGATGGAGGATCTCACTGCGCCAAGCTTACACCAAGTTCTTACCTGTTCTTACCTGCAAGCTTTTCAAGTTTCAATCGGTGGATGATGGTAATCACTTTCGGGGGTGACAAAGCGATTGCAAGGTGCTTTTCACGTGGTTAATAGTAGGTGGAGCTTGGATAGGTATAATATGTAGCAAAGGATAAACTAGAACCACACTAGCCCAAACAAGTTGAAAGAACATTCAACGGCGGTACTTTCTTGTGATCTAGGCTAGACCGTCTTAGAGACTTGACACAGACACCAATGAAATCATGAAAGCAAAGAACCAAGAATGACCACATAAAGACACAAGCAAATAGCTAGAACTTTTTTTCCACCTTTTGTGCGGCTCTTTTATATGCACTTGCCTTTTTTATTTTTTTTCTTCCTTTTATATCAAGTGGCACATATGATGAATTACAACTCAAAATTTTTTCCTGCTGCAAAACAGATCTACTATGCAGAAACTTCAAATGCTGTTTTCGGTTTTACTGGCTTCTAATGCAAAAAAGTATAACTGGAAAGTTGTAGATCTTTTCGAGCTGATCAATTTGCATATATGGAAAGTCTATTTTGGATAAGGGAAGCCAGAGATATTGACCCCGAAATACAGACTGCTCAGAAAATCCAGGACGAAAACAGATTCCAATCCGACGGGATTTTGGGCAAGAAGACGATGTTTTGGAAAGTTTCACAATGGACAAAGTTGTAGAGAATTTCCCAAGCTTTCAGGAAAGTACAAGAACAGCAAAATCCGAGTTCGTATGGGGAGTTATGACCAAAATACCGAACTGGACAGAGGAGGATCCGAATTGGACGCGGCGACGTGATGGAGTTCAACTCGGTGACAAGAACGTGACAAGAACTCGAAACTCTAAAGATCAAAACACTAAGACCAGCAATGCTATGACGATGCAACGCAAATTCAACAAGTTAATTAAACTAGGGCAGTAATAGTAAAGGCCAAAAGGGCTCGGATTAGATCAAACACACGCATTTAACAGATTTTTTTTTGGGCTGTTTTTACGGACTCTGGACGAACAAGATGAACTAAATAAAGACAATGGTGTTCTCACCAGAGGGCAACCGTCGCTCGATACCACTTGATGCGCGCGAAGTCGGCCCGATCTTCGATGAGAACGATACGTCGGTTTGATAGTGCGCGAAGAAGATGGATCGCTACTAACCACGAGATCGACAACAAGCAATCATAGCGTCACCACACGAGGCGATCAACCGAATTAGAACGCGATCGATCCTTGTACCTACTGCAGCGAGAACATGCAAGAACAAGGTGAGAGCAATTCCAATCTAATAATCTCAAAGATACAAAGGTGAGGTTACATTTTCACGTCACGGGTGGTCAAGTCGACACGCTTGAACACGAGGAGGGCGCACCAGGGTCTACCAAAACACAACAACTATCAACTAGACCGCAATCCGACAACCCTCATTGATCCACGCGGTATCTAGCTAGCATCATCTCCTTTCCTTGTCTTCTTGACTTGCTTGGACTCCGTCTCCGATCATCTTCCGGCGATCTCCCGACCGTCTGGACTTCCGACGCTCCTTGCCTAGTCCCGGTCATCCTCCGCCTCACCATGACCTAGCACCGTCGCCCTGCATCCATCAAAGACAAGGAAAAATCTTCACATAGCAATGCCCACATATATATTCGATGATTATCCCAAAATTATTAATCAATCATAATTTCACTCAATGGTCCGGTGCTACCGCCCCAAGCGGGTAGCCCTAGGAAAAGCAACCAACACTCAAATTGCTTCAAATCGAAATCCAATTCAAATCAAACTCAATTTCAAATCAAACCAAGCTCAACTCTTGTCAATTACTCATCACACACAAGGATAGACCTCCACATGGTCTTTCATTATTTGTGCATATATATTCATTTGAGTTCATTATGTACTTTGTTTTTAGTATGCATGTATTAACTAGAGTTAAATTTCATATTGCTATAGATTGACTTGGTGCATGCATGTTTTAGTTGTATATCTTCTCATGCAATTCTCTTAGTGAAGTTTAATCTAGTGTTGGATCACATATTTACTCTTACTCCAAATATTAGTTGCACATGTACAATTCGTTTATATTCTATCATGTGCTTCATTTAAGTAAAGACTGTGATCCTTGCCATGATTTAATTGATTCATCATATCGCAATTATCTTTCTAGTACATATAGATCAATTACATATTCATCATGATGCACTTAGTAGAGAACATTTCTTATGTCAAGTGTTTTCATTTATGTTGTGCCTCTTTATATGAAACACTTGTGGTAATTAACTGCTCACAAATATCAATTTTTTCGTATCTATTGAGCTTTTGGGACTAATGCTTTTCATGAGTGGTTTGGAAAAGAATTAGGTCCCGTGTGTGTATGATGACCAAAGTATCGTGGAGGATGATCGTTAAGCCGAGGTCAATGAGACGGTGGTGTCACTAAGAGTTGAGGACTAAGTCAAGATTGACTTGGCGTGGAGATCGTCGGAGAGGATGATCAAGTCAAGGTTGATAGGACGAGAGTCTCATGAGGTGAATTGAGTCAAGTTGGACATGGCGAAGATGTCATCAATTATATGGTGAAGGTCTTCATGCACCAGCATTAAGAAAGAAGACGACAAGTGACTATTTCTAGACTTTATTATCTTTGATTTAATTTGAGTCTAAGGATTGCCGTACTATTAAGAGGGATGCGACGTCGAATGACTTTTAGATGTGTCAAGTGCTCAAGTGATCCATCCTTGTGAAACTTAGAGAGAGAGTGGTGTTGGTGGTGCCGAAAAGTGAGAATTGTAGGTCTCTCTTGGATTCTTTGTGAAATCTGAATTTATCCTTTGAGATTTGGGTAGTGAGACCTTGTTGGTTGTGTAGCCCTCGTTCTTAGCTTTCGGTAGAGTCCAAAATCACTGAAATCGGAGTCCGAAGTCAAAAGTTATGCGCGTTTTCGTTGGGCTGCTCAATGCTGTTTGGACTATCCGAAGTTAGTTCGGACTATCCGACCATATTTTCGAACTATCCGAGCTGAGTCTCTCTGTTAGCCATTCTTAACTCGTTCGGACTGTCCGAACTTGAGCTCAGACTATCCGAACTGAGTCGGGGCTGACTCCCAACGGCTAGTTTTTGGGACCTCTATTTAAACCCCCCCTTCCTCCTTACTTCAAGTGGATGTTATGCTATCACTTTGAGGTGCTATCCTCTTGTTCTTGAGCCCTCTAAACACCTCTTTACCCTTAGATCTAAGTGATCCTCTTGGTGAGAAGGGTTGGGAAGAGTTTGAGGAGTGAGGTGCTAGGTTGAGTGAGTTTTTGAGTTGTTTGAGTACTTGATTTCATCTCCAAGCTTGTTCTTCGTGAGCATTTGTTACTCTTGGAGGTTGAGAACTCCTAGACGGCTAGGAGGTCGCCTACGAGCCACCGAAGCTTTGTGTGGTTGGCCGTGGGAGTTTGTGAAGGCCGATTCCGCCTCCGCAAGGGAAGGAATCAAAGAAGTGAAGTTCGGCGAGTGCATTTGTGCAACACCGGGTGGAAGAGGGTTGAAAGAGACCCCCGGCTCAAGTGTGACCGAGCCACACCGGCGAGTGCATTTGTGCAACACCGGGAGGAAAAGGGTTGAAAGAGACCCCGACTCAAGTGTGACCGAGTCGCCTCAACGGAGACGTAGGATCCCCTCAAGGATCTGAACTTCGGGTGAAAAATCTACGTCTACATGTTTGCTTCTTACTCTTGCTTTAATATTTGATTTTGAATCTTGAAATTGCCCGATCTACTTTTCTATTAAGTTTTCCGCTAGATCTGTACTTGATTAAAGTATTCTAGGCTAACTAGCTTAATTTGGTGTATTTAATATCCCCAAATAGCCTAGATATATTTTTGTGAGTTGTGTGCTCTGGAGCATTCGGAATATCCGAACTCACCTCGGACTATCCGAATAGAACTCCGGAATATCCGAATAATACCCCGGACTATCCGAATCACTCGGACAATCCGAAGTATATTTCGGATACTCCAAACTGTTAATTTCCACTGCGATTTAGTTTTAAATTTTAATTCGCCTATTCACCCCCCTCTAGGCGACATCCCCTATCCTTTCAGATTTCCAATTCAGCTATAAACCGCGTGTAGGGACCTAAACGTAATTTCGATATTTCTCGGGTCTATTTTCACTTAAAAAACGGCTGAAAGGACCTAAACACGATTTTTAATTTTTTCGAAAGGACCTAAACGCAATTTCCAGATTTTTCGGGGGGCCTCGCCGGGGAGCCGACACGTGGATGGCCTGGGAGGCCAAGAATCTTTGCACCTTTTATATATAACATTTGTGCTCATTAGATTTGAAGCTCAGTGTGTGTAGTCGAGTCTTCCCCATTGTCGTCCATGGTGCCGTCGTGGCTGTATGTTGCGCTCGGCTTGCTCCGATGACCTTTAGACGGTTTTGGAGAATATTCCACCCAGATGTTATACCAGCTCATTCGGCAAAATCAGTCGAACCATCTCACCCCGGTTGAGATCACTCGCTCACTTGCGTGGGCTTCATGTCGTACCAGTCGGCACTGCCTCCACGCGCCGCCGATCTATGCGCAAAATGGTGCTCACCCTTTGGTCACCGGCACGACGACGTCAAGGCTTAGTCGCGATTTCAGCTTTAGCGCCAGCCGAGATCCTCTGCCGCTAACGCCGGCCACCTCGATTGATCGAGCCCCGCCTTCGCCCGAGCTCAGCTCTCGTGCCAATCAGACTCAAAATCCCACAAGTGGATTTGGGTGCGTTTAGTTGGAGTCCGATCGGACACCAACGGACGGGTTTTGGAGTTTTGGACGGCCAATGTAAAATGACTCCAAAGTCCCAAAATCCCGTCTTTTCACACCATAACCATACCAACCTCATCTCTCAAACCAAACAACATTTCGAACCATTCCATATCATCCCATTCAGATAACCAAACAAAATTTTGTACCATACCATTCAGCCAATCAAACACCCTACCTGTACATCCTATCCAGAACTATCCCATCCATCATGTATCATCTCATCTCATTCACCCTTGTACGTCCAACCAAACACACCCTTAGTTTCCGCGCTAACTACTGTAGCATTGCCTAGAACCCCTCTGTCATGCGTTGACCCGGTTTGCCCTTGTTGCTCTCCCACGCCAACACTGTCACGTGGTCGTCCCATCTTCACTACTTAGACTTCCTGCGTCGCTGCCTCTGTCCACCTCTTAGGCCATAGTCACCACCGATAGGTTATGGACCTCGCCGTTCCGTTTTGCTAGTCCTCTAGGCCGCTCCGTCGTTGCATTGCCATCGATGAGCTCGACAATCCGGTGTCTACTCTACTCTGCTTTCTCTCTATGTCAGGTGGGGTTGTGAGTAGGGATGGCAAAAATACCCGTGGGTCCGGTATTGCATGGTACCGACCCGATGGGTCCGGGTTCGTCCAAATTGGACCCACGGTATATTATTTGGTCCGGATCCGGTCCGGTTCGGTCTGGTCTCATTTTGGACCGTGGGTACGGACGGACCGGACCAGCATTAGTTTTTTTTTGACATCCGATGGGGCAAGTCGCTCGTTGCGTTCACCAAAACCCGCTTGCTTGCGCTTTCGACATCCATCTGGCGGTGGCAACGGTGGGGGGGGGAATCGTTGGCGATCTGGAAAACGAGCGCCCTCGAGGTCTCGTGCACGGGATCGACGGCTCGACATGGCCCGCGGACGCTGGAGTTTGAATACGCTCCCCTTTTTCTGCCGTAGGCCATGTAGCGTGTGTCTGTTGACAAAAAGGACATGTCTCACAATTTAAATGATGGTCAGAGGACCTGTTCTACTTCCTTTCAATTTTTATTTCCAACTCAGTAGCATGCATGATTTGAAAATTTGAAATTGAGTTGGTCCGCACTGATTGGTCCGGTCCGGTCCGAAGTTTGGACCCGTGGATCGACTTTGGGTTGGCCGGGTCCAAGTTTCGGGTCTCGGGTCCGGGTCCACGGAGACTAGACCCGGAGGGACCCGGACCCGTTGCCATCCCTAGTTGTGAGATTAGTGCTAAGGTTAGCATTAATGACAATTGGTAATGAATCGTTGATGTGTGGGATAGATTGGTTATTCTAATTTAATCGTGTTTAAAAATATGTGTCATTGACATTTAGGAGACTAGGACCCTGGGTTGTAGAGGAGTTCGTGGACTTGGTCCATATGCACCTAGCCCCACCTATCAATCGGATGAGGCAATAAACCCTAGTTATTCCTTTAGAAAGAAAATTTAAAAGTAAAAAGGAAATTAGTGCATAATGTTTTATTTCTCTTTTTTTTTGGATTTGCCTTCCCAAACCAAATTCAAATGCTCATGACTTTTGCATGTGAACTCCAAATTGAGTGATTTTTGTCTCTAAAATTTAGCTCTTATTTGTAGTACTTGGTTTTTACCAATAAGATGCCAACGTTATGAAAATCCCTGAAGTCGATTCTGAGCAAGAACAAGAGTTTAATGAGCAAGGCAAACACCCCTTGATCGTATTTGATCATATATGTTTAATGTGTATGTATGTTGTGTTTTAAGATTATTATGCATATATGTAATTATAGTAAAATCGCTATGTTGGTAAGATTGGCGGTTATACCTAATTGTTGCTTTAAGCCTACCTTGATAAATTGCTATCCTCACTGTTTTCACCATAGTAATACTATCGACCATTAGTACAATTACTTCTGGAATTTTAGAATAGTACAAATTAGTTTGTTGCTTAGTCATGCTAGGTTGGAAAAGCTTTTGAAATTATTCAAACATGGGAAACAATTATATATATGTCCATGAAAGGTACCTTTGTTAATTTTGGTTAGCAAATGAAAACTTAAAGAATGTTATAGACTCGGATGAGTGTATGTCGATATCGATGCGTGTGCATGAGACTTTGGTTTGTGATTATCTCACCGGTTCATTAAGGATCGATCTATTGTGCTATAGACTTAAGTATATTTGTACAAAAACACACATGTCTTACAGAAGGCTTATAGAAGACCCTAGCATAATACGTTGTTGTGTACCAGCAATAAAATCACAGGTTGTAGTTGATAGTTTTTGGGTAGTGTGGGCATGGTAAAGTAACTCCATGTGTTGTAGGGGCTTTGTGAGGATTGCAAAGCTTATAAACATAACATATCCTAATATTTTGGAGAGCTCTCTATATCTTAAGAATGTATCATAGCATGTTGTTAGAATCGGCAATGTAAAAGCTTTGTTATGATTTTTTTAGATTGGGTCTCTTTGGTATCCCGTAACATGCATGGTTGATATGATGGTATATTTATATCGTGCTGGTAAACTTATACCATATTTGCAAAGTGTAAATTCATTTGAATAGCCACACCCTCGATTACGGATATAACTTGGTTATATCCTACAGTAAGTATTTTTACGTTTTTGCAAGTTGTTTGTATGGTTTATGGATAGGGAGTCCATGTATAGCTTGTTCGGTATAAAGGACCTTACCATTGTTTTGATTCTATGGCAGCAAGCTACTTGTTTGTTTACGTTGTTTATATTTTATTATTAATTGTTTATTAATGTCAAATGCTCTTACAACTTTCAATCGTAATACATTATCCTTATTGCAAATAAAAGCCCGCTTTGTGCAAAATTAGAAAACTTAGTAGATAGCCATCTTCCTTGATATAGCCTTGCATATTGTATAACCTTTGCAATAAAATCTTGTGGAGTATAATTTTGTACTCACAATTGCTTGTTGAACAAACATAGAAGTTGTGGATGAGGACCCGTCGATGAGATATTTTTGCGCTGTGGGTGTTGACGACGACAATGACGCCAATTACTAGGATTTAATCTAGTCAATTGCTTGTGGAAGGGTTGACGCATATTAGCTGATTTTTTATGCCTTTTTATTTTTGCTGCAAACTTTATGTCATGTGAAACATTTGGTGGTCAGCTCGAATGATGTAAATTTGGTCGCATATGACTTAGTTTCGGTTGATTAGTTATATTATACTACATTGTTTTATCTATGGCAACGTATCCTGTGCACACAGGCCTTCCCGTGTACACATCGTGCACACCAACTAACAAAAGTCACGAAAAATTCTGAAAAAAATAGTAGATATACTTTATAGATTACTCTACCTATGTATAAAATTGTAGGTTCAAATTCATTATATTTCAAGAGTTACAAAAAAGAGAAAATTCTGACAAGTTTAAAGAGTTTAAACTTGTCAGAATTTTTTCTTTTTTGTTATTCTCGATATATAATAAATTTGATCTTGAAACTTCATACATAGGTAGAGCAATCTATGAAGTACAGCTACAATTTTTTTCAGAATTTTTCGTAACTTTTGTTAGTTGGTGTGCACGGTGTGTACACGAAAAGTCTGTGTGTATAGGATATGTTGCCTTTATCTATTAGTGTATGGATGCGATATAATTTTTGTTGAATGTGTGTTAGTTACTGATCATGAGATTAATACGGTAAATAAATATGAATTTAGGATTTATCAATTCTAGACCGTCCAAAGTTTGAGCAAGGTTCGGACCCTAATTTTCCACTGAAGGCCCACCACAAAGCCAAAAAGCCCTATAGCAATAATAAATCAATATTTTTATTTTAGAAATGAATTAACTATTAATATTTTATTAAAAATAATTAAATAAAAATATTTTATTCTGAACATGGGAATTTCTTTTTTAGGCTTGGAGCCGGGTTTCACCTTGCGCATGACCGTTCAAGACCGGGTTTTTCCATGCCCGTGTTGGGACTTCAACATGTCTAGGGATGGTAATCAGGTGCGACAGGTACAGATAGTACTTGCTCATATCTATACCCACGAATCAAAATCTTCTTTACGGGTATACTTGCGAAGGGTCGCGGACGAAGAATCTCGTTTATAGTCATCGCCCGCGGGTACACGATACCCGCGGGTATACCCATTTACCCTTCACCATCAACAATCTTTCCAACCAAATAGCACTAGAAGCTAATGAGCTTAGGTACTAATACAATCTTTTTGATAAAATTATGGATATTAGCTACATTCTGCAGATTGAAGAATGATCATCAACGACTCAAAATTTCAAATGTACATGAGAATAAGAATTAAAATAATACATATAGACAAATAATACACAGATGCTCAAGTTTAATAATTACTGAATTAGGTAGCACAAATTGGAGATCAGGAGGCTAAGGCCTTGTTTGGCAGAGCTCTGCTCCCAGCTTCTGCGGAGTGAATCTGTGAAGCTCGCAAAAATGATTTTTCGATAATCGCCCTGTGGTGATTCCGTGAAGTGATTCTCAAATGAACTAGGGTTGGGAGTGAAAAAAGTCGCTTCTCCGATTCACTCCCAACAAAGAGTCGGTTTCTCCATAGAGTTTATCCTATGGATTCGTTAGAGAATCACTTTCGTGACAGTAATCACTTCTCGAGAATCACTTCTAACAGAGAATCGTAATCGAGAGAATTTCTACCAAACAGGCCCTAACTAGGCGCCTGTTCTAGCCCATATGCTAATAGAAGATGGTAGGTAATCGGACGAAACGGATACGAGTGAAACTTCCTTATACCTATACATGTTTATCCGTCAGATAAAATTTAACTCTATAAATATATCTATAGTAATAAAAAAGAACATACCTACCTCTATTAATCGCTGTTACCTACGGATATACAGGCAATCGGTTAAGATCGCCATCTCTAGCCTTCAGGCACGCCTGCATAGAGAGACGACATACCGAGGGAGGGAGCCAGGCCTGCCAGGGAGGGGAAGCGAGGAGAGGCTACGATGGCGGGCGGTGACAGGGAGAGGGACGTCGAGGAAGAGACGAGGAACCAGATGATGCAGAATCTCTTCGGCGACCAGTCGGAGGACGAGGAGGAGGACGACGAGGCCGTCGAGGTCGTCGACGAGGACGACCACCCGCACAAGCAGCTCCAGCAGCGCCACCACGAGGTGGACGAAGAGGAGGACGACGAGGAAGACGACGGCCGCAGCCACGGTCACGGCCGCTCCGGCTACCACTCCGTAAGCCACATCTCAGACTCTCCCGTGCTTGCTATTCTCCGTCCTGGGTTAGGGCTTCGGTTTTTGGGGTTTGGTTGGAAATCTCTCGATTGGGGCTGTAGTAGTTTGAGAATTCGTGCGGATTTGTGTTTCAACAATCCCAATCGACTGTACGAAAAATCTAACTGAAACATCTTGGTAAATCTAGAAGTAGGAAAATTGTTTTTAGGTGAGATGGAGCATTACGGTGCTGTCATGTGCCTCTGGAATACGACGGGGACTTGAGAAATCTATGGTTGTTTTTTACGCTTAGTGCATCAGTCTGTCAATTATGGAGAGATAAATCTGATCATAACTTGGGAATTCTGAGTGGTGTAGCAAGTGATCTGGAACAACAATGGACCTATCTTGCTATAAAAATTGAACCATTGTAGATTGTACCCTGCTAGTCTTGCTACAGAGTTAAATATTATCTCTTGTTGGTTTCCTTATGCCCTAATTCTTTATCGATGTATGCTGCTCAAATCCTGTTTGATTTCAATGAAGCTATTGGATGTGACATTTATTTATTGATATTTTTATCCAGGAAGAAGGGGAAGGTGAGGCTGAGAATGGAGGGGAAGGCGAAGCTGAAGGAGAAGGTGAAAGTGAGGGGCAAGTTGGGATGGAAGAGGAAAGTGAAGCTGAAGCTCATCATGCTGATCTTGATCAAGGGGAAAGTGATGGGGAAAAAGTTCAGAGCACCCCAGAAAGAGAACTTAGTGATCATATGATGCAAACTGATGCAAGAGGTATGGATAGTGAAGATGAAGGCTACGAGCAGCGGGCAGTAGCTAGCAGAAGAAGGGGAGTTGTTGCTTCTGAATCCGAGGGGTCTGAAGATAATTACTATGCTGATCAAGCTCAGGAAGACGAGGAAGCTCGTGAGACAAGGAAACCAAGGTCAAGGAAGAACCAGAATGATACTTATTAAATTATACATTACATGCTTGTTAGACCTCACGTTACCGAGTAGTAAATTCAATGGTTGACTAAATGTTTCATTGTTCTGACAGTGATATATTTTATGCATTCTTCGCTTATGTAGATCCTCCCTAATAGTGTAGTAACTCGTAAAAATCGTAATCTTGTTATTCAGCTCACCGATGGAGGAGGAAAGAGATCATGAAGTTGTTCGTGATGTGTTTGGTGATAGTGATGAAGATGAACCGGCTCCTTATTGTGCCCAACATGAAATTGATGAAGATGCCCATGTAAGATTCAATGCTTAAGTTTTTTTTCCGCCCATTCTAGGTAAAAAGTAGGAATTTCAAAACTGCAGCAGGCATCTTAATTAAAATTACCACTAGTGGCACTTTTTAGACTTTCTGCACTGATTTATCTGACTCTTAGTAATGGTTAGTTGGTTACTGATCAATATTAACACTGCATGCAAATGATAACTTGGTGACATGCAAGTTTAACTGAATATCAACAAAGGAATTCATGTAATTCAAAATGTAGAGAATAAGGTGACCTTTGGGCTTTGGCCTTCCTTTACCTTCAGTATTACTATTTCGTTCTTACCCAAATAAATCTGAGAATTATTTAGTAGTTCATGTGAACTTCTTTGCTGGTACTTAATTTGTCTGAAGAATTGAAGTCTTATTTGTGTTCTGCATGTGTACTGTGCCTCTAATCAGCTTTGATGAATGTTAGTCTATATTACCTGTTATCTTTTTCTGTAGCCTTTTTGGATGCCTGATGTACTCAATAAAATTTCCCTTTTCTTTTCATTTTTTTTTGTAGAGATCACCGATGGAGGATGAAGGGCACTATGAGAAGGACTTGCAACCAGAGGATGTAGTGGCTGATGAATATATGCGCTATGATTCAGACGAAAATCGTGAACTGAAACCAAAAGAGAAACCAGTTGGTCCACCGTTGAATTTGGTGGTTCCACTTAAGCAGCCACCAGCTCAACCCGACAGAGTGAGTTGACTACATATTTAAACCATAGTTACCAGAAATGCGGGTCCGAGTTGCAGTACGGGATTCGGGTTTACGGTTCGCCACTTTTTCTTCCATTTCCACTGTGAAAACGAACCGCATACCCTAAACCAATTCGAGTTCGACGAACACGGTTTGTGATTCATATGGGTTTACAGCGAATCTGGTAAATATGATTTAAACCATATCATTGAGCCTTTGACCATGCATCGCTGTTGTCTTTTCTGATGAGATGATTAAATATTATTGTACCTGTGCACTATTTATCATTTGATTGCCAATTACTGTTTGAATTTTTCATTCGATAGCCTATTGTACCAAGGTGTAAACATAGAACATTTGATTGCGAATTTTCATCATGCAGCAGTTTATCGGATGATGTTCTTTTGTCACAATGAACACCACGCTCATACTTAGTGACAAAAGAATTTTGATCCAGTTGCAATTTTCTTTATGATAAGCTGACATTGGTGAGAACATGTTAGTCATGTTCTATAGACTTTGCTAGGAATGTTATGGTCCATGCTTAGAAGTTTCCCACTTTTGCATCCATTTATATAGTGATTTTTGCTGACTTATTTCATATCATGTAGATGAATGTGATCAAAGTGTCAAACATTATGGGGATTGACCCAAAGCCTTTTGATCCCAAAACATATGTGGAAGAAGATGTTTTCGTTACAGATGAATCTGGGACCAAGAAAAGGATACGACTGGAGGACAATATTGTCCGGTGGAGAACTGTTAAGAATGCTGATGGCACTACATCTGTAAGTGGATTGTTTTTCAAGTAGCATTATGAAATCCTTCAGATCATGCTTGCACTGAGTCTTCTTTATGTTTTCGATTTGCCAGTGCTCTATTTTCTTATGACTGCTTTTTGGGGGAAGTACACATTGTGTTGGAAACAAAATAGTTTTAAGGCTCCATTTAGCTGCTTGTTTTTATGTTTGACATACGATGCCTGCCAAAATTTTCCTTGTTGTCATTGCCTTTTAGGTATAAGCTTGTGAGGATTGTGACAGTTGGCTGATTTTATTTTCCTCCCACCGATTGTTTAAGCCTTGGGCCTTTATTTGTTGCAGCGTGAAAGTAATGCACGCTTTGTAAAATGGAAAGATGGAAGCATGCAGCTACTGATTGGCAATGAAGTTCTTGATATATCTGTACATGAAGCGAATCATGATCAGTCCCATCTGTTTATTAGGAATGGGAAGGTAAACCAATTCTTATCTGCATGTCGACAGTGTTTCCTACTGCCTTTTTGTTCATTCATACTATCTCCATTATCCGCGACACCGCGATCAAGTTTATCTGACCTGATTAATTCTTAATTGTAATGCAGGGAATTCTACAATCACAAGGAAGGCTTTTACGCAAAATGAGATTTATGCCATCTTCCTTGTCTTCCAAGTCGCATCGCTTACTAACTGCTCTTGTTGATTCTCAGAATAAGAAAACGGTTAAGATGCAAAAATGGTTTGATGCTAAGGATCCTGAGAGAGTGAAGCAGGAAAAAGAAAGGGTAACCGACACTCCAATACTTAGTTCACTGAATGTATATGCAACACCCAATGATGCGTTTGACTTGCGTTTCATGACTTCTGTCATTCTACTCTTGCTTTCCATTTGTTTCTCTTGGGGATAGCTATAGGGCTTGTCATATTTTCTACATTTATAATATTTTCTTAAGAAAATAGCAACTGGATGCAAGTACTACTTCCTACAGTAGAGTAATCAACAAGATAAACAGTTTCTGCAGAAATGCAACTTTAAATTGAAGTGAATATGATTTGATGTCTACCGAGGAGAAAGATTTGAGCAGGTATCAAATCTAACTGACAAATAAGAGGATAGGAACACAGGTAAACTAGTACCCTATAAGAAACGCTGCTAGTGGAGTAATCAACAAAAATGTCCTTCTCCATGGAACTATGAGCTTCAAATTCGTTTACAATCTAATGATCTAATCTTTACTGGATGAGAATGTTTGGGTGGATAACAAATCTGTATCACTATATAAATTTGACTGAAAGAACAGATAGTTGCTTCAAGAGTAGAGCAATCAGCAAGCAAGGGGTTTTCCTTGGAAATGCAAACATCGAATACTTTTAGCTATAAATGGTAAATGGACAATTCTCAAGGGTCTGCAAACATTACATGCAATCGTTGGGATGTCGGCTATAAATCTCATGAAGGATAAAGAGCATGTTTTTACCATATTCAACCTACAAATAAAGCTTTCCCCTTTCTGAAAATATTTGGATGAGTCCCACAATGTTGTTGCTTTCTCCCCTTTTTCTTTCATGTTGAGAGGATGAGTTCTACGATCAGAAATTTATATTGTCCTTCCAATAGATATCCTTGTGCCTTACAAAGCTCTTACTTTCCAACAAGCATATGATTTGTATTTGGTAAATTCTCTTTCGTGAGCATTTAATTTATCATACCTATTTCAGCATAAGTAGTAAGGGTCTAAAAGTTCTTTAGTCGTGATTTGGCTCATAATGTGATAATTATGGTGCATAGCATTTAGAGTGAGATGCTCTAGTCAACTCTCCAAAAATAATCACATCAAGTGAAGTTGCCATTTATGAAGACACAACAATAATATGTTTGCCATGCCCATGTAGTAAAGGCATATAAATCCTTTTTTTTTGGTAATTTGTTTTTCCTTTTGGTTCGAAACTGATTTCATATGCATTTTGAGTGAAGTTTGTCCTCTTATACTGACATAGTAATTATGCAGGCTGAGGGCCAAAATATTCGAGCCCATTCAATTCTTCAACGCAAAAGAGAAAAGGTGAACCGCAAATACACACAACCTGTCAGGCAAAGACGACAGCTTTCTCCAGGGTTTTTGGAAGATGCGTTGGATGAGGTGGGTTTCTTGTCATTTATCTTGTTTTTGGCAATCAAGGTTACGGTGCAATTAGCTATTGCCATATATAAAATGCTAATATTAACGATAAATGATATTTAGTCTAGACAAATAAAAAAATGTCTGCTGTGTTTCGTGAAAATTCTTCAATGTGATCTTGTTCAGGCTGTTGAGATTTTTGAGATGCCTTGTTTTAGAAAGGTGCATGTAATTACGTAAAGACATGCAAAATATGCTTGTCTTGTTAATTTACGTGTTCATGTAAGCAAGTGTACTAAAATAATGCTTCTCATTGTTCCTGCTGAATTCTGTCAAGTCACTGGGTCAATAACATCATTTTTATTTTTATTTTTCTTGTAACCAACCAGTATTCCTCTGTTAGAGATGACCGTAGAAACGGAAACACTGTTCAACACAGTTTTAGCTAGCTACCGTATGCACATGCCACATGCACATATATTTTTTTTACCTGTAAATCATAGGTGTAGTGTGAGCTTGTTTAAGCTTACTCTAGGTTTGTCTTAACTCTTAAATGATGCAGAGATATAGGTCATTATGTTTTAGCAGTTTATTTCTGTATTAGATTTATTTCATGCTTCACTAGTTTACTCAACTCTTGGGGGTACACTGTTGAATGGATGCGTATGCAGATTCAGGCTAGATGGGTAATTTCATTTACTGTTGTAGCTCATGTTTTCCTGGGATTTAGAGGTACATGTTCAATAGCTTTTCTGTAGAGAGTATGAAGTGTTGTGCTGGTTTGAAACCTGTCTGAATAAATTTTTTTTCTTGGATTGGACGGACAAACAAGATTGTATTTATTAGCTTTGGTGACTCAGCGCTTGTGTTGGGACATCAATGTTATGCTATGTCTATCTGTTACCAGTTCCATTGTTTCGTACTTGTAGTAGCCAAATGTTGCAAGAATTTATTCAATATAGTCATTTTTGGCAGGATGAGGAGCCTGACAATCACTATAATTCTCGCCGAATGCCATCTCGTAGTCGTTTTGAGGATGAATTGGAGGCTGAAGCACTAGCCGAGAGGCGTATAATTAATGCAAAGAAGGTGAGCAACTGAGCCGCGCTTTCTCATTTTAACCAACATACTACTGTTCATACTAATCTATATCATGTGCACAATTTTCAGTCGAATATGAGCAGAAACGTTCCTCGCAAACCATCCTTTCTTCCTGCTCGCCCACCAAGACATCAGGCCAATGAATACTCTGAGAGTGAGAGGGAGGAGTCAGAGTATGAAACTGAAGGGGAGGATATTGAGCACTCGCCAACCCATGGAAGGGAAGATGAGCTGGATGAGGAGGATGAATACGAGGAAGACGTGGAAGAAGAAGCGGCTATGTCAGATGAAGACATCGAGGTAAGATATCATGACCTCAAACTCAATTTTCCCCCTTTTTCAGAGTAAGCAGTGCGGTGCTTTGTAGTAACCCTGCCAATTTTTGAAAAGAGTTGGGTTTCCCATTGGACATGCTTGGTAAAGAACGAACTACTTTGCAGCAGCAGACGAGAACAAGATTGCCTAGTAACTTTTGACGCTGGAAGTATGACCGATTTGAAAATTGCAGTTTAGAAGGCAGACTTTGTAGTCTTGTAGATACATCTTCGTTCAGAAATCTTGCATCATTGATTAGAGACTGCTCTTTCTATTCGTGGCTGAGAAGGAATCCTGATACATAATTGCAACCTTGATAGGAAAACATGTTGTAGTCATATACTATATTCAAATTGGAACTGCTGCTGCAGGAACCAAAGCGGAGGAGAGAATCCGGGGGCGGGAGCCAAAGGCGCAAGGAGATCGACTCCGACGACGACGATTCTCCACCTAGAAAACAGCAGGCTGTTCATCGTAGGATGGCTGTCGTTTTTGACAGTGACGAGGAGTGAACGAGAAGAAAAAAAAACTTGTAAACTGCTACCAATGTTAACATACGACGTGGCATTATTTGTTTTGAGTATTGTCTAGAAACAAAGAGGTTGTCAATTATCTGTTCTAAGATGAGGAAGAAAAACAAAGGACCATATTAATGTGCTACCAGTTTTACTCTGATATAATTGAACTGGTAAGCGTTGGTCGCTGCTGTATCAACATTGCGAATTCGTTTTGAGAATTATTTGGAGACACGGAGGCGTTCCGCGTATAGGGTGTGTTTGGTTGATGGGGATGAGGTTGAATGGGATAAGATGGTACTATACCGTTTGGTTTTGGGTGAATGAAATGGTTCATCATCTTTAGGAAATATTTTTTAAATTTGTATCACACTGTTTATGATAGGATGGTTCTATTTAAACAATCAAACATATAGATAATATTTTCTTAAAGTATCTCATACATATACCACTTATACAACTAACTAAACACATCCTTACTGCAACTAACTAAACACACCCTTACTGCGCGCTTCACACGCTGGAAAGCGACAAGTGGAAGAAATTTTCTATTCAACTAGGAGGACCGTAGATCGCGTCGTTGCGGACACGTCCACGTCAGCGGGCGCACGCCACTCTCGTCCTCTACTGTCACCTCACGATGACGTGTTGCCAGCTCGCCTCAACAGAGAATCGTGATCTCGAGGCGAGGTGAACGGTGAGAATGGGCTGTGTGTACAGATTTGGTCTATAAGGGTGGCTCTCTCTTGGACGGCCACGCGGCTTGACCCGTCTGACACACGCCTCGGGCCTTAGACCGACACCTGGGCCCCACCTGTCAACTCATTTGTATAACGCCGACTCTCTCGCCTTGGCGTTTCGGCCTTTCAGGCTTTCGTGGCACCAAATGCGCGGTGCTCTGATCTCGCGGAGTCTAAGGGTCTGTTTGGTACGGCTCCAGCTCTATTAGATCCGTGGATCTGATGGAGCTGGGTTTTCCTAGCTCCACAGATCCAAAACCCAGCTCCACCAGATCCGTGAAGCTGGAGTTGTGAGTACATTAAGAATGTTTAGATGGATCATCTTATTTATATTTTAGGCCAAAAATATAAACTTAATTTACTTTATTTTAGCCTACAAGTTTCAGATCTCAGGAGAAACTGGGATCTGGAGCTCTACCACTTCAAATGAGTGAAAAAAATTCGGCCCAACAAAACAAAATTGCCTGTTGTTTGCTATTCCTGATCCTATTGTAGAGTGGTTCGATTCGTCCAGTTCTGGTGGGGAGCCCCTACTCGACGATAACAGTGGGTACAACCTACCCCTCCTAGTGAGATTCGTGGTTGACACCATCTGACCAAAAGAGATGAATAAGGCCACAAGTAATATGGAATTATGTTCTATTCTACTTGGCACTACTCCTTCCAGCCCTATTCAAAGCCATAATCAATGGGAGAATCACAACAGGGGGAAGTGCCCCGAGGAAGAACTCACAGAGGCAGACCTGTAGTATGGGGAAGGACATGACAAGTGGTAGGGGTGAGAGACAGGCGGGACAATCCCAGGATGATGTAGGTTTATGATCTAGTAGCCAGTCTTCAAGCCATTGGAACTTCCCGAATGAGTATCCTACATATGGTTCGATGTCCTACGGATGGGATCATGGTGGGTACAGTCACAGACAGAGTTATGACTCATCAAGCATGTCTTAACCGTTTGACTACGCTAATCCCTACGCTGATCTGTACGCACGGGATACATCTGTCAGGCACCTTTACCAGTCTGAGAATTATATTAACTGGATGGCTCATTATGAACATTAGAAGTCCGCCTAGCTACCACAGGACATGAGCTGGGAAGAGTACAAGCAACATCACGAGAGGAGGTATCATGAGATCATTGTTGATAACGAAGAGGTGGAGTTTGCACCATATGCATACTACTACTCCTAGGTATGTAAACACATTGTTGTTCATACTTTGCATGATCCTACTCCTTTAATTATACATCTTCTTGCAATATATGTTCATACCATATACTCATTCTTCAATTATGCCTCTTGCATGTGGTTCGGGCTGAGCGTTGCATTATGGCGTATCTGTGCTTTCACAAGCAGTTCTCAGCTCTCACGTACTCCTGCATGGTCATATTTGTGGTGTATATGTGTTAAATTTTCATATGTATCAATTTTATTTCCTGCCTATAATTTGTGATGCCAATATATATTGATTCTTTCCAATTATAACCTTCAAAATCTGAATATCAGCCAAAATGATGCCAAATTTTCTAACTTTACGGTACTTTTTCGTAAATTTTATAAATTCACTAGAGTGTGATCATGATCCAAAATTTTGATGACATCTCAAGCATTACCGTAGAAGCCTTCTGTAAAAGTTTTAAAAATTCCAAATCTTTTTTGGTTGTTGAACAAAATCTATATATTGATCATCGGGCTTTTATCACGACAATATCGCTTTAAGAATTTTTAAAAATTCCTTAGAATTTATAATCAGCTAAAAATTTTATTAAAAGATTAATGATTCATTAGGACCATCCAAACAAAATTTCAAAATTTTTAATGTTGTTTTAAGCATTTTTCATTCGGTTGAAGTTTGCTGGTAAGACTTTTATTAGGATATCACCACTGTCCGAATTTTCAAAAATTCCTTGTGCTTCATCATCATCTTAAAATTTTATGAGTACATTAGTCATATGTTAGAAGCATGTACAAAAATTATTTTTTTTGACAAGGTCTGTTCTATTTTTTATTCGATTTAAATTTGTTGATATGCATTTTAATAGGACAATAGTATTGTCTGAATTTTCAAAAAAATTAGTCACGCTTCATAATCATATGAAATTTTTATTAAAACATTAATGAGGTGAGTTTTCAACTTGTTTTGCATCATTTTCTGCTTGGTGCAAATCCACCGAAATCTCGACATTTCTCACCGAGATTTTGGCTCTTCTGGCCGAAATCTCAGAAATTTCGGTTACAAACAATCTAGATTTGAATTTTTTTATATTTCATCTGGAATTTATATAAAATTCTGAGATCTTGCTGAAATTTCGAATTCCGATCACCTCTAAGATGTCAACCGAAAATGAAATTTGAAACCTTGGGTCAAGCCGTCATGGTTTGCTCCTTGCAACCAATTTAGGACCATGAAATTTTCTCTACATATTATAGATATATATGGATTTGAGTCTATATTCGGTTGGACTCTATCTCTATGTTGGCAAATCCGAATATATCTTTTGCTATTTTCTTCTATATATTGGGCACCCTCTGTACAAATAATTCAATCTAATAAAGTGAGAGAAATTTCCCTGACATTGTGTGTGCTCCTAGCTTTGTTTCTGTGATCTCGTTGGTGTATTGATTGATTGATTGTGGTATGTTTCACAACACATTATCAGCATGACATTCTACCGATGCCATTCCATATCTTCTATCTGTGACAATCTACACGGATCAAAATCATCTTGCTACACGCAATCATCCTACGACAAGCTCTATGTAAGCGCTTCTATGAAATTGTTGGTCCTGCAGGTCATCACCAATCCTAAGTGCGCATAGTACTGTTCATCAAGTAATTAATGTTCATAATCGGTATAAAAAACAAATTCCTCTACATCCGGCTGCCATAGCCCCAAAGTGCAAATCCACCGAAATCTCGACATTTCTCACCAAGATTTTGGCTCTTCTGGCTGAAATCTCAAAAATTTCGGTTACAAACAATCTAGATTTGAATTTTTTTTATATTTTGTCTGGAATTTATATAAAATTTTGAGATCTTGCTGAAATTTTGAATTCCGGTCACCTCTAAGATGTTAACCGAAAATGAGATTTGAAACCTTAGGTCAAGTCGTCATGGTTTGCTCCTTGCAACCAATTTAGGACCATGAAAATTTCTCTACATATTATGATATAGATCGATTTGAGTCTATATTTGGTTGGACTCTATCTCTATGTTGGCAAATCCGAATCTATCTTTTGATGTTTTCTTCTATATATTGGGCACCCTCTATACAAATAATTCAATCTAATAAAGTGAGAGAAATTTTCCCTGACATTGTGTGTGCTCCTACCTTTGTTTCTGTGATCTCGTTGGTGTATCAATTGATTGATTGTGGTACGTTTCACAACACGTTATTAGTATGACATTCTACCGATGCCATTCCAGATCTTCTATCTATGACAATCCACACGGATCAAAATCATCTTGCTACACACAATCATCCTACGACAAGCTCTACGTAAGCACTTCTATGAAATTGTTGGTCCTGCAGGTCATCACCAATCCTAAGTGTGTATAGTACTATTCATCAAGTAATTAATGTTCATAATCGGTATAAAAAACAAATTCCTCTACATCCGGCTGCCATAGCCTCGAAGCGCCTCCAATAGCGCCTTCGCCGCGCTCCCAAGATGGCTGGTCATCTGCCAGTAGCGGCTGCGCACACTAATAATAGCGGCGGCGGTCCACGCCCACCTGCAGTGACATCTACGCGGTTTCCTGAGTAGGCGAGGCCCGAAGCCGAGGTGCTCACTCGGCACTCGCACAATGTCCGACACGGCAGTGGCCCACTCCCATCGATAGCGGTGAAGGCGATCAGTGCTCATGTTTGCCGGAGAAGGCACCACACCCATGCCTACGACGGTGCCCACGACGACCGGCCCGACGGCGCCCACGATGGCGGCATTTGCCTTGCATACGTCCCTCGTTCCCGTAGCGCCTAGCGAAGGCAGCAGTGACTCATCGCGCCACATGGCCGACGGCAGTGACGCCTCGCCCTATGAGCCTGAAGTGCTGAGTGGCGGTCCCACGCTCGTGCCGCACCACGAAGGTGACAATGCCTGGGCGACGGCGATGGCCCCTCTGATTTTTTGGCTACCGGTGAATGCGCCCGCGAGCTCCCCAGCTTTTGCGCTCACCTTCGCGTTGAGCGCTGCCGGCTTTGCTCCTTGCCATCACGTCACAATAGCTTCGGCATCGTGCTTGCCGCCATGCCGCATCGGCCTTGCGCTTGCCGCCGCGCCACATCAACTTCTACGCTCACCTCCGCGTTGAGCGCCGCCAGCTTCGCGCCTTGTCATCGCGCTGCAACTACTTCGGCCTTGCGCTTGCCACCCTTCGAGCCTGGTCGACACACCGTCTTGTAGGCGGCACCCGCGCGGTGCTGATAAACAGTGATGCTCTCACCTAGCCGGCAGTGCCTACGTCGCTATGGCTGAATCAGTTAGCAAATGCAACGAAGCACCATGGGTAGTACCACTGATTCGATCTGTGTGACGGCTAGGGTTGGGAACCCTAGCCGTTGCCCTTTTTTTTAGCAGGCCGTGCTGACCTTATGGGCCGTATGGCCCAGGGGCCTGAAGAAAGAAAAAACTGAATTGATTATAAATCCTAGAAATTTAAGTTCTAAGTATACGGGCTTCCGTAAAATTTGGTAATTTGATATTTAGTCCACTTTTGGAAGATCCATACACTTAGTTTATTTTGGGCCGTATGGCCCAGGGGCCTGAAGAAAGAAAAAACTGAATTGATTATAAATCCTAGAAATTTAAGTTCTAAGTATACGGGCTTCCGTAAAATTTGGTAATTTGATATTTAGTCCACTTTTGGAAGATCCATACACTTAGTTTATTTTTCTAGTATTATGTCATGATTAGTATGTGCTGGAATTTATTTTCTATTATTTAAGTAATTCTAAATATTGCTTGGAAAATTAACATAAAATGCTAGAGATTTATGAAAAATTATGTATGACCCATTGATAAGTGTACTATTGTTGTATTAATTTTCTTAGTATTATCTGATGTTTATATGTACTGAACACCTTATTTTCTATTATTTAGTAATTCTAAAACTTGCTTGGTAATTAGTAGAAAAACTATGAAAAATGCTAGGAAAATTCTAGAAAAATTTAGATAGCATATTATGAGCTTCATGTATTTGAATTAATTTTCTTAGCATTGTGACATGATTAATTCATGTTGGAATTTATTTTTCTGTTAATTGGTAATTTTGAAAATTTGCTTAATAATTAGCAGAAAATTATGAAAAATACTAGGAAAATCCTAGAAAATTTTGAGATAATTATCTACTTTACTTATTCAGTAATAAGCATGTAGAATAATGTTTTACCTGAAGTAAAATCGCTAATTTGCTTGCATATAGGTTATGCCTCACATCGCTTAGAAAGAATTTGCTGAGCTCGGTGTAAATGGTAGCAACTACCTCACCTGGGCAATGGATGCCAATATCAACCTGATAGCTCGATCACTTGGGCAACGGTGAGAAGTGTGGTGATATGGTTCTTAATCCTATTGAACTCGAGGAGTCCCAAAAGGATAGGCCTGGGCATTCGGTTTTTTCGGTTTTTTCAGTTTGGTTTTTTCGGTTTTTGAAAAATTTAGTTTTTTAGATTTGTAAACCGAATCAAAACCGAATAACCGAAAAAACCGAACCGAAAAAACCGAATTAATTCGGTTCGGTTTTTTCGGTTATTCGGTTAACCGAATTTCTAAACAGCAGGCAGTAATCAATATTCAATACTGATGAGTGGTCTCGTGGGATCAAAGTTGGGAATAAACTAGAGCTGCCAAGAAAAGAAAAAAAATACACACTGGGTAGCCAGATGGACCAATGTGACTACTAGTTAATCACGCATAAACTCATGGATCTTCAATAAACCATCCAAATGCATTTATCTAGAGAAAGCAATTAGTCAAATGCATTGTAGTTTGTAACAATACAAAACAGCAACTGATTGTTACACACTTATACTTTCTTGTTAAAGATAGCAATAAATAATAATCATATAGCATGATAGAGTGAGATGTGATCCTGAATTCAGCAATCCTGAAGACGAGATTGGCCACAACAAGACAAGTAGACAACTCCTAAAGCTGATCGTGCAGATCTAAGTATCCCAGCTTTTTAAGAGAAGATTATCAAACACTTGACAACTATACTGCTACCAGAATCCAATGCACAACACGAACTGCAAAGAAAAATTATAGCTCCTATACACACTTGTTAAAAAAAACCCACAAATTTTGACATGATCAATGGAGTATATATCCCATCACCGTTCATGATCATCACTGATCAATCAACACCATTCAAGCAAGAAAAAAAGATGATCCATGAATCATGATCATGAAAAGGAAGCCACAACTCCACAATCCAATCAAGGTCCAGATCACAAAATCCAATCTTTGAAGGCATCGCCATCACAAAATCCCAGGAGGGCGGGCGCGGCGCCATCGTCGCAACCCGCCGCCGCCCATCCATGTATCTACCCCATCTCGATCGGATCCGTAGTCGAGCTCCTCCACGCAGCGCCTCCATGCCGGATCTGCCGCCTCCACGTATCTACCCCATCTCGGCCGGATCTGGTAGTCGAGCTCCTCCCAAGCGCCGTGACCCGCCGGATCCGGAGTGGGTGAAGTCCGCGAGGCGGCCAGGCAGCATGCTGAGCTGCGGGTTGAGGCTAGCCCGGATGTGCTCACAGGCGATAGGCGAGGGGCACGCAGAATAGCGCAGGCCGCAGGAGGCGGTGGTGGAGACTGGAGAGAGCGATGGCCGGCTTGCTGTCATGGAGGAGGAGTGCGCAAGCCACAGGAGGCGGCGTGGAGACCGGAGAGATCAGATTTGCGATTCAATGGAATGGGGGGAATGACCGAATGGAAGAAGAATGGGGCGAACGCCGAATCTGTTCAAGCTTTGGGCGTTGGCTTTGTTCGGTTGAATCGGTTCTTCTTGTTTTTAGGATTGAAACCGAACCAAGCCCAAAACCTAACAGATCTAAAATAAAAATCGAACTAAAACCGAAAAAACCGAAATAATCGGTTAATTGGTTCGGTTGATTCGTTTCAGTTTTGCTTTTGGTTTTAAAATGCCCACCCCTACAAAAGGATACCCACAACTTATATAGAGTTCTGAATTAGTCATAGAGATCTGAATTAGTCTCCTAAATATTCTTTTACTTTGCTAGTTGATGTCGCATATTCCTTATAATCCTCCTTAAGAGTCTCTTTATCAGTTTAGTTTTAGTTCCTGAATGAATTTTGTTCTACACTCTTATTGTGTGATTATTGTTTAAAAATGAATAAATTGTTATTTCTCATGATATTTGATTTATTTATCGTACTATGTTTGTTCTATATTTTACAATATGTTCCTAGTACAATAATTGTTTGATTGCTAAATCATACTTGTAATATAGAATAATGTGTAATCCAATGATAGAGGAGGAAATATGTCATGTAAACAGTTGTACCATAAATCCTTAAGGAAAATAAATATTTTCAAACTTTGACTAAATAAACCAAAAATATTATGACCATCGTCAAAAGCAATACCCTCATTATTGGCACTAAAAGAGCTATTATAGTTTTCCCTATGAGTACTCGTATAATAACAGATGATGCTCTATTGTATCCTTTCAGTTATATTCTATTAAGTTTTAAAGATATCTGTCTGAATGATTGCTATACAGAAACAGCAAATAAGAATAGTACAAAATAACTGATCATGACTAAATTTAACGGGCGAGAAACATGTGTTAAAAAACTTCCTACCTTCTCCGTAGGATTAATCTTTACATGTATAGAACTAATCAAACAAAACGATCCATGACTTGCAGTCTACCCCCTTCAACTTGGTGTAATTACTCTCCAGTCTTCCGCTACTACGACAGTACGACGTATTGCCTCCATCTTGTCCCCAGTCCCCACTATCGATTCTATGCAGACTCCACACTACCAACGGACTCAACTCCAGAACCAGGACCTTGTCGCCGAATAGCCGGAGATGGCTGCCCATCGCCGGAGCACAATCTACTCCACCATCACCGCCACCCTCCTCGTCCTTAACCTCCTCATCGTCGCCTCTTCCTCCTCTTCGCCATCCGAGGAGCAGGACAAGACGGCGCTCCTCCAGCTCAAGAACGGCTTCTCCTCCGACTCCGGTGAGCTTCTCGACCACTGGTCAGCGGAATCCGGCATCCACCACTGCTCCTGGCGGGGGGTGAGCTGCGATGCGCAGCCTCGCGTCGTTGCCCTCTCGCTACCGTTGCGAGTAGGCCTGCGCGGCTTCGGGGAGTTGCCACCGGCGGTGGCTCGCCTCACCGAGCTCAAAGTCCTCTCCTTGCCCTCTCACGGGCTCCGCGGAGAGATCCCTGGTGAAGTCTGGCGGCTGCAGCACCTAGAGGTGCTCAACCTCGCGGACAACTCCCTCCGTGGCCCCCTGCCGGCCACCTTCCCCGAGGGGCTGCAAAGCTTGGACCTTTCCGGCAACCGGCTGTCCGGGAGAATCCCTCCGGGGCTGGGGAGCTGCGCGGGTCTCCGGAGGCTGCGGCTGTCCTCCAATTCGTTGGATGGTTGCATTCCACAGCAGATTGGTAAGCTTGCAGAGCTGCGGGTTTTGGAATTGTCCGGGAACAAGCTCACAGGCGGCGTTCCGTCGGAGCTCCTGCATTGTAGGTCCCTTGTCAATTTGGACCTCAGCAGAAATTTGCTTCATGGTCAAGTGCCTTCCAGTGTCAAGGAGCTCAAGAAGTTGAGGTTTCTCTCATTAGCTAGGAACAATTTCAGTGGCGTGATACCTTCCGGTCTGGGCCAGTTGAGGTCACTCAAGGTTATAAATTTGTCCTCCAATTATCTATCAGGAGTGGTTCCCATTGATCTTGTGGCATTAAGAAATCACGCTGTTCTACTACTTGACAACAATATGCTCTCTGAGGAGATACCTGCCCACGCTACTGCTCCTGTGTCATCAATTCTGCTGGTTAATGTTTCCTCAGTGGGAGCTGATAGTTCTGGCATAAATCCATCTCCCCAGCCCAGTGAATTGTTTACAGCCTCCTCCCAATTCACAAGCAAGCGAGTCCTGACTGAGGCGAATCTGGGCACACTGCCTGATGACAGCAGTAATGGTGGTCGCTTGAGAACCATAGAGATTGCTTCCATAACTTTGGCGTCAGTCATTATCGTGGCTCTGTTAGCTGTGGTCATCCTGTACATGTGCACAAGGAAATGGAACCCAAGGTCGTCAAGGCACGCTTGCTTTGCAAGGGAAGTCAAGGTTTTTGAGGGTATTGATGTTGTAGCCCCCCTAACCTACGAGGCAGTTGTCCGTGCCACTGGAAATTTTAATGCAAGCAACTGCATTGGTTGTGGCGGATTTGGCGCGACATATAGAGCCGAGATTGCACCTGGATTTCTAGTGGCAATAAAGAGGCTTGCTATTGGAAAGCAACATGGTGACAAGCAGTTCAAAGCAGAAGTTGAAACGCTTGGGCAGCGACGTCATCCTAATCTTGTCACCCTCATAGGGTTCCATGTCGGTGACCCAGAGACATTTCTAATATACAACTATTTGCCAGGAGGCAACTTGGAAAGGTTCATACAAGAGAGAACTAGGAGGCCAATTGATTGGAGAATGCTTCACAAAATTGCTCTGGATATTGCTTGCGCTCTTGCATACATGCATGACGAGTGTGTCCCCCGCATTCTTCACCGAGATGTTAAGCCAAGCAACATATTGCTTGACAATGAATACCATGCATATCTCTCTGACTTTGGATTAGCAAAACTTCTTTGGAATTCAGAAACTCATGCAACCACAGGTGTTGCTGGTACTTATGGTTATGTGGCACCTGAGTATGCAATGACATGCCGCGTTTCTGATAAGGCAGATGTTTATAGCTACGGAGTTTTGCTTCTTGAACTCATTTCGGATAAGAAGGCACTGGATCCATCATTTTCTCCATATGGAAATGGTTTCAACATTGTTAGTTGGGCTTCTTTGCTTATCAAAAAAGGCAGAGTTCGCGAGTTCTTCATTGAGGGCTTGTGGGATAAGGCCCCACATGATGACCTTGTTGAGATTCTGAACCTGGGGGTCAAGTGTACAAGGGAATCTCTTGCTTTGAGGCCCACAATGAAGCATGTTGTTCGACGTTTAAGGGAACTCCGACCACCTTCTTACTAGGAACAGCAACCAAGCCTGAACAGCTGCATGCTGAAAGGGGGTAAGAAGCATGGGCTCTTACATAGATTGATTTTATCCACTTGTCACCCAAGGACATTGATTTAGTTTACTTCAGGGTAGATTTGAGTATTTGACATCATTTTCTATGTTATTGTGATAATATTTGAAGGAAAGTTTTGGTGCTGATTTTTCTTGACATTGCTACTTACTCTTCTCATATCATCATATAGTCTTCGTTCCTGTGCTAGGATGGAGTGCCTTATTAGGGCTAGCTGGTCAGCATGTAACAAATAGAGCATCCTTCCTTCCCATTGTTGTGGAAATGTGTTTTGGTAGTAAAAACGCACGCCCATAAGTACAGGTGTTAATAATCACTATGGCCTTCTTTTACTTTCAGCTTCTATTGTATTGACTAATTATATAAGAACCTTGGAAAGTCATAATTAGCCTACTGGGTACTTATTTCCATATGGATTGCTTAAATACCCGATTATGGAGTAAAAAGAGGGAGAATTCGAATTAAACCAAAAACCACCCAGGATTGCCTCCCCCGGGCCAAATACAGAAGATAAAATAATGGCAGTGCTTGCTGCAGAATACCAGGGTGTTCTGTAATTGTCATCCGGCCTCTGTGGATTCAGCTTTCAAGTGAAGCACTGGCAGGTGTACTACCACTGGACCATCTCATAGTTGGGGCAATTTGTTGCACCTCCTCCTTTGATCAAATGCTCCAAATGAAACTCAGGCTGTCCTATGTGGAGAAGGAAGCAAAGGTTGGTCCGCAAGAGCTTGTTGCTCAAGTGAGCAGAAGCCTGTGCAAGAGCTGATAGTGAACTATGTTGCTTCTTTGTAATACGGTAGAGAGAAGAGGCTGGAAGAGAAGACGATGGGTTGATCGGACGTTAATTTGGGTATGCGGAAATTATATCTGGAAAATAATTACTTTCTTCAAACAAAAAACTAAAGTAGTGGCATTTTTAAAAATTAACCTCATTTATAGTGTCATCTAGCAAAGCCTCTCTTTCGCAGTGGTATTTTTCAAGATTAAGGGGGAGATTGTTATCTATTAATCCTGATAGTTATGATTCTATTCGGTTCAAGTAGTTGTTTCTTTGTCGTATCAGGATATGAGTCTTAGTTGGTTACGGTTCTTGTCAGATAGAAAAATAGTCAAACGCTAGAAACCAGATTGGTTGAGATTCTATGGTTTAAAGTTGCAATCTCATCATCTGTATTCCTGGCACTATAAAAAGGAGAATAAACCCCAGAAAACGCTGTGCAGTTGTGGCAACACCAAAACTCAACTTCGTATGTTTTGTGCGCTGATCAGATTGGTTGCTTGCTGTCTGTGTTTTGTTTCCCTCTGTTTTTCGCAAGAAAGCAGAAGCATCAGGAAGAATAAGACTGCTATTGTCGCTACAGAACAGAATAGCGATATAGGCGTTTTGTCGCTGAGTTCTGAAGAATCGCAAGACATTGATCAGATCAATTGCTGTTGATTGCAGTCAGAAGATTGATAATCTGTCAGAAAGGAATACTCAATCAAGATCAGGACCAACAGTGACAACGCAGTGGAGGGACGGGATGACGTCCGAGAACCTAGCGTCTAGGCAGAAGTGTCCGCTGCCAAAGATGAGGGCGACATGTGGAGATCACCATGCGCAGTGGTCTCTACAAGTCGACAGGAAGCGAGGAGGCGGAAGCGGGTGGTAAGCACACCAAGGGTGGGTGGAAGCGTATAAGTCATGAGTGGAATGCGTGAGAGAGAGAGTGAGAGAGAGAGAGAGATTTTAGGGTTAGGAGGGATGGTTTGAAATGGTGTTTTCTTTGAGTTTTGTGTTTGGAGGTATCGAGGAGTACTGGAGAAGGATCGAGATTATTTTTATTAAATTTAAATACTAAATTTCACCTATCCTTCCTGATAACCATATCGCGAATGATCATGGAGGATCGTAATATCGTGTATGTATTTGGCACCGGTGCGACAGTCTTGTGAAGGATAGGTAATTCATAGATGTACAGTACAATTATGCTTCTGCCATACTCTTGAGGAAGACGATGCTGGTAGGCACGATGTGCCGATTGATATTGCTGCCTGCATCTTCTTGTTAAGCTGACAAATTGTTTCTTTACCATTTGTCTGAGTTCTGATATTCCCGGTTCAGACTTGTCCCCATCAAGCGGGTTCATGAATGGCAGCACAAGTGGTATGGAACTGGTACTGGTGGTTTGAATTTAACGTTGCTGATGTTCAGTTTAGCGTCGACAACTTGCAAAGACGTATTCGGCATGCCTGCAATGTGTTGGTTTGTTGAATTTTTTTTGCAGGAGTACCATCTGTTGGAAGTGAGGACTGATGCGAGATGAGTTGAGAACCAGCTAGAATGGTGGATGGTACTGTGCTTAGACTATCTCCAGCAGTATCCCTTCAGCCTCCAAATCCTTCGTAGACAGATCTCAAGCACTCCAACGAATTCCCATCACGGTTCTCTTCGGAAGGGATTTGGAGAGAGATTCTCTCTCCAATCTCTATACAAAACCCTTTGAGGGGATGTTGCTGGAGATGATAAGAATGAAAGGAATGAATATGGGGAAGAGAATGAGGAAAGAGAAGGGAATGAAGGGAAATTGCAGGAGATAGTCTTAACTCAATTCTCATCGGAGAAGATATGCCTGGTTAGTTCAGTCCAGCGCCTGCCATCTTGTCCTCTTTGATCATCTCGACGTTCTTTGCAACGAGCGCACGGCGTGATTCCATACTAATCGTGGAATTGCGGAAATAAGGGTCTGTTTGGTAGAATTTCAGATCTTAGCTTCATTTGAGATTTGAAACTTGTAGACTAAAATAAAGTGAATTAAATTTATATTTTTGGTCTAAAATATAAATAAAATGATCTATCTAAACACTTTTAATGTACTCACAGCTTCAGCTCCACGGATCTGATGGAATTAGGAATACCCAGCTCCACCAAGCACACCCTTAATGTTTGGGACAGCTCCAGCTTCACCAAAATCTGTGGAGTTAGTGGAGCAGGTATTTCTAACTCCAGAAATTTCTGGAGCTGGAGCTATGGGT
This sequence comes from Guadua angustifolia, assembly GCA_036346375.1. NCBI lineage: Eukaryota > Viridiplantae > Streptophyta > Magnoliopsida > Poales > Poaceae > Guadua > Guadua angustifolia. The sequence goes on along the minus strand of CM070513.1, from coordinate 14,370,015 downwards.
ACATTAAGAGTGTTTAAGTAGATCATCTTGTTTACATTTTAGACTAAAAATATAAACTTAATTCACTTTATTTTAGCCTATAAGTTTTAGATCTGAGCTGGAGTTGGGATCTGAAACTCTCCCAAACAGGATCTAAAGAGAGCAGCCAAATGCTCGCTCCACAGGCGGTACAGCGATTTTGAGGTGGCGCTAGCTCCCAAGCAACAATAGCTTACCCTAAGGTGTAGCATTGGTGGTCTCCTCTAGGATAAGTGTGGCATCAAGATTAGATCCTCGTTCTAATACTAATTGTTGGTTTTAGCTCTAGACTATGAACACACGCATAAGGATATAAAGAAGTACTCAATTGCATGCAAATGTAAAAATATTTGTAGTGCGATACAACTGGCACTTCTTGTATTTTTTAACTTTTATTTTTCTGATGGCTTACAAACAATCAGCAACTTTAGATATTAGGACTACTAGCTAACTTACAAAGAAATAAATTCTACTAGAAACTAATTCATTTCCTACTCATTCAAGATTAATTCTAACAACCCTCTGGGACGGCGAAGGAGGTGTAGGCGGCGACGACGACGTTGCTAGCCTCGGGGGAGGTCGATGATGCCAAGAACCTTGTGGGGTTGGAGGCCTTGCAGCCACCGGAGGGCGGCATCCCGGAAGCTCTCCTCTGTTAGAATCCATAATCCACTTCATATGTGCTTTTGTATTCTAGCTTTTAGAAAATCAGCTTCTCTACAACCATAATCCAGAATTAGTTTTTAGAGGATCCAAAACAAAAACAAACAGGCGCTTAGATTGCTTTATATTTAGCTATGACTTGTTATCGATTTACATTGTGAGTATATGAAGTCTGAATATGGTTGTTGGGCTTGAGATATGGATCCCGCAAGTTATTTTGCTGTAAGAAATTGAAATGTGGAAATCTCAAATTTAAATATTATTGTGTTGCTATTTGTTTTTCTTAGGAAAGGCTACTCACCAGCTGATGCAAACTCTTTCCCAAAAGAACTCCTGCTAGCAATTTATTCTTATGAGTACAGCCTAACGTGTCTTATATTGTCTTGTCTGTAAAATTATCTGAACTTACTCTCGGTTATTTGCTCAGATACACAAACATTTCGGTAGCCCAAGGCCAATTGTCTCCATTAAGTTCATTAAATAATTGGGCATCTTCGAGTATTCTACATTTGGTTCTTTATATTCCTTTAACTCTGTAGTTTTAGGTGGCATCAACAAGAATTTGTGGCAAATGAAAATTAGATAGATTGGTAAGACAGCACTACTTAATGTATACTAGCCTGTATAGCGCGCTACGCTGCGCCGTGTGTAAGTTCAACCTTCATTAGTTATGGTTTTGGTGTTAATGACAAATCTAATCTTGTGTTAATGACAAATCCAATATTAAGTTTATCCCCTAATGCGATATTGTTCTTAATGACAAATCTTATATTGAGACTAACTTGTTTATTTAGAATATCTTTGATTAGTCTCATCGCATTGAAAAATGGAAAACCTAAGGTATGTTTGCGTACTCATTCCAATATTAGTTGCATACTTTGGAGTCAAGTTAAAATATGAATGTCCCTATTATATTAACCACAAAACGTGCATCATGTTTCACAATCCATATATCACATGGATGCACATACTTAGGAGGAGTTTGTAGTTTAACTTGATAGTTTCTTTGTATTGATCGATTCTTTATTGATACACATAAGGATCAAGACAAAGAAACTAAATCATTGAGTATATATTTGAATTGCCTAGTTATAAGTGTACTCATGGTAATATAGGATATACTCCAATATGATTAAAGTAAGTATGTGCATATTATATCCAAGTCAATCATATTTATGCACATATACATGTGGAGTTTATTCTATAGTTGATGATTTAGAGTAATGATCATTTCCATACAATTTACATAAAATGGATCATTACTTTTCATCAACATGAATATATGAAAACTTGTGTAGTTGATATATACTCATATCAATTTAAATGATAATTTAATTGAGTTCATTTGTCCTATTAATCATTAAAGAACACTTCATCATGTGTTGATGGTGTTTCGTGATTAATTAAGGACAAATGAATAGTTCTTAAGTATAATAAAGCATGAGTTGCATTATTGTACTTAAGACACAATTAATCATCTCAATTGATTTAGGTTGTGCTCAATTGATCTAGAGGCATCCATTATGTGTTAATGGAGTGCAAAAGATAATTGAGACAACCATGCATCTTGGACTAACAAGTTTCTTGAGTTATGTTTGAGTTAGGTCCAAAGATGATGAGAACGGGACAAGGACGGCATCATGAATTGATGGGCGCCAAGAGTGGATCCCAAGTGGAGTCGAGTGGAGATCCCGGGAGAAATCAAGTGTTGATCATAAAGACCCCAAAGGGGATTGCTTATGCTGTGACGAAGGTATAATTAGATAGGCTAAGGACTTTTGTAGTCTTTGAGTCTAAGGTTTTATCGCCGTGCTATTAATTTGAGTTTGTTTAGGCCGAGCTTGAGCTTATTTGGCCGAGCCGAAGAAGTCATTGAGCCGGAAGAAATCGCCGAGCTGGATGAGGATGGCAATTTTTCGTAAATAATAGTTAAGTTGTAAGGGTACCCAGGAAGTGGGATTTTAGAAGCTCCACCACCCCGAGAAGCATCGTTTTCTTGCTTCTCTCGCAGAGTGCAAATTGGGCTAGAAGCTTCTTCACTTTGTCCGGCCGAAAATATCGCTTTGTTTTGGCTTGTGGCTTATAGAGGTGTAGAAGCCAAATAAGCCCAAGCTCAAGCCTAAACAAACTGAGCCTAAGAGGGGTCGTTCTCTAGCTTGAGCTTCATCATGTGTTGGTGATCTCAATCCGCGTTCACTCAAAGCTCAAATCGTATTTGATTTGGTTTTTGCATATGGGTTAACCATTTGGCATGTGTTGCAAATGTGTTAAGCCTATGCTTGGTTGTTTTGCATTATGCTTTGATTTGCATGTGTTGCAAATAGGATAAGCTAATACGTTGGCTTTTGCGTGGAGTTCACTTTTGCATGTGTTGCATTAGTTGAAGCTTCACGCTTTGGTTCAAACAAATCTTTCTTAAAACTGTGTGGTGGCTTGGAGCTAAGTTTTGCATGTGTTGCAAAAGGAGAGAGCTCAAGCATGATTTTATGTTGTGTGTTTGTATGGAGCTAGAGGCTTGCATGTGTTGCAGTAAAGAGCTCATACGTATGGTTTTGGTTTTAGTCAAGTTTGATTTGTGGTTGCATTGGACCGAGAATTGCATGTGTTGCAATTAGAGAGTTCATGCATCTTGATTTAATGTTGCTTGGAGCTAGACTTTTGCATGTGTTGCAAAGAGTAGTGCTCAAGCATGAAATGTGTTTATTATGCTATTTGCAAGTTCGCAGCGTAATAAACCGAGGTTTATGAGTCCGAATTCGAGAGCATGTGAGTGGGGCTTGCAACGGTGTTGGCAAGTTGACCGGGTCTTGTGTTGACCTTCACATGGCTAGGGGAATTAATCTCATAAACTCGAGTTTGATTTGCTTAATACGTTTTGCAAATAGATCTTGAGTTGATTGCGAAATGTGTTTTTGCAATTTGGGTGAAATTCTTTGAGCATGAGCTAAGTTGGTGCAAATGTGTTTTGCACGTGTGTATGATCATGTGTTGATCATCATATGGCTCAAAGAATAGCATTTGGTTTTTGGAGAAATGATTTTGGGATTGAAAATCATGTTTTCTCTGTGAGACCGGTGCTACCGGTGGTGGTAGCCCGGTGCTACCGGTGGGTGGAGCACCGCCCCTCTGGCCGGTGTGAAATTTCCAGAGGGGGTGTTCTTGTGCCTCAGGGCCGGTGCTACCGGCCATGGTGGTCCGGTGCTACCGGAGGAGCGGTAGCACCGGCCAAACCCCCCGGTGTGAAAATTCCAGAGGGTGTGTTTTTGAGGTTCATGATGGTCCGGGCTACGGGCTTGAGGCGGTGTTACCGCGAGCAGTAGCACCGCTTCTAGTTGGTCGGTGCTACGGATTTTCTCGTAACGGCTAGTTTTGTAGCCGTTGGTCAGAGGCCGGTGCTACCGGTTCTAGTAGGGCGGTAGCACCGGGTTTCCTGCGGGTTTGCCCATTTCGACCCCCAACGGCTAGTTTTGGCTTGGAGGCTATAAAAGGAGGCCTTGGGGTGTTGGGGCAGAGTGCTGGAGTTATTGTGAGTGTGTGGGGGTTGTGTGCATGTGTTGCCCTTCTCCATTTGCTTCTTGAGCTTAAGTGTGAGCACTAATTGCATGTGTTGCAATTAGTGAGTGGTTTGAGAGGCTCTTGTGCATGTGTTGCACTTGAGTGAGGTCCTTGTGCATGTGTTGCACTTGGTGATCACCGAGGAGCGATTCACAGTCCGGTGAGGTTCAAGTGAAGGAGCGGCTTATTACTCTTGGAGGTTGCCGACTCCTAGACGGCCAGAGAGGCGTCGGCGCGGAGCTCTCGAGGTGTGAGAAGCCCCTGCAAGTTTGTGAAGGTTCGGGTTGAGCCTACGCCACGAGCGTGAAAACCACGACTAGTGGAAAGAGGCGGTGCTCGAGCGGAGCCGGTCCAAGTGTGGGCTTGCCTCAACGTGGACTAGGGAGACCGCAAGTCTCCTAACACCACGGAAAAACATCGGTTGTCTCTTGTCTCTTTACATTCAAGTATTTACTTTTTGCATATTTATCAATTGCTTGAATGTATTAGAATTGCTTAGTATTAATTAGTTGTTCAATATAGCAATTCTTGTGTAGAGACATAATTTAGTTAAGTGCACTAGTGAGCCTAGTTGATTTAGGCTTTAATTGTCAAAACCTATTTATCGCTTCCGCATATATATTTGATTAGGTTTTGACATAGGGGTTGATTAGAGCGAATTGTTTAGTGAGCGATCGAATTTTGTAAAACGCCTATTCACCCCCCCTCTAGGCGCATCCTCGACCCTACACCGTGCAAATTCTAGTCCGGTTTTTTTGGAAAAAATCTGATAAATTTTGTCGAATTTTCGATTTCCCTAATTTTTAAATAAAATGGGTCGGTAGGACCCGCTGGCGAATCCATGGGCTATTACAAACCTTTGACGAATCCGCGTTTAATCTAGGGGTTACTATAAACCTTCGACGAAACCGTGTTTTTTTTGTGGCAAAAATATTTTTTTTCCGAGAAAAACGTGTTTTTTGGTGGCGAAAACTTTTTTTTCCGGGAAAAGCATGTTTTTTTTGTGGCGAAAACATTTTTTCCGATAAAAACGGATCGGCATATCGATAAGTTGCTATAAATCTTCGACGAATCTGTGTTTTTTTGGTGGCGAAAACATTTTTTCTGGGAAAAGCGTGTTTTTTTTGTGGCGAAAATATTTTTTCCGGGAAAAACGGAGGTCGGTAGAACCCGATGGCGAATCCATGGGCTGCTATAAACCTTTGACGAATCCGCGTTTTTTTAGAAAACAACGGCTAAGACCCGGCGGCAAATCGATAAGTTGCTATAAACCTTCGACGAATCTGTGTTTTTTTTGTGGCGAAAACATTTTTTCCGAGGAAAATGCGTTTTTTTGGTAGCGAAAACATTTCTTCTGGGAAAAACGTGTTTTTTGTGGCGAAAACATTTTTTCAGGTAAAAACGGATGGCAAATCGATAAGTTGCTATAAACCTTTGACGAATCTGTGTTTTTTTTGCGGCGAAAACATTTTTCCCAGGAAAACGTGTTTTTTTTTGTGGCGAAAACATTTTTTCCGGGAAAAACGGAGACGAATCTGTGTTTTTTTGGTGGCGAAAACATTTTTTCCGGGAAAAACGGAGAAAGGACCTGAACGTAAGAACCAGGGACCTGTTTGTTAATTTTTTGGACCTGTTCGCTATCCTGAAAAATTAGAAAAGGGCTTGTTCGCGATTTGTAATTAACGGGAGATTTTTCCGTAAAACACCGCGCCAGGGACCTAAACGCGAAGAAAAAAAAATATTTTCGTCTCACAAAAAATCGCAAAGGACCTATTTGTAATTTGGAAGGACCTATATGTAATTTCGAAGAACCGAAAGGTTTTTCAAGAATTGGTTTGGGGGCACGTGGCCCCTTGGCCTCGCCGATTCCTCCGCTTAAAGGGTGTTTTCAGAAACACCGCCGTGACCTAAACGCGAAGAAAAAAAATATTTTCGTCTCACAAAAAATCGCAAAGGACCTATTTGTAATTCGAAAGGACCTATCTGTAATTTCAAAGAACCGAAAGGTTTTTCTGCAAATTGGTTTGGGGGGCATGTGGCCTCCCTGCCCCCTGGCTAGGGGTGAAAACGGGTCGGATACGGTCGGGTAGTAGGTCATCCCGTATCCTACCCTAATTATTTTTTTTCTGACACGGCACAGATACGGTAGTGGAAATCCGTAGGATACGGACACGGATATCGGGTATTTACTTAACCCAGAGAAAATCGGATAACGGATATTATACTGACGGTATAATACGGATAACGAGTACTTAGTCGAATAATACATAAACTACTTATGATCAAAATATGTGATAACAATAATTTAACTAACACATATGATCAAACTATGTGATAAAAATATATTAAAAAGAAATTATAATCGTGAGATAAGATATCAATCTTGATCTTGTCAGATTTGTGTAAAAATATATATATCTTTTCCGAAGCCAAGATTTTTACCATGCTGACATCAACTCGATGTACACCTCTAGTAAAAATATTAAAAATTAAAACTTATATTTGAAGCTTTTACAAATTCAAAAAGTGAAAGTAAATAAATATGAAAATAGCAATGTCAGAATTTTTATAAATAAAATGCAAAATATAAAAATCTCAAAATTTTATAGAATACAAATATTTTAATTATAAACCTTAATAAAAATATAAATAAAATATTAACCATATTTTGGTCATAAATTAAATGAAACTCAGAAAATAGAAAATCTGATAGGGCACATTGTCAGAATTACTGTAATTTTTATACACAATATTTTACCATGAAATTTTTACTGGATATCAAACCTCATCTTGTCGACATGTATAAAAATTTTCATAAAATATTGACTTGATTTGATAGCTTTAATAATTACTAGAATGCTATCTGTCCAGAAAAATCTGTTTTCTCTCCCTTGCCTGTGGACCTTCCGGCACCAACCCCGGTACCAGATCCGACCCGAGATTCTCGGGTATTTTCCGGGTAGTGCTCGCTCCGAATCCGACCCGAATCCGACACTCAACTATCCGGGTACTATCCGTATCCGACCCGAGAAAAAAAATACCCGAATCCGTATCCGAAAAATCGGGTAAAAACACTACCCGTATCCGATACCCGACGGGTAGTACCTGACCCATTTTCACCCCTACCCCTGGCCTCTCGCCGATTCCTCCGCGTTTAAAGGGTGTAACCATTGGAGGAATAACTAACACCCCTATGGGTCCTCGTACCTGAATCCTAGGGAAGAAAGTGTGCGGACTCCCGTCGAATCATCCTCTCTCGAGGGCTATATCTCAGGACCTAATACAAAGGCTACCACATCGACTTTATACCTCCTGCTCAAGGATAGAAATCCTAGTGAAATTTTGGCGAAATCCGAGATTTCGCCCCCCCCCCAATCCATAATGCGGTAGAATAAAAAAATAAAAAATCAAATTACTACAATGATTTTTCGCCGAGATTTTGGACTGGTGGACCGAAATAGCTACAAAATGTACCCTATTTGATGTACTCTGGATCAGGATTGAATTGGAGTGAGTGGTAGCTCAGATGGTAGGCTCCTTAACATCGAGAGGTCCATGGTTTGATTCCCAGCTGAATGCAATTTTTGCACCATTAATTAACCGTCCACCTTATATAATAGGGATATTCTAATATGACAATAACATGGTGTACCTCAGTTGGTGGATACTTCAGTTGGCATACAAGAGGTTGAGGGATCAATTCCTGGCCTGATCGCATTTTTTTTAATGGCAAAAAAATTGTACAAAAAATTGGTGAGGCTAGGACTCAATCTGAGACCTTAATGAGGAGCTCACGCGCCTTAACCACTGAGCCATCACCACATTGTTGCTCTATGAAAGTTACCGACATTAGCAGACCATTTGATAGGGTTTGAAAGTTGTCGAGATTTCGGCAATTTCATTCGAAATTTTAAAATTTTCACCGAAATCACGGAAATCCCAGTTGAAAAAAAATTCCAGATTTGAATTTTGTTTGGATTTCTTCTGAAATTCTGAAATCTTGCTAAAATTTCAAATTTCGGTCCCCTCCAAGATATAGTCCAAAAACAAAATTAAACCTTCCTCCTGCTACCCCCTACAGGCGTTAGGGGTCTTATCATCAAGGGTCGAAGCTATAGGAGGGCGCATCCATCCATGGTGGGTCCCTTGCGGCGAGTGGGCCCCACGGGTTCAAGAATATGCCCCAAGGCCTAGGGTCTACTCATCATGAGGCTACCAATACGATGCGACCAACGACTGATCGAAGCACTACTGTTGTATTTGGAAAAAAACTGTACTTATAGATTAGCTATCTCTATGAGGGGTATCTTGGTCATTTGTACATGGCTAAGAGCCTATTAATACCCTATGTATCTCTCATTTATAATTTAAGCTCTCTTAAACAATAAAAAATACATTTAAACTGGTGAACCCTTGAGGACCTCCTCCTCAGAGGCAACCCCCGTTGGCTCACTAACAAGAGTGAGACGGTCCTCTTGAACCCCCCGAATATGTATAGATCCCCGTGTTATTTTTACTCCACTGGATGATGGCTCATTAGATGGCCGATGTTCACCCTTTCACTTGTGTTTGGGTTTCATACCCACAACAATATCAAAACTTGAAGATGCACGCGTTCTCCAGTTTACGAGTGTGCCGAAATTCCTAAACATGTTCCTATCAATTTAAGGCTAACTTAGGTGTGAGAGTTTTGGGCTGGTGTCATTGGCTGTATTTTAGACTAGCTTATTCACAATAACAGGATCCAGCAAGCTATTTTCTCATGAAAAGAGTTGGAATGAGAAACCTTTTTACTGTAAAACTCATATTCACTTAAACGCAGCGCACCAATCATTAAAGTATCTGTGTGTCCATGTTCAGGCCTCAGTTTAGGCATTAGAAAGTCTGGCCCTTGAAATGCCCCTAAAAACTTCTTGCATAGGAATGCTTATTTTGTCTGTGCGCATGGTTGTTCCCATAATTTTCCAAGGTAAAAGAGCACCCGACCAATTCGAAACAAAAATAAAAAGGAACATAGTTCCAATAAAGGGAACCCAGGGACCATATTCTTCTCCAATCTGAGTTTTGCTCAAGTCTCGAATAAACTCAAGCACATATTCGAAGAAATTATGACCGTCGGTCGGGATGGTTTGTGGATTCCGAACAGCTATGATAACTGAACCTAGCAAGATAGTAATTACGACCCAAGAAGTGATGAGTACTTGGGCATGAATTTGGAAACTTCCTATTTGCCAATAGAAGTGTTGGCCTACTTCTACACCGATATATCGATAACCCCTTGAGTGTTTTAATGGAACATGGTATAATATTCATATTGTCCTCTCGATAAAAATTGAACTTCAAAAAAGGAATTCTTTTGATTCAACCATCTCTTTCTCAACTCAGCAACTTGAAGTATTAATCTTATATTTAGGATACCAAGAAATCACATCAGATCATAATATATATCAATACCCTCTAATATATATCAATATTCCCCTTCTTTTATCTATACAAAACAAAAAAGAATAGTAAGTGATCCCATAAATCTACGCAGTTGCCCAAGAATTAACTATTCTTCTTAGTTAACGATTTCTTATATAGAGAGAACGGCCCTCACAAATTGCAAATACTAATTTGTTAAGAATCAATCGAATTGAAGTCATAGTGTCATCGTTGGCTGGAATCGATATATTCATGAGATCTGGGTCACAATTTGTATCGACTAAAGAAATAGTAGGAATCCCCAAAATGGCACATTCTCAAGAGCTATATACTTTTTTGCTGATCGAGGACGATCACAATGTCCGCAACCTCGCATATATTTGATCCCGCCGAGATATCTTTGCAAGGTCGATAATTTTCTCTTCAAGATTGCCACATCTCTTTTTGGGAGATGGTGGAATTTTCCCATCTTTTCTTATGCTCTTAAGTCTCTAAATTGAGAAAGTCTAGTTTTCGTAATCGCCCAATCCGTTAACATACCACTGGACCACTTTTTATTAACATAATGACAACGAGCCCTTATTGCAGCTGATGCTACTAAATCCGCTGCTCTTTTTTTGGTACCAACAATTAAGAAGCTTTTTCCCTGACTTGCTGCATCAAAAACTAAATCACAAGCTTCTGATAAAAAGCGAGCCGTTCTAGCGAGATTTGTAATATGAGTACCTTTATGCTTTGCCGAGATGTAAGGGGCCATTTTAGGATTCCATTTCTTAATACCATGACCAAAATGAACTCCCGCTTCTATCATCTCTTTCAAATTGATGTTCCAATATCTTCTTGTCATTTTTTCCACACTTCCTTTTGATTTTTTCTTTTTTTTTTCATCCTACCATTCCATTACGGAATTTTTTTCTTTTTAAAGATTAAGAAAGAGCCAAAATAGCTTGAAATAAATAATAATTGTTTCGATGTAACCTTCCACTGAGAATTGGCCAGATCACTGTAGTGATTTGGTACAAATCTTTCGTGATTGTTTGAATTAACAAAGTGAATATGTGTAAGAAATGACTATTTTAGGCTTTAAATCATAGGCAGCTGGAATAACATGTGCTCAGTTTTGGCATTACAGACGGAAAAAATTCCAGCTTCCTCTTCAAAGAAGGAAGCTTACACAGAAGAGGTCCGCTTCAACAACTCGTCTTCTATCTTTCAGTATCGCATATATTACTGGCGAACTTTCTTAAAGAGTATTTTGAAACATGGATTATTAAGGTGGTCTCATGCAGAAATTCGTAGCACCCCGTCAACATTGTCTCTGTGCTGTGTTGCTTCAGAAACATCTCATGTGCAGTGTTGTGCTGCCCGACAAGTAGGATTGTATCCTCCTTATATAGTGTGCTATTAACTTCCATATTGCAACTCTCTTCGGCTCATAGTCCCACTTGCTTGCTGCAGGTATTTCGGGCATTTTGTGACCGCTGTTCTTACCAACCAAAGAGTCCTTTTGTTGCAGATACAACGCTGCAGTTCCTCCACCGGCTATACTATCCATGTAAAGGTTGTGAAGTATGCCTGGACAATGCATGGATGTAAATGCAAACAGCGATGGCTTATGCAGTTATGCTCCGTCTGAATTAAGGTTGTGATGTGAACTGCGATGTATGGATGGCCAATGCATGGGTGTAGGGTGAACAACCATGGTGTATGTTTCATTCGAGCGGCGTATGAGTATATGACTATGTCCAGTTTTATGTTGATTGTTGATTGCTTGGTATCGTAATGCATCGATGGTTTCTGTACCGTATAAATCAGCAACCAAGTTGTTTCTATGCAATTGCTGAAATTTCCATAGCAACTCATTTATCTTGACTTCAGTTGGTTCTGTCGATGCTCAACGCCGAACGAGCCTTGTGGTATTGTTGAACAAGCCAACCTCAACGCCGCCACCATCGGTGTCCATTTCCTAAAATAGTTTCAGCGGCAGTCTAAATTCAGAAAATAAATTAGAAAAGGACCAAGCTGTACAAAATCCACTCGACTACGCACTGCAGACATCCTACTGCATCTTTCATTCCTTCTCTCTGTGTGTGTGTGTGTGTGTGTGTTCTTTTTCTTGTACAGTAGCGTTACGCTGGAGCGTCATAAGAGGACTGGCGGATGAGTTAAGAACAAGCTTATAAATAAGCTGCACACTCCCAGAGACCATTATGTACCACCCCTTCACTCATGCTGTTCATAGTTATCCTGCAATCAGCCATGTACACGCAAACCCCTCAACATTTGGTGACACAATTTTCCTCTGCTGGGCCTTAACAAAGCTGCACATGTGAGAGGAAAGACAAAAGATAGTTATTAGAGAAATTTCATGGTGCATTATGCTGGTAGTAGAAATTAGATCTAGCAGTTGATGTGTTAAGTATATTTCTACTACTCTACTACCAGAAAGACAAAAGATAGTTTAAGAAGTATAAATAAATTTTAGCTAATCTGATCCACTGGATTGAAAATAATGAATAGTTCATATTAAATTTAGTGTACCGTAAAAGAGCACAGTTATTAAGATGCATAGGTGTCGGCGTATTTCGCCTGATAAGATTCCGCTAACGGGGTGTCTACTCCCTGGACGGAAAATATGGTTCGGTAGAGGGCATCTTCGTGGCTGGAAACCCTAATGTCTCTCAACGATGGATTCCGAGAATCAGCAAGCTGGTAGACAAAGCGGTTTACCCAGGTTCAGGCCCCCGGTGTGGGTAATAGCCCTACGTCTTGCTGGTTCTTCGTTTGAGGAAATGGAGGAATGCTTACAAGGGTGTTCTTCCGTGTCTACTTTTTTATGTTTTCTGCTCTAGCCGACCGGCCTCCTTCTTCATGCACCAAGGCGTCCTTATATAGACGAGACGGCCTGGGCAGGAGAGAAGGTGACGCTATACTTATCTACAACACATTAATTACATCCATCAATCCAGCTTCCACGTCGACCCACGACTCATTTATTAAGCACCGCCTCCGTGGCCTTGTCCTTCGAACCTCATTTAATGTCAGTGAGAGGCCTCGCCTGGTCCGCCCGGGACAAGACACCCCTACGACGGGTTGGTAAGAAGCGTCAGGGGAATGAGCTATCGTCGTGTCGAAAATTGAACCCTTCACAATTAATGACCCTGACACGAGGTGCCAGGGGAGGGAAACTTCGAGGCGAAGCCTTCCCTCCATTCTTTTGGTCGCCCGTGGCTCGACAAGGAGGCTCAACGCCGCTTCGCTCGTCGCCGCCACGCTGCCGTCCGGTCGGCGAGTAGGGCGTGATTGACAAAGTTACCGCTAGGGGCCACGGGCTCGCCGGCAGCGGGCGTTTCGCCGGCCGCTCGCCAAGACGCCACATCGCCGCCGCCGGCGAAAGGTGGCGTGATCGCGATCGCCGCTAGGGGCCACGGGTTTCGCCCGCCGCTCGCCAAGACGCCACGCTGGCCGCCGCTTCGCGAAAGGTGGCGTGATCGCTGATCGCTCTCCAGGCTACGTGGGCTCGCCGGCGGTAGGGCGTGTTTCGCCGGCCGCTTCGCCAAGACGCCACGCTGCCGCCGCCCATGAAAGGTATGCGTGTCGGCAGATTCCACCGGACAGTTCGAATCTACTGACCGGGTTTGGTTCAAGAGAGGCGTCTTGGCCGCAAACCCTAACGGATGAAAACCCTAAGGACTCCCACACGAAGGATTTCGAAGTCTATGAACTAAGATGACACACAGATTTTACCCAGGTTCAGGCCCCCCTCAGCCAGGGTAACAACCTTACGTCCTGCTAGATCTTTTATTGAGTGTTTGAAGCAAGTACAGAGCTTTGGAGTTACAAGTTCTTCCTTAGGCTCTACTGCTTGAACTCTTGGTTGTTCGTCTCTCCTCCCCATGCACCCGAGGGCCCTTATATAGGCTAGGCTAACGGGGGTAGGTAAAAGGGGGGTCATCATGCTGATCTTCATACATTTATTATTCCTTCCTGTGCTGTCCCATTTCTCAGCCTCATTAAATGCCGACGCATGGCTTTGCCCGGCCCGCCCAGGATGGGACCCCTTTGAGACGGGTAGGCGACAGGCGTCATAAGATTGATCTTGCAGCAGAATTCCTCACAATCAATGGATCTGACACAGCAGGCGTGCCTCTGGCACAGTACGATGGGTGAAGGAGACTTCGAGGTGAAGCCACCCCGCACCACCTTTTTGCCTTGAAGCCGGGCGAGCAGTATGCCTCGCCACCTACCGCCTCAACGCCACGTGGGACCAAGACTGCCGGGCGAGGCGTGTTCACCCACCCGCTGCCAAAGCCGCCACGGGCCGGGCGCCGGCGAGCAGTAGGCGCCTCGCCACTGCCGCCGAACGCCACGTGGACCGCACTGCCGGGCGGGCGCGTTTCGCCACCCGCCGCCAAAGCCGCCATGTGGGCTGGGCGCCGGCGAAAGCAGGCGCTCGCCACTGCCGCTCAACGCCACGTGGACCGCACTGCGGGCGGGCGTGTTTCGCCACCCGCCGCCGCCGCCACGGGCCGGGCGCCGGCGAAAAGGCGTTCGCCACTGCCGCCTCAACGCCACGTGGATCGGGCGCTGGCGAAGCAGGCGCTCGCCACTGCCGCCCGGCGCCACGTGGACTAACGCTGGCGGGTAGCGGCGTGTTTCGCCACCGCCGTCAAAGCCGCCACGGCCACGACGCTTTTAGCGGCGGAGAGGGTACCGGCACAAAGTACGCCGACAACAGTGATCACCAGACTACTCGCCAGGCCACGTGGGCTCTCGCCCGCGGGCGGGCGTGCTTCGCCCGTGGCGGGCGGTTTCGCCGCCGCCGCCAGCGCTAAACCGGGCAAAGCCACTTCTTGGGCCTATTTCTTTTACGGCGAAGAGGGTACCCCGGTGCAAAATACACTGACAATAGGTGAGAGAGAACACAAATCTGATGCAAACTATCTCTCAATGTATTCACAAAGCAGTTTCTTTCGGGAGAAACTAGCGCTCGGACGTCCGATTACTGTTCATCCCGTCGGACGCCTCTTGCAACATTTCTATCCTATGCTTGCAATATTTTTTGCTGATGCTTGCAACATTTTTTTGAACGCTTGCAACATGCGTTTACTGTAGCACATTTCACTGTTTGTTGAAGGAAAATGTTTCACACGGTGTAAAGAAATGTTACACGAGTTAAAAAAAAATGTTGCAATGTGTCTGAAAATTTCGGACGTCCGGAATGAAATCATTCCGGTTTCTTTTTCACCAAGGCCTTGATATTCCTGAGCAGTGGATTGGCCTGCTGACCTGCATACCAATCAAAGATGCTCAAACCATGAACAGTGCCAGTTTAAATGTCCAAACAAGCATACAACCTTCAAACAGTTCGGAAATTAGAATACATGTATATAGAATTTACACAGGCAAGGGAATCCAGTCAGAGTAAACCAGATTCTTCAAATTCAGTTAGAAAATCATGTACTCATGTACATGGCTGAAGAATCCATAGGTAAAGGACTGGGTATGAACATGCTGAAAGGAATACGGCATGACATGGTGATACACCAGGCACAACCGATATTCTGTGGGTGTCCATCTACTGTTCCTGTTCAGCTGTTCACATTCTCAGAATCCAATTCCTTGGGGGAAAAAAAACCAAGGGCAACCCTATTTAAGTCTCCTCTCTTGTTTTTGAGAGCGGAGCTAAATAAGAATAAAAATGCAATGATAGCTTGCCAACATGAGCACTCTAGCATAGAAATCCCTTTTTAAAGAATAGTTGGTTGCAGTAACAGCTGCTGGTAGGAACGTAGCTAGGCAAGACTTCAGTTTAAATAGGGCAAGGCAAGAATAAGAAATAAGGGGAAAAGCATTTGAACCGTTTATACATGTTGAGTTCAATATATTTACCTAGCAAACGAACAAAAAGGTATAATTGGCAGCCTTTTTTTTTCCAAAATATGAAAAGAGACAAATTCCCATGCTGGTCAGGTATTGTCTTTTAAACAGATTACTTTGCCCACTGACCATAAACTTAATAAGGGATGGCCCAAATTTGGCTGCAGTAAATAGGTAATTTTTTTTTGAAGAACAGACGAGCTGTTAATATATTGAGAAGAGGGGAAGAATAAAGACAAGGTTTTTAAGAGTTACAAGGTGCAGGATACTGTACCAAAGAGGATACCGAGGAAAATGAGACGAGTTACAAGAAAAGTTTGCTTGTTAGATAGGGCGGTTTAACAATTTTGAGAGCTGCTTCGCCCCTGCGAACGTCCATGCAGTAGCTTCATCCTTAATCGATTGTAGGATTTCATCATTGGTCGCGTACGACGTGCGGAAAACTCTATTATTATGCTCTTTCCATCAACTCCAACAAGTGAGAATAACTAAACTTTTGACGCCTTTCCGAAACACTGATGGGCAGTTTAGCCGGCGTAGGTTCCATTGCTCGAAATTCAAATAGGTAAATTGTGTTAGTGGCTGGCGAACATTCCATACAGCATGCCTTTTTTTTTTTAAAAAAAAGCATGCCTTTTTTACTGCATAAACCTTTGGTCGGAGTAGATGAGGTCATAGGAGAATTAGATCCACCAATTATTGTGTGGATACAGCATAGGAGAATTAGATCCACCAATTATTGTGTGGATACAACATGCACTTATTTTTACTGCATGAATCTTTGGTCAAAGTAGATAAGATACAGGAGAATTAGACATCTAATTATTTTGCCTCTCGGTTCCAGCATTTCAGTGGTACATTAAAGTAAATATCTTTTAGCCTATGCCCTTCTGTCCTGAAGGATTATCACTCGTACCAGTTGTTATATGTTGTCAGTCATCTGAGTGAGTGTCCGTAATTAAAGCATTTGGCGGAATTTTGAACATTTTGTAAAATACACATATTGGAAAAAGGATGTGTAGTTGTCTGTTCTAAAGTTCCATATCATTTGGTGCAAAATAACATATACACCACCACACACCTGTGAAGCTCGAAAGCTACAACGTCTTTAAACCAGCGACAGTAAAATCTTGCATCTTACAAAATCCGCTCAAGAGGAAGAATTGTCCAATTCCCGGAAATAATTATAACTGTGTTCTTTGTAATCAAGGCCTTGAAGAGACCAGAGATCATCTCTTCTTTGACTGCTCTTTCTCCAGATCTTGCTGGAATGACCTGCAAATCTCCTGGGATCTTCAAACCGACATTTTCCAAAGAATCTCGGATGCTTGCTTGGCGGACGGGGATCTTTTCTTCATGGATGCTTTCATGATTGCTTCTTGGGGCATCTGGAAACTGTGTAATGACAAGATTTTTAGATCTTTTCCTGTGAGCCTTCTGGTTTGGAAAGATTGGTTTCATGCTGAACTTCGTTTTCAGTCTTTTAGGCTGGTTGATAATCTTAGGGCTGGTCTTGTAGCGTGGGGTTCTAGGTTGCCTTGATCAGCTTCTTTTCTCTTTATTTTTCTTTTCTCTTCTCGGCTGGTCCCTCACCAGCCGCTTTGTTGTGTCCTTTGGATTGCTCTTTCATTTAATCTATTTACCAGCAGTGGCTTCCACTGCTGTTTTCGGTTTAAAAAAAAAAGAATAGTGGCACCGCATACTATAGGCAGACCTCCTAGCTAGAGAGAAGTGAGATTGGAATGAAAATTTTTGCAAATGAGGACAATTGGATGTATAAATTCAATCAAAACGTTTTTTTTGGAAAAAGTTAAGGATTTGATTCACTCAAAAAGTTAACCACACATCCCAGAACAATTGTGGGCGAGAGAGAACCAAAGTGCAGCATTAAACATCAGTGCGTAATACTAGACTGGCATATGGGCAGGTTGGTGGGCATACCGAGGCACGGAGGGTCCAAGACGCCCAAACCCGACCAAGACGTTAGAGGACCGTGCCGGTCGGTCCGACATCAGATCTACGTGCGGCCCTAAAATGCGGCACGACGGCGCACGACAAGACGCCCGACCGTTTGGTTGCGTTCGCCGCCGCAAGACGGTAGGCAAGACGCCAAAGACGGTGGTGGCACGCCGACCCACGACATAGCACGATCTTCTTTGCCGTTGCACACGCTTAGCGCCGTCGCGCACCGCTCAAGGCTCGCCGTTCCTCACCAAATACCGAGGCAGCGAATCGGCGAGAGCGGCATCCCTGGGAAAGTCGGGTGAGCACGAGACGCCCACCTCTCTACAGTATGTATGTGCATGGCTTTGGTTGTTGATGATTTAGTCAAGAGATCTTGCGGTTTTGGATAGTCGAATGCTTGCATAGCTACAAAGACACACCCAAATACCCAATACTTGCCAGTAAGCCGAGTACAAGTGTAAATCATGACAAGTGAGGTACAATTAATCGAGCGCAAGAGTTTTTCTTTGGCGGGACAATCGATCGATCACTATAATTTCGCTTCGCTTATAAGGCGTAATTTTTACAATCAACTTCGTGTGTTTTAGGTCTTTTCCTCTCGTCACAATAGTATAAATGGGCCGGGTCTGGGCCGGCACGGCACGAAGCGCAAATGGGCCGTGCCTGGGCTCGCTGAAGATGAACCGGGCCGGCCCGGTCCGGCACGGTGGGCACGACGGGCCGTTTCGGCCCGGCACGGTTCCAGCCCGAAGCACGATGGGCCCGTGCCGGGCCGGTCCGGCCCGGCACGACGCCCTAACAGCACAACAGGACAGACACAGGCCAAACGTAGACTGGATTGCAACACGTGTCGACGGCAGCCATCTGTTCCGGGTTCCAGGCACAGCCGGAGTCGACAGCGGACATAGCCGCCGAACAACCGTGCTAGGTGCCTCGATCAGCACGCACCGGTTGGTGCCTCGCCGGCTGGCCTCCGGACGATCTGTCCGGCAAGGGCGCAATGCCGGTGGGTGGCGTTGGTGGCCTGAAAGCTGACCCGCCAGACAGCCACCGAGGCAGTCGCAAGCAGATGGCGCCGGCGACGTCCTGTACGAGGCAGCACCACCGGGGAGAGGCGTCGATCGCCGCCCGGACGACCCGCGGTACAATGTTCGGATGGGAAAACAGAGGAGGACGCCGCTAAAAGGTTTTTTTTTTTTGGTCACCAGGCTCAAGTTTACCTCCCAAATTTATTTATAATTGCTGTTGTAGCAGTAGAGTAGTAGAAATAACTTTAACAAATCAATAATTAGATCTAATTTGTACTACTTATTGTAGATTGCCATTATAATGCACCATAAAATTACTCTAAATCTAAACGGGAGCTTTACCTTTTTATCAACCGTTTCGTTTGCAGTGATCCAAAAATATATAAAAAAAATCCCTCATGAAATAAAATTTTCCTATTGGTTTGTATTCTACACTTCATTTTATCTAGTGCAAATCTCAGATACAGTAATTGGCATAGATTAAGTATTGCAAGACCTTTTCATGCGTATTTCATGTTGTGTATGATCACAAATGTGCTAGGATACAAAGCGACTTCAGTTTCAGTATAAAAATAGAAAGAAATCCACGTAACAATATTTGTCCTTTGATGCTGCTACTTCATGATCCCTTTTACTTTCTCTTATGTTGTTTCACGCTGCCATGTTGGAACTTGGAACCTGTGATGCTTTGTTTGTAATAGCTGAAGAGGAGTATTATTTTGATTTTTGTTTTGTGCAAGGCTCAAGTACTTGAGCAAATTAAGGCTGTTTTTAACCATTTTCTGCCATGCGCTATTCTGGAAAGGTGTTCTTGTACTTTGCTTTGACCTTTGCGCCATCACGAATAATTTTGATGAACTTAGATAGCCCGGGAGGAACTTACCAGTCTTAGCTTGCAAGCAAGAACTTGAAAGCTTCCATTTTCATGGTCTTACATGTTCATTGAACCATCATGATTATTGCATTCTCGAATGCTTATGAGAGACATTGTCCGTAAATTAAGTCCTACCATTTCTAGATCTTACACGCTTAACAAACCTTAGTAAGTAGTTTCTATTTGTCACATGTTTAGCTTAGGGGAGAACATCCCATGCTTAACGTGACTCTGCTTTTTGGTGCCCAAATTATTTTTTTGGACTTCTTATTCCATACTTCTGTTAGACAGTGAGATCTGTTCATTTCATTCCGCCCAAATTTACTAGATATGCATAGCAGCACAGATGATCACATCTATGGTATATAGTACTAGGAAGCAGCAGTGAGAGTTCAGTTCTTTTCAGATGGAACTTGGCCCGATCTTTACTGTTGTGTCTCCCGAAATGCAGTTTGTATAGTTTTAGATAGCACTTTCTTTTATGTCGGTAGAAATATTTAGAGGTGACTGCCCCATGATGTCAAGATAATCAACTGACAACTTTCTGTAGTTGTATAATTTCAGGAGAGGAGCTGCATGTTGCATTGGGTTCTTCTGTGGCACAAGGCGAGTCTCCCATGAATCCATGACCTGTATATTGCAAATTGTTGTGTCGGTTTTTTTTAGCAATTAGAGGTAGGGTGTTCACTTGATTAAAAAAAAAAGTATACCCGATTTTCCCCCCAGTTTGTTCAATAGTTGCATCCTATTTATACTAAGAACCAAGAGCTCAATCCATGCTATGTCTATACAATTTTTCAAAACTAAAAGTTTACTATCGAGAATCTGCTCTGTCATTACTGCTACTATAGGAGTAACTTAAATAGTCGTTGTTTGCGAAATTCAGGACTTTATAGGTTGCAACATGTTCACTATACCTTTAGTTGATTCATTTCAGTTCTTTCCAGCCCCTGCCTCCTCCTCTCCCCTTTCTCCTTCCCAATCTCTCTCTGTTAGAGATATGCCCTAGTAACAATTATAAAGATGATTATAAATTTTTTATATTCATGATTTATTATCTTGTTCCTTAAATAATATCATTATTATTTATTAGCAAGTATGTGACTTGTTTGTGAAATGCTATATATAACCTTATGATGATATTCTAAAAGTGATCCCTAATCGATAAACATATGAGGACACATATGAATAGATTAGCATATGTATTGGTTGATGACCATGTTTCACGGGTCATAGATATAGAGATATCAAACCAATAATATAGGCACATGTTAGAGAATATGGAGTTGGATTGACCCACATTGAGACACTGTGAGAATGTTATAATCTTACTTGTCATTAGCTGATCTCATATACAATGTGTATACTATATCCTTAGACTTGAGACTGACGTATATACTCAAGATATGTAATGACTTACTTAGGGGTTGCTAAATACTAATCCGTAACCGGGTAGTTATGAAGGTAGTTTTCGGGTTTGTCATGAAGCATGCTGCAATGCATGGTCGATCAAGATGGGATTTGCCCCTCCATATGACGGGAGAGCTATCTCTAGGCCTCTCGAGTGATCGGATTCCGAATATGCGTGGCCATGCTACTCGTTGTTAAAGAGTTAACTGTAGTCGGAGATTTCGAGTCACGTAATTGAGAAAGAGTGGTCGAGCTAACTAAACAAGGATGGCACATACTCGCATTAAGTTTGACCGATATCACGGAGCAAAGGAAAATGCATATAACTAAGCATTGTTTAAGTTCGTCTGATGTAATCTTTACATATACTCAGGAGTCGACACATTCTTCTAGGGATCACTACTAAATAATGGCCAAGTAGGAGTACTCAGGCCATGTCCAAATATATGTGAACCTATAGGGTCGCACGCTTAAAGAGTAAAGATTTAATTCGAATGGCCTTTGAGTTCTTAACGGGCCTTTAATGTATATACCCCTTATGGGACGTCTATATAAATGGAGGGAGTGGTGGCTTTAAGGTTAAGAAACACTATAGGAATTCAGAATTTTTGAAACCCTAGCCGCCACACTTCCTTAGCTCAAAATCTCGTGGCAGGCACTACCACTCCGACGTATGGCATCCGTGCCCTGTACATGTGGATACCTTGGAGGCGTTGTTGTGAAACTTCAACGTTAGGATGATCCTTAAACATGTGACGGTGACGAGGACAATCTGCAACCTGTAACGGTCATGAGGAGCTATTGGAGGAGGCACGAGGCTAGTACGACTATAGCCGCACCAATGCGTCCATGATCTATAACTTACAATGGTTCCTTGGTTACATGGTAGAAAGTTTTGAATTTATGCTAGAGTAGCCTATTATAAATAGCACTTATTGTATTCAATAAAGGCCAATAGGCTAGAATATATAGATGTACAAATGGGTATAAAAAGAAAACCTATATAAGGTAATACCTATACAAGAAAAACTTATATAAGGAAGATCTATATGTGGAGAGTCTATATAAGACAACAACGGTATATGTAATAGCATTACATTTGAAAGGGTTGACACTAAAATAGGAAAAATCCAAAATCCTAGTTTTGAAGTAGTCGTTGTAGCATCCAACTCTTGAAAAACCGAGCCAATGAAGGAAAGCCAGAGCTAAGTCGACGAAGAAAAGCAGATGAAGAGTCGAGCTGAAAACGACTGGCATAATGAGCCAAAACTGACGTAGGAAAGCCAACGAAATAAGCCAAGCTAAGGTAATGAGTTGACGGAATGAGTTGAGCCGGTAAAAGAGTCGAGTCAATGAAAGAACCAAGATGCTAAGGACTTGGATGGATACAACGGAAACAATGGCACTTAAAAGACTCAAAGGAGAACCTAAGAGCTGGAAACATAGAGTCGAAGCCGGCAAAAAAGAGCCACACCAAAGAAGAAGCTAGTTGAAAAAGAGTCGAGTGCCAAAAAAACCGTTTAGAAGAGATGGAGCCAATCCAAAGAACCAAAGCCGAGCCAAAACCGAAAGCCGGAGCCGAGAGCTAGAAGCCAAAGCTGGAGCCAAAAACCGAAAGCTGACTTAGATCTTGTTGGAGTCTGGCTAAGTCAAAAGAACAATTGGCTAGGGTAGAACATGCGGTGCGGATGGACTCGGGTGCCGGGTGGCCGGAAGAGACAATATCATGGACAGTTTCTTAGAAAAAACCGTCTATGATACATCTCATATCACGGATAGCTAGGACTATGAACCGTATATGATAATAGACTATTACTGATGATTCTTGATACAGACCATTTGTGAACTAGGCTATCATAGACGGTTTGTATCAAGAATCGTCTATGACAGTTTTTTCCAAATAGTTCAGAAACCGTCTACGATACACCGTATTATCACTGACACATACTTATAAATGTTTCAGAAAACCAATTATGATGACGTTTTTGAACTGTCTATGATAGTCTTTTTGTAGTAATGATATGATGAGGCTATTAGCATCCTAAATTACCCAAAAGCATCAGACCCACTCACATTCACATTTCTTATGACATTTAGAATTGGGAAATTCATGCAAAAATTTGAATTCAAAGGCACTAGTATGCACATGGCACAAATTCCAGAGACGAGAATGCATATGCAAAAACGCTGTCTGAATTATAATTGTTTCGAAATGGCTCACGGGGGAAAGGGGCAACAGTCCAAGGAGTTCTAACAGGGAAAGCCTTTGAGCCAGCTCAAGGATTATTCGTGACTGTGTATTTGCAATATGATCAGCAGAGATAGTTGAAGGCATGGGGACCGAATATGCCTGAGTTTGGCTGACATCCGCCACAGGCTAAACCACCGCCTCTCAGGCCTCTCCGACGGGAGTTTTGTAGAATAATAATAAGGTGGGTGTCTGAAACATCCATTCCTCCTAGTTCAGGCTTGTGCACTGCCCAATGCTTATACAACAACCTATACCCCTTCCCCTCTTCAGACAAATTAAACCTCATAATGAACAAGTTACTACTACATTACACTTCACACTAAACATCCTTCCACACAACCCACTGACTGCGTTAAGCGAAGAGCCGCCTTCTGCTCCTGCCGGCCTTCGCCTGCAGGCCGTCAGCAGACTCACCGTGCACCACCTCGTCGACGAGCTCCCTGAAAATCGACCTCTCAATCTCCAGCACCATCCCTGGAAGCTCCCGGCTGAAGCTCGTCCATCCCTGCAGCCTGTGCAGGATCTCTGCATCAGGTATCACGGTGCTGTCTTCTTGGCACATGCGTGATCTCTCCGTCTTCAGGCCTTCGATCTCTGAACATATGGTCTTCACCAGCTGCTGACTACTCGGTGGATCCCTCGCTCTAGTGAACGAGCTGACAGAATGGACAGCGGTTCCTTTCTCAAACCTTTGAAGGAGAAGCTCGTTCACAACGTCGAACATTAGCTTCCGGTGCGCTCTCTTGGGATCATCAGACTTTGCGATGCTTCTGCTTTGATGGACGGCCTCGGGTTTGGAGACCCATCCCGATTTCCGTTGCTCCAGCACGAGGAACAGGTCGGGGTTGATGGGGTAGCCAGAAGTGTGGAGTTGGATTTGTGACAGGCCTGTCTGTCCTGAACCTAGGTCTTTCATCAGAAGGCCTGACGCCAGTAGAATTTCAGACACGTAACGATTGTCTGGACTTTGTGTCTCGCATAAGAAAGCTATGTGATCAACAGGAGGGGCCTCGTCATCCTTGTTTACACTCAACTGCTGGAGCTTCTGAAGAAGGCTCGCTACATTTGCGAGCTTACTGTTCTTTGGCTTTATAACGGAAGCCTTCCAGGACTCCTCTGATGGATGGTGCTCATCATCTGCAACTTACAAGGAAGAAGACATCAGTCACTGCAACACATCACATCAATGTAAAAAATTTCAGTAACTGGCATTGTATATTAGTTCAAGCTAGTGAGCGTACCCTTAATAAATAGCAAGGCAACTAAGCCAAAAAAAAACTTTAGCATGCTTCTATTGATATCTATTCAAGGAATTCTAGGTTTCCTCATCTACATTTTGCTGCTGCTATTGTGATACCAAATGTTCTGTTATAAACTATTGAATGAGCCGATTCAAATATTGCCAGAACGAACATGTAGTGCACAACAACCAAATCCTGATTTCCAGTTCATTGATGAATTCTGCAACATTGCATGATGATTGTGCATTATTAGTGGAATTAAGGCCGTATGCTAATGCAGAAAAGATGAGAGCAGTATCATTGAAACTGTACTGTTTGCAGTAGTTGGGGAACGCAGTATGACGTTTCGGTCTATCCAGCAAGCCATGTGGATGTATTAGAAAGGAACTATGTATACAGAAGATTATTTGAGCTGGTAGTGGCAGGTGCAATTGTAGGACCACAACAGTACTTTTGCTCCTATTGCCAGTTATGTCTTCTTGCTTCTTGTGGACGAATCATAACTGTCAATACCATTCTGGAGGCTATACTGGTTTGGCTATTGGAATGGTACATTTCGGTACTAGCATATACAACCGTACTGTTCTAGAGGTAATATAATATTATATATACATTTATATATATATATATATATATATATATATGTTTAATTATGCACACCAAATTTCACTTCTAATATTACTCTAAATACAAAGTAGTAGAATACACACACACACACACAGAGAGAGAGAGTCTAATTACTTAGGGCACCATGGTGCCTAAGCACCATGATCTAAAAATGATATTTTCTCTATGTATTTTCATGTGAAAATTTTTGAAATTTTTAGGATGCTGAGTATAACCAGTTTACTGACTAGTTCAAACAAGTTTGAACTAAAATTCAAACTAGAGTTTCCCTTTTTAATGATAGTTTGGTTGTAGGTATGTGCTGATTTTATATATAAATCAGCAAACCATGTGATCCAAAATCGTTCAAAATCTTTGAATTCGAGTATATTTTTTCAAAGGTATGTGTTTCATTTGAATTGTTAAAGATGGGTATATACCCTATAACTGAAATTTGTGAAAAATATACTCGAATATGGCTTGAATTAGCGCATTTGAAATCATGGTGCCCTATTTTGGCTTCCTATATATATGTATAGTAGCGCTAATATGCGCTTACGCGCAAATTAAGCTATTCTATGCACTGGTCGAAACCACAGAGCCTGCTCCCTTCGTGTGCTATTCCCTTGTAATGTGCCAACCAAACTAATAAATATGTTGTTCCTTTGTATGTACATGAATCTTTTTTATTGTTTTAGCCATAACTTTTTATTGGTAGCTCCGATTTACGAACGGTTTTCATTATTGGCTTACTGATGACGAGAGCTACATATTGATATAAGTATTGCCACATAAATTAGATTTTACTATCCGTATACATAGATTTTACTACCATATCAGAGGTTTAGCAGCCTATGCGGTAGTAAAATTTTACGATACATTTGGTAAACTGGTAGTAAAAACTTATTCGTGTAGTGTTTATTAGTGAGACTTATATCATTATGTTCCTCCTGTTGTCAGTAAACTGCTGGTGAAAACTGTTTGTTAATTGGAGTTAGGAATAAAACGTTATGACTAAAATAAAGAAAGAACATAATCATATGCAAACTAAGAAATGTGTTTATTAGTTGGTCCAGCCACGTTACTGCATCATTAGTTACTTCATTTTCTAGTTTGTACACAAATTTGTTCTTTCTTTATTTTAGCTATAACTTTTTATTCGATACTCCGATCCACAAACAAATTTCACCAATAGATTACTAACGATGAGAGGAATAACATGATATAAGTTTCTCTACTAAATATTGCATGAATCAAATTTTACTGCTAAAATGAACATCAATTTACTACTGTATGATAGTAAAATACACACACACATATATATATTGATAGTAAAATCTATATATAAGGATAGTAAAATCTGTTACCAGCCAAAAAAATTAATGTTTATTAATGAGACTACTATCTTGTCTCAAAGTATTACTATAACCTGTGTACAACACTCTTATAGAGTAAAATCTATGAAAATTACTTGTATAAGTTTTCAAAAAATACTATATGTAGGAGAGGTGAGCTTCTACAACCTTGCAAAATTTGAAGACCAAACTCACTAGCATTTGGAAGATATGAAATTGACAAAGCACTAAACAGTGAAAAATCACAAGTCAACCGAATTTTTCTTTTTCATATCTTTCAGCCGATATTGATTTTGGTCTTAAAATTTTACAGAGTTGTACAATCTCACCTCTCCTATGTATGATAATTTTTGGAGATTTTTTTAATACCGGTATGGTCGGTATTGTCCAACATTAGAGTGGTATGGATGGTATTGTCCGGTATCAGAGCGGGTATGGCCAGTATTGACTGGTATTGAGCCAGTATGACCGGTATGGAAGCTGATATGGAACGTAGGGCTGCTCTATACCGGTTTAAATGGCAAAACAATACATATCAGCTATACCAGCCAGTACCAGAATGGTATTGATAAGTTTGGGACAAATCGAAAGGCTGCAGTGATGGTACACACCAGACACACCACTCATATCTGACGAACACAAAGGACATTTCTACTTGCTTATTATGTATGCGTGATCTTCCACCTGTGGACTATGGTACTACTAGTGCTGTGCAAAATAACTAATTTGGTGAAGCAACTGATCTTACCGACATTAGGTGAATTTGAGGCCTTGCTGGTACGGAAAAAATCCTCTTGATCAAAGGAAGAGTCCAATACAGAAACTGGACTTGGCCTCTCAGGGATAGTGGCTGCAGGATCTATAGATGACAGGTCCTTGTTTGCATCATAAGAGGTTTTCTGAACAAAAGACAAATACCATAATAATTAGAAAAGTGGCATGGCACGTTGTAGGTTCTTGAGTCTTTAGTATTAACCCCAGCTAGTGTTGGACAGAGTTTTATAGAAGAACTGTCTCCATTCTTAAGTACTGTCTACACTATGTAGTTCTTTTTTACATTGTAGTGGTTTTAGGAAGGTCAAAATTAGGTATTATAATTAACATCAATAAAGTTTTTGCAATATACAGTGTTTCTTCTCTATAAATGAAATCACTTACTGGAAGAAAGAAATGGTTTACCACTTTTTGAGGATTCCTTCCAGATGGAGTTTGATTGCCTTGCTGGATTGAAATGTTAACTTCTGAAGATCTGTCAGCACTAGTTACTTCTATGTCCAGCTCTGATGCAACACTCATACTGCCATCGGACCTTGCGGACATATCATTGCCTTGCTGGTTCAGGCTCCTTGTCCTGCTACTTACATCATTTTGATGACCATCTTCACCTTCTTGAGCTTGAGCAGGTTTTCTTCTAACTTTGCTTCTTGGAGATACTGTATCCAAGTGACTCCTATCTGCAGTTTGCCTTTGGTTCCTGTTTGACTCAGGAGAAGGAATAGGTGGTCTAGCCCTTTGCTCCACACCGAGCTTTTTCTGTTGTAATCTGGGGCTAGTGGATTTTTTATGCTTTAGCAAGCTTCCTTTAGCATCTCTTGGCAACTGCTGTTTCCTGGATGAGCTCTCAGTCATCAGTTGTGAACTAGACTTTTGTTTGCTGCTGATCTCTTCATTCCTTCCATTTGCTCTCCTGTCAGAAGAAGCAAGGGGTTGAGGAGCAGGCGCCCTTGGACTAGATTTTGGATGTTGCTCCATAGCTGCCCGATTGATCTGCGAGCTTTTCTTTTTATCAGTGCTATTGCCTGTTCGCAGCTGCGGTAGATCTGATAAACCCCCTAATGGAATAACATTAGAATCTGCATCACCCAACATGTCTGCAGATTTTGCAGGCTTCATTATTACAATAGGTGATTTGAAGGATCTTTCCGCATTGCTTTCTCCTTCCATTGAAGGTGTTAGTGCTCCAGGCACCTGATTGGGGTTGATGTTACTGTTCAGCCTCAGGTTTGTATCAGTCACCTCTTTGCTATCATGGCTGCCATCATATAGCTTTACCATAGATGCTTCCTCACGTTTCTTGTTCTGCAACAATCCTTTTGCTTGCATTGAGCCCAGGATCTGTTTAAGTGCCCTAAGGTCCTTGTTCGATTGCTGAAAATCAAGGTCCTTGAGCCGTTTCTCTATCTCGCTGTAAACTGATGCAGCAGGTTGCTCTTTTCCGTGAGCTCCCTTTGATCTCTTTGGCAATTTTCTAGGTAGCACAATCCTTTCTTGCTGTTTCCATGGTGCAGTTTCGACTGGGAACTTAGAGTTAGGAACATTCCTGATTGTTGCATCCAGATTGCTTTGCTGCCTAGTAGGCTCGTTATGGGAGGAGAGCATCAAAGGGCTCATCATGGGCTCTTGCTTCCTATCTTGAACTGATTTGGATACCTCTGAGGACGTCATGTTGTTAGGTTCAGGTAACTCCTCCAGTCCCATGAGTTTTGCAACGACACTAGGAAGGCGCTTACAGGAAGGTTGTTCTTGCTGGGTCTCCAAGGATGCATTGAATTCTTTATCAGTGCTGCTGCTCCTGTCTGCAGTGTTCACGCTTGGCTTTGGCCTCAAGCCCATTTCACGAGTCCTAAGAGGGCCTTCCTTGATATCCAGTGACAATCTAGGCACCTCCCTAAGTTTTGATGGCGATTCCCTCCCATCATACGAGAGCCGAAGAGCATCATACGACAGCCTTGGTTGCTGGCCAGATTCAGATGTATTCCAAGAGGCTTCCCTGATCTTGGCTAACACTCGGAGCGATTCATTGATGTCCATGGTCCCCTTGCTTTTTTCTTGGATACCACTGCTAGGAGGCTCATCCAAGCATCTAGGTGGATCTTCACAGCTGAATGGGAGACCGTTTAGTGCTTCCTTGGTAGAAGTTCTGATTGGCATATCACGAGTATCTCTATAAATTGAATCCTTTACGAGATTCCTTATACCAAGGGTTGGGTGGCTCGATTGAGCTGAGGGCATGCTGGGGGCCTTGGTGAGGGCATCATCAGGGTAGTGATCTGGTCCGTTTTCACTGTCAAAAGAGCTCTTGAGCTTCGGTGAGTACTTGAATGGCTTCTCTGGAAATAGCATTCGATCAGTGGAGGATAGGTCTTGCTGTGTTGACCTGTTGCCATCAAGGGAGGAGGATGAAGAACAGGATGATGATGAATAAGATGCTTGTGACAACTCCACTGTTGATGACGTTCTTTGATTATCAATCCAACTTTTACTCAAGTTCTTGTCCTGGATGCAGATAGCATCTAGTCAGTCAGATTGTGAAAAGTCACTATACAAAGCATGCATGTATGTAATTTTAAACTATCATCAAAAAAGAAAACTCTAGTCTAAATTTCAGTTCAAACTTGTTTGAATAGTTAGTAAACTGGCTAAACTCAACATCTTAAAAATTTCAAAAATTTTCGCATGCAAATACACAAGGGAAATACCCTTTTGGATCATGGTGCCCGGGCACTGCCCTAGGTAATTATACTATACTAGTCATCGACTCGTGCGCCTATACGGCTAGCAATTTTTATAAATAGATCTAATTTGTAATACATGCAATAATATCTTCTCGTCTTCCTTTCTATTTCCAGATCATTGCTCCTTTATTAGGCTTTTGAAGATAGCGAGTAGATAAGAAAAACAAAGCTTCCCTTTCACATGGTACTTCTCTGATTTACCACATATATCTCTTATGAATAGATAAATAGATCTAAGTCGTGGATGAAATGATTAAGGAGATTGGACGACCAAGATTTTCTTCTTTTTTAGAATAATGTGGGATTTTCTAGTAATTTTTCTTTTTTTAGATTAATGTGAGAATTTCTAGCATTTCATGATTAATGTGGGGGCTTTTAGGAGGACCTTCAATTAATATATAAAAAGATAGGATGGCAAAATGGGGCACCATGGGGCTTAGGCACGATGATTTGAAATGAGTGAATTCAAGCCAAATTTAGGTTTGTTTTTAAACTTTAAGTTTTAGAGTATATACCTATTTGTAACAATTCAAATGAAACACGTACTTTGAAAAAATTTAGTCAAATTGAAAGATTTGAACAAATTCAAATCAAAACTTACAAGAACAATCTGAGGTGAGTATCGTGTGCGCTCTTCCCCTACACTCGGGCTGCTTGACAGCGCATGGCCTGTTTCAGAAAGTGAAATATTTCTCAACGCCAAGTCAACCTAAAGAAACATATTGCTGCTTATAGCAAGAATACATAATGCAAGCCATAGAAAAACCTTAAATGATCATGTAGCATTATAAAATAAAAGAAACAAAATGTCAGTGTCATTGTTCACCTAATCAACCACATTTCTGGGGAAGAACCCTCTTTTAATTTAGTAAACAGTCTTGTCAACATTTGGGAAAAGATTTCTTATCTACAGAACATAACGACTTATTTTTTGTCGGTTGCCTGGGACCAATTTCCGGCTAATCAGGGGGTACAGAGAAAAGAAGCTTCTTGGCTAAAGATTTCAGAAAATAAGCTCCATCTGCTTCCACCCCCACAAAAAAATAAATGCACTAGTTAAATTCCAACATCTCGCCCAAAAAGAATGGGGAAATAGCGGTTCAATGCAGGAAGAAGGAACACCAAAAACCCGGAATATGAATCAGCAGCATTCATTTTTAATATCATACTAAATAAAACCCTGATCTAACTTCCAAAAATAGAACCCTGATCCAAAGGTACTAGCTTCTGCATCAAACAAGCCACTCATTTTCTTGCACCAATTCTGGGTTTTAAGGCTATAAGTAGAAGAGACAGAAGGGAAAATAAGACAGAAGGGCAAATAATGCATATAAGCCGAATTGCCATTAGTATGTTCCAGCAACTTAATTGCGCAAAGAAATGCAAATACATAGGCTACAACTACGCAAGAAATTTCGATGTGCCAGAATGAATAGACAAGAAAGAAGAAAAAAATAGAGAAGCAAGCGATAGCACTAGGAAGGAAAGGAAGAAGGGAAGCACTGAAGCACACCTGGAGCGAGAAGCCTCTTGTGGGAGTGGTGGGCAGCGAGGGGGTACCGGCGGTCGAACGCCTGCAGGATGCCGGTGACGCATCCCATCTGCCGGTGCAGCTCCGGCCGCCTCTCCTCCCCCAAAGCCTGCAAGTACTTCGCCGGCATCTTCTCCTCCTCCTCCTTCCACCAAGCGCCTCAAGAAGAGCAAGCACAAGAATTCCCCAAATGCAGGGAGAAGCACCAACCGGTGTCCTTGCTACCAGCTCAAGAACATGAACATCTCAGCGCTGCCCTAGCACAGCCCCTTTTCTTTGAGGGGACCAGCCCAGAGGGAGGAGATCTTGATCTTGTAACTCTGTGAGCATCAGGAACATCACCACCCTCGCTCTCTGCAGCTCCAGCTACCAAATGGCCTGATGCAGGAGAAGCGTCGGTGCAAGAAGCTGTTGCACAAGCACCAAGTAATAGTATGGCCTTCCCCCTCCTACTGCACTACTCTTCTTCTTGCTGCTCCTCTATAACTGGGAGTTACTACTTGGAAGGAAGAAGACTTCTGAAGTATAGAAAAAGGATGAGAAGGAGAGACTTGAGATGGCCTCGCATGGCATTGTACGAGACAACAACACCCTAGGTAGGACATTTGCCTTTTTTTAATTCATTTTACCATAATGTGAGTGTATATTAATACTCCTGCTAGATGCAGTTAAGGAGTTGAAGGAGGCTGACAATGTGTATACTTGGTATCCCATGGGCAACCGCCTACTGGGACCAAGCACTCCAAGAAGGTTATGTGCTAATTTAGGGGCTGTGGGTGGGCATAGTGATGCCTTGTTCTCATCTCAACACCCCATGTGCTGTTCCAAAGTCCTCCTGGCCCTACCCACCGTAACAGATGGTGTGTGTTAGACAGAGAGAGAGAGAGAGAGCATCAGCATTAGTTTGGCATTTGGCAAGGGCAACATTATGGAGAATGTGAAGGCAAGGAAGACTTCTGAACACTTGATTGGGTTCAGTAAAAAAACTTGTTTTTGTTCCTAACTGGTTGGTGAGATGCTGCTGCTGCTGCTAAATGGCCTGACAGCGTGGTCTTGCAAACATTAGCTGTGCGTTATTAGTGCTGAAAATGATATATCTGTATATGTAACAGCACTGCATCTTTTAGTCAAGGAGGCATTGAATGGGAGGTCAGGGCCAACAAACAAACAGTGCATTGATGGTGTGGATCCGTGAGACGAAGAAAACCAGCAGCAATTCTTGGCTTTGAAGCATTGATGCATCAGTGCATGCCATGCTGTGCGCTAGTGCATCACTGATGCCGACTGCATCTGCACAGAGGAATCCAAATACTACAGGAGTCACACCGTCACATTTACATATGAATGTATGATCTAGTGATTCTCCTCTCTGTACAGCATTTTTCTACATTTAATCTTCACCTTTTCTTTTTCTTTTTCCTTTTCCTATTCATATTTCGGACCATTGAGCAACTGGCAGCAAGCTAAGAACTGGATAAAGGGATGGATTATATGGATTCTTGGCTGAATGAAATGAGTACCCCCATGTAATGGTACAAGAACTGTGACTGTTGCACAACTGTTTCAATTGTGGATGACTAGTAGCATTTGGTCGTCCCCCCCACATTTGTGTTGAGACTTAAGGGTTGACCTAACAGAAGAAGATGATAAGCATGGAAATTCCAAGTAGTATTTGTTAGAACACGCACTGGTATTTATCAGTGAAACAAGGTATCTGCAGCAAAAAAGAATTATATATGTATATAAAGGATCCGGGTGTTGACAGTAAACAGTGCAAGCGAAAGCAGATGTGTTTGTCAGTTACCTACCTGTATGTGGATCTTACAACTAGCTGCAATTCTTGGCACCGTTTACAGTTACAATCTTTATTAGATTTTGATGGGAATTAAATTGACTGCTGTTTAAGCTGTGAGGTGAGGGGTGAAGGGAACGTTACACATACTAGGAAATTTTCACAAGCGTAACACGCCATGTGTCGCTTTTTTCAAGAAAAATGTTTTTTCGGCGCCTAATTTTTAAATGTCGAAATAATGAGCTAAACGGAAAAATAGAGATAGAGTTGTAGAAATATCTCTTTCATTTAATTATTTGGAAAATATTAAAGACCGAGCTAGAAAACCGCGGAGGGGAAAAAGTTTAGAGGGAAAAGGGTGGAAAATTATTAGAGATATCAACCTTCTTTTTGTCGAGTTTAACACTCTACACGTTCACCGAGTAATAATACATGTTTTTAAAAATATTAAAGACTCATGGCGAACACGCCAGGCAAGGTCGCTTTTTTCAGAGAAAAATTTATTTTTTTCTCGACGGCGTTTTATTTTTTAAATCGTCGAAATGGGGAAAAAAATAGAGAGATAGAGTTGTAGAAATATCTCTTTCATTTAATTATTTGGAAAATATTGAGACCGAAATGAAAAACCGCATGGGAAAAAGTCTAGAGAGAAAAGGGTGAAAAATTATTAGAGATGACAACCTTCTTTTGTCGAGCTTAACACTCTACGCTGTTCGTGGAGTAATAATACATGTTCTAAAAATATCGAGATCGACGCTGTCATGAGTAATAATACATGTTTTAAAAAATATCGAGATCGAGATGGGAAATCAAGCCGGAAAAAGTCTAGAGATAGAGTCGCACAAATATTTCGTGATTTAAAACTTTTTTTCCGGAAAACGAGAAAGGACATGTTTTAAAAATATTAGAGACTCATGTACAGAATATGCCGCACGTGTCGCTTTTTTCGAAGGATTTTTTTTACGGCGTTTTATTTTTAAATCGTCAAAATAATGAGCGAAACAGGGGGAAAAAGTCGAGAGATAGAGCTGTAGAAATATCTCTTTCGATGAATTATTTGGAAAATATTGGAGACAGAACTGGAAAACCGCGGTAGGGAAAAAGTCTAGAGGGACAAGGGTGAAAAATTATTAGAGATGACAACCTTCTTTTGTCGAGCTTAACACTCTACGCGTTCACGGAGTAATAATACATGTTTAAAAAAATACCAGAGATCGACGCGTTCGCGGAGTAATAATACATGCTCTAAAAAATATCAGAGATCGAGATGGGAAATCGAGGTGGGAAAAAAGTCTAGAGATAGAGCTGCACAAATATTTCTGGCGACGAAAATATTTTTTTCCCAGGAAAAACGGAGAAATAACCTAGACGTAAGGAGCAAGGACCTGTTTGTTACATTTTTGGACCTGTCCGCTATCCTTAAAAATTAGAAAAGGGCTTATTCACGATTTGAATTTAACAGGAGGTTCGTTCCGTAAAACGGCGCACGAGGGACCCAAACGCGATTTTTGGGAAAAATATCTTCCTCTCACAAAAAATCACGAAGGACCTATTTGTAATTTATAAAAGGACCAAAACGCGAAAAAAAAAATTTGAGCCGGCTCGGCTCAAATGCTCCTGAGGCCGGCGATTCTTCCAAGTAGGGTGTTATATATGGTTGATGACTGATGAGTGATGATTATTTTTGACAGTGTATCCAACTGAACTGAAAGAGGCAGACTAACTTTTCCTGACGTGTTCTGTGTAATAATGATGATCGGTCATTAGTACTAGTATTTTTCAGTAAGACTCTACAATAATCCAATCATCTAAATCATTGATGAACGTTGAGGGTTGAAAGAGATACCTCATCCGTCTTCATCAATTCCATAGGACCCCTTTAACTGCAAATTGATAAAAATCAGAATATTGTTTGCGATCAGAATTACTGTGGTACTGTTCGCTAACAGTACAAAAATAAAGTTTTGCAAAGTGATGAATGGATAATATCCTAAACTGAATAAAAGAACACACCTTTATGTTGCTTCTCCTTGCACCAAACACATGACCGTCCTGATCAGACACGCTAATCCACAAACCTGCATTTGTTTAGAGACCTGTAACAGCTGGTACAGTAAGGCAAATGTGATTGTGAAAAAGATGGTACAAGCTTAGCCAGACATGAAGTAAAATAATGTGTAAGGAATTCTTCTAGCATTGAGCAAGATCTGATCTTTGTCTGCTTCTTTCCTTCCAGTGCTTTTCTAGCTTTTCTGGCCAGGAATCATGACGTGCCATTCATTTGATTGTTTCACATAAAGCTAAAAGCGACTCACTCCAGCTGGTAGATTATTCTTCAATCCAGTGTAACATTTTGCAAGGTCAGATGCCCACTACCTTTCAGTAAAGTTCTTAAAAAACTGTGGATCCCTCACTCTATTGACTTTCCCATGATCTTTTGCTTATTCACCACGGCTTGGCAATTATTATCAAACAGGTGTAAGCTAATGCTGAGTAATCACTAATCAGAGAGGGTAGGATT